>CM075939.1:26203815-26816671 GCA_038030265.1 Corythucha ciliata
ATATAAAGGTAAAATATCCCGGAAAAAAACAAATATTTTTTGCAGTGATAACTATTCGCTAATGAAATCATATTTTTCTAACAAAAGTTGAATAATGCTCACTTTATTAAACAAAAATTAGTGAGAAAAGTGGCACTTTTTCATCTCTTCAGAAAGAAGCACCAAGAATGGGAAAACGAATTTGCTTCATTTATTTGATTTTCAACTGGGGAAAATCGAGCTCCATTGACCGAAAATCGACACACAATGACTGTTGAAGAAAAAAAATTGATATCAAACACGAGAGAAAAGGACGGGTTTTCTCTCTTGTATGATAAATAAATATCATACGAAGAAACTCGATTTCGTCATTATTTGTTTTTAATATGAGTATTATTATATGAAAATTGGACGATGGTCTGAGAGGGAACACCACACCTAGGCGGCGCGGAGGTGTTTTAGACCCCCTCCCCTCCCGGGCACCACTGAGCCTGCCCCGCAAAATCATTTTTGAAACTCCATGCTAACTCCCCGAGATTTCATTTTTGAAGGTAGCCGGACCTGCCTAATTGGCTTTTCGAGTGCCCCCCCCCCCATAATTAGTTTCAAATGAACCAACCCTTCGAAATTTTGCTTTTTAAGGAGCGAAATCCACAAAATTGGTATCTGAAAGTGCCAGTAGATCCACGAAATTTGGAATTTGAAAGAGCTAAATCCACGAACATAGATATTTAAGTGAACCAACCCAGCGAAGTTGATTTTTGCAAATAGGACAATAGTGCGAATATTTTGTTTTGTTGATGCAGCGAAACCCTTTGGGTGATTCAGCTCAGCAAAATTGGCTTTTAATAAATGGTCCAAGTATTTAAAAAAAAAAACAGTCTCATCCACAAATTATTTTGTTCTTAAAAAAACAAAAAAAAACACGAAATTGTTCTTTGGAATGAGCCATCACCCTGTGAACGATTTTTAAGGCGTGAAATTGACATTTTCAGGGGGCCACAACCCTGCAATATTGGTTTCTGACGCGCCAGACCCACAAAATTTGGGTTTTCTAAAAAAAACAGAGAATGGCTCTGTTGCAAGACGCCGGAGGCGAAAACAAAAAAAAAAGAAATAAAAATGGATTTTTGAATGGGTTCAACTCTGCTTAATTTACTTTTTAGAGAACTGTGAAACTGGCTTTTTGAGTGAGCACAGTCTATACCTACACTATAAACTCACAAATTACATCATAACTCATATACTAATCATTCCACGGACTTGGTGATACTTTTAATCGATTCAGCTCGCCTAATACGTGGTATTGAACACCCAAATGGGTCAAATTTGTTCTCTCCCAAAATGGATGAGTTGGCAAACTTCTATACCCCCTCTTAAAAGTCTGTTCCTTAGACAGGATTGATGCGGACTCTTCGAATACTCAAAGCTTTGTAAACCACATTCGATGTTGGTCCCAATTTATCCGCTATTCGCTCTTTTTTATGGATCAATTCGTGTACTTTAATCAATTGTTTGGTCAAGAAATTTTGCTTAAGCTCAGTTACTCAAGTAATCACAAAATTAAACAATATGTGCAATAAGCGGGGTACGAGAATAATGCACTCCCCTCACCATAAACCATTAAGTACGCCCATGGGGTGCACGCGAATTATTTGTGACTACACAAATAATGACAATTTTCTACATCAACGACCTGGCTCATTTTGAGTCAAACGAAGCAATGCACCTGAAGATGCCCTGGCGAACGGGGCGAAAATTCGTGAATGATAAAAGACTGATCAACAACATACTTGGCGGTTTGCTCTTTTCTGCCTTCAACTCCCGAAATTGAACTTCAGGCCCGCCGTAAAAAACTCTTTAATTATGAATCACAATTAATGTGTAAATTGCGGCTAATGAAATCCATCTTATTTCTCGAACAATAAAATGTCGGTGTTGTAGCCATTTTGAGAGTGTTACACAATCGACAACGGGAAATTTTAGAAGGGATTATGATATCCTGCTGCCGCCAAGACTCAAGTCTGACATGCCACACAGCCCCCGTGGGTGGGGTTGTTACAGGCACTTGGTAAACTGCGACGCGACTGGTGACTTGGTGAGCTGTTCACTTACCGACACGAGTCGACAGCGATGAAACAAATACTACTTGTTTACCTTCTTTCTTGTTTCTTTGCCTATTGAATATTGATTCAATTAGAGACAGGGAAGTCACAAAATTAACCGTTCTCATAAAAATTTGATTCAGAAAAACATTCTGGAGTAAAGAATGCGTCGAAATCGCGTTGTCCACCTTTTGGTAGTGCTGACCCTTGCATTCACAGATCCAACCCACATCGCTACAGGGAAATTAAGTGTCTTGAGATTCTTTCCCCCTTTCCTCTTCCTTCCTTTTCATGCCATGCCATGTTCCACGTGAAAGATGATATATCAGTCACGTACGTTGCCATGTTTTTTTACGCAAATTAAAACGGCAAAAAAGAAAAACGTCCGAGAAACGTGTATCTCAGTGTCAGTTCAGTGTTTCTGTCGTAATTAACAGTTGTTAAAAATAATGGTCAAAATGCCAGTTGGGTAGGTAAAAGCAGTATAGGTGCAAGAGAAATAAAAACCAGTTCCACAAGACCAACAAAGAATGAGTGCACAGCTGCCACGTCTCCACCGCCCATCATAGCCCCCTGAACAAAAAGAAAATAAAAATGAAGATGTGCGTTGTTGCTGAATACAAAGATCTTCGGCTGCACCGAAGTTCACGTTTATAGAAACAATCTCGGGAAAAAAATGTTTTTGGTTCTGAGTGGCGAGCTGAGAACTTGACACTTGACAAGGTCAGGGAACACGAACACGTTCCCCAGTCCCCACTACTTCACTGCTATCTTCTTCACCGGGACGAGTTGGCTCGGGACTGTTTTTATTAATGTTTTTTTACGCGAGTTTTAAACGTTTCTTTAATTTCACTCGAGCGATGCTTTCACATTGAACAGTTTTTACTCGTATGCTCAATTTATTTCGTTCTTGTTGCAGCTATGATTTTTATCTGACCAAACGTCCGGTTTTTCAATTCATCGTCAAGTACAGTGTTATTTCATTTTAAATGTTCAACAAATTCAACGTTCAAATCGTCGGGTGGTGAATCTTTGAAGCCCGTGGACTGCCTTGCCGGAGTTTATCGATTTTGTAGCCCTCTCGCTCAGGCAGGGGTTCGGTTTCTCTCCCCTTCTGGGTTTCGGTGTTCTTGTGACTGTTGTAGCCATTCCTCTCACTCTGTGGCGTCCCCCCCAAGGAAATACAAAATAATATCCGTGGAAAAAGAAAAAAAAGAAAGTGAAACGTTTTATCGTGAAGTGCCGAAACAAAATGAAGGACCTCACTTAAAAATCTTCGAAAAACTGAGAGAAGAGTTTGATTCGGCAGAGAGGAACGACAACGCTGTGAGTAAAACTTGTAATTGTGATTCTTCGTTTTAAAATCAGACATCATCGCTTTATTTTGTGTCCCAAGCCCTCTAAAAATTGTCCAATTTTAAAGACCGTCACAGTTGTCTAACAGAAACGATTGAATGTAATTCCGTAGTTTTCAATGTTTTGATGTCTCCTACTTGTGTTATTGTTTTGATTCAACTTGCGTAAAGGGGCATGGAAGTGGGGTCGCCGGGAGTCTAAAAAGGCTGACCTTGAAATACTTCTCACACCATGTACCAAAGTGACGTAGGTCACGTCGTTTTAAAAGGCGGATTTTTGCCTGTTTTATCTTTCGTAAAGTAGTGCAATTTTATAAGTCAAGTTCATCGTAATAATTGTGGCCCTACTCGGGCCATTGAACGAGCGTTTTTTTTTCAAGGGAACACCCTCCTCTACCTTTCCCAACTTGAGCATCGTAGACCGACAACTAACACGTTGCCTGTCAGTTTTACTGCAGAATTGCGATTTTTCGGCTCAAAAGTTGATTCTTATAACCCTGGAAGCTTCCCCTTCTGACCTACAAAACCAACATTTTAGCTAGTAATTTACACAATTACACAATCTTATATTCATCCTTCTAGAAAAAACCTGAAAGTAGATCTCAAATCCTCGCACTCTCATAGCTCACCTCAGTAATTGACAATTCAGAAGCGACCCAATTTTTTTGTCTAGTAACTGGAATTTGGACCTAAAAATTGCGTCTAGGTGGTCGATAAAGATACTCTGACAGAATCCTGAACTATCTATCTCAGACGTTAAACCGAAAAATACCTAGTAGGTAGACCCAATGCGACGAGCCCCTAAAATTGTTTGACCTTTAAACATCAAATTTTGCCCCAGATGATAATTTCTGTTATTTGCCATACCAAGAGCCGCTTAAGGTGCGTTTACACTGAAGCGTCCCGCGACACCTATGTCTCGACATAAGTGTAAAGTGTCAGATTGACTGTACAAATTCTGATAAAAATCTCTAGAAGTTTGCGTTTACACCAAGGAAATTTGTGTCTGAATCTAAATTTCAAGCAGTGTCCCGGGACACTTTGGTGTAATTACACCTGGAGCCTGATTCACTAACTTTTTTCATCATTGCTTTTTTCAAAAATCATATGTTTCCGTTCAGTTTTCTTAATTTCATGAATGAGATTTCAATGTTTCTTCCAAAGCAACGTTTCTATTTCGTTAGAGAATAAAGCCCCTTTACTCAGCAACAGAAAATCAGGCCTCACATGTTTGATATACTGTCCGAGCATTTTCAAATTTTGTCCTGAGAAAGAAATGTTTAGGTTCTGGAGTTATTAAAACTAATCAAAACTATCCATTTAATTTTGTCAAACTATCCATTATTAGCTTTTCGGTCCCTTTTTATTAATAAACTAAATAAAATGCGTAGGGGTGTTAAATGAAATAGCACGGGTGGTATCCACGTGGCAACCATTTTAATTGTGATAGGATAACGCCGTGTTAAAAAAAATTATAACAACCCGTCGTACTTGGGCCCCAGAATTGCTGCCACTTATTAGGCCACGGACCCACAGGCGATTTTTCTCGGGCAACTATTTAGTCACAAAGATGGAACGCATTGAATCTTATAATAATAATAATAATTAGTGGGCGCCGGGTTTCGAACCCGCCAGGCGCCAAAGCCTCCTTTGGGCTCATACGCCGTACCCTGATCCAACCGTGTACTTCACACCCGTACTACGCGGGCGTTTCGGTCGGTGCGCGGTTTGTTGAACGCACAGCGCCGGGAACGCCCACACGAAGCCGAGTGGAGCTGTGTCACAGTTCGCCGCTGCCTTAAAGCTTGTACACACGGAGACATTTATGTCATGCCATGAAATTTTCAATATGTTCGTGTGATGGTACTGTGAAAAAGTATTAAAACGTAAAACCATATGCTTTCATGAAAAAGCCAGGAAACCGCTGGAAAATTGTCAATAATTTTCTCCTTTACCATCTCCATTGTAGAAACTAAGCCCAAAAATACCACACCGACAAGGATCAAGAAACCAGCTACATATTTAGCCGTGAAACCGTTAATTATGTCCGAAAATATGAATTTTCCTGTTCACAATTTAGTAGTGGGCATACTTTTTCCCCCGGCACGCTTTCATTCGATCAAGAAACAGAAAACGTTCCTGCTAGAATCACGTTTATCCGCCAAAATACTTGCACTTGAAGCTCAGAAAGACTATTTTGACTAAACTGTGGAAGGTAACGACGTTGTGAGCGTTCAATGACTCTTGAAAATTAATTTTGCCCAGGAAACCTAAAGCCCGCCACTCACGTGCAGTTTAGACTGTCAGTTTGAACTGTTCAGTTCAAATTATTTGAGGCATTTCGCCTCAGCTAAGGTGAACTGCACAGTTAAACTGTACAGTTCTCAGTTCAATTGCTAATATCCGACGATTGTTTCCGCCGTTTCAACCATTCCTTGCACCACTGCCTGCGTCTTTTAGGTTGGTTACTTTCCTGATGAATAACTGCACAAGTTAAACCGAGAACGGCAATGCGGTCCTGCTCATTGGAATCCATTATGTTAACTGAAGAATTGAACTGTACGTGTGTGGGGGACTGAACTGAACAGTCCAAACTGACAGTTTGAACTGACAGTTCAAACTGCACGTCAGTGGCCGGTTTAAAACCCCAGAAGCTAAGTCATGAGTCATGACTGTGTGACTGCGTCCATTTCCACCAATAAGTCCGCTTGAAAACCTTACCATTCGGCTGCAAGAAACATGGCATTTGAAACTGAAAATTCAATCGCCCAATCAATTTGTATGGTAAATAGGTGTAGCTTCTGAATCTGGAAAATTTGCTTGTTTAGTCCCTTTTAACAGCCCCAAGCCCAGAAGGGGTGATTTAGACCTACACCTTATTAATTTAGACTTGAAAAATGTTTCTATGGTGGCGGAGGGGGGGGGGAGCCTAAAATACTACTTACTATCACGAAATCCAGTAAGAAAAGTCTCGAAATCCTGCATGAACACATTGGAAATACCTCCCAGTAAATTATTATAAGGAGAAGAAGGGTGAGTGCCACGGATTTTTTGGGTTCCTGATCGTGGGTAATTCCTTAATTTTTCGTCCATGTTTTTAAATAATTTTCAGTAGAAATACCATTCAACAATATCTTAAGTTTTACCCTCTCTCCCTCCCCACAATAATAATCTGAGGCCACGAAACTTGCCGCAAAATGACTTAGCTTCAGCAATCTACTATCAAACACGGCATTGATTATTTTTCTCAGCAGAAACTTTGTCCTGGAACCTGTGAATTTTAACATTCATATCAGAAAATTGTCTATTCCTCCCCAGCATCAACTCTTTCGGTTCGCAAATGGATTATTACCCGCAAAACTGGCAACTCGGCGAAACTAGACTATGCTCTATATAGAATAATGTGATTATTTGACCAAACAAGTTGCATTTTAGTCTCAGATTCGAACTTTTGGACGCTCCTTTTAGGAAAGCCTGGATCCGCGCCTGCCTGCCGCTACCCTCCCTTAACCAATAAATAGTCTAACGTAACCACCCTAAATGCCCCTCATGGATAATTACCTCGAACAAAATCAAATAATTCAGGCAAGAATTGGTGAAGAGGGAAATTTTCAGGACATTTCTGTCTAGAAATATGTCACTGTTCAAATCTTCTAAAATGTCATGACTGATATGTTTACTTGTTGCATCTTACGTGTTGTCATGGAAGCGACGTGTTGAAGGGCTCCTCAATTTAATGGTTCAAGAGAGGGGACAATTAAAATACTTCAAAGATGTGCGAAAGATTCCTTACTGAGCAACTCCATTGACTTCAGAATTGGGATCACAAAAAAGAAATAATTTCTTTATTTGAACTAACCACAACAACGAACAAACCTAAAACTTCAAATTTAATTTTTTTAGACGTTTTGAACCCCAGCTTCAGTAGATGTCATGACATAAATGTCTCCGTGTGTACAAGCTTTTTATAATGAAATGGGCAATTACTAGATACGAACCCAGGCCCGCTGGGTTGCGAAGCGAGTATTGTATCCATTACACCACCGAGGCGCGCTCTTAGTAATCCGCGTACACTGGCAACTAAAAAGTTGCCGTGATTAAAAGTTTCCAACTGGAGCGATTCCTTGGGTGAGTCAGTTGTTCTGGGAAATGGAACACATTGAATCTTATGCAGCCGCGCTCACTGGGTGATTAAAAGTTGCCCGCTCTGCTCGAAACCAGGGAGAAATATAGACGTTTTCTCGGATAGTTGCCCATGAAAAGTTGCCTAGTGTGCGCCCGAGAAGACCAGCGAGCAACGTTTTTATCTCGGTGATTTTTAATCACCGAAACTAAAAGTTGCCAGTGTGTCCCTAGCCGAAATTCTTTACGAAGGATGTTAGGCCCCTTTCACACTAGGAGACAAACAGACAAATTTTTTCTCCTATGGCCGTATTCAGAGACCTTCCTTAACTTAAGGCCGTCTTATAGGCTAGGGACACACTGGCGATTTTTCTCGGGCAACTATTTAGTCACAAAAATGGAACGCATTGAATCTTAGTAATCCGCGCACACTGGCAACTAAAAAGTTGTCGCGATTAAAAGTTTCCAACTGGAGCGATTCCTTGGGTGAGTCAATTGTTGCCTGAAAACGGAACACATTAAGGCTAGGGACACACTGGCAACTTTTAGTTTCGGTGATTAAAAATCGCCGCGATCAAAAAGTTGCTCGCTGGTCTTCTCGGGAGCACACTGGGCAACTATTCGAGAAGACTTCTTTATTTCACTCTGGTTTCGAGCAGAGCGGGCGACTTTTAACCACCCAGTGAGCGTGGTTGCATATGCTTCAATGTGTTCCCGGCAAAAATTGACTCACCCAAGGAATCGCTCCAGTTGGAAACTTTTAATCACGGCAACTTTTTAGTTAAAAAAAGATTTTTAAAAAAGGTTCAAATTTCTTCAGGAGTGCATGGATGGTGGGAGGGGAAATGACGTAAATCCTTACTTGTGAAGCATTGGAGGAAACTCTAAAATTGTTTGTTTAAAAATAACATGAACAATTTATTCCCTCCAGTAACGCATCTAACCCCCCCCCCTTCCCCGCATCATCCATTTCAATAAATAAGGTTTGACGTAATCGAACTCCCACTAAAAAATTTTAAAAATTCGCTAAAAAAGCATCCTTCATTGATTTCAAAGTTTAATGTGAGCAATAGGCTTATGGAAGAGCCCTGCCCTCTTTAAGAAACATCAACTTTTGAAAAATGTGCAAGTTCCCCATTGCGACGGTTTTCGCTCAATCCATCCGAATGAGGGGAGCAGATCGGACCAATTTTTCCCCTCGTCGTCTCGCCCAGTAGATTCTGCTCTATGCTGTTTAGATACGTTCAACTTGAAATACCAGCTAGATCGTATGCAAAACCGGTACGCAATGAGTTGTGGGGGAGGGGTCGTTTCCGGACATATGGAAACGGCCGAGTGGCAATTCTGTGGCATCAGCTGCGTAGTTATATTTTAGGAATTACGTTCACGTAGGGCTGGGCTGTACCGTGTACGCCCTGCATGTTGCACGTGCATGGGTACACCCAACTAGGGCTAAATTGCAACAGGACCTAAAAATTGTAAGTTCAGTAATCCACAAGGTCGAATCTTTTTTATGGGTGGGGGGGGGGATGATAAATTGTGTCTCTATTAACAGGCGCAAAGTTAAGTGACTGCAGCTTTCTGGTTGGTTTATTGCGAGTTCATTTATGAGAAAGATCCCATGACTTTGATTGATTTTCTGGCTAAATAGGCAGCTTCTTGGCAATAATGAGAGTATTCCTGGTGATATTTTTTCTAAAAGATTTCATTGTAATACCATAAATGATGCCTTCAGTAAAATTATTGTTATAAAGGCAGTAAATTGGGCGAATTTACTGGTTATTTGGGGCCGGTGGGTTTAACGAATAAAAAAACAAGCGTTTTCCATTTACATCAAATTCGGCTCTAGAGCAGTTCAATTTCACTCGTCCTCTCTAATGGCGTTTTCCATTCAATGCAATACACCCGTGTGGTGTAAGTTTTTCCATCCGTCCTCTCTGAATTGAAATATATGTTTATGGAGAGGACGCTGCACTACACTTGTGTAGTATGTTGAATGGAAATCGCTATAAATTAAAGCTTAATTATGTTAATAATGAAAAAGGTAGAAATGAATTGCTGTGGAGCAGAATTTTATGTAAATAGAAAGCGCTTTGAAGTGTAGGCCATCCCTCCCAAAGCTGAGGGAGCACCCCCTACCCAAGCTCGACAAAATTGAACGGAAAATCAAATTGCCGCAAAATTTGGGGTTGAAGGAGCTGAAAAAGCGAAGTTGGACATTTTTACGAGCCATTGCACTCAAAAATGGGAGAGTTCCTAAATGAGAAACTTGCATGAATGCCCGATTTGGGGGAAAAGTATATCAGTGAATTGGCACATGCGGACAAGGGTATCAACGGTAGTTGCAGCCCGATTGGTGCGTCTGGTGATTTTTAAATAAATTTCAAAGTTTTTCAGGAGGGGATGGATGGTGCGAGGGAAAAATGACGTCAAAGTGCAGTTTTGAAGTATTTGAGGGAACTCTAAAAATTTTTTTTTTTTTTTTTACAAATAACAAGAAAAATTAAACCCCAGAAAACGCGTCTTCACCCCTCTTCCGAACACCATCCATTTCATTAACTGCCCTTTGACGTAATCAAACCCCCACTCAAAATTTTTAAAAATCCGCCTAAAAAAAAACCCTTGATTGATTTCAATGTTTAATGTGGGCAATTGTCTTGTTGAAGAGCCCTCTTCAAGAAACAGCAGTGATTGAAAAATGTGCTAGTTTCCCATTCAATAGATATGAGCAACAGTTTCCATCGTGATTGACAGTCTTCCCCTGCGAGCTCGCTGGTCTTACCTCACATTTATTATGTGTTGGTTTTGTAACGTAATCCATTGGTGAGCAAACTGGTGAATTTAGGAACCCATGCCCATTGCTTTTTGACTGGTTCAAATGCGCGGGTTCGATGATCAGGAATCTCGCGAAAAACCTTTTTTAGGTGATCCAGGCCGTGAAATTTTGCATTTTCAGGGATTTTACAAGAAATTAACAAAAAAATAATTAGGTCACTGACTCGGCGAAACCAGCATTTTTGTTGAAGCAAAATTGTTTTGAATGAGACAACTCTGCGAAATTCAGTTTTTGCAAGGAATTCGACCCGTAAACTTGTTCTGACAGACTGATGACATATTTTCGGCATGCCGAAAACCACTTTTTCCAATCTTTAATTAACTAAAAAGATCCGCGAATTTTTACCCACTGCATTGGTGTGAAGGGGCACGCGCCACCGAAGCGGTATCAGCACATAAATCAAGCACTTTATAGGGCGGCTTTCCTGTCCATGTCTTTATGACAGCAGAATGGCTTCACCACGAAATTTCAACGTTAAATGAGTCAAACCCGTTAAATTGGTTTCTTGAAGCGTCGGAATTCGCGAAATTCGGCGTTGAAAAGTGTACTATACGGGGTGCGGCAGATAATGTGGACCACCCATTTTTCTCCGCTATTATTGATGATATTGGAATGGTGCTCGGAGTTATGTCCCCTTGATCTTAGGTGAGGATTTCATATCTGTAGCCCAAAAATTTTTATTGAGCCCCGGTAGGGCCCAAATTTGACCTAACTTTATGAAATATGATGAGGTGAGGATTTTATATCTGTAGCCCAAAAATTTTTATTGAGCCCCGGTAGGGCCCAAATTTGACCTAACTTTATGAAATATGAAATCCTCACCTAAGATCAAGGGGACATAACTCCGAGCACCATTCCAATATCATCAATAATAGCGGAGAAAAATGGGTGGTCCACATTATCTGCCGCACCCTGTATATGTCCACAAAATTGGGTTTTTAATGACCCGCCCCCGCGAAATTGGAATAGGATCTGGGACCTAGGTGGCGACATTTGTATTTGGACGGTGGCGAAGCCGTGCGAAACCCCGAAAAATCATAGGCATGGACGAGCCAACTTCACGAAATTTTAATTTCGATGTGTCCCGTCCTGTCGGTTTTCCTAGTGGTCTAGGCTCGCCAAATCGATGTTTTGAGTGGAAAAATCGCACGATATTGGTTTATAATGGGCCAACCCTTGAAATAATAAAAAAAAATGTCAGCGTCCCATAATAAATTTCTCGTTACAAAGAAATTAAAAATCATGAACACGTACCTATTTGGAGCAGCGAAAGCCACGAAATTGCATTTTAATGAGATTTTGCAAATCGGTCTTAGAGTGACTCGAACTCACAATGCTTATTGATTAGTGGTGTGGGGTGATCCATCACTGTAAAATTGTTTCTTGAATTGGTTCACAGCGAGATTTTAGGGGGGGGGGGGTGCGTGTGGAATCGAAAGCCTTGAAATTGCTCTTTCGAGTCGAACGAGCCCCGCGAACTTCTCCGGCACATTGAACACGGTGCACCAAATTGACACGTTTCCGATTACAACTTATTATTTTGCGTGCATTACTCAATTGGCACATAATATGTGTTATGCCTGTGATTTATGTTTTAGGGGTTCCAAGATGCCTCCCCAGGTCAGGTGGTCTTGGGTAAATCTCATTCAGTGCGCATCCAGGGAAAGCTGAGTTACGCGGGATATATTTTGTAGATACTTATTAGGTCTATTCCAACAAGGTGTTTGAAACATGTTCGGAGCAGAGTTGCCTTGGGACAAGCCAATGAAATGTGATCATCTTAAATTTTATTGGCTAGCCACTCTGCTCTGAACATGTTCCAAGCAGGAATGGGCTTATTTTTCTTTCGTAAACATTGAGAAGATACGATCTGTTAAAAATGGAACTTGCTTGGGTCTGTTTAACCCGCTATTCCATAGTGAAAACTGTGCCGTGTCCTACGTGAGGCGGGACCCAAGCGATTTTATCGTTTAGAGCGGGGATTTTCTTGGAAAACACACAGTTCAAACGCTACGGACGTTTTCCGCGAAATTCTGGTAAATTCTGGGTAAATGGAAAACGCCATTATTTTCTCAGTCTCGTCGCGAGTTCTTTCATTTTATTTCAATTATTTCTCCTTAGATGAGTTTAACGCCAACTAATATTTCAAAGAAATGAAATTTTTAAAATCCTAAAAACTCATAAAAAGGAACGAAAACTGCGTTTTCTCATAGGAGCCTGTGGAGAGTCTACCGCTCTTCCTACTTCGGTGGGGCCGCCGCCAGAATCTGAATCGCCAATAGAAAAGAGGTGGTTTGGCGCAAAAAGTACGAAAAACCCTGTAACTCTAAAACGAAGCTTTTGCAACCCTATGTTCAAATAGTAATTTTGGTTCGTCGTAGGTACTTCGTACTACAACATCATGTGCAAGTGTTGACGTTTCCTGCTGGAACACCCTCCATAGGCCTGTTCCAGCAAGGTTCATGGAACATGTTTTTTGGAGCAGAGTTGACATGGGACCAGCCAATAAATTTAATGTTGATAACATTTTATTGGATGGTCCTATGACAACATACCTTCTGTTAATTAATCGCCTACACGCATGCGGGCACTATAACTGCAGACAAATTCATGCTACTGAGTGCCTCAGCTAAATCACGGCCATTTCAAGCCCTGATGCTGCCTATTTAGCGAGGAAAGTCCTAAGGCCGGGAATTTATCGCCTTTCCAGCTATATGATTGTCAATTTATACCCCAAAAACTGGGTATTCAGCCGGGAATAATTAGTGATTTTATTGCCCAAATGTGATTTTCCGCCGAAAAGTGAATGATTTTTCACGCAAGGAAAGTCGCTTTAGCCCTCATGTAGTCAGAAAACTCCGAACAACGTTAAAATTTGGTATAACTCATAAAAACTAGTAATTCGAGGCTAATAGTTGCGAGTATCGCGACAAGGCGGTCATTTATGCACCATCTATTCGAGCAGTAAAATGAGATACAATTACTGTTCCTATAACCCAAGAACAGGTAGTTTTACTGTCCACTGCTGAGGCTACTGGACCGAAAACCCCGGCTTTCGAGCTAAAAACTGACAAGGCTCAAATTCGAAAGCTTATGTCGTCAACTCAAATCCGTAGTTTTGCTGTTATCATAAGCAGTGAGACAGACCTTGGCATTTTACACTAAGAACACGAATAAAACATATAATTGTATTGGATAAAGACTAGTATTTTCAAAATAGGGCAACTCATGTCGAACAACATTTCTTGAACTTCTTTTTACCAATCAATCGGTTTTAAAGTGATGAAACGCGACATAATAAAGACTACAACTAACGTGCAAGTGACGAAACACCCGACAAAAATGTAAAATGTCTCTTCGTCGAAAACATCGGTAAAGGCGGGTATCTGATTGTAGAAAGAGTCGATCAATTTGATGCTGTACGCCTCTTTATCGTGACGCCCCATTTCTGTTCTTGTTCGTATATATTTTATTTCTTTCCTTTGGGCTTACTGCTTCCACTCAATTTCGCCGACTTGGTAGCTACGACCGGTGTCGTTGTGTCTTCCTTGGGTGCTAGAACGCTGATGTGCTTGTTAAAGAGTTGAATCATTTCGAGCACGGTGAGATTGGCGGATTTGAAAACGACTTCCTGACCATTTTCTGTAGTGAAAAAAAAAAAAAAAAATTATGATACTATGGTTCGTTCAAGTGAAATGGGAATGGAGAGGGGGGGGGGGTACCTAGGAAAAATGAGATCGAAGGGTCAGACCGATCGCACAAAACTTCGGTTTTAACTTTGCAATTCAAATTTGTCGACAGAACGTCCTTAGTAGAGAAATGGAACATAAAATACCTGGAAAAATAGTGTTATTTTAATGTTACAGAAAGATGTCAGCTCCATATCAAGAGATGCCCCTAATACATCGGGGAGACAGCGCCTCCTCCGTCATAGGCAAACCCTTCACATCTTCGCCAGGTGAGTGATTGGAAACGGTATTTTTAGACAGTTTTTTACCTCGTCTGCTCGACTTTTTGGTGAAACGGGTCAAATTTGAAGTGAACCCTTTTGACGGGTTTCAAATTGACGAGCTTTAAATGTTTCGCGATGGCTGCTGTCAACCCTCCGCTCCTTCCGATGGTCCCTGTAAATGGCACGGACATCACTTCACTATTATGTTTCTGTTCCAATGTTTTCTAAATCAAAATCTTCCATAAAAAATAGTCGTTTATTAGTACTTGAAAGGCTCAGAGGTTCTTTATATGTGTAACCTACGTTCCTTTCAACTCCCCTCCCTACTTAAAATGTGTTTTTTTTTCTTCTTCTGGATTTTATCGATCTTCCTTGCTTCGAGTTGGGGCTAACTCGGGCAGGGTGCGCTGGCTGGAGGGATAGTTCAAAAATTGATCATGTCAAGTGGGGCTTTTGCGAAAATTTCGTCATTCTTATAACGGTTCAATCCAGAGACTCGACTTTGACTTTATTAGTGGGAAATGAGCCGAAAATTCGCTGGGAAAAGTTTAAAAAAGTTACCCGCCACACCATCGTCAATCCGTTCAAGGTGACTCGTTCACCCTTCTCCTCCAACCCAGTTTACCCATCGTCGTCGTCCGCCATCTTCGGAGCTTCTCCTTTATTTTAACCTCGCATCAACTCTCCCCTCCACTGATCTCATACCATTGAATTTCAGTCTTGCCCTGTCCTCCCACCCTGCGGAAGGCACGGCTCCGCGTTTTTCCCTCCCGTTCAGTTTAGCTCCCCCAAGTCTCTCGTTTTGAGTTTCTTCCTATTTTTTTTTTTGAATTTTGGTTTTTATTTGTGCGTGTCCCAGGGTATTGTGTTGCCAAAAAAAACAATAGTGCGTTTTCCTTCCCTTTGCCGGGGTTTTCTCTCCCTAGTGCGAGGTTTAGTCCACACGCTCAAGGATGTATCCCGTCGGCCAGCGTAAGTAGAAAGAACAAACTTATGATTGCCCAACAGAAGGGAGGGGGGGGGGTCGCACTTAAATTTTGTCATCGACTAATGAAATCAAGCCCTTGATGCTGTTTCATCGAAACAATTCCAATTTGTTCTATAGATTAGATAAAATCCACTCATAAGCGATTGGTCCTAACTTTCCAGATGAAAGGAACTTGTTAGAAAGGGCTTTGTGTTGGTTGGTCGAGGTGAATGACCTCATTCTTGATTAAAAGGACTCGTCAATTTTGTCACTGCCTTTCCCGTGTAACAAATTGTTTTTCCCTTTCTAAATTGTCTTCGTACTAAACAGCTTTGTGACCTAATTTTCATAGGTCCATTGGAGTCAATCTATTAGGCTAAGAATAGTCAAAGGTTTTGTAGGAAATGGTTTAAGTGGTTGGTCACACGTGTCGAGCCTTTCTTTATCACGGAAGGGCTTTTACGTGACTTATATCTGGTAATCTGACTAGTACTAAACATTTTACTGTTACCAGGAGTTTTTGATCGACGGTTTTACGCTTATCAATTTGAAAATGTGCGTTATGTTTGCCTAACCCACTTAGATACTGCGAGGCCATTAAATAATAGCTTATTACCCATTGATTGTGTTGTAGGGTTTTAAATTCTGTATAGTAACTTTCCCATTTGGTACTGTGAACTTGGCCGTAGAGTTGCCCAAACCTAGGCAACTGGACAATTGTTGTTCCTAATGCTGGGACTCCCCTCTTATACTAAGCAATAATTATTTAAAACAAGAGGGAGGGGCCAAGCACGTCTACTATGAACTTTTTCAGGAAATACTTTCTAGTACCGTTTGCCATTTGCATAAAATTTCGCTCTGGAGCAGAGCATTTCCACCCGTCTTTGAATTATATCACATGGTAACGGAGAAAACGGGTAGAAATGCTCGACTCCGAATAGAAAACGCTATAAGAGTCGTACATTCCCCCCCCCCTTACCACACAAAGTTTTGAATTTGTAGGAAGACTATTGCCTTGCATTCATCCGCTTTGGTTTCACGGGTCAGACGAGTTGATGGCCCACCACTTCTCCTATTGTGACCACATCCCCGTCCACCTGTCTCCCAAAGAAAGGGCTCTTCATGGTGGCGTGGGTGTAATTACCCCTCTCCCCCTTACAGTATGTCCCCGTCAAGGTGGACAGCGATTTTCGATGCCATGTTAGTATACCTTACATCCTCTTTCATCAGCATACCAATTACTAACCAGACAGGGGGATTCTTGAGAAGAAAGTACCCTGGAGTCGAGCCTTTCAGCCTCATCACTTGCTAAAACTCTGCACTGTTGAAGAGCCCCCAGGGAACCCTCCCGATAGAAAAGCAAGTGCTGGAAAGGTGCGTTCCCCATGATATGATAATGTCAACAGCAACCCCTCCGCCCCCCTCACAACTCATAAACAGGGTTGCCATTGCCATAGACCGGGATAACTTGGAAAAGTCAGGGGAAAAAGAATGTACAGCTTCTTTATCGTAGACTTCCTCGTTTGGTGGTTAAACGTCGAAAAAATTGAGCTAATTCGAGCTCTTCTGACAATTAGTCTTCTACTCGTCATCAGTGTCGACGGTCTCTTTCGTTCCTGATTTTTTGAGTTGTACCATGGGGCCTGTTCTGTAAGATTTCAGGGTTAAAGCATGCATAAATCTGTAGCCGTAGGAGCCTACATCGTCTGTCTTCCCTCGTTGAGGTTCGTCAAAAACGGACCGGTTTCGGCTGCTCGCCATCTTCAGCATTTGGTTTCCCAACTTGGTGGGTGACCTTGGTTGGGAAACCAAATGCTGAAGATGGCGAGCAGCCGAAACCGGTCCGTTTTTGACGTACCTCAACGAAGGAAGACATACGACGTAGGCCCCTACGGCTACAGATTTATGCATGCTTTATCCACAAATCTCGTAGTTTAAGCGATTCTACTAACAATTTAGATTTCAGGGTTCCTAGGAATATCCTTTTCCAACCGTCCGCCCCAAATTAAATCACATGTTGATGGCGAGGACGGGTGGAAACAAACAGTGATAGTGACATTAAGGCCCGATTTCACCAACTTCTTAAACCAAGATCAACAACTAATCACGATTACAATGTAAACACTTGTATCAAAATTCATATGGGTCGCTATTGGCAACTAATCACGATCAACTTTAAACGAGATCAATTTTGTTGGTGAAAATGGGCCCAAAAAGTTGTAGAACAGGCCCTCTGTATTCTTCCAAACGTGCGATGTAAGTCACTACTAAGTCGTGTTGGGCATTGGTCAAAATCTATTCCGGTCAATTGACTAGAATTTGACTCGTAAAAATTTACTCCTGCCAACTCATGAGAAACACCCCCAGCTGCGGTGCCACCTTTGCCGTGCGTAGGCCGTGGCAGTGCCTATTGCTACCTTGAAACCGGACATACCAGCTCATTTAAACTGCAAATTCGTTCCTTTCACAGTGGACATTGCTAGGGTCGCCATCACCAACCGTCCCGGGACGCATTTTGTCCCGGACTCGGAGCGTTATAATTCCTTGGAAGCAGACCAAATAATTTGATTCGAAGACTCAGTTGACCATTCTCAAGATCGAAATGCACGCCTCCAGTCTATTGCTCTGTTCGTGATGAAATAAGGTTCGTTCGTGTCGTCCGGAGCTGCACTAACAGCACTGAAAGTACTAACCTTTTCTCATTTTTCCCCTGTTATTCCACATGATAACCCGCGAGGTTACAAAATCTCGTGCTGATAACCCGCGTGGTTACAAAATCTCGTGCTGCTCGGAGTAGTCCGGGTCTGACGAACGGTCAAATTCCAGCTAATGAGAGATTTTAGATTCGATAGCTACACTATAGTCGGATCGGTGAAAGAATGTGCATGAAATTACCCTCTCTCTTTTCCCGAAACCCACATGACTTACCGCTACCACGCCATCACATGAGAGGAGCCTCTCCTTTTTTATCGGTAAAACTCTCTGTTATTGGTTGCAGTTGTTTGATAAAAGTGGAGAAGTAGAGAACCACGTTAAGAGTGGGAAAAATCGGGCTTATGGCCTCCCACCACTCATGCACATTCTTTCGCTGATCCGAGTATATTATAGAAAACCATGTGATTTCATTGACTTATTCTGAAAAATTGAATGAAACCAGATGTCTTCAAGAGTGTAGCACTCGCGAAACAATGGAACGGACCTAGTCAAGGTGACTAAACTTTCTATAGGTGCCGCAGATCTTCGGCCATTACTGTCCTTCACCTACGTCATGAGCAGTCCCAACCGCCTTTGCGCTTGACCCAGTACATTATTAATTGTTATTGGACTGTGATTTTTTAGCATTCATATGCTTCAATTTCAAAATTAACTTGCTCTGCTGCTCTAGGGTAAGCAATCGGGAGTAAAGGACTGCTGGTGACGTCAGTCCCCACCCCTGCAGCCTGATGGACAGAAATCTGCGGCACCTATAGAAGAGTTCAGTCACCTTGGACCTAGTGTAGCTAAGGCACTATAAAACCCGAGTACTGCAACACGAAAATCGGCGCCATACTTGGTCCCTCATATGATTATAATTGTCACCTGATATCATTGACAAGTAGGATATTTTTTTTTATTTCGACCGCATTCCGCGTTTGTTTGCTGCTACGATGACAATTTTTTCATTCATGATATTGTGTTTACCCTAACGACTGAGGGACCAAATATGGCGCTGAAATCCGTGTTGCAGTACCTGTGTTTTAAAGGTTCTCTAGTGTAGCACTTGCGACACAATGGAACGGATCTTTTGCAACCAGTCCCGTAAACGCTTTAGTTAATTTTTGTGTACGCGTTGCTAGGGTTGTAAACATTTCGTTGGTTGCATGAAATGTGAATAGCGTTAACGTTGGCGTTAGCGGAGCTGTTTGCAAAATCTCTCTAATTATATAGAATAATCATATATACTTATTAAAGTGTTACTATTATTATTTTCTGCTAGAAAGTGAGATCTGTGAAATAAAGTTTTGAAAGAACCAAATACGTGAAACTTGGGGTTTGACAGAGCCAAATCCTGCGTGAAAGGTAATCCGTGAAATCGGGTTTCGAAGAAGAATATTTCACGACATTTGAATTTTAAAATTTGGTATGAAGCATTCCAAAATTCAAAATCACGAAGTCTTTACTTCGAGAACTAATACAACCTTGTTTGCAGTTTTTTATTTTCAATGCATTTCGGGCACAAAACACTAGCCCCTCTTCAGCACCGTGAACTGCTCAAACAACAACCCATTAATTTGGGTTTTGAACTTTTGAGTGTGCCAAGTTTGTTTCCGAATGAGCTAGAATCGTTACATTTGGTTTTGGAAGTGGAACTCGCGAATATCGTATTTCTGAGACTCAAACCTGTTTGTTGAAGGATTTACTCTCGTACAATTTTGTTTTTGTATGAGGAAAAATCCGATTTTCGCGATTTTTGTAATTGAAACGTCCTCTTCGATATTGGATGCTGCGATAGCTAAATGAACGAAATTTGGTATGGAAGAGCCCAACTCGCGATATTTGGATTTGAATAGATTCAAACCGCGGAATTTAGTTTTTGTAGACAACCAAATTCCGTGAAATTTGGTTTTTGAAAGAGTCAGACCCACAAAATTGGGTGTAATCGATAGAGCCCATGAAAAATTTTAATTTGTTTTTTCTTAGGACCAACCCCTACGAAATGGTTTTTTTGAAAGAGCCAACCCCCGAAATTCGGTTTTTAAAAGACTCAGTACTTTGAAATTGCTTTTTTTAAGGGGGCATACAAGTACTACCCCTCGCCCACTATCCCCTCACCGTTTTACGCGCCAAGTACTTGGAATATTTTATCTTTTATGGTCTAAAGACAATTTTCACTCCAAAAGATTGCCTTTTACATGAGTGTGTGGGGGGAGCTCCGAGCGATACAAGCCGCTGGAACCGCTCACGTTGTGCCGGTGCGATGTACACGACTAATGAGTAGGGCATGAGCCCCTGAAGCCCTGTATACATGGAGACAGAAAGGTCATAACAGAAATCATAACATCTTGAAGCAAGATATTTTATGCCATTTCTATCAAGCCCCTTGTGTTCACACGAGGACATTTATGTCATGACATGGTAGCCTGTTGGTAACCTCTGATTCAGTGAATGAATCGAATGAATTGTCTCATTGCTTTCTAGCTCTTGTGTTTATAGGAGTTCACTTTGTTTTTCTCCGTTTTCATTCCTTTGTGTATCAAAACCCTTTTAATTTTAACTTTTCAGAACGAAATCCCTATGACCATTTTCTTTCGTTCGGAATTGAAGTGCAGACCTTTTTTTTTTAAATTGTCCGTTCCTCCTGTGGTCCAAAGTTCAATAGTTTTGGTGGCACAGTTTGCTAAAATCGTGTTTTTTTACAAAGACAATTCATCATTCCAATTTATTTGGTGGTGTTGAAAGCGGTAGCTGGCATCACGGTAGCTAGTTTTGCTCTTCACGCAATGAAGACTGACTGAGTTGATCGATGCAAAGCCGACTTTACGTAGTCAGTCAACAAGGTCCCAAGTAAAGCCAATTTAGCGCTCTAACAAGTGATGCTTTTTTCCGTCAATCAGTTTATCGACGAAAAAAATGACAATTTATTGCTCATAGTACGCTTCAGGGGCTGAATTGTTGACTTTTAAGGCAAAAACCCAGGTCCTATGGTCAAATCCCCCGTTTTGTGAAGTTGTCGGCTTTTGTCTCTAAAAAAGTGCGGAGGGTCGAACGATTCCAGTCTCGAGCAGTCTTGTCGTTGTCATATTCGGATTCTATCCAGCAACGTTTCAATTGCTGAGCGGGGTATAGATGAGTCGTCAGTTGCATAGCTGAGCGTTCGGTTTCGTTAGCCAGAGATTGGATCTGACTTTGCAGCTTCCAACAGTCAGTTTCTGGGACAAAATGTTTTCACGCCGAGTTGTAAGTTTTGTTTGTAGAGTGGGTGGGCAATTTAGTCTGACAACTCGACGGTTGGGAGAAATCGTCAGTCTGGACGGGTTGGCAGTTTCTGCGAGTGACGAGCAAAAGGCAATTTATTGAAGGATAGGTCTTCGAAAAGTCTTATGTCTTCGACTAAACACCCCCTGCCCCCTAACAGATTCACGAAAAGCCCTGTTTTTGGTTTAATTTGTACATAAAATAACTTTATGTTTATAATGTTACTTGCATAGTGCATGCGTAACACTCCCCCCACCTCACTGCTGCACTTGACTTACTTCACGTTTCCTTCTGCATTGTCTTCCGTCAACCCTGTTTCTTTCGTTCTCTTCCCTCTTGTCATAAAAATAATTTTTAGTTGCACTAATAGGCCCCTCCCCCCTGTTTTTATGTTTTGTTTTTTTATGTTGAGATGAAACCCATATTGTGTGTTATTGTTGCTAAACAGAAAGTGGCTGGTCCTCAAGTGGGGGTAAAAGCTCCATTTCGCTAACACAGGAATCGCAAGAGCTTGGTATGTTTGAATTTATAATGGGAGAGACACAAAACAAAATATGGAAATGTGGGTGGTTAAAGCAGTTTAGAGTTAGAGTTTTGAGTAGGGAGAGTGTTAGTTAATGGAAATTGAGAGGAACAAAAGTCAGAGAACAACATTGTATTTGGCTTGTTCGGACTCATGCCTTTTTTGCATGTTTTTTTTTTTTTTTTTTTTTTTTTTTTTTTTTTTTTCGTTTTAATAACCTTGTGTCCTTTTTACGTACTTTTCTTGCATGTTTTTCCCAACTACTGCTCACTTGCGCCTATTAATCAAAACTCCGTTTTAATAAGTTGCATGGTCCTGGTAGGGCGTAATAAGTAATAAATTCGCCGTTCTTGAGCAGTAAGGGCTGATTAGTGGCTTTTGGTGTTCCCTTTTTATCTTGTCGACATTTTTACTTCTCGCTGTCTTGACGAAAGCGAACAAAAAAAAGTAAATGGTGTTTCTCTTGGAATACAGCGCCTCCAGTGGGTCCACCTGGTACAGGCCAAGCCGCTGGAGCCCCGCCTCAAGGAGCGGTGGCCGTTCCACCTGGAGCTATCGCTCTTTTGCCTGCACAACCACCACATCAGCCTCCAGATCTTCCAAGTTAGAAATACAACTTTTCTTGGCGTCTTTATGGACAGGATGTTAACCCCTCTCTCGTGCCTTCTTTTTGCAGTGTTCACATGCCCTCGACGTCCAAATTTGGGCCGAGAAGGGCGGCCAATCCTTCTGCGGGCGAATCATTTTCAAATAACAATGCCGCGCGGCTTCGTACATCACTACGAGATATCGATACAGCCGGACAAGTGCCCACGGAAGGTCAACAGGGAAATTATAGAAACGATGGTTCACGCTTATTCGAAAATATTTGGAAACTTGAAACCAGTGTTCGACGGTCGATCGAATTTATACACGCGGGATCCTCTTCCAATTGGAAACGATCGACTCGAATTGGAGGTCGGTTTTTTAGTTTTAGCTTCTCGACCTCGTTTTTTTCAATTTGATAATTGCTTCAGGTGACACTTCCTGGGGAGGGAAAAGACAGAGTGTTTAGAGTAGCGATTAAATGGATGGCCCAAGTGTCGCTGTTCGCGTTGGAAGAGGCACTAGAAGGACGCACAAGACAGATTCCATTCGACGCGATAATGGTCAAGCATTTAGCGGTATTCGAACCATGATGTGCTCATTATTTTTTCCCGGTTTCCTGTAGGCTTTGGACGTGGTAATGCGACACTTGCCTTCCATGACTTACACACCCGTTGGACGTTCGTTCTTCTCAACTCCGGAGGGCTATTACCACCCTTTGGGTGGTGGCCGAGAAGTTTGGTTTGGATTTCATCAATCCGTTCGGCCATCCCAATGGAAAATGATGCTCAATATAGACGGTATTTCAGTTTTATGTTTGTTTTGATCTTTTTCACTCCAGTAAACAGATTGGCCTAATTTCCTTCTCATTTTACAGTATCTGCTACCGCATTTTACAAAGCTCAACCTGTTATCGAATTCATGTGTGAAGTGCTCGATATTCGAGACATAAATGAGCAAAGAAAACCTTTAACGGACTCTCAAAGGGTTAAGTTCACGAAGGAAATTAAAGGACTGAAAATAGAAATCACACATTGCGGAACAATGAGAAGAAAATACAGAGTTTGTAATGTAACAAGACGGCCCGCCCAAATGCAGTCGTAAGTGGAATGTTTAATAACCAAATGTCTAATAATCCAAATTTTGTTGAACGATCTAACAAGTTAAAACGAATTTTAGATTCCCTCTACAACTAGAAAATGGGCAGACCGTTGAATGCACAGTGGCCAAATACTTTTTAGATAAGTACAAGATGAAATTACGGTATCCTCATTTACCGTGCTTGCAAGTTGGTCAGGAGCATAAGCACACTTATCTTCCACTAGAGGTAGCCCCTTTACTAGCTCACCGCCAAACCGTTCTATTCAAAATTCACCCCCGTTTCCCGTCAGGTTTGTAATATCGTCGCCGGACAGCGATGTATCAAGAAACTGACGGACATGCAGACGTCAACAATGATCAAAGCGACCGCTCGCTCGGCTCCGGACCGCGAGAGAGAGATCAACAATTTAGTCCGTCGAGCCGATTTTAACAACGACGCTTACGTCCAAGAGTTCGGTTTGGCCATTTCCAACAGTATGATGGAAGTTCGTGGTCGCGTTCTTCCTGCGCCGAAACTTCAGTACGGTGGACGAGCTCCCAATCTGCCCGGCCAATTAGTGAGTTCAATTAGCTTTTTTATTTCGACTTATTTTTATTTTCGAATAGGCTGATCTGTCAGAGGTAATGGCTCAGAGTCCTCCTAATCCCAATTTGAAAAATTACACGCTTAGTCACATCCTCCTGAATGAGGGCTATCCCACTCCTGAAATGTTTGATGCGAACGCTTTAAAACCTCGATGTACTGTTTTTTTGTTTTTTTTTAACGCGTTTTTGTCCATTTTAAGCTTATTTATTTGAAAGAACGATACTCGTCGTATTTATTTCGCAAATGAGACGCCTGAGCCATTGCTGCACAGCAGCTTAATTAGTTGGTACCGAACCTGATGACTAAACCGCTGATGAACTTCGCCTTTAAAGAAAGAACATATTTAAAAAAAAGACGAAGAATTAAATATTGCTTTTCAAGTTTCGCTAAAACAGGTTCGGCGTCTTTTAAGTCTGTTTTACTTGCGGCAGTAATGAGAAGAAAACTCAAGAGGATAAAGAAAAGAAAGAAAGAAAAGGCGGTAAAACAGGCTTTATACAATTTTGGTAATGTTTATGTGTCGGCTGGTGGTCAGGAGTACCAAGGGTTGCTTTCAACTAAACAGCAAGCGCTGCCCAATCAGGGCGTATGGGACATGAGAGGGAAACAGTTTTTCACCGGAGTCGAAATCCGCGTTTGGGCTATCGCGTGTTTCGCGCCGCAGCGAACCGTACGGGAGGACTCTCTCAGGTTTGTGTCGCACTGAAATATAGTCGATTTTTGATTTCGAAACTGGTCGTTCACCTTCCTTTCTGTTTTGCAGGAATTTCACTCAGCAGCTTCAGAAAATTAGTAACGACGCTGGCATGCCCATTATTGGACAACCTTGTTTTTGTAAGTGTTCTGTTGGTTTTTACTTGCGATTGCGTCGCTAATCGATTCTATCGGAATTTTGTTTTGTCCAGGTAAATACGCTACGGGACCTGATCAAGTTGAGCCCATGTTCAGGTACCTCAAATCAACATTCCAGTCCTTGCAGCTCGTTGTCGTTGTTCTTCCCGGCAAAACTCCAGTTTACGGTAAAACCCAAGGAAGCAATCATTGATTCCCTTTGATTCTGTTCCTAACGCCAGTTTTTGTTTTCAGCCGAAGTTAAACGAGTCGGCGACACTGTTCTAGGCATGGCGACACAGTGCGTCCAGGCCAAAAACGTTAACAAAACCTCCCCACAGACGTTGTCCAATCTCTGTCTCAAAATAAACGTTAAACTCGGCGGTATCAACAGCATCTTAGTGCCGTCCATTCGCCCCAAAGTGTTCAACGAGCCAGTTATATTCCTTGGCGCCGACGTCACTCACCCACCGGCGGGCGACAATAAGAAACCGTCGATTGCCGCTGTCGTTGGATCAATGGACGCTCACCCGAGTCGTTACGCGGCGACCGTTCGAGTGCAACAACACCGACAGGAGATAATTCAAGAGTTATCATCGATGGTCCGGGAGCTGTTAATTATGTTCTACAAGAGTACCGGAGGATATAAACCCCACAGGATCATTCTGTACCGGGATGGAGTGTCCGAAGGCCAATTTTTGCACGTAAGTCGTTTTAAGTTGTGTTTTCTTGGAACAGAAGTACAGCTCCACGTGAATTGTGTGATGGTCAAACAAATGAAGGCCAGGACCGGTTGTTTTCCGCCAAATCGTCTCCCACTACTAAATTGTCTCCCTACAGACTCACGGGTGACAGATTCAGCCTCCTGATATAAACCCCCCCCCCCCTCAAACACTGAAATTCTGCTCTGATTCTGGATTTTTGATCTAAATCTGTGGACTATTCTGCTTGTGAATGGTCTATTACGTCCAGAAATTGACTATTTGCCTGTTGTCATTTATTTTCGGACCCTTCTCCGCATTTTCAGATACAAGGAGGGAGCAAATGGGGGCGGTCATCCCTCCAGTTCTTTAATCTTCTAAACCATTTTGGCGGTGTTTCTGTGACGACCTCCCACCTCTTCTTCTTAGGAATTAACGAAAACTTTTTTTACACTTTTCATTTGAATGCATTTCGGGCATTTCGGACCTGGAACTGCTCAAAGACCAATCAGCGGGCTTGTTAGTCTTTGAGCAGCTCCAGGTTGTAATGAGGGGCTACGGTCTGTACCCAAAATGTATTCAAGTAAAAACTACAAAAATAGTTGTTGTTCGTTCCTACGAAGAAGAGGAGGGAGGTTACGGGGCCCGGGGTAAAAGGGAAGAGAGGAGGTGGTGTGTTTCAGTGAGAAATAGTGGACATTTTTCATACAAGCCTATTGTTTTTTTCGGACCAAAAGCTAGAAATGTAGCCCTGACTTCGTAGTCACACGCTGAGTGTGTCCCCTCTGAATAGCCCCGTAGTCCTTTGGTAGTCAAGAGCGGATTACGTCCCCTCGTGGTGCTGCTTACTCGCTCCTTCTGAACGGGCACTTTAGTCACAATGTGATTGGAATGGAAACGCTCCCCCTCTTGACTAAGCGAGTCAGATAGCTTGAGCTGTGTATGTATACACAGTAGTCAGTGACTGCCGTCTGTACAGGGCCTAAACAATGTTTCTTTCAGAGAAGCGTTTGTTAAGCCCAAAGTCATGATTTTCAGTTCCGAAACTAGTTCATCCCCCCCCTCCCCAGAGAGAGACTTTACCTCTGGTGTCTCCTCACTCCTCGTCGTCCCATGCACAATGCCCTCCCCCCATTTGGAGTCACTTCGGCAAAAATATCGTCAAACCCATCCCCCAGGCCCTATCGAAGAGGTGGTCACCTTCACAAATTTTAGGGTAATTTTCTCAAATTGACCATTATGAGCCAGACTTGGTATATGAGCCCCTCGGGCTATGTTCAACCGAGAAATACAGTCGGTCCAACCCAAAACGTAACAGAAAGTTAGTGGCCGCCAGCGCCTTTTGAAATGTCAAGAAATGAGTGTTCCGCGTGTTAGTAGTTTGGGTTCAGCCGATTTTCTCGACTCGTGAGTGGCCCAGTGATATCTGCGTGCACCGAGGCTCTTCCTTGGACTGAAGGAGGAAAGTAAAAATTGCACGCCCTGCGTCCGCAGGAGGGGCCTCCGAGGTCCGCTCGGATTCACTTTCAACGCTATCGGCTCTCCGTTTGCGGGAACTCTCAGGCACTCGAAAAAAGTGCCTGAGCAGCACTTTTACTCCAAAAGGTGGACGTGGTTGGACCATTTACGTTTATCCATTCTTGGTGTGCGTGTAACCCAACCCAGATGGCGCGAATAGTCAGTTCCGCCATTATGTACGGCGCGAATGGTCATTTTGACCATGTTAGGAGCGTGAGTGGTCGCTTTTGCCTTTTTCAAGACAGGAAGAGTTTGTTTAGGCATTTAGATGTTAGTTGTTTTTCTTATTTTTAGGGCGTGAGCCAGTTTGGCTATTTTGTGGGCGCGAAGGGGCGCATTTTTATCCCCTTCCCCCCAACTTTGGTATGCGAATAGCCATAGTAAGTATGACTATTTACAAGGCACGAATGGTCAGTTGGGTATTCTTAGAGCTTTGGCTATTTTTAGGACGTTAATTGTCAGTTGGCCATTTTTGAGATGCGCGTTGTCAGTTTTGCCATTTTTGGGCACGAGTGTTCAGTTTGACTATTTTTAGGGCGCAAATTGCCAGTATGGCAATTTTTGGTGGTGAGATAGTCAGTGTGACTACATATTTTCACGGGACGTCAGTTTAGTCAATTTGAAGGCACAAACGGTTATTTTTAGGCATATTCATGGGGCGAATAGTCCGTTGAACCAGTTTTGGACGGAAATAGTCTGTTTGCTCTCTTCGCTCGGGCGCGAATGTCAAGTTTGCCGTTTTTAGGGCCTAATTTGCAAGGTTGGCTGTGTTTAGAGCGTGAATAAAGGACTTAGTTCTATAGTTTTTTATACATTTCAGTAATTGATGAAATCGCTTAGGCGCTGCTTGGTGTAGGTCTCATTTTCCAAAACTCCACCGTTTTCTAACTTGTGTAGCTTTCTCTTTCATGCTAGCAACGTTTCTCTGTTCTCGTTAACAGGTTCTTCAACACGAGTTGACAGCTATTCGAGAAGCGTGCATCAAACTCGAGGGCGACTACAAGCCGGGTATTACTTTTATCGTCGTTCAAAAGAGGCATCACACTCGTCTGTTCTGCGCTGACAAAAAGGAGCAGAGCGGCAAAAGTGGTAACATTCCGGCCGGTACCACCGTTGACGTCGGCATTACGCACCCGACTGAATTCGACTTTTATTTATGTAGTCACCAAGGAATACAGGTAATTTTTTTTGTTGTTTTTGAAATGTACACTATTGGTCTCTCAACAATTTCATTCAACAGGGAACAAGTCGACCCTCACACTATCACGTTCTTTGGGACGACAACCATTTTGACTCGGATGAGCTTCAGTGTCTGACCTATCAGTTGTGTCACACATACGTTCGGTGTACTCGGTCAGTGTCGATTCCCGCGCCGGCGTACTACGCTCATTTGGTCGCGTTTCGCGCTCGGTATCATCTCGTCGAAAAGGAACACGACAGGTTTGTTTAAACCTTAATTTTTTCATCCCTAGGATTTTATCATTTTTTTTTTTTTTTTGTGTTACAGCGGCGAAGGATCTCATCAGTCGGGCTGTAGCGAAGACCGAACTCCTGGCGCCATGGCTCGAGCTATCACCGTTCACGCGGACACCAAGAAAGTCATGTATTTCGCGTAAGATTCTTAATTATTACTCTTATTTAAATAATGAGTCAAAAGAAAAAGAGGAAAAATTAAGGCATTTCAAAAACCAACACCAAAGAAATCATACACATCAGCGACTTGAATTACTGAAAGTCTTATTTAAAAGATTCCAGACTTAAACTCTTAATAAGCCACTTATGAAAATCATGGGACTAAGATCGTTTTTCAATTTATCGGTGATATATTGATTTTATTTTACGTTTATTTGTTTTTATTCAATGATAATTTTATACTATCTAATTATTATTAAACGTAATGGACCTCGGCAATATTCTAAATTTAGGGCAATTCAAAAATTGTCCCATAAATTTCCTGATGTTTATCTTTAAGTGAGTAGTGTTGTAGGTTAATCTAAAAAAAAAAAAACAAAAAGGAAACATTACTGGAATAATTTTCTCTCTTCGTTAATTGTCAATAATTAGTGTGATTCTCTCTTCTTTTTTAAGTCTTGTCAAATCTCTTGCTTTCCCAAGCAAGAAAGAAATAATCAAGTGTTACTTACGCGGGTTGTGAGTACATTCTACCTCCGTGCTGTATTCTACCCGTGTAAACTGGCCTTACCAGCCAATGCAATATTTTTAGAAAACAGCCATTTTCTTAGCTTTAAAAAAAGAAAAAAAGAAGAACGAACCAACTTAAGCGAGGGATATTCGGGGTACTTAAGTGAGAGGTTGTTATTTTATATGCGAGCCAGCGCGGGAGTTTAATTATTCGAAAACAACTTTATTTGAGAGTTCAACATTGAATCTCTTACCATTTTGTTTTCAACCAAACCAAATCATGTTGGTTGACCCCCCCTTCCCCCTTGAAGCAGTTTTAAGATAAATTCTTTTGTTTCAAATTAAATTATAAATTATTGTCTTAATATTTAGTCACTTAATGGAAACATTATTAAGTAATAATGTTGGTTTAGATATGTAGGCTTCGCTGTAATATATTCCCAACTGTGCTGTGAGTCCACTGAATTTATGCTTGGATCCAATCTCGTAACTCCCATTTTAACTGAGGTTAATACGCTATCGATATTTTCTTTAAAGCGGGCACTTAATTTTTATGTCAATTATTTTTTATCAAAATTTGACTAAAATGTTTAATGAACTTCATAGTAATATTATTTATTGTTTTTTTAATGCACAAATCAAATTAATAATGAATCAAACTTTCCCTTTCGATACGAAACTGACGAGGTAAAAAACAAAACAAAACAAAATTGCTACACTCACCGACCTGTGATCTTTACGCATACAAAGGCCCTATTTTGTGTTATTTATTTGTAATATATCGGAAAACACAAAATTTTGAAGGGAAGTTGACAACATTAATGCCCTCAGAAAATAATGAAATTGTATTGTATGTATTCTATACACCTGTTGCACTGAGAATATTTAACTAAGTTCTATTTTTTAAAAGAAGACAAGTTTCTTATACTTGTTCGTTCAGTGAGTCCTTGCTTTAGGGCAGAGGGAAGAACGAACAAGACTTGCTCGCGATCATCCTTTTTCCTTTTCTTAATTCGCCACTCCCTCGTCCCCATCACTCTTTTCTCCCCGTTTTTCTCAGCCTTGAAAAAGTGGTGTGTATATGTGAATGTACCTGGTTTTATCTAGAAAGAACTGTGTTGTTTTTTTTTTTTTTTTTTTTTTGGTTAAACAAATTGTATGTCCAAGGCAAAAGATCTTTTACAAAACCGAAATGAAAAACAATATTGATTGCGGATATAAAAAAAGGGGAAAAATCTTGTGCCTTTTTGAGACGTAAATGAAAAGTGTCACCAACTATCAATAATAATAATAATTTTATTGCCTATTTCGTTGAAATGAGCATTAAAAGTTGGAAAAATGTTCAACTTATTTGTATTCGCCCACGTTACCAGCTTTCATTGCATTTTTTTTCTTCCTCAGCTTGGTGAGCAACCAAACTTTCTTGGACATTTCTCAATTTGGCAATTTGTCCGCTCACTCACAGAACCCAATTTTGCGGCTTTGCTCACTCAATTAGTCCGTGAAGTCGCTAGTTTTTGGTATTTATTTCCGCGAAATTCCCAGTCTCAGTTTTTTATTCCCGTGGAATTGCAAGTTTGGGGCCGCAAAATTGCAACATTTTTGAGGGAATAATCCGCGAAACGAAGAACTTGCACATTTTTCAAGCAATGCACTTGAAATTTCTTGCTTCTATCAATTTTCAAGCAATGGTGTTTCTTGAAGAGGGCTTTCAACGAGACAATTGCTCACATCAAACACTGAAGTCAATCAAGGGTTTTTTTTAAAGCGAATTTTTAAACATGTTGAGTGGGGGTTTGATTACGTCAAAGGTTAATTAATGAAATTAGTTAATAAATGGATGGTGTGGGGAAGAATGGGGGGGGGGTGAACCGTGTTTTCTTTGGGACAATTTTTCTCAAATGCTTCACATCTAAACATTGACGTCATTTCCCCTCGCACCATCCATCTCTCCTGAAGAACTTCGACATTTATTTCTGCAACTACCGTTGATTTCCTTCTCTCCACGTGCCAATTCATCGGTATACTTTTCTCCCAAATCGGACATTCATGCAAGTTTCCCGACTGAATATTCACAAGTTTCGGGTCTTTGTTTTTAGGGGCCGTGGACGACGGGCAAGCTGGCCCCGACGGCACTCAAAGCACTGCTGCCCCACCCCCATATAATAACCCCGAAATTACATCCTGACGACAGTGTTTGAAGTCTGACGAATAGCTGTGAAATTGCATCATTTTGAAGACAAAATATCCGTGACGTGATATTGCAAGCTTCACATCTGAATATTCGCCAAATCGCGTTTCTGCTCGTCATTTTCGCGAAGTTGCCGTTTTCAGGGTTTTTTTTTCAGTGATCGCGGAATCCGGACCACGACAGTGCCCAAAGTAAAATAACTGTTTTTTGGAAGTGATATCCCCAAAATTGAAAGTTCCCTAACTGAATACCGCGATATTGCGAGTTTTACGTATTAATTTCAGCGAAATTGAACGTTTTGGGTCCCGAGCAAGCCTTTTGCATGATTGAATTGCTGGTCTAAAATATCCACGAAGTTGCTACCTGGTTTTGGTTATTTATTTTTGTAAAATTGAGCAAGGTTCGTTTTTTTTTGTTTTGTTTGTTTTTTGTTTGTTTGTTGTTGAAGTGATCGTGGAATTTGGTTTAGCCGGCTTCAACAACGCCCAAAGTCTGACGAACAGCCGCAAAATTGTAGCTCAATATCCGCGAAATTTGATATTCCGGCTGCTTTATTCTGCCGATTACAACACCACTCGTAGCCTGACTATTACCCCAGGAAATGGGCAGTTGATTGATTGATTGTCCGCGAAGTTGGAAGTTTTGGGTCTTCGTGTGAAAATATGCAAGTTTCGGGTCTTACTTGTTAGCAAAATTGCAAGTTTCGGGGCTAAATTGCATTGGAAGTTTGCAATTGTTTTTTGTGGGGGACGGTGCCTAATCTGACGAGACTAATATGTCGTACCTCCAACAAAATGTCAATATTTTGGAGGCAAATATCCGCGAAATTGCACGTTTCTTGCTCAAATTACAGATTTCAAGTTTCAGGACCTTCTTTTTTTAGTGTACACGGATCCCCGTCCAAGGGCGTCTAAAGGCTGGTCAACAACCGCAAAATTACTCACATCATTTGAAGAAAAATGTCAGTGAAATTCTGGCTGAATATCATCGAAATTGACAGTTTTGGGGCTCAATTTCTGCGAAACTGCAAGTTTAGGGTCTTAATATCCAATTTAAGCAAAATTACGTTCCCAACAGCGCTCAAAAGCCTGGCTGAATGCCAACGGAATTCTTGACTAAGGCTCACAAAGAGAAAGCCTACGGTCAGGGAGGAACATAGGGTCTTTCGGCCATATTTTCTGAGTTTCTCCCGTGATATGGTCATTTTCGGCAAAATTCCCATTTTTAAAAAACCAAAAATCAGATTCTACAGCCAAGAGTCTGCAACGTGTTGAGGCCACCGAAAAAGCTGATCAAGCTCCTGGGTGGGATTAACCAGTTTCTGAGTAGTAAATGTCAGTTCCAGGGCCGCCCCGGGTTGCGCGATTCTCTGTGGAAAGCGTTTTTCTTTTGTTCATCGGGTTGCCAATCACGGAGTGGGAGAACTCTGTGCTTGATGAGGAGATAAGAGGATAAGAAGGGAACATAACGGTCCGAAGAGACATTTCCTTGACAAGCACTGTTTAATCGAAAAGTGACTACTTAATTACTATTATTTACATTATTAAAAATTACTGAACGCGAATAAACTAAGCAAGTTGAGTCGGTTTAACGTCCGCAATCTGTTCATTTTCGGGGCGGTCCGTGCTTTTCTGCAAGAGATTATTGCAAAACCACGACGGCCTCTTCTTTTTCATTTCGACAATTCGTTTGCCCTGAAAATGAAGAGGAAACCAAATTTTAAAAATTGTTAAGGCGCAAATGTCGAAGTTAAACCCTCCTCTGGTTGTTGCGAAGCTGGGACGTCCTACTTTTATCCAAAATCGTGAAATTTGTTTTCCTTGGATCGTTTTTCGAACTGGCCAAACATGAGGAACTGATTTCAGAAAGCCAAACCCACAAAATAGGGGTTTTAAAATAGCAAAACATCTGTGAAGTTGGGGTTTGAGTTTGAAGAAGCAAAATTAGCCAAGTACAGGAATTGGAGTTTCAAAGAGCCAAAATAACTTTCAAAATTAGCAAAACCTGCAAAATAGTACGAAATTGGGTTTTTAAAAGCGTGGAAATTCACCCAAAAGAGCGAAACCTACGATTTGAACGAGATGAACCCACAAAGTTTATTTTTTAAAGAGCGAAAATCCTGCTGAGCTGAGGTCACGAAATTTGGTTTTTGAAATCATGTGATTTCACTGATTGTCGCTATATTGAACCCCAATTTCGCGTACATACATTCTTTCAAACCAAATTAAGGAAGCCTCAACTCTTTCTAGAGCGACACACAAATTTCAAAGTTCAAAAACAAATATGAATTTTTCAAAAGGCAAATTCACGGTTCCGACTCGTTCAAAAACCGGACATCAGTCATTTTGGCTCTCACAAACCCAAGTATCGCGGATATTCGCTCTTTCAAACCAAAGTTTAAATCCCAATTGTATGGAATTTCTTAGTTTCAAAAACCAAATTTCGTGGGTTTGACTCTTTTAAGCCTTAATTTCACGAACACTCACTCTTTTGAAGCCAAATTTCTTGGATTTGGTACCCTCCAAACCCAATTTTTGGGTTTCACGTTTTATGATAATCCTCAAATCACGGCGTCATCTCTTCCTAAAACCATTCCTGTTTTTCAGGTTTTAGTGTTTGGGAAACCAATTCAGTTCGTTCAGAAACCAAATGCCATGATTTGGCCCTTTCAAATCACAATTTTGTGTTTTTCCATAAACTTTGGCTTCTTCATAACCAAATTTCACGCCCCTATTTCGCTTTCCAAAAAAAAATTCGTGGCCCCATTCGTTTCTAATTTTTTTCGCTTGTTCGAAATTCTAATTTCACTCCTTTAAAGCCAAATTCAATGATTTGGCTCACTAAAGTAAAAAAATGTATCACAACCCATATGTGCGACCATCGCAGGGCGAGACCAATAGTGCATTTTTTGAATGAAATGCACTAAAAACAAGTTTCGTGATTTTGGCTCTTTCAAGCTCAGGTTTCTAGGATTTCCACTCTTTCCTTCTTCCTTTCATTCATCTCCTGCAAATCCCAATTTTACCGGTACCCCTGGGGTCCACACCAGAAACGCTGAAGCGGTGAGAAAGGTCGCACCTCCTTTGCAAGGCAATACAATTTTGGCAATGGAGATAGTTTACCACGGTGTACTTCATACCCGAAAGGTTTAGGACCCCTGTTCTAGAATAATGCAATGATTAAGGATATGACGAGGGGAGGTGGGTCGAAATTAAAGGTGCGCTTTCTTACACCATTGAAACCGCTACATTGCACGACTCCCTAGTCGAGTGAACAACAATTTCTACGCCAAACTGATCAACGATTAGTCGCTGTTAACTTGTTTTCAGGCGTCCGACTGTTGGTCCTACTTTCTATCGCAGGCGTCCTACTTTTTTGTGCCAGGCGTCCTTGGAAACCATTTTTGCGTCTGGTCAGCCTATGCGAAGCTGTACAGGTGAAGTTGTGGGACCCCCCCCCCCCAACGACCATTATGACATTTATTTATTATTTAGGACATTTCGCCCACGAATGTTAGTCCTTTCGCACAGAATCTGACTATTTTCGGGTGTTCCCCCCAAGTGTTTCGATTTGAGCCGAACGCGGGTTATGAGTCCCTCAAATTGATTTGCGGAATGCAGCCGGTACCGGGCAAACCTAACTGGGGGGGGGGGGGCGCAAAAATAGAGCGTTAAGGGGGAGTTGTACGTGTATTTCCTCGACCCACTCCAATCGCACCTCGCCTACTCGGCGTTACGTAAATTAACGCTGTATTCCGCACCAACCCTGGATTTTAAGGTCTCATTTAAAGCTTCAGGAAATTCCGCACAACCATACGATCTTCATTTTCAATATTTCTCCCCTAAAATAACTGTAAAACGCACATAAACTTTTACCTTGAAAATGCACACTCTTTTGACGACTTATTTGGGAAAGCAAGATCGTACGGTTGTTCGGAATTTCCTGAAGATTTAAATGAGACCTTGAAATCCCGGATTGATGCAGAAATACGGCGTTAATTTACGTAACGCCGAGTAGGCAAGGTACGATTGGAGGGGGGTCGAGGAAAGACATGTACAACTCCCCCTTAAGCGGCCGATTTTCTTCTGGCGTGCTCATCCACCTCAATCCCGGATATCACCCGGCCCGCTGGTACTCGAGTCAGACGCCAGACTCCTCTCAGTAGAGCTTTGATGAGAGAGGTTGTACAATTTCTTCGACTTTTCAACTTGCCTTATGAAATTCATCAACGGACGACAAAGCTTCCCCTTCGTACAGAACGATGACGTCCTTTTCAATAGGTTTCAGCTCTTGACCATCCAACATTGCTTTCTGAATCTCCTCAGTCTCCTTCCTTACCTTTTCATAGCAATAACCTGCATACAAACCAGGCTTGAAATTAGTTTCAAGATACATCGAACTATTGTGCCCTTGAATTTACCGCAAATGCATCCGGCCGGGTGATGATGTCCACACTCGCGGCACGCGATCAAATTTGTCTTGGGTTCAAGCATTTTCCAGAAGTATTCCTTACTACCGTACCGTCGGCTGGCTCTTTTTTCTCGAGTTCGTCGTGACTTGGGAACGGCCCACAGGAAGCCGTCGTCATATCGAGGATCAATTGTCGCGGGTTCTTGCAACTTTGGATACGGCGGCGCCAGAATATTTAGGGCTAAAGCTGAGTGTGGAAACATGAATGAGGAAAGAGTTTTTGGAGAAAAATACGGCGTGAATCAACCTGGTGGTGGTCCTCTTCCAAAGAGTGTTGTCGTTATAAGATGGTCGATAATTGCAGCGAGTCTGTTCAGCTTTCCCATTGCCATTATTGTCGGCGATTTAAGGCACGTTTTTGCAATTAATTCGAACTGCTTAATAAATTTCGTATTCCACCAGCACAGCACCGGGGAGAAAAGAGATAACCGTTATGGAGTGATAGGCTGATAAGGACGCTCGGTGCACCCTTTAACGGTGTTTACGAAAAATATTTGACATTCTAGCCTAAAATAAAGTACAAAGCTCCTTAAAATGATGTTAATATAAGAAAAAACTTGGAACTTGGCCAGGAAAATCGTTGATTTCTCCCGTTTAGACTAGCCAGCGTAGCGTTGTACGTGTTGCCCCTATCAAATCGTTTTCTCGAGGACGGGTTTCATCGGTTGTCGATGGAGAAATTTCCAGAAAGATTGCAAACTGTTGTGAAAAAATGATAGCGCTTCATGGAGTCCGGCGCGTCGCTGCGTCTCTCTTGTCAGTCCATTGCTCGCGTCGTAGTAACATTCTCGCTAGTCCGATTTTATATTCAGTTCTCGGCGTTGGAATTCACCTAACAAAGGTATATTAACGACTAAGTTGTCATTATCGTTGCGCCAAACAGAATAATTGAACGAGCTCAGAGAAGGCTTAAATTCTTCACTCTCTTCTAGAACCACTTGTGAATCGTGACGCTGCAGTATTCAAAAGTCATGCTACATATTTTGATTGGCCAAAGTTTTAACTCATCGGTGCTCAAAGATTCTCTTTACTGACAAAATAATTCGTTTGGTATTCAACAGGCAAATATGACTACACCTCAGAACGTTTACGGCTTTACTGTCAAGACAATCGAAGGGGAAGATGTATCTCTAGAGAAGTACCGGTGAGACTACTGCCACGAAATATAATTATATCCTTTAAGGTCGGCATTTGGCTTATTTAGCTTAAAATTCATAGGGGCCACGTTCTGCTTATCGTCAACGTTGCATCAAAATGCGGCCTCACTTCGACCAACTATAAAGAGCTGGTTGAACTCGACACAAAATACAGGGAGAAAGGCCTTCGCATCCTCGCTTTCCCCTGCAATCAGTTCTCTAATCAAGTAAAGCCCAAATTTACTGGACAATTTTATTGCCTATACCGCTCATTTATTTTATTATCAGGAACCGGGCACAAATGAGGACATCGTTTGCTTCGCCAAAAAGAAGAACGCCAATTTCGACTTCTTCGACAAAGTCGACGTAAATGGCAACGATGCTCATCCCTTATGGATTTATTTGCAAACAACTCAAAAGGGAACCCTTGGAGAGTAAGCGAACTGCTCATGAGGCGCATATTTCAGTCCTCTAATTATCATACCACCGTTGTTGCAGTAAAATCAAATGGAATTTTACCAAGTTTATCGTTGACAAGAACGGAGTGCCTGTAGAGCGATTTGCTCCCACCACTTCTCCACTGGTATTTTTCATTCCCATCACCTAAACTTGGTTCACCTGACGCCATAATTTGATTTGATTCAACCCTTTCTTTTCAGAAATTGGAGGAGAAGCTTACGAAATATTTGGAGGCATGAAGAGACGAAAAGTGCTATAAAGATTTTTCATTTCACTGAGTTTTTTAAAGATAATTATGTAGGTACTTCTTACACGTACGAATCAACGACTTTCTGTTTTTTTGTTCCTTTATTTTTCACAATTTATTGGCGTTTTTAAGTGCCACTCAGTAGTTTTTGTTGTGGTTTATCATAAAACAGGTCGATGTGAACTCAATAATGTATTACTGTTAATATTTCACGGACCAAAAAGGGATTGGTGTCGCACATTTTCAATTGAATTTTTTATTGAGCGATTAAGGAAGGTGACTATTATCTATTTGTATTGTACCGAAATGTCAATATTACTCTTGTTGTTGTAAAACACTCGCCTAGACTTGAAATTCAAGTCAATTTAAAGTTAAGGAGGGCTGACGATTTTTTCCTGGGACTCATCAATTTGTGGCAGGCGCGAATCTACACTTCTGTTCAGGGGAAAGGGGGTAAATAAGAAACCCCCCCCCCCCACACGAAGGGAAACTCTTCATTCCTCTTGCTGTTGCTTTTTCCCATGTGGTAATTAGTCGAATTGAAGCAGCTGAGATCACCCATTTGCAACTTGAAAGATACTTTCCGTATTCTGGTACGGCCCCGACCCAACCCAAATTGAGCTCGTATAAGGCCTGTTTCACACGATCAACAGAAATCAACACCACACCACAGAACAACGGACGTAAAATTTGACGCGTGTTGAGTTAATCGTCTGAAAGACGTATCTTATTTGTGTACGCTGGCTGTGGTGTGATGTTGATTTCTGTTGATCGTGTGAAACAGGCCTTAAGGGGGAGTTGTACATGTGTTTCCTCGACCCCCCTCCAATCATACCTCGCCTACTCCGCGTTACGGAAATTACCGCCGTTTTTCTGCACCAATCCTGGACTTCAAGGGCTCATTTAAATCTTCAGGAAATTCCGCACAACCGTACGATCTTGCTTTGCTGAATAAGTCGTCGAAAGAGTGTGAATTTTCAACGCAAAAGTTTATGTGCGTTTTACAGTTATTTTAGGGATGAAATATGAAAAAAGAAGATCGTATGGTTGTGCGGAATTTCCTGAAGATTTAAATGAGCCCTTGAAGTCCAGGATTGGTGCAGAAATACGGCGGTGATTTCCGTAACGCGAGGTACGATTGGAGGGGGGTCGAGGAAACACATGTACAACCAGTGGCGTGCCCAGGAATTTTTCTTGGGAGGGGTTTTCAAATTACAAAATTATATTTATACAAAATGGTGATTTTTTTGACAGAAATGGGGGGGGGGGGTCAATCAGTTCGTAAGATGGACACGGTCCTTTATAGTCAATTCTGCGATAATAGTCAATTCATCTTTTAAGGGCGCGAATAGCCAGTTTGGCAATTTTTTCGGTGCAGCATGGCACAAATCATCATTTAAGCCATCTATACAAGGCGCGAATAATCAGTTCCGGTACTTCTAAGGCCCGAATTGTCCGCAGTTTAACCGTTTACGAGCCGATAGCCACTTTGAACACGAGCAGTAGCCTCTGTAGGGCGCAAATGATCTGTTTAGCTAATCTTTGGACCGTGAATTTGTGGTAGGAGTATGCCATTTTTAGGACTTAAAGAGTCAGTTTTGCTATTTATAGGGAACGAATCGTCAGTTTAGATATTTTCAGGGCACGAGGTTCAGTTTGGCCATTTTCGATGGTGGATAATGGTTGATTTTGAATTTTCAGGACATGAATCATCCGTTTCGGACCTTTCAAAATGCGAATCTCGCGGGCCGCTACACGGCGGTCAGTTTTGCTGTTTTTAGAGCGAGAAATTTCTATTTTTCTAAGCGCTAATGGTCAGTTTGGCCAATTTAAGGACAGGAATCGTCTGTTTAGGCATTTCCAAGGCGTGAATCGTCAGTTAAGCTATTTTTAGAGCGCATAGAGTCAGTTTTGCATCAGTGCTTGCTTGCATAGTCAGTTTGGCCAATTTTAGGGCGCGTATTCTTGAAGCTTGACATTTATACATATAGGGCGTCAAACCAAGTCGATAATGGTCAGTTAAGGCATTTTTGGCGTGCGACTGGTCGATTTTGCCATTTTCAGGGCACGAATCGTCAGTTATACTTTGCCCAAACATAGCAGCATAGGCGGGTTCAATTAGTCCCTTCTAGCCAATTGCGCACGAATCGTTATTTTGACCATTCTTGGCGCGCAAATGGTCTATTTTGCAGCTTTCAAGGCAGGAATATTCTGTTAAGGCATTTCCTGGCCACCTATAGAGTCATTTTGGCCATTTTAGAGCGAGAATCGCCAATTTGGCTATTTTTAGGGCGCGAAAACCGTCAGTTTGGCCAATAGAAAAATCATATCTCGTAGGATTTTGATTTTCGGACCGAAGCCTCGGCTTGCGATTTTCTCAATTTTCTTTGAATTCGCAAATTTTCTCAATTTAACCCCCAATTAGCCATTTATCCTGATTATAACCACACATTAGCGTTTTTCCTCAATTCAGCCGCTAAAATTACAGATTTTTATATATTTCAGCCACGAATTAGAGGTTTCCCCCAATTTTCGTCGCGAACTACGTAAAGCTTTTTCTGAATTTGGCTGTGGATTAGCGATTTTTTCTTTTTCTGGCACAAAGCTACCTTTAGAAGCCGCGAATTTGACGTTTTGTCCATTATTTGAATTGAAAATTAGCGTTTTTCCTCACTTCAGCGCTTTTCAATTTTATCGGTGATTAGCCACGGATTAGCGATTCTTCGCCATTTTAGCGGTGAGTTAGCGTTTTTTCTGAGTTTTTGCGGTGATTTCGTATTTTTCTTGATTTTAACCGCAAATGAACCATTTTTCTCAATTTCATTCATGAATTAGCGCTTTTCCTGTAGGTACTTTATCCGCGGAAGCTTTAAGGAAACTAGAGCCGCGAAGTAGCGCCTTTTCTCACTTTCTGTCCGTGAATTAGTAGCGTTCCGTGGGCCTAAAAATGTGGATATTATTAATCTATGTTAATGTTTGTATACGTGAAAACGAGTTTTTGGCATGCAGTTGGACAGCGATATTGGCTCCTTGCCATCGTGCTTGCAGGTGATTAGCAAAGAGTGTAGCTGAATAATCGATTTAGCCCACAAAAGCACAATTCTGAAGGCTCAAATCGAGAGAACACGCGGCCTTCTAGGGGTAACTTCGTGGCTAAACTAGAGAGAATACACTGCTCACCAATATTTTTTATATTTTAGGTCCGTAAGCGGGTAAACATGAGAAGGCGCACCTACTTATATGCTATTCTTGCAGGCAAGTACCAACGATGCAAAAAGTTGGAAAAATCGCTAGTATTCGTGGCCAAAACTGTTCAAAAGCTTTTATTCGCGGTATTTAGATGAAACATCCAGGCCGAAATTGAGAAAAAATCGCTTATTCGCGGTGTATATATGCCACTTTACGCCTAAAATGAAGAAAAAACGCTAATTTGCAGTTGGTAAAATTGAGACGTGGCCCAGTTTTTGCATTTCTGCAAGCGCTAAAAGGCAAGAAAACCCACTAAGGCTATAAGATAGAAAAAAGCTCATTCGGGGCTAAAATTGAGAAAAATGACAATTTCGCCACTGAAATTGCAAATAATTGAAACGCCCATTCGCGGATAAAAAAGTGAAAAGCCACTAATTCACAGCTAATTTTCGAAAAATGCTAATTCACGGCTGAAATTGAGAAGAACGGCTAATTAGCTGCTAAAATTGGGACATAGGTACACTAATCTGCGGCAAAAATTGAGAAAAATAGCTAATTCGCTAATGAAATTGACAAAAAGCGCTTCTTAGCGGCTAAACTTGGAAAAATCCTATTTCGGGAGCGTACAAGTACTACCCCTCGCCCATTATCCCCTCACTGTTTTACGCGCGAAGTATTTGGAATGTTTCATTTTTTATGGTCTCATATGTGAAACCTTATAGTCCTGAGACTTGCCCAGCAGAGCCCGAATTTCAATTTTGACTTTCCTCAAATTTTAAATTAAATTCATAGTATTACTAGTAATTTTATAAAGTTGATTTAAAATTCGAGGAAAGTCAAAATTCAAATTCGGGCTCTGCTGGGCAAGTCGCAAGACTATAAGGTTTAATATGAGACCTTAAAAAATGAAATAATCCAAATACTTTGCGCGTAAAACGGTGAAGGGATACTGGGCGAGGGGTAGTACTCGTATGCCCCCTTAATTGAAAAAAAAAATTTCGCTCCGGCAGCTGGCGCGGCGGTCGGAAAGAGTGCATTTCATTCCGTATACGGATACCCTAAGCCGTCCCAGAAGTAATAATTTTGATACCATAATTTGTTTCATTAAGCCGAACTTCTTCCTCTATTTTCTCCCCCCTCTCTTCAAAAATGTCGAAAAGTGTCGGTAGCATCTAGAATCAACAGGTGAGTTGTAGTGATTTTTTGACCATTTCAACCCCTATTCCCCCCCCCTCCACCTCGACCGATTTGGCCCAAATGCAATACCGACCGGGGTCTTACGACTACTGATTTTTGTGCCAAAGCGTGTTCCGCTAAATTGATTTCTTCGAGAGTTATCGTGCTAACAAGACCACACACTTACTTCCACTCCGGGGGCAACACCCCCTCCCCCACAACTTTTTCAAAAAATTAAAATGGGAATCAAAGGCTACTCCAACATGGGAGTATACGTACCGAATATGATGCTTCTAGAATCAACTGGTGATTTAAAGTGATTTTTTGACCATTTCAACCCCTATTTCCCCTCCCCCCCTACCACGACCGATTTGGCCCAAATGCAATACCGACCGGGGTCTTACGACTACTGATTTTTGTGCCGAAGCGCGTTCCGCTAAATCATATTCTTCGAGAGTTATCGTGCTAACAAGAAAACGGCCATAAGCTTACAAATAAACCTATATATGTATATGTATATATACACATATATATACATGAATATGAATATATATGATATATTATATAATACATATATATGAATTCCGGAGACCACTGAATTCGTGTTCTAGAGGTCCCGAAACATGAAAAAAACCTACACTGGAAGAGAAAAACCTACACACAAAGATCATAATCTGCTTTGCTGAGCTGAATCGAACGAGGTAGAATGCCTAAGTCCCCCATCAAGTCCTAACGCCCAGTTGCCTGAAGATGGCAACGAGACCATAAAATCGGTATCGGTGCAGATATAAGACAGCAAAGTAGGGGAAAAACGTATGCAGCATGAGGGCTGAGGCACAAGCTGCTGTGGCAGGCCTTTGGAGTAAGTGTATTGTGGGTGTTCTCAATGAGTATGAGTGAATTATGAACCAACTGCTAAGCTATACGCTGTAAAACAGCCATGTGTCTTGAGTCGTGGGTTGAAGTAGGGTGTCCCGGTTTTAAGAAAACCCTACTTGATAGTTTTTCTCATTTGTCTCATTGTGTCTATGCTATAATAGGCCAGTTCCGGGATTCTGTATGCTTACCTTCGACCGTTACCGAGAAAAATTAATCCGTAATTACCAATTTTCTCAGGCGGACTGGGATCCGTCAAAGAGTTGGGGGGGGGGGGGCAGGCATCGGCCCTCCGGCCGCATTGGCCCTCCGGCCCTTCGGGCTCAGCTCGTTCGCCCCCCCCCCTGTATCCGCCCCTGTATGGCAAGCATCTAAGTGGGAAAAAAGGGAATTCATGAAAAAATCATAAAATGTGTGATATCTCGGAAACAAAGAGGAATTTCCAAAAACTCCAAATAGTCATATCGATGGCAAATGGTGTGCCCCATAACTGGTTTTCTTCTGTCCAGTTAATTCATGAACACTCTAGTGATCGTTTGTCCAAAATTATTCCCGGTGCGTTATTTTTAGGAGAAGGGGCAAAGGGGGAGAGCTCATTCCACTAAATTCAAGGGCGGGCGAGAGTCCATCCCTAAGTGGACAGACTATAGCCAGGGTTCTGCGGGCACTGTGAAAGATTCGCGAAACTCAACATTTCGCGGAAATAAACATCAGAAACAGAAACTAATAGCAATGTCATGTGAACTGCAAACTACAGCAATTTTACCGATTTAAGACCCGCTGAGGAAGTTTCATGGGTATGAAATTATTCATAAATCTATCTTTTAAAGTTTTAAGGACACTAAAATAGAGCATAAATCGTGATGAATTCGTAAAATAACCCAACAGTAAATAAATACGCGATTTTTGAAGTTTTAGGTCATTTCAAACACGCCAGCTAGCATGTTTGTGTCATCAATGCCTTCCGAAAAAAAAACACCTGTAACGTTGCTGCCGGGGAGCGGTTTGTTGTGTTTCTTTGCCTTATTTTCTACCTGGGGCCCCCAGGTAGATGCCAAGGGATGCTGTCTAGTAGTCAGCATGGGTAACATTAAAAGCAATTTCAATTTTGACGCTGATTTTCTCGGCAGGAGTGGGAGAAATTCAAGCAAATAACACTGAACGACGTAGAAAAAAGTCTGGCCTTTCCAACGGTGCCAACAGATTTGACGTGACTCATCTGGTTGCTAGGGTACGGACGATTTTCTTTAAGAAAACAATGTAATTTTGAAAACTGTGAAACCAAATCTGCGAATATCTCTGAAACTATTAGGAATTTGACTAGGATCAATATGACTTTTTTGATGCATTTGTGACGTAGAACCACCCGTAATGAAACTGCAGTTTAGAAATTGGCTTTATTCGACATAAAAATACGCGACCAAAAGACGAGTGAATAATTATTCATGGGGTTGGAAAGAACATGCGTGAAGGATGTGATTTCCACTACACCACCAGCCTGAGGCCGGGTGCACACGAGCGTAAATTGACGCGCGTCACTCTTTGGTTCAATGCACACGAGCGTTCGAGCAAAAATTGACGCGCGTCACTTGACGCACGTCACTTGGTGGTTGCGAGCGTTTGCTAGACAGTCTTTCCTCTTCCACTGAACAAGATGGATCGCAGGGCTCAATTGTTGAAGAAGAAAATAATTATTTCGGTTGCCGTGTATAGGTATACATATACACCGTAATACCGAATTTCTATCCTTGTATTCTATCCTTGTTTCTATCCTTGTATTCCTCACTCCTCACATTCCAAATCGAGGGATGAATTTGGACTTCATGAATGAATAATTCAGTATCGACTTCCAATTCTTCACTCATTTTTTAAAACTAAAAAAAAAAACTCTGCGAATTATCGAACAATGCCTTATTATTTCGACTGTGGGTTTATTATTCATGGATGTAGTGAAATCTGGCTTGAAATTACATGAAAATCGACACCCCACACCCATATGATCCCAAATCCTTTGAAAATCCCCATTTTGGACCCGTTTTTGGCCCATAAAACCCCAGGGAGTTATTTGATCAAACTGATCAGATGTAAGGACCAACTAGACCCCAAATGGAGTCTATGTGCGAAAGAACGAGTTTTTTCGAGCAATCCTAGGGCAAGATATGGCCCGGACGGCGGACGGACATTTTTTTATTATTCCAGATTTGGATTCTACGCACTTTGAAACGTAAAACTACAAATTTTGAGGGGGGGTCAAAAACATTTGTTTGCGATACGATTACAAAGACTTATTATTGAGAAATAATAAGTCAAAGTGAAAATGTTTGAAAAAAAATGAATAAGAACAACAGCTGTCTCACTCCTGCGAGCCTGCGACGCCGAGCGGCAAGTGACGCCGACTGCCCGTGTGCACTGCTCCATAGACTTCTGTGTATTTGTAGGTATCGGAGGGTAAGCGAGCGGTAAAAAAGGGACGCGCGTTCCACAGAAACCGGCGTCAATTCAAGCTTGCCGTCGGGCGTCTCTTGCAGCGTCGTTACGTGTGCACTGCCCCATAGGCTTCTAGGTATCTGCTCTAACGCGCGTCAATTGACGCTCGTGTGCACCCGGCCTAAATATTAGGTTCGTTCGTTTGTCGTCCGGAGCTGCTCTGGACTGCACGAACAGTCCGAAAAGCGTTCTTTTGTAATCCCGAACTATACTGAAAGCGTTCGTTTGTCAAACCTCGGACTGTTCAGTGCAGCACTATCTACACTGAAAAATTAGGAGGAGCTTGCTACTCGAAATGTTATAACCTGCTCTATAATTACCTTTTGTCAAAATTTCTTACTGTGAAGCGGGAATAAATTATAAAGGTAATGATTTTGTTATCGTTAGGTTAGCCATTTGCACGAAAAGCGTTCGTTTGCTTTTCAAAAATGACGTCAATCCCGGACTGCTCGAACTACACCTACACCACTACACTGAACGAAAAACGAACGAACCTATTGACAACCATTTCAGAAACACCCTGTAATTATGTCCAACGTCAATTTTTTTTTAAATGTAGAGCAGAATCTGGGACAAAACGCGTCGCGGGATGACCGTACCCGGGACGCGGGACAAAAGTAGCCAAAACGGGCTACGTTTGGCAGCCCTAGCCACCTAAGAAATAAGGACGTACGGAAATTGGGAATTAGCATGTTTTCTCAATTTCAGACTTAGGCTTCCTCACATAACAGAATTGCACACATAGACCTCGATAGTCTACTACGGAGTCGAGAAATATCGTCCAAAACTAAGAACAAGGCATTATAACGTGATATTTTCGGCGCCGGCTACCCCTTAAGGATGCCTTTTGATTGGGGCTGGTAAAAATGAACCTGAAAATCGCCCATTTAAGCCCTTTGTGGGCTAGACAAATATTTCCAATACATAATTATTTAAAATTGAACGGAACCGCGTTTTCTGGGTTTCTCGACACGGGAATTCGACAACCTAAACGAGCCGTTCACATGAACCGCTGAAGGGGTTCTTCCCCCGAATGCCGCCGTTCTTGGCCAGCAATTGGCTTTTGAATGAGTCAATCCTGTGACAGTGGATTTTTCAGTGAGGAATACCAAGGAAATTTCGTTCTGCGAGCAATAATCCACTTTCATTTTGAAATCGATTTGATTTGAGGTGGGATCTTAAGCTCAGGGATAATACCACCTAAATCCGCCCCTGGGGAAAGAATAAGGTGCAGAAAAATCGTCGTTTTCGACAACAAGGTTTGGTCCCCTATGATCAGGGGAATAGGATTCGCTGGGAGCTCGGCCACGAGGAGTTTTGACCTTTAAATTATAGTTTGGTGAAGTTCAAATCATTTCGAGCTATATCGTCATATACATAATATATCGTATCATTTCGTATATATCATATATCATTTCGAGCGTTTATACAAGATTTTGGAAATTGACATTCCTAGGGGTGTCCGATGTCACTCACGAGAGCAATTTGGGCCCACTTCGAACGCTTCAAAACGCTCTCGAAATTCCATGCCAAATGAAGCACACCTATACCCATTTGGCGACAGTAACTCTTTTGGAGCGAAGTGGAGATTCCCATCCACCCCATATCTGATCGCCGCATCACGCATCCCTGAAGGGGTGCACCCCTCTCCCAAACTAAACCGAGCGGTAAATCAATTTGCCGCGAATCATAAGACCGTCATTGTTATATTTTTGTCAACCCAGCGAAATTGGCAAAACTATAACTTTTAAATGGGTCAAAAGCGCGATATGATGTCTTTGGTGCAGCAAAACAGTTTGGTTTTATTTGGAGAGGCAGTCCCGCGTTTAGTTTTTATTGCATGACCATACACGAACTGATTTTTTGCGGAAACCCAAGCAGGCCCGTCATAAAAATCGGCCGGCCCGGCCTGCGATTCTGGCCGTGTTAGTGGATTTGATGAGTATGACAGATACAGATAAGTACATAATATTCTTTCTCTATTATAGAGGGAAAGTAAGAGATGACTGTATATAAGTATAAAATATTATAAAAGTGACGGTTTTTTCTGGGTTTCGTGATATAAACTGTCGGAGAAACGAGTATAAGATTCCATTGTTTAGTGCCTTGAGGGTCGACTATAAGACTCCGGGGAAGAAATTTTACGCTTTCCTGCCGAACAAAGAGAGATGAACGCCTATTGGATCGAACAATTTTTACAACTCCTTTCACGCCGATTTGGCCAAAGAAATGAGACTCACTTGAACCTGTACAATAAGGAGGCTGCGGCGGACAGCAATGATTGGGATCACCTACGATATTTTCACTTTTCAATAAATGAATAATATATAAAGAAATAAAGAAATAAAAACCCAGTCTAGAAGAGTGGGCAACATTTATCAAGTTGCAGAAAGTAATTACCGATTATATGGGATGGAAGGGAGGTAGTCAAAATCTTCCGGTTAGGACACTAAAAATTGTTAAAATATGCTGTGTGTCACACACTACTCGTCCACCTGTTACTCTTTATGACCCCGCATGCTCTCTGAAAGAAAAAAAGGAAGGTAAAAAATGGCTAAATTTTCATTATTAGGAGATTTTCAATAATGTAATAGGGTGTGAATCAGGTAAAAAAGGGGGTGAAGAGTAGAAACTGTGGACCACCCTCAAGAATGTCAGCGACATATTAGGAGGATTTGGAAAAAAAAAGAACGAGAGAGAAAGAGAGAGTGTGAGAGAGAAAAATAACTGAGGTATAAAAATGATGATGATATTGACGAAGAAGGGGGGTGATGGAGTGTCAACCAAGCAGCGGGGGAGCCTATCTTTTCTCTCACTCTCTCACTCTCACACATACTCTCTAATACTCTCTCTCTCTGGCAAAGGCTATAAATCTCAACCTGTTGTCATGATAATACCCGGGTGGATTACCTTATGTCTGTCCGAGTGCTACGAGGAGGATGTGACGTTTCGGTCTTCTTTGATGATGCTTCGAATGAAAGAAAGGGAAAGGGAACCCTTTTTGAAGCATTGAGAAAAAAAACGCACTATACCGCTTTGCCGTTTGGGGCGAATCTTCGCCCCGAACACACGGTAACGTCAGTAATTGTAAATTTCTCCGGGACATGCTCGGCGGTAAGATTTTTTTTAATGATTCAATTGCAATCTAGCCCCCTGCTGTTGGCATGCTCGCATTGTCGGAAAATTACGACCGAGGAAAAAAACAAAATTGACATTGAAGTAAGAGTTTTTTTTTCTTCTTCTTCTCCTCCAGATTTGTTTTCCTGCAAAAAACACTTCTGCTGTCGTCGACAATATTGGAACACTTCTTGTCCGCATTCGCTTCGTGAGACGTCTGCCGGTTGAGTGAAATTTTATAGAGCGCGAACAGGAAGGGAGTCCTAAAGTCAAATGAGAATAAAAAAAAACAAAAAAACAGGTTTTTATACATAATAAAGACTACAGAGTGAGGAACAAAAGGACGGACAAAACGAGAGAAAATGGTCCTTTCCTTGGTACAATAAAAGGACGCCAGTGCGGGTAAAACGTTAGCCGTTTTCATATTATTCTTTTTGCGCGTATTACGAACAGGAGAAGAATGTTCTTTGAAGGATAAGCTGTAGCATTGGTGGGACAAAGTCTTTTAAAACTATCTTGGTGGCTCGTAAACGACACAGAAAATTCCTGCATGCGTCGTAATCGTGCGCCCTTGGCAGCTCTGAAATTAAGGAGTGTAGGTACGTTAGAACATAAGCACTCGTGTTAATTGAAATAGGTCATTGCGGATGCCGCAAGTGTTATTTTTAAAACCCTATTGGAGTATTGGAGCCGCAATGGATTACAATGTGTGTGAGGCAGGTGGGAGGGTCCGACATAATTGCGGCGGTCTTGAATCTCAAGCTAACTACTCTATCCACATTCAATCTTGCTCCGGATCGCATGGTTGTTACTTCATATCGGATTTTGTAGGTCACCTGCTCTCATTGATTTTATTGAACAAAATAATGAATTCAAGGGGCATTGAGTTACGGAATAACCCCCCACCCCCACCCATTCACCACAAATGAATTGTGAGAGGCAAAGCTGTGGAAATGAGAAGTAAAAAAAATCTCATCAAAAAAATCCTTTTTGCCGAAGGGAGTTTACTTTAAGTAGCATGCGTTTTTTCAAAGATAATTTGCCGCAGCCGTAAAATGTTGTTTAGTACCTGATGCGGAATGTGAAGTAACTTAAAAGGTGAAGTCATGGGTGGCAGGAAGAATGATCGGAGGGATGTTGTGTGCGGGTGTGAAGAAAGAGAGACAAAAAACAAAAAAGAAGTTGAGGACTCGAGACTCGAGAGCCCCCAGACTGCTTGCCGCCTCAGTTTCTTCGACGAGGCCCCGAAGAAATTATTTACTGCCCACAGAGCCCGCCGCCGTCCAGTCAAAAAGAAACGTTTGTGTGGTGATGAAGAAGCGTCGAAGCAGGGAATATTACGGACGAACAGGGAAACTCCTGCATTTTTATTCCTCCCCCATCCTGCCCACATCCACTCGTTTCAATGTTGTCTGCCCAGAAACATAATATAACGGCGGGGGAATTTCCTCCTGTCTCGCTCGCCCCTTTTTATCACCGCCGAGGTATTGGCGGCTCAACGGGCAAGCGTGATTTTATGAGGTATTATTATACGAACGGGCTTATCGTTTATCCGTTTATAGCACAATCAATAATTTTTCATGGCATAATTAATTTCTTTTTCTATTTTATTTTTATGGAGATGGAAAAGTTGCTATACTAGTTCGCATCAACGATTTAAGTGCGAATAGCAACACGCTTTGAAGTCACAGGACCAATTGATTCACATTTTTCTTGCTCTTCCATAACGTCGGAAGTGAAATGTATCACGAGCTATGCTGTGCCATTTTGGAAAAAATCATATCTCCTGACCAGTGCAAGATATAACGTCCGGGAAGGTCACGTTTAATTCCATTTTTCATGTAGTTTCACCCTAATTTTTTTGCAACACTACCAAAAATTCTCCCTGTATTATCTACAAGATGTCAACGGGGCATTGTGAGCATGGACGACACACGATGTTGTCAGGAGGCCCCGTTGTCACGATGGCAGGCCGAGTGGAGTGTACCTCTCCTGAGGTTTGACTACTTATTTGACTACTACTAATTCGACTCGTTCAAAACCCCAATGCCGTGATTTTGACTCTTATCACACAATCAAATCGAATGCAGGGTGGTCGGTTTTGACTTGTAAAAAAGGTGAAACTAGACTTCGTCCGAAAATCAAATCTCTCCGAGATATATGATTTTTAAGGCTCAAGTCACTTTTCTCGACAAAATGCGAGTTGCTCGCTTCCGAGTGAACGTCTTGTAACTTATGACAACGGATTCGGAAAGAGCACACATCACAAGATCAATTTTGGAGAGGACACATTGAACAAATTTTTCTGACCTAGGGAAGCCGATAAGTATAAAGAAAATTTAGCGTGAAATAGTGAGAGTTGAAGTTTTTGAAAAATCGAAAATTCCGGATTTCCCCCAGTTTGAATGAGTGTCAAGGCTACGGAGAGAGATAAAATTGATCTAAAATAGCTCATCCCGACAGAAAAATGTGTACTCTTTCCGAATCCGTCGTCAAATAAGTTTGCAAAACGGTCATTCGGAAGCGAGCAAATCGCATTTTGTCGAGAAAAGTGACTTAAGCACGGTAGTTGCAACCCGATTGGTGCGTCTGGTGATTTTAAAATACATTTCAAAGTTCTTCATGAGGGGATGGATGGTGCGAGGGAAAATGACGTCAATGTGCAGTTGTGAAGCATTTGAGGGAACTCTAAAATGTTTTGTTTACAAAAAAAAGAAAAATTGGCCCCCAGAAAACGTGTCTTCCCCCCCTCTTCCCAACACCATCCATTTCCTGCCCTTCTAACACCATCCATCATTAATTGCCCTTTGACGTGATCAAACCCCCACTCAAAATGTTTGAAAATTCGCTTTTAAAAAACCCTTGATTGCTTTCAATGTTTAATGTGAGCAATTGTATTGTTGAAGAGCCCTCTTCAAGAAACACCATCAGTGCTTGAAAAATGTGCAAGTTCCCCATTTTGAAATTTGGCTGAGAAATCGAGAATGTTGAGAAACCGCAGGCAGGGCAAATTATGGGGCCAATTCAGCGTATTATTTCGCGCAATTCTCCAAAATTTAACCATCTACGCGCAGAAAACTCAGAAATATGCAGTGACGTACAGACGTAGCGTATGTAAGGAGGCGGCAGGGCGGGCCACGCCGGATATCATTTTTACTCAGGGACTCAATTCTGCGTGACCCGCACCCATCCGCAAATACCCAGAGAGCCGAGAGTACCTACACTGGAAGAATTTAACAGACCAACTGTGGTACCAACCCCACAAAATAAGTCTTTTGAAGAGCCAAAGCAAGAAAAATGTTTGTTTTTGCAGAGTCAAACCCTTAGACTGGTATTTTGAGTGAGCAAAATCTGCAATATTAATTTTCTGAAAGAATGAAACCCGCGAAAACTGGTTTTTGAAGAGACGAAGCCTGGAAATTGATTTTTGGAAAGACCAAATCTACCAAATTTGATTTCTGAAAGAGCCAGGCCAACAAAATTCAATTTTTTAAAGATCGAAACCCGATCGAACCCGAAGATCGATTTTTGATGGCCCAAACCCGCAATATTGAGTTGTGAGCTAAACACGACCATCAACCCTGTGAAATTGTTTTTTCAGTGACCTATCCCCACGTAATTGTTATTTTCGAAAACTTTTTACCCCTGGAGCCAATTGACCCCCGCATGTAGAGAATGATAAAAATTTATTTTATTCACTGCCAAACCTCGCAAATGGAGTTTCAGGACTAAGGGTGGGTTTATCAATCACTGGATATCTCAAGGAATAAGAATCCGTCGAATAGCTTAACATTATTGTTTGCAAAAAAGACCATAGCAACCAGACTTATCTCGGCTTTATCCTAAGAATAAGTGTGCATTACTAAACGCACCCTAAAACCACGACATTATTATTATTATTTTTTTTTAGAAATGCAAGCTCGCGAATTTTGTTTTTAAGAGCTAAACCGTCTCAAGATGGTTTTTCAACAACTATAAACCATTACAGCAAATTTAGCCCTCATGGATGACCTCAGGTTGACCGCAAAAATACTGAGTTTGCCCCTCCCACCACCCCCCAGATACACACGCCCGCACAGGATTTGTCAATCTTAACCGAATAGCCCAACACTTGCGTTTTCAGTTAGTTTAAATCAACGTTATATATAAACCTGGATTGCTTACAGCTGACTGGAGGGGCAGGTCGTCCTCTGATAAACAATCACCCTGTCCCTCTCCTTGTGTAGTTATGGCAACACGGTTCTTATTTTGAAACTCCACCCCTCTCATCCACTTGGGAACTTAAAGATCACCATTTTTTATCAGAAGTGATGAGCAATCCAGTTCTTTTCTATATCGTTGGTTTGAATAGCCCGAATATCGGTTCGGCGCTTTTTGTAAATTTTAACCGCGAAGTGGCCTCCCATCAGGCATAGAAATTCACTGATCGCCTCGGAAATGCCGTTTGCGTGAATTTTATCACGCATTCCGCCTAATTAGAATTTACGACAGGAAACTATGCACGGAAAAAAATCCTTTAACATCCGGAAACAAAATATAGCGCAAATTTGTTCGTGCAATAATATTGAGCGTGTAGGTATGTGAATTTAGGTTGAATTCAGGCGACTTCGTGATAACACTAAATTTTGCCCCCTTTGCAAGGGCCCTGACGCCCGAAACACTTTGAAGCGAAAAGCATAGTAAGGAGATTTTTAGCTCGGGAGAATTTGGAGTTTTTCGTGAAATGTTAGAATGTGGCAAGGCTTGAAACAATAATTAATAATTACGGCTTGGCCGATATTTATCGAATTTTCTCTTCTTTTGCTCGCATTCATCACTTTTCTGTTTGTTCCCGAGGGAATCCTTTTTTTCTTAAGAAAACCAACTTTAAAATTAAGTACTGCCCTTCTTACCGTAATTCCATAGAAATTGGCCGTGCCTTCCAATTCAAATCCCCCGCCCCGCCCCACCACACCCACCAGAAATTAATTTCCTCAGTATTTTACCCTCGTAACCTATACCTCCCTCGCATCTATAATTTTTCCACTCTCATATAATATGTGAAGCCTAGGGAATGAGCCTAAGAGAGAGAGAAAGAGTGAGACGGAGAAAGAACGAGTGAGTGAGAGAGCTCGGAAAAAAGAAATACCGCGTTCCCACATTCATCTCGTATGGTTTCTTATGGAAGAAGTGGTTCCATGCAGAGATGAGAGCGAGCCGAGGGGGTATATTAATCCTAATAAACGTCAACCGTACTCCGCGCCCTCCCCGAGCTCAGTTTTTAGTTAGTTTACTTTCTTTTCCTTTTTTTTTTTTTTCACTGTGGGTGTGTGTTAATCTTAAAGCTTGCAGTTTCTGAAGAATGAAATATTAAATTCAATTTCGAGCCCATAAATTGTCTAAAGCGTCAGGAGAAAATCCGAAAATCAAACCTCCCCGGGAGTAAACTAAGACTTTTTCCACAATGGAATTCCGCTGAAAAGCCCCGTAATATCCTGACTTTGTAGTGCACTGTCAGGAGAGGATCCACCCCACACAATTCGACAATATTCTCAAGAGATGCTTCCTTCTTTTTTGAAATACCACCTGGGGAAACTGTTTACTAGGTGATAAAAGGTCAGGTATTTTCAAGAAAAAATATTGGCCACATCCGGTGCATCCTCCTTCATTGTCTCGAGCAGTATTTCGATTGAAACCCCCATTCCCTGAAGCTAAACAAATAAAGACGAATTTATGGACCTCACAACCTCACAACTCGTGTAATCCTTCTTAAACTTCCTATTATAAGGGATTGGGGGGGGGGGGAGTTTCAGCACAATGCTCGGGTTCTATATAGGTTTACGGAGTTACCACTGTCAAAACCGGCTTTTTATTGTAACGCAACGCGTAAAAAGCATTCACTTAAAATAGTATGCCTTCTATCTCACGGAGGAAAATGTCGGGCTGAGATCAAAGGCTTTGAGAGTCTTGAAGCGATCTTACGCCTCTACGCCCATCTCTGAATAATTACGCTCGGGAAACCTTGCCGATAGGTAGGATGGTGAGGGGGCACTCTCAACTATGGTATACGTGTGTGGGTGATAGCTTCAATAATTTTTTTTAATATCTATATTACTGTATATTTAGGGTTTTTTCCTGACCTCATTTGAGCATTTTTTAGTTATATATATACTTAAAGATTTTCAATACTTTCGAGTGGTGGAATTTCAACATGACAGGTACGTTTCAAAGAGGACACCTTTTTGACAGGTTCGGTGTCTAAAACTGTTGTTTCCTTATAATAACATTATTGTTTACCTACTTGAGTTGAAAAGCCTATATGTACTTTTGAAATCTCGTCCCTATATCTCTATACTCCATACCTGCAGAAGCTATGTTTATGTGTTTAAGGAATTCGAGTGTGATGGGCTTTTCTCCTCCTAAAGATTTCGTAAACTGGAGTTAAGTGTGCGCCATTCTCCGATATTTGTTACTGTTTTTTTGAACAAACAAAAACATTACTCGGCCCTATTAAAAACACAGAAAGTAATGAACTCGGTCATTTCCAAGGACATTAAAAAGGTTCCACCGGGTTCGTTTTAAAAATAAAATCAAAAAGGGTCGACAATGGTTAAACGCGCTGTTAATTAATCGTCCCGACCTTACGGCTCGTAAAATTGTTAAATATCTTTTCACTTCCTTCTTCGGCACCTTTTCTGATAGCCAGTAAATGGAAGACGCTAAAATCACTGGAGAGGGAAAAATGAATTGAAAAAGGGAGTGAAGGGGTTCGAGGCTTCGAGGAGCTGACTCAACGTGAGAAAACTCCAACGAAAAGTAATTAAACCGGATATCGGTCTTCCGCATTTCTCGAGTAATTTATAAAGTGTGGGGTGTAATTTACATGCGAAATAAAAAAAAATCGCCTTTCTATTCTTTTGAAATTAAAAATAAGCTCGTAAAATGAATAATTTCACGGTTAAATCTCTTTGACAATCTCTCTCAGTCCTGCCACACAAATCCCACCTTATTGGCTTCGTTTTATGAACTTGTATACTATTCAAGTTCGTCGTGTGAAACACAATACCGATATCTGCGGGAATATAAAACAAGCGTAATAAACTACAAAACGTTACATGCAGCGGAACGACGCGCCGAAAAATCACGGGTTTTGTTGAACCCAAGAAATTGAAGAAAATTCTATGGCGATCGCAATCCAGTGCGTTACTCAATCAAAAGCTGTGCCTCCACTTGTACACCTTTTTGTCAGAGGCATGCCTCACGGCGCGACGAACGTTCAACGTGTTGAGCAGCAAGACAGATCCAGATACGCTTTTTCGATCCGCTTTGTCTCCTGCCCAGTCCGCGTCGCTGTAGCCTTCCACTCCTTGAGATAGGTTCTTCGTGTAGTTCAGGCCAACGTCTGGTGTTTCTTTCAGATACTTTAAGATTTTTTTTCCGGCTTTCCACGCTTGCTGAGTTGGATGTTCCAGAAATCTGCTGAGACAGGTGACGCCGTAGGTGATATCTGGTCTTGTTCCCATCGCAAGGTACAAGAGTCCTCCGATCAGCTCTCTGAAAGGAACGTTTATTTCTTTTGTCGTATCCGTGATATGGAAACCTTTTTCCGTGGGAGTAGATGATCCCTTGCAGTATTGCATGTTGTATTGACCGATTAATTTTTTGATCAATCCTCTTTGAGTAATTTTCATTTTATCGGCGGTTCTTTCGAATTCCATCCCTAGAAATTTTGAGATTTCTCCCATATTGATGGCCTTCAAGGTTTGTTGTAATGCCTGTACGATCTTTTCTGATTCTCCTATGACCAGAATGTCGTCGACGTATATTATTAGGCTGACTGAGTGAGGGGGCGCTTTATAAAGGCAAACGTCGTGTTTAGATCTTACGAGATTGTTCCTCTCGGCAAACTCGTTGAATGTTTCATTCCAGCATTTGGGAGATTCTCGCAGACCATACAATGCCTTTTTAATTTAAGTACTTTCCCTTTCTCGACTTGCAATCCTTCTGGTGACTCGATGTAGACTTCATTTTCGAGCTTTCCATTCAAAAAAGCTGATGGAATGTCCAATTGAGTTATAGACAGACCTTTGTCCACAGCTGATGCCACGAAGGTTCGGATTGTGCTAATTTGGGCAACTGGAGCATAATTATTTCTCTCCTTCTGCAGTTGAAAAACTTTTGCAACTATAGGCGCGACTTTTTTACTCCGTTTTCTTTCGTCCTGAACACCCATTTCATTTGAATCGTAGACTTTCCATTTGGTAGATCAACTTGTTCCCAGGTAGATGTAGATTCGAGTGCGTTAAGCTCCTTCTTAATTGATTATCTCCATTCCTTGTCTTTTACGTCTTGATCGAACGTCTCAGGATCATGATAGTCTTTGGAAATAAAAGAAACGCTGTCATTCATAAGTTTGTCTAGAGAAGTATTTTGACACAAATATGTCAAGTCGTAGTCTTTGAATTTTTCCGGTGTTCTTATCATTCTACCGGACCTCGATCGTCGATTCCCTTCGGTTCGGCTGGCTGTTGCTCTTCATCTTCTTCACTCGATCTGTCTTCTTCAGTTTCTTCGTCTGACTCCTCCTGAGGTGGCCATTTGTCGATATCATCGGATTCATGGTCGAGCGGTTCATATGAGTCATTTTCCTGATCCTCTTCTTGAATTTCGATGAATTTCTTGGTGGCTTCTGAATTTCTTGGTATGGCTCGTTCGTTAATTAGCATCATCGATCTTGCTTTGTCCAGAAGTGTTCGGTTCATCCGCTCCGATTTTCCGTTCAGTTGAGGTGTATATGGCGGGGTGTATTCTATTTCAATTCCTTTCTTTTTGCACCAGTTTTTGAATTCATTTGATGAGTATTCTCCTCCGTTGTCACACCTTAGCATGTGAACCTTATACCCCTCTCCTGAACATTTTCTCTCGACGAGTTCGACGTAGTTTTTTATATTTTCCGCGACTTCAGATTTTTCTTTTAGTTTGTAAAACATCACAAAATTGTTGTACTCGTCGATCATTGTTTGGAAGTATCGTTTTCCGTCGAACGTCGTATAGGTGTAATTGGTCCAGAGACGTCACTCGCGATAACTTCCACTGGTCTTTTCGACTTCGGACAGGTGCCGAAACGAGTTCTCGTCCTTTTTCCCCGAACGCATTGCTCACATGTACCTTGATTTTCGTCGACTGGAGCACTTGATTCCTTTTGGATTTGTGTCATTGCATCTTTACTTGGGTGACCCATTTTCTGATGAAACGACACACAGACGACTGGATTTTCTTGCATTTCCAACTTCATCACGAAAAGCTTCCCTACTTTTTGTCCAGCCAGTATCTTTTGGTCCCGTGTTTTGACGATTACCTTCCCATTAGTAAAGACAACACAAAATCCCGCTTCTTCGATTTTTGGGACTGATAGGAGATTAAATTTCAAGTTTTTTACAATTAAAATATTTTTCAGGGTGCACTGTTTTAATTTTAGCTCTCCTCTTTCATGCGCAACGAGCTTACTAGAACCGTCGGCTATCTTGATAGAAATCGGATTATCTCATTTTTGAATACTCGATTATAAATGTTTGTTCTCGAACTCAATCATGTGCTCGGATGCACCAGAGTCACATATAAAGGAAATTGTTTTAGAGTTCACAGAAACTAGTGAGGATGACGCTACGAAAGACTGTGTAGTAGCTACAAAAGAAATTTCAGAACAAGTAGCCATTACCTTTGAGTCGTTGGAGTGTCCACCTCCTCCTCGTCGTCCGCGACCCCTTCCACAAGGCGATTCTTGAATTTTCCTTGAGTTATTTAGATGCCAACAATTTTCTTTTTTGTGTCCCACTTTGTGGCAGTGATGACACTTAAACGGGAAGGATGCCTTGAAAGCTGCTCCTTGGTAATCGGACGATTCATCTTGATTTCCCTTCAGCTCTTCGTCTAGAAGTCTAGTTTTTACCAATTCGATTGACAATTTATCTTGAATCGTTTCTAACGCTGTAACCACGTAGTCGAATTTTTTAGGAAGAGTTAATAGCGGATGACATATCACGTCTTGATCATCCACCGTCGCTCCGGCTTCCCTTAAACGGCTTATTAACTCGTCGAATTTTATGAAATGTTCCTCGAGAGTTCCTTCGACGAACTTCATTGAGAGTAATTTTTTTTGTAGTAACAGCTGACTGATTACTCCTTTTCGTTGAAATACTCTACTCAGAGTGTCGATCATTTCCTTAGCAGTCTTGGCCGATTTTATGAATTCCAGGTGGCTATCTGCAATAAGTGGACGATGATACTTTCAGCTTTTGCGTCTTCTCGCACAAATGATGCATTCTCGGCTTCTTTTTCGTCAGTAACCGTGTAGTTTAATTGTTTTTCTTCGAGTACGGCGTTGAAAGGGTTAATACAATATTTCACTTCCATGACTTCTTTTCATTTTCAATGACACCACGCGTACTTTTATACTGACAATTCACAACACGAACTACTGAGAACTAATAATTAAGTCTCATAATCTATTGTTTTATTTTGGGAAATTCCGGAAAAAGAAAAGTCAAAAGTACGAACACACTTTTTTTATATTTTTCCTTTTTATCAACCACTACTACAAAACATCTATTCTTATTTAACAAGTTATAATAATCTTCTCAACAGCTATGACATCATGGCATGACTGATAAAGTGGAAAGGAGTGAAATTGCGTGCATCTGGGGCATACGCTTGGAAGCATCATGCCCTGTTGAAAGTTGAAGCGATTGTTGAAAAGGCTCGTTGAACTGAAAGAGGAAAACGTAGGAAAGTGAAGACGTATAGCTAAACGGATTCATAGTAGGTATTTGATTATTTATTGACAGTCAAGAATAACAATATCTATAATATATCTATAATAACATCTATAATCTATAACATCTATAATATCTATAACAACAACTCAGACAACATCTACCTGACACCTACTTCAGGATCATCAAATCTTATCTATCCAGAAGAACCTACAGTGTCACTTACGGAGGCGCGAAATCCAGATCGCACGCAATTAACGCTGGGGTACCGCAGGGTAGCGTCCTTGGCCCCATTCTCTACCTCATCTATATGTCAGCGACTTCCCTAACAATCCAGATATCCTTACAGCTATGTTCGCTGATGATGTTGCCGTGCTAGCTAAAAGTAACTCGTGTGAACGATCGAGCCAGATGTTGCAGCTATACATGCCGATACAATTGAAACATGGTCTAAGCACTGGAGAGTCAAAATAAATGCTTCGAAATCCACCGTTGTCAAATTCAAAAACCGCTTAAAAGTCACGCAGCATGCGATCTCTATGAACGGGACTATCGTTCCTGAATCAAACCACGTACGGTACTTGGGGTTGACACTGGATAAGAAACTCACGTGGCAAGACCACTTAAATTTGACCATCAAGAAATCCCGTGCAAGAATGTACATACTGAAGCCGCTTCTTTGAAGTACAGCACTAGGTCTTCAGACAAAACGCCTAATATACACATCACTCATAAGACCTATTTGGATGTATGGATGTGAAATATGGGGAACAGCATCGAACAGCCAAATTAAAAAAGTGCAAACACTACAAAACCGAATCTTTAGAATTATTACTAAAGCACCATGGTACATACGAAATTCAACACTGCACTCGGATTTGGATATCCCATTGGTCAACGAAATTCTTAAGAACATATCTTTTTTTTTTTTTTTTTTTTTTTTTTTTTTAAATTATTAAACGGGGAGGGAAGCCCAGAAGAAACTATCTCCTACCAAACTCGACCTATAAAATCTATTGTGGTGTCCCCTCAGGTTGCCCTGCCAAGAAAGACGCTAGTTTTCAAGCGTCCTCCACCACCACTCCTTAACGAAGTTGAGGATATTTCCCGTAGCCATCCTGGATATGTCCTCCGGTTGAAGCACATCATTTCCAAGCGTAACCGCCCCAGAGCCTGGCACTCACACAGTACGTGCTCTGCTGTTTCCACGGCCAGGGGGGTGATTCTGTAACTTGCAAAATTTACGTGTCGTAAATTGGAAGAAGGGCGAGGAGAGGTACCTCGTTACCATGGTTTTTACGATACCTAGTGAATTAAACTGTGGAATTTTCACGGTAGATTGTGTGGTCTCGAAGAAAAAATAATAAATTCTTGACAAATGCGTGGAAAAACCAAGGCAACGGGGTACATCCTCTCCCCCTCCTTCCCTGTTACGACACGTAAATTTTGCGAGTTACAGAATCACCCCCCAGGTCGCAAAATCTGCAAATGTCCGTGTCAGACTTCTCCATTAGTCTGAGTGTATATCGAAGGGCACAATGTCCCGTTAGCAGTCCCACCAAGATTCTAAGGTCTCCTCGGCTCAGAGAGATCAGGCCCTTCTCCGATCGTCCCTTTGGAGTGACAAAGAGCTTGGCCTGCCTGAGACCTGGTTGTCTAACCCAGTGTTCACGATGCCTCTCGTCCAACCACGCCTGCACCTGCCTCTTCGTGAAGGACTTCGTGACCCCGAGACTTGGCTCCGGGCCCACGTAAGGCATCTCTGATCCTCTCTTCGCGAGTTGATCTGCCATTTCATTCCCCTCAAACCCCTTGTGACCCGGCACCCACTTCAAAGTAAGGCTGTTTGCCGTTGCCACAGGCCTGAGGGCTTCAAGACATCCCCAAACTAGCTTCGAATTCACGACACTTGAGCTTCGGGCTTTAAGAGCCGCCTGGCTGTCAGACAGGATAAAGATATTCGCTTTCCGGAGACCCCTCTCACTAATCTTCCGCGCACAGTCTTCTATAGCATAGATCTCCGCCTGAAAGATGGTGGCGGTCGTCCCAAGGGACTCCCAATGCTGAAGCCTGGGGCCAAAGACCCCAATGCCAGCACCCCCATCCTTCACAGATCCATCAGTATACCATACTTGCGTGCCGGGCTTAAACCTCGGCAAACCCTTATCCCAAAGGTCGCGGTTGCTTATGTCGACCTTAAAGGGTTTTTCAAAATCCATCCTCACATGCATGAGATCCGTAACGACTTCAGCCGCCTCACTACATGCAACTTCCTCCAGAACACGCAAGTGCCCAACCTGGACACCCCGCTTCACGTACTCCGCCCGCAGCAGTCTCACCGCCGCCATATATGCAGTCGCCTGCACATGAAAGTGCAGGGGAGGCATGTCCAGTAACACCTCCATGGCTGCCGTCGGGCACGAATGCATAGCACCCGTTATTCCAAGACAGGCCTGGCGCTGCAACTTACTCAGCAAGGCCTGGACTGTCCCTTGTTTTGTCTTCTGCCACCATAGGAGTGAGCCATAGGTGACGATAGGCCTAACAACGGCTGTATACAGCCACAACACCATTTTTGACTTTAGACCCCATGTTTGGCCAAACATTTTCCGACCAGCCCACAATGCGAACGTGGCCTTATTCAGCACCCTCTTGATATGCGAGGTCCATTTGAGCCCCTGATCCAGGGTAACTCCAAGGTACTTGACTTCTTTTCCTACTCTCAACACTTCTCCATTCAGTCGAACTACCTTTAATGCCAGCTTCCTCCGCCTGGTAAACGCAACAAGGGTGGTCTTCTCAGGGTTAACCCTGAGACCATGCCTGCTGCACCATCGCTGCACTATGTTAAGGGCACCCTGCATCCTACTGGATATGGTATCATCAAATTTGCCCCTAACTAGAATCGCAAGGTCATCCGCGTAACCAACTACCTCATAACCCTGCTCCTTTAGGATAGCGAGAAGCTCGTCCACCACGAGCAACCAGAGCAAAGGAGAGAGCACACCCCCCTGGGGACACCCCCTTGAGGGCAACACGGAAACAGTCTCCCCTCCCAGCTCCGAAGTCACGACGCGGCATTCCAGCATCCCCTTGATCCATTTCACTGAAGATGGATCAACACCTCTGCTCCTTACTGCAGCCTCCATAGAGTCATAGGTGGTGTTATCAAAAGCACCACCTATGTCCAGGAAGCAGCCCAGCGCAGTTTCTTTCGCCTCCAGAGATTTCTCAACCTTACCCACCAGTTCGTTTAGGGCGGTCTCAGTAGACTTGCCCGCCTGGTAGGCATGCTGCCCCCTCTGGATTGGTTTAATTTTAAGGCAACCGTCCTTGATATCCAGGCCAATTACCTTTTCCATTGTTTTAAGGAGGAAGGACATGAGGCTTATGGGTCGGTACGCCTTTGCCTGGGCCGAGGAGTTTGCTCCCGACTTAGGAATGAACACAACCCTGACCTCCCTCCATGCCTTCGGTATATACGATAATGCATAACTTGCCCTAAATATCCTTCTGAGACGCGGCTCCAGGACCTCCAGGCCACGCTGTAGCATGACCGGGAATATCCCGTCCGGCCCAGGGGATTTATAGGGCTTAAATGAGTCGATAGCCCATTTAATTTTCGCGGGCGTAAACAATTTCCCCGATGCGCTCCGTATTGCATTATTTGCTGGCTGGCAGTCAGCCACCACTTCGCCCTGAACATCTGAGGCCCCTGCATCCCTGGAATCAGGAAAATGACTTCGCAGGAGGACCTCCAGGGTCTCTTTAGCGCTCTCGGTATACGCCCCATCTGCCTTTTTTATTAGACCAATTTGGCCCGGGCTCTCTTTGGACAGGACCCTCTGTAGTCTGCCCATAACGGACACATTCCGGGACCGCTGAATTGATCGCCTCCGCCCTATCGAGATCGGCGTGGCACTGAATGTCCAGGTCCATCTCAGACAACTCCTGTTCAAGATGCCCCCTAAAGCCCTCCCAATCCGCGTTCTTGGGATTCCGATACTCTGTACTTCTAACCCTAGGAAACTCGACCTCAAACGAAATCAGTCTATGGTCAGACATTGATGTTTCTGACATGACTTTCCAATCTCTGACACTATTGGCCAAAAACTGGCTAGCCAGAGTAACATCCAGGACCTCACTCCTCGCACTTGTCACGAAAGTAGGGATCGAGCCCTGATTTACCCCACCAGGTCATGCGTCATCAAAAATTGAAAGAGTGACTCACCCCTGGCGTTGACATCTGTACTTCCCCAGATGGTATGGTGAGCATTCGCATCACAACCCACAATCAGCTGCAGGTTCCTCGCGCTGCAGTACAGGACCAAACGCTGAAGCTCCTCCGGCGGCGTCACCTCAGCGTCCCCCGGGAAGTACGCGGAAGCTACCACACACCTCCGGGTCCGGTCCTCGTCCTTGGCTTCCAGGATGACTGCTGTCAAATCTCTGCACAGAAATTCTGGCATAGTTAAAAATTTCACTGCGGGACTTAGAAGCAGTGCAGTTCGTGGCCGCTCCTCATCCCTACAGTAAACCAGCTTACCTGCTGTCGCAGAGAGGCCCTTGACCTGCCTCTCCCATGCCCATGGCTCCTGAACCATGGCGACGTCATAGCTTCCCCCAGTGAACACCCTACTCAAGGCGGCCGACGCCGCTGCCGCACGATGCAGATTCACCTGGAGGAAGCGCAACCCCGTAGCATCGCCTTACTTGGAGTAGGGTGGGGTTTCCGTGCCCGACCTGCCGCCTTCGGGACTCTTTCACCCCCCGCTGGTCCGACACTATCACCTCTCTCCCCCGCTTTGCTAGTCGATGGCCTAGCATTTGAGGGAGCTACCTGCGTTGACTGCCCGGATGCCGTGGCGCCAACCGCTGTTCCCACAGATAGCTCTTCCTGCCGCGGTGCGGGGGTGGGACCCCGCACAGCAGCGGCTACCTGATCCACCTCCATCGGCTGCTGCCGGGGGCCGGAGGATGATCCTTCCCCCTTCCGAGCCTTAGGCCGGATGGTCCCCTTGCCGAACCTGATGTGGACTGCATTATTCCTTTCCAGGATCTTCGCCGACTCTTCATCGATGAGCAGGGTCATCAACAAAGCCGGCGTGCCCTGAGGCACACTCCTGGACAGTACCTTCCACTGTCCCACATTTAACCCCCGATTTTGGAGCATGAGGAACTGAAGGACTTGCTCATTCCCCAGATCCGCGCACTTCGGGAGAAATGCAACCGCCACCCTAGGCTTGGGCAGCTTACTCCCCTCAACCACCTTCAACCTTGCCCCCTCCCAGGGTACGATACTTTCAACGAGCGACTTTAACCAAACAGCCGTCCCGTCGTCCTCGCAGGTGATGGATAGCCATCCCCTCCTTCGCACCAGACCATCAAACTGGGGCACTACCTCCCCAGCTTTAGGTTCCAGCGCAACAATAGCAGCTTCAATGCTCCTTTCCAGGGCCTCAAGCTGGTCGTCCAAGAGGAGGACTGCTGGGTAGTCTCTATGAACCACACCAAGCTTCCTTCCCTTGAGCGCTCCGGTGTACGAAGGACCCTGTGCGGTCGTCCTTCGCTTCTTTTTCACGGCTCCCTCCGGAGTCGTCTCTGCCCTGGCGGCTTCCGGTTCCTCCCCCTTCTTCCGAACCAGCCACAAAAACGTCGCCTCTGATCCCTGTTCAGGCCAGAGACGTATTTGTCAAAATCAGCGATCTCCTGGTCTCCAGGCGCCGCTGTTGCGGGATCGACGGGTTCGGATACCGTTCCCTGACCCGCTTGTAATTCGGGTACGCCGGATACCGGCGAACCCGAGAGGGAGACTGCTCCCTCAGCGACACCACCGTCGGTTTCGGGCTCAACCACCTCCATTGAGGTGGTCTCCCCCGTCATCCCCGCGGTGCCGGGCTGAGCAGGCTTAGGACTACTGAGAAGCTCGTCCTCAACCTGCTCCAGGGTTATGAATCCTGGGTTTGTCGATGTAAAACGGTCGCGATCCATAAACGGTCCCACGAGCAGCTAGGGAAATAAAAGTCACCCACGGCAGAGCCCCGCATGACGTGGGAAGGCTTAATACTCAGGGAGGTCGTCTGGTATCCCTGAGGCTCCGTTAAATACACAGCTCACCCTGTGTCACGCACCCTTCGGCACGGATCGCATAACGCCTTGGGTTGGTAGCGAGTTCTTTTAAGACCGTGCCCTCGCCACTACACGGCCCATACCCCTCCTCCATTTGTTAAGAGAATTCTCCGTAACAGGGCCGCCAACCGTGCCGCGGATGCCACAGCACGGCGCGTCAAAGACGCCGGGAAGGCTGGAGGTCGGAGTTGGGTGGTCAGTGGCTAGCTGCACCAAAATGCATGGTGCCGTATTTTTAAAAGACGCCATGAAATACACGGCGTCAACGCATAACCACCCCATTTGACCCCAACTCCAATATCTAGTCAACAATACACCACCTACTCGTGACAGAAGAAGGCTCAAGAGAAAAAGAACAACCGACTTATTGGGATGAACTATGGTGCTACTCCACAACAAAAGGACCTGTGATAATTGAAACCTGCTCTGTGATAACTAAAAACCTATCTGTGATAAACCTAACTAATTTTGCATCCAAATCAAGGTGACTAAACTGTTCTATAGGTGCTGCAGATTTTCCCCTGTCCATCTGGCTGGAGGGGTGAGGACTGACGTCACCAGCAGTCCTTTACTCCCGATTGCTTACCCTAGAGCAGCAGAGCAAGTTAATTTTGAAATTGAAGCATATGAATGCTAAAAAAATCACAACCCAATAACAATTAATAATGTACTGGGTCAAGCGCAAAGGCGGTTGGGACTGCTCATGACGTAGGTGAAGGACAGTAATGGCCGAAGATCTGAGGTACCTATAGAAAGTTTAGTCACCTTGATCCAAATAGTGAAAAAATAAGACAAAATCAATTGAGTGAGGCGTGTCAATGGACACCCATCACTCGTCAAGTGCCGCGTGAATTAGATTCAACCAATCTACCAATGTTAGTTGGATCACAGCTCCAATGTATTATAATACAATAAAAGTTTTTCTTCTTAAAAAAAAAAAACAAAAAACAAAAAAAAACAAAAAACACGAGCCCGCGGCCAGCGCTCTCTCATTCGATTAGTTGCAACTTCTCTTCTTTCTACTTTCCTTACCGAATTGGTTGCCACACTGTTTACCGAAGTTCCATGGAGGGAGCAAAGAAAAATACAGCTAGAGGGGCTGATCACAGGAGGGCGAGGTCCACGTTTAACTTGACGGGCTATGAATAGAGAGATTTTGAAAAACGTTCTTCACATCTTTTTGAAATTCCACCAATCAGTGGTTCCATACCCCAGCAACCGTTGGACTAATTTTCAGCAACCGTTGGTCTAATGTGAGATTTTGAATGAAGTAAACTGAAAAGTAAAAACCAAAATATTGATTTCGTTTGCTGAAAATAAATTTTTGCCGTTTAGCTCTCTAAAAAGCCAATTTCGCTGATTAATGCACTCTAAAAAACTTCTTTCGCGGGTCTCACTTTTTTTCTAGTAAAACGAGGAGGAAAGCCCAGAAGAAACTAGGTCTGTTCGCGGAGAAAAAGTGTAGGGTAGTGTAGTGTAGTGTAGTGTAGGGCAGGTTGGGGTAGCTGGTGTAGGCGAGGGCAGCGAGGATTTTTTTGTTAAGCGAACGTTTTCAGAGCAGCCAGTGTAAATTATGACAGTCGTGATATTTTCTCACTCCTGTGCATGTTAGATAAGAGTTGTCAATTTATAACAAAAAATTGGAGTAACTTCGGGCAGCCCGGAGTAGCTCTGATCTCATCGCGAACGCCCTACACTCGCTACACTGTCTACACTAACAACACTCGTCTGCTCGCAAACGCTTTTCGGGCGCCCGAGTGTACCCTCGGGCAACCTAGTGTAACTTCGCGAACAGACCTATAATATAAGTAAACAGAGAAAGTGATCATAATTATGGTGGCAGCATTGTTAATAAAAACACAAATTTTTTTGTTTGCTGCTGTTTTAAATAGACGTCGAATTTTAAAAACTAATTCGAGTCGTTCAAAAATCAAATTTCGTGATTTTGGCTCTTTCATACCTAAATTCCGCCCTTCGGCATAACCAAATGTCTCGGATTTGCCTCCTTCAAAAACCAATTTCACATTTGTCCGCAAATTGGTACTATATTATACAAATTATCACTAAAATAAGTCATTTGCCTATAGTTCTAAGATTTAGACATCTTATTGCGATCCCCCCCTTGCCTCTGAGCCAATGGAAACGGCATTCTGAACTTGAAAATTTGGGGCCCTATTCAGAGTTTTCGGGAAAAAATGCCGCAAATGCGGTTGCTATGGTAGGATAATTGGATTGTTCGCAATCCATGCGGTAAATAACGCCGCACGACGATAACAAGGAATCCTGGTAAAAAACTGACGGTTTCCTGCTGAATTATATTTATTAAATATTTTTGATAGAAAAAGAGGTTATTTACAACTGACTTGGACTATATCGTGAGATTTTATTGCTAGTGAGATACAATTTGTCCATGCACCTTTGAGTGACCTGAGGGAGTTTAGTTAGGCTGGCACAGTACAGATCCAAACCACACCAACCAAAGGAACAAAGGACAAACTGGGGACTGCAGGGTAGTGCATATAGGAATGCTGACAAACTTGTAAAATAAGTCCCGGGATTGGGACTTTCGGTCCAAAAACACACTATTTTGTAACTACAATATCATATTATATTTCTCTTCAAAAAAGCTCAAATATAATCGCTCATATTGCAATGTGGACCCCGCAAAGAAACTTGGACAGCATGTGCCCCGGACCGAAGTGCTTGCAGCAATGCTGCCGCTGCGTTAGGCCGAGGAACCGTTTTCATTTGAAAATTGATTAAATCGATCGATTATCGGTCGATTTACTAATGGTTTTTCTGATGGTGGATTCACTCCAGTGTGGCCACCCCAATGATACTTTTACAATGAAATAGAGGCGTTATAATGGAAGGTGTAAGCCACCATTCCATTATAATGAAACGTTTTAACTTCAAAGATTTCGTGATTATCCACTACCCAGCCAAAGAGAGATAAATACGACACAATATTATTCAATGAACAAAAGCTCCGTATTTATGCCAATTATGTGTTCGAAGGCGTGGGTTTCAACTCGCCTTTTGACTGATAGCCCACGGGACCGGGTGTAACGTTGAAAAATTGACTTGTGAATCCCCCCCCCCCCACGACACCCGCCATTAAATATCTTCCTCTGACCCTTTTGAAAGACGGGCTTAAATATTTATAATGGAATTGCCGTCCATTGCTGAATGCTAATATACCTACAACGTACATAGAGGACGCACGTTTACGGGTTTGATTGCAGTTTTCTCTCTCTCTCTCTCTCTCTCTTCTCTCTCAGTTGCCTAACTCGAGATGAATATTGATGCCAAGAGGTTCCTTTTCTTCGTTCGCTCTCTTTTTATTTCTCATCTTTCACTCCTTTCAGTCAAGGAACGGAAAAGCAGTCCGAAGTGAACGAAGACTGATTAATAGTCCGATGAAGGAGAAGTATAGGACGGCGTGTTAAATCACCCTTTTCAGTATTCATATTCGATATTTGTGAGTTTCGACGGGGGCGGAAGGGCAGCGGAAAACCTGCCTCCCCCACCCATCAATCGGTAAGCTAAAAGAGGAGCCTCATAAAGCTTCAACATCATTTTTTAACTTCGTTCACATCTTTCAACCACCTCCCCTCACCACCATCTTACGACCCCTTCTAAATAGTTACATACCCCAACTTCATCATTATTTAACACAGCCCGGAACGCATTAATTTACACCTGTCCCATTATTATCATTATACTGCTACGGCTCGCTCTTTCTCGGCTACTGGCCTCCTTTGCGAGTAATACTCCCCTCATTGGGTGGTTTGAAAAAGCGAGCGTGACGATTGAAGCGAGGCACAAATTTCACACCGTTTGTAAAGCCAACCAGAAAAATCTGAAGAAACGAATCGTTTACCAACGTCATCAGGGCAGAGTAATTGGGCGAGTTTCGGAGGTCCTGTTATCAATTTTATTGTTATTATTATTATTATTATTATTATTATTATTATTATTATTATTATTATTATTGTTGTTATTTTACATTTGTTTATATTTTACTGCTACTATCTATTCAGCCAACCTGACAATGACTCTACGGGCTGGGTATAACCAACTTCCCGACCCTCCCTCATCGTTGGTAAAGAGGTGTATAGCTTTTCCATCTTCCTCTTTCGCCTACAAAAGTCAAAAGTCGGTTCCCTTTGATCTTTGAATTCAACATTATTCCGACCACGAGGTGTTTGGTAGTCGCAAAAGAAGAGCGAAAAAAGGGATGAAGAGGAGGGAGACCCCACCTTATACACCAACCCCATTGGAACCACCAGGACCACCCTTGGTTCATACTGTCAACACATCCCAAAGATCTGACAAAGGACAGTTTCAAAAGGCCGCCAGGGAGGTCCGTCGATATATTTTATTTCCCCCGCTTGGAGTATACAACAAATCTAAAAGAAATTTTGTGAAAGTTCGGCGCGGAAATTAAGAATGTTTTTGACAATTGTACGGAGTCGATGACTAGAAATTCCTGATGGAATGTTGGAAGTGTAATCACAGACCTTCTAGGACATAGAACACGACAACGCTACGCTTGAACGTGTTGTTAAGGACTAAAAATTTAAGAAAAAACAGTCGGGAATGACGTCCTTGTTTAAAATCGTGCCACAAAAAATCCGGAAAGTTGAAAATTCAATGCTAGTCAAATTTGGCCGTTATTTGCTTGTTTTAACTTCCCACAACAAAACACCTTTTTCGGGTTTGGTACAGACATGCGGAAGAATAAAAGGTACAAACTGAAGACAATTAATCGACAGAGGTCGGGTGTCTCGGTGTTATGAAGGGTCGACGGGGGGGGGGGGCATGAGGAATGAAAGAAGGAGCCTCCTCTTAGGTCCTCTGTCGGTGGTCCCTTTTGAAGATGTCTTGTGAATTAGACCTCCCCCACGCCAAGAGGCCCACTTGACACTTTTAAGCTCACACCCCAATTGATACTGACTCCGCCTGCCTCGTATAACAATCAATTCCCAAAGGACCGCATATAACATAAAATCGAGCGATTTATCTTCGCCGCGTAAGATCTTAGTTTTGCTTTGATTTCGAGCTGGAAAATGAATTGAGATTTTCTTGTCCTATTAACAGCATTTAAACGCTTAAGTGCGACACCGAATATTTCGTTTATGACCACGGTTAACAGTAATCTGACTATTAAAGTTTATGTGAAAACCTAAAAGTTTCTCCCCCCCCCCCATCACCACCAACGAGGTACAAAAACGCTTTCATCCAGTTTTGTGATTATCAAATGAACTGAAAAACTATTTATAACGATTCTAAATGAGGATACACGTGATTCAGTGACTTGTATGACGTCTCCATTTTTTAAACAATGGAGCGTGGAGTGATTTTGATTTCATGCGTTCTCCTCGTCCCCCTCCCTACCCAATCGGTGTGTTTGCAGCTGGTCTCAGTAAAAGCGAAAAGGATAAATCCTGCACGGGCGTTGACAAGTATAAAATCGCAAAGTTGGGCTATGAAAGGAAGTGAAAAGATAAATAGTGTTTTCCCGAGTCAAAGTCGGGAGTTCGATCCATCATTCAACAAAATGACACCCAATGCCGGGGATATATCAACCGTAGCAGCCTAGTGAAGGGATAGATGATTCGTTGCTCTAGTTTGAAAGTTTGAGGGGTGAGCATGGTGGCACGACCTTCGAATTTAGTTTGGGGGTTCCCTTCCACAGCTTACAGTTAATAGCGATTTTGACTGTCCTATAGAGGGGTTGAACCACTTTATATACAAAGAAAGTTAGGGGAGGAAAAACAGTTCAATTCTGTACTACTCCCTGTGAATCATAACAGGGAGGAGATTTTAAGCGTCCCCTCACTACCAGAAAAAGAAGGGGGTGAAAAAAGGGGGCCAGTGGGACTGCAAAATGGCCGTCGCAAGTTCCCACGAATTGTCGCTCAGGAGTTCCGTTCTCGTAGAGAAGAAAAAAAAGAAGGGAATTACTGTTTGATTAAAGAGTGTGCTGCGAGTTGGTGAGAAGGAATAATAATGGCGGAGAATCCGGGTGAGAACAAAAGAAAAATGTTTTGTTCATATACGCGTGGCTCTATCTCCTTTAAATTACGCGTCCCTCCCTCCCATCCGGCACCATTGTACGAGGGCATTATAAGCGGGGCAAGTTTCTTGTGCCATCGACGTTTTGAAACTGTGCATATAATGTACTTACCAGTATACTGAAGAAAAATCATATAAAGATGACAAAGTAAGCGTTATGTGTATAGCTGATCCACCAAAGACTAAACTAAACCATCTACGCCTACGCTCCGAGTTTTCGGGATAGATAATCCTAAGATCTATAAATTAAGGTTGAATAATCTCGAAATTATAAGTTATGATGGTGAATTAATAACCAACTCGAAACTTTTCGAGGGCTGAATAGCCGCGAACTTTTGAGTTTCAGGATTAAGCAGCCGCTAAGTTGCAAGTTTAAAAAGTGGCAAGATATAGCGGTGAAAGTGGAAGTTTTGGAGAATAATCCGCGAAATAGCGAGCTTCGTGGATGAAAGTCTCGCGAAATTGAAGGCTAAAGAGCCATGAGTTTCGGAGGATAATTATAGCTGCAAAACTAAAGTATTTTGGGGAAGGTGATCCTAGGATTTTTGTTTTTAACCTAGAACATCGATCAATTTCGTCGTTAATTGTTGCCCCCCCCCCTGGACCACTTATCAGTCAACTCTGTGCCCGGGGAACGTGGTGCCCCGGCCTGCTTTTACGCGAGGGCGTATGTCGTCGGATAGCCCTTCGTATAAAGCGCACGTAGCCCTCTTAAAAGACAGTTGGACGTCGTTGCGTTGATTGGCCGATGTTCTTACTTACAGCTCGTCAAGAGCGATCAAATTCAGTTTGATGGAGTTCCCCCGTATATAGCTGTCGGTTAAGAGAGATGCCGTACAAACCTCTCAGAAAGCCCAAAAGCTGAGTCTTGGCAAAGAATGGTATAGCCCAGCACGAAGCAGCTCAACGGTGGGATCCCACCATAGCTCACAGCTCCCGATCATGCCCCTCCCCCCACAGAACTGACAACCGCGGCGCCAACACCACGAAATTGTTATTTTGAAGAGCCAAAAGAGGAAACATGGTTTTTGGGAGGATTCAAACCCAAGAAGAAATTGGGCTTTTGAGTGAGCCGAACCTGCGAAATTGATTTTATGAAAGAGGCAGACCCGCAAAATTGCTGTTTTGAAGAGCCAAAGGCGCGAAATTGGGATCTCGAGGGTGAAAATCCCCCTCTTGTCCATATTGGCAGCCAGTACAGGATTAGTGATTGAGCAACCTCACAATACACGCACCGAAGCATATTCTCGTCCAGTATGTTTCTTAAATTCACAAAAGAATATATTAGTTGTCTTAGCCCAAAACAGTCCCTTGGGGAATGGCGTACTCTCCTGAAAGCTGCACGTCACTGTAGTGATCATTTAACTTCAGAATTTTGGGCCTTTTTTCTAAGTATGATTGGAACCATTTCAGACAACTACCTCTAAAACCAATGCGACGCATCTTTTCAATCAATCTTTCATGTGATATAGTGTTAAATGCTTTCGCTACATCTAAAAATACAGCAAGAGTCTTGTTACCCGTATCCAAGTTTTTACACACAGTATTACTGAGATATGCAAGGGCATCCTGCGTATTTTTAGCTTTTTGGAACCCGTATTGTCTTTCCGAGATTACGCCATTCTGTTCAAAGAACGCGGTTAATTGATTTTTCACACACTTTTCCACTATTAAATTAATTAATTATATTGAGTTTACACGCTTCGAATTGAAGAGGTAGCCGTCAAATTTTTGAAATTGGGTTATTTTTCTCGCACGCCGTGCGGGACTGAAATACTTTCTCGCACGCCGTGTGAGAATAAAATTATTTCTCGCACTGTGCGGAATAGGGTCTATTACTAAACGCTAAAGGGGCTGAGCGTGTGAAATTAAGGTATCCTAGGGTATGTGTAGAGAAAAATAATTTGACTAATTTTCCGCACTTGTATCGTAATATACTATTCCGCTTGACCTACGGAGAAAGTGGCTATTTTGACTATGGCAACCTCACCACGAAAGAAACACTTTAATCTCAGCATGTTATTTGCTTACTTTACGTCACAGAGTGAACGAAAGTAATTTACGTTAATGCTAGGAGTGATGTAAAGTACTTTCCGTCACTGTTAGGAGTGACGTGTTTGGAGTGAGTCGTGGTGAAGTGCCTCACATTTTGTCGGTCAAGCGAAAAATAGCGTTCGCAACTCGTGAGGAGCTTCTTTACGCACTCGTTGTTAGTAGTTAGCGAACTCGGCTTCGCCTCGATCGCCAAGCACTACTAGAGAACCTTTAAAACACAGGTACTGCAACACGGATTTCAGCGCCATGTTTGGTCCCTCAGTCGTTAGGGTAAACAAAATATCATGAATGAAAAAATTGTCATCGTAACAGCAAACAAACGCGGAACGCGGTGGAAATAAATAAAAATATCCTACTTGTCAATGAGATCAGGTGATAATTATAATCATATGAGGGACCAAGTATGGCGCCGGTTTGCGTGTTGCAGTACTCGGGTTTTATAGTGCCTTAGCACTACTAGCGCGTAAAGTGACTCCTCACTCGTTGTGAAATATACTAATTTCACAAAACAAAGGCCAGATTTGTGCTTCTCATACCAAGAAATTGCCAGGTTTTCATTTTCGTGCAATTTATCGAAAAAAAAATGCGACAGACAGACCGACGGCATGCCGAAACCCACTTTTTTCAATTTTTCTGAAGTTGTACATCCAGAATGTGAAGTCAGCTCGGACTCGATTTTTTTCACGAACACCATACTTCCATCCCCGTAGGGAACATGGAAGTAAAAACAACTGCAGGAAGTCGAGAGATATACACCTGGGGCCTTATTCTCTAACGAAATAGAAACGTTGCTTTGGAAGAAACATTGAAATCTCATTCAAGAAATTAAAAAAACTGAACGGAAACATATGATTTTTGAAAAAAGCAATGATGAAAAAAGTTAGTGAATCAGGCCCCAGTGATGTAAAAATTTTAGCTCACTGAAAAGTCGTGGCGTAAAATTTTACCTCACCGAACAGGGGAAGACGGGGATGGGAAGTAACTAGGCAACCGAGCAAAGCAGTGGGCTCGGGCGGTGGAATGGCGAAGGTGTACGGAGTCTCAAGTGTGAAAACGGCCCAACGAAACAGAAACTATGCTTTGGTAGAAACTTTGAAATCCCATTCATGAAATTAAGAAAACTGAAAGGAAACACATGATTTTGAAAAAAACCATTATTATTCTTTTCTTTTTATATGTCCAGCAATTAATTAATTAATTGAATTTTAGACGACCCTTGTCTTAGGACTTTTTCAACTGAACACGAGGAACTCAAAACAAGTAAAAATAGTAAGCACCAATGTTTTCTCGGAACTCAAAACAAGTAAAAATAGTAAGCATTTAGCTTCAATAAAGTTTAATTCTTTATTTTCAGCCTCCCCACTCCCTCGAATTCACAGGCGTGAGTAGGGTGGTGCGGTGAGGGGGAGTAATCAATTGAAAAAGTCTAAGACAAGGGTTGTCTAAAATTCAATTAGTTAATTAATTGCTGGACATATAAAAAGAAAAGAATAATAATGTTAAACGTGCACTGACCCGATGAGTGCGTTTGAGTTCCGAGAGAGAGTTTCTCTCTGGTGAGGTTCGCTCTTTGCGTGAGCCTCTCAGGCTAGCTCAGCGGTAGAGCGCCTGGCGCGAAACTAGGAGGTCATGGGTTCGAATCCCACCTTGGGACCAATGTTTTCTCGGAACTCAAAACCTTGAAAAGTAGAAAGCATTTAGCTTCAATAAAGTTTAATTCTTTATTTTCAGCCTCCCCACTCTCTCGAATTCACAGGCGTGACTAGGGTGGTGAGGGGTGAGTAATCCCTTGAAAAAGTCCTAAGACAAGAGTCGTCTAAAATTCAATTAAAAAACCATGATGAAAAAAGTTAGTGAATAAGGCCCCGCAGGTGAAGCAGAATAGTCGTTATGTTTTCGGCCGTGCAAGTTGTTGCTGGAGGTTCTCAAGGAAATTCAGGTGGAATTCGGTTCAAAACCCTGCGTGCCGCGGTTCACCGCGCGACTCCAAAGCCGGTCCAATCAAGTAACGCACAAATTGAGGAACTATGGAGAGACCGCAATGGACGGCTCCGATCCCACGTTGCTAAGTGAAGCTCCTTTTTTAGCCAGCATGTCCGCCCTCTCATTACCTTCAAAACCTCGTTGGTCTGGAATCCACGCTAAACTAACGCTGTTCCCCAGTACGCTGTTCCGCTGTACGTCTGAGATCACACGACGACAGTCAGCCACCAACGCTGAATCCACGACCGGTTTTACGATGGCCCCTAAAGCCGCCTGACTGTCCGTGTACACCTTAACGTTCCTAAACCTCAAATGTTTCCTTACAATTTCCAAGAGACAATCCAGAATCGCCGTAACCTTAGCCTGAAACATGTTGCCCAGTTTCCGAGGTGCCGACAGTGCTCTACTCCCAGCCGTGGAATCCAGACCCCACACCCCGTTGCACCCGTTTCCAGTTTCGAGCCATCCATTTAGCAGTTCAGATCGTCCTCCTGGACACTAAAGCCCTCCCTACTACACACCTTTGCCTGAACCGATCTTCCTAGATCCAGACGCTTTACAATTCTATAATTTTTTTTCATTTGAGTGATAGGCCCTCGAAGGCTCTATACCAAGAGGCTACATAAATTTGTTTAAGTACTCGGCTCAATTGCTGGGCTGATGAGACCAGGACTGAATAGCCCTGGTGACTGAAGGTCTGAGGTCGAAACGGAGACTGGCAGACCGCACCTTGGGTGCAATCTTCGTGAATTTTGGTAGGTTCATATCCCCCGACATCCAACTGTTCTAATTTGAACGATAGTCGCGGCGCCTGAAGCCGCTACATCGCCAGTCCCCGTTTCGCCCTCACGGTTCTCATCGGTTCTGGTGAGCCGGGTCCTCCCCGTCTTGGTCTTGTCAGAACGGGTTGAGAGCCGGGGGCGGGGATCGTAGTGCAGTAGCACCTGCGCTCCCGGCGAGGGGCGGTCCATCGGCTCCGTACTCGGCTCAATTGCCGGGTTCGTTTTTTTTAGTGGGCTAGGCTTCACCTCGCTCGCCAAAACAAAAAAAAGTAGGTAAAAGTCCACCTATCGTACTTGTAATTTAATATACTGTGGGGATTGTTTTTTTGTCGCCAATATATTTCCGGTATAGTCAGTACAGACATTTTTGGTTTTGATTTTGATGTGGCGAGTCGATACAATAGGCTGGTCAACGCATTTTTATCATGTGTGGCGAGTCGATCGACGCCCAGTACAGTACAGGGATACTTGAAGTCGCATTAGTTGTACTGAAAGGGACCAAGGATTGACGGCGACGAAAGAAACGAAGGGAAACTTGGGGAATGTGTATTGCGGATCGTTGCCTACATTTTTCTCACTCCAAAGGATAAAACAAGTCAAGCAGCATCTATTTATACATTCCTATTTCCTACAGTAAATATTTTTTCAAACTTTTTATCAAGACTCTTAAGCGGCCCATACGCGTACAATAAATATTGCGCAATATAGGGGTTGTACAATGAAATTGAACGTGTGTGGGTTGAATTGATTGTATTGCGCGATATAATGAACATGTTCAGTTTGGGGTAAATTGATGGAGAATGATTAAGTAAACTTTGGATCGAAATTGAAGGTCTTTAACAGCGCCTGTAGGTCTATTGCAAGCTATGGGACCCAGGTATGGGGAGGTGAGAAGCAGGAGGAGGTCAAAAAACTCCTCAGATATTTCGTTAAAATATTATTTCGGCTGCCTGTCTGCAGTAGAACAGCACTCATACACTTAGAAACGGGAGTGGAGCCCATTACTTTGTTTAACATGAAGTTACATCATGACTATATCGTTAAGGTGCTTGGTATGTCAGATTCAAGGCTCCAACAGGAACTTGCGTTTGAGGTAGCTCGTCGAAAAATCTTCTGGTTCGCAGAACTTAACAAACACAACAATGGGACTCGGGGAAAACTTGAGCTGCGATAATCTAGATTTATTAAGGGAAAAACTGTCAAATATTAGGAACATATTTAAATATCAGTACAGAAACAAATTCCTATGTGAAATCAGGGACTCCGAAAACTATCTGTTGGGAAGGGAACTGAGGTTTTTCGACCGGCAGGACACTGGGAAAACAAGTACCGTTTTTCGATCGGTTGGAATTGAAATTCGGTTAAAAATTTGAGTTTTAACCGAGGGTTTTAGGCGAGTGCAGCACCGTAAGCTCGGTTATAAAGAGTATTGACCGAGTATACTACGCCAAAAAAAAACCAAGAGCTCTTCTAAATAATTATCCAATTTTGACCAACTGATGTGTCATTTTGAATCTTGTTCTCTGAAGAAAGAGGTATTGACCGTGCCCAAAGAACCCGGTCATGAACAGCGAGGCTCTTGCCGTTAACCGAGATTCCCAGAAATCCCCTCCATTTCACTTCATGACTTAGGTGTGTCAGCCAATTACTCGGTCGTATGATTAATGACCAACCTGTTTAGGTCGAATTTTTGGTGGGGTTTGGTTGTTTGCAACCGAATGTGGAGGAACATCGAATAAGACGGAATGTGGCTCCTTCTATAACCGATATTATATGTAAATACCCCTTATTCTTTAGCGAACCCCCCCCCCCTTGAGCGAATTTTCTCACCAGCCACTCAGCAGTGATGTTTCAAATTGAGAAAGTAGAATTAGTACCTAATGTTTGATTAACAGTTTACAATCTTAGCTTAGTTAGCTCATCTCGGATCTGCCAGTCACGACAAGACAATCGAACCAAGCCAAAAATTGTTCCATCACTTTGCATTTTTTCAATGCGTACATCTACGTAATAAACAAATAAGCCTTGACAAATATAACCTTAATTCCATCCGTATGGACTCACAAGGGTTGATTTGACAGAGTACACTCTTCTAAAAACGGCTTCAACCAAGTCTTCCCTCGGTCAAAACAAACTTTGGCCTTGATATCCAACCATCTTCTCATTTCTACTCCGTTGCAACGTTCCTGCATGACCTTTTCAGTCGGTTATCGAGCTACGGAGAGTGGGGTTAAGGACAGGGAAGGAGCTCAGTCTTCGTCGAGCTGATGCTGAACTGTGTATGAGTGCTTGCTGTGCTGTATGCTTTTCAAGTTTTGGTTCAACGTGTGTCGTTGGTTCAAGGTTTAGTTTTTAGTTTATCCGAAAGTTTTTTAGTTTTTCCGAAAAACGTGGCTCGATCTTTTTGGGGCTTACTTAATACTTATATATACAGTTGACAACTTGTACTTCTATAATGTTCTTCATTCAAATTAAACAAACTCTACGGATCTACAGGGTGTTCATAAATTACCTCGACAGAGAAAGTATGGTGATAGTACACCTCATTTGTGATCGAAATTACTATTTGAGGTTTTTTGGAATTCCTCTTGGTTTTCGAGATATCGTCAATTTCGTGTTTTTTTGGTGGCCCTCTGTTTTTTTTCGACAAGTGACTAGTACGGCATCACCAACAGGTGCTAGACTAAAAGTAAATAGCTCATTGAAAAGAGCACAAAATTTCCTTCATTATTGGTCCTCTACTCAATAAAATTACACCAAGGCCCTAGCCGCTAGGGCATGAGATATCCGAAGGAAACTCGTTATTCGCATTTCTGCCCAATTTTCATTAGCAATTTTCACCATTTCGTCAAAGGAAAATATTTTTTTGCATTCATAGGAAAAACTTCCTTATGATGTTAGCTTTCCAATGACGTACAACAGTTACCAGTTTTCACCATCTAGTGAAGAGGTAGAAGCAATAAACGAGCCCAAAACTGAAAAATAACCCGCAATCAGGACCCATTGAATGAGGTGAATCCAGCTCTGATTACTGGTTCCTAACGGATGAGACATGCGGATTCAAGCGGTCAGCTAAATCTAACTCCAATTTACGTTGGTGAGTTGAAATTGGGTAGTGGTGAAGCTTAAAATATCGTTAGTGGATTGGGCTTCATGGACCAGTAAGGTGGTCACCTTGACCCCCCAACCCGCCATGGATTTTTCTGGGATTCTAGGTTTTCTCCTTGTTGTCGAATGCAAAAATTGGCCCTCCGCATAAATGCGGACCTCCAGTCATCGCCTCTGGATTTACTCGCACGATTCTCGAATACGTACGATTCTCAAGCTCCTTTCTGGTCGCAACTGGTTTTTGGTAGACCAGTTTTAGATGACCTAATAAATAAAAATCCAAGGGTGGTTTGTTGTTAGGACAATCCACTACTCGCCGATGTAAATCAGCGTAACTTAGCGGTGGTGGTGAAGCTAAAATATCGCTAGCGGATTTGGCTTCATGGACCAGTAAGGTGCTCACCGAAAAGTCCTGTCCTGACCCCCAACCACCCATGGATTTTTATTTACTAGGTCATCTAAAGCTGGTCTATTAACAACCAGTTGCGACCAGGGGCCGTCGGGATAGTGTTATTTCTTATTCATCGTCCCAGCCCCAGAGAGGAGCTTGAGAATCGTACGTACTCCAGAATCGTGCGAGGAAATCCAGAGGCGGCGACTGGAGGTGCAACGTGCATCTAATGCAGATGTGCGGAGGGCCGATTTTTGCATTCGATTTTCGCGTTCGTGGGTTGCGGGTCAGGGTGACCACTGGTCCATGAAGCCCAATCCTCTGACGATATTTTAAGCTTCACCACCACCCAATTTCAACTCACCAACGTAAATTAGTGATAGATTTAGCTGACCGCTTGAACCCGTATGTCTCATACGTTGGAAACGAGTAATCAGAGCTGGTTTTACCTCATTCAAAGGGTCCTGATTGCGCGTTATTTTTCAGTTTTGGACTCGTTTATTGCTTCTACCTCTTCACTAGATGGTGAAAACTGGTAACTGTTGTACGTCATTGGAAAGCTAACATCATAAGGAAGTTTTTCCTATGAATGCAAAAAAATATTTTCCTTTGACGAAATGGTGAAAATCGCTTATGAAAATTGGGCAGAAATGCGAATAACGAGTTTCCTTCGGATATCTCATGCCCTAGCGGCTAGGGCCTTGGTGTAATTTTATTGAGTAGAGGACCAATAATGAAGGAAATTTTGTGCTCTTTTCAATGAGCTATTTACTTTTAGTTTAGCACCTGTTGGTGATGCCGTACTAGTCACTTGTCGAAAAAAAACAGAGGGCCACCAAAAAAACACGAAATTGACGATATCTCGAAAACCAAGAGGAATTCCAAAAAACCTCAAATAGTAATTTCGATCACAAATGAGGTGTACTATCACCATACTTTCTCTGTCGAGGTAATTTATGAACACCCTGTATACTGTTTTGTAATAGTTATTCATATTTCCTTTTACAGATCTGTTTCACAAAATTTCAGCCGTTTCACATGCAAAAAATTCTTCGAATGCTACTTTAAAACGTTTTTATGTGAATTTTTGTTCAACCTCATTTTATTTGATTTTCAGAGACAATTAGCGCAAATAGGCGTTTGCGCCTCAGTATGCAAGGATGGTTGATGCGTGATGCAATTTGAATCAAACTAACGCCAAAGCCTATTTATCAGCCGCTAAATCAGTAGAAATCAGCCCGAACACGCTTGATCGTCTCATGTGATGTGACCAAGTGCAGTGACCTAGTTTAGCTTGTTTCGATGGTTGTATTTAACCATAAAACACAGGAATTTATACCGAGCGATTGGTTTATTTGACCAACTGTAACCGGTGAAATTTGCCCCAGTGTGCACGGTTAGTGCGCGCATTATACCAAGTAAAGCGACCGAACTAACTAGGTTGGCATATTCATGGTAGGTTAGGTTTAACCACACAGCACTCGGTCCCTACACAACGAAAAGTCGGTTAAATTCAAATTGGTTGATGAACTGGCTCCGACCGACATACTCGGGTGCAATTTTTTGACCAAGTGTGGCCGTCTAAAGATAAGCACTCGGTTAATACTTGTAAAGCACTCTGTTGAAGCGTACTCGGTTGAGGTGGTGTCATTTTAACCTACTATCAAAAATCGGTTGTTTCTACCAAACTCACTCGGGTGCAACTTTTTAACCGAAAAAATGTGTTCAATTTGACCGAGTTTTTAGCCTTTTTTTTCCCAGTGTAGAATCATTATGAAAGCTAGAGCCGAGTTATTCCCCTTAGCACACTCGCCAGTTAAGAGATCTAAGCCACAGGAGGACGGAAACGATGACCCACACTGCCCCGTTTGTATTACCCGAACATTCAGGATCCCCATCATTTTTTGGTTGAGTGTCCGTGTTATCAGGAAGACAGGCAAAGAATATTGAACAATGAGAACGTAGATGTTCTACAAAGTCTGATTCTAGAACTTCTGAATGGCAAGGACTGGTCTTTGTTAGCCACGTATTGCAAAACGCTACTAGAGAGTAGAACTCAAGTGTTAAACTCTCCGTCTATCCAAATTTAGTCAACATGTGATAGTGGCTATTATTTATACCTTTATTACATATAGTATAGTAATTTATGTTTTATTTATCTATATTTTATGTATCTCCAATATAGCAATATTGCACGACACGATGTTTAGTTTAGACTCGCTGTGGTTATATTTGATCAATAATTTTTTCAGGATGTTATATATTTATTTAATTGTTGGAATAACGTATACATATACGGGTATTATATACGGGTTTGATTTGATTTTATTTACACAATTTACACGATTTGCATGGTGTTTAAGTGATTTTTCAAGCTTATTTTTTAGCTTTTTTAAATCTCAAGGAGCATTGTTGAACATAGTTAAATGTGAGGTCCAAACTCTTATAATTTAGGAAAATAATGAAAAAAACCTAAACTAAAGGAATGTCAGTATCTTAATGAGTAAACATCAGGGTTACAAGTTTTAAACTATAGCATAATATGTTTGATTCGCTTATGTTTGTAGCGTTTGTAATTCAAACTGTCTAATGAATAGTTTCCAATATTATTAATGTGAGTATATATGCTATTTGAGCATTGGTGGTAAAATTTTTGACAGAATTTGTAGATGACCGTTGATATACTGGGTATAAACTTAATGCTGAGTGGATTGTCTCAAGTCGAGTGCATCGCGGGAAACCACCAATGACTCGGAGACATTTATTTTGAACTATTTGCAGTTTTTTAACATTCGTTTGACAAGTATTGCTCCATACTGGTGACCCGTAAGTTAGTACAGACCTTATGTACAACATGTATATCAGCCTTTTATTTTCTAAACTTAGTTGAGACTTATTGTTTAGGATATAAAATAAGTTGCACAGTAGACCAATTGATTTGTCGCACACAGTTTGTATGTGGCGAGTGAAGGTTAGTTTGGCGTCTAAGCCGATGCCCAGGTACTTAACAGATTGGGACCACGGGATGGCGGTCCCATGTAATACAATATTTGTGGGCGCCGTTTAGTGAAGATAATTACATCAGTTTTTTGGATATTAGGTTTCATCTTCCACTTATGCAAATACTTGAAGCATTTGATAGTAGATAGATATAATGAATAAATCTGTCGCCGGTATTTTAATTAATTAATTAATTAATAAATGGCTCCCCGGCCATTTTTTCTCGAAACTCGAATCGTGTTGGGCTATGCCCTTCCATCGTCGTCCGGATAATATCAGTCTAATTAATTTATTCATTCATTTGATAGTACTTTCTTGAAGAGGATTAGCAATAGTGTCTATTCTATAGGAAGACTTATACAGAGCGGTATCGTCCGCGAATAAAGCTATTGAGGATTTAAGTTTGATCTTAGATAAGTCATTTATGTATATGTTAAAGAGACAGGGACCAAGTTTGGAGCCTTGTGGTACACCGGCATTATACGGGTACATTATACATATACGGGTTATGCATAAACTAGACTCCCCAGACGGCTACGACCTTGCGGAACTGTCCTTTAGTGCAATATAATGCTAAATTGATATTTATCTAGGCTAAAAAGAATTAATAAAGGCTTATCTATCTATCTACATATATCAAGGAGGAATAGAAATGTGGAACTTGCATGAATGCCCGATTTGGGATAAAAGTATACAGGTGAATTGGCACATGGACAGAAGGATATCGACGGTAGTTGCAGCCCGATTGGTGATTCTGGTGATTTTTAAATAAATTTTAAAGTTCTTCAGGAGGGGATGGATGGTGCGAGGGAAAATGACGTCAATGTGCAGTTATGAATCATTTGAGGGAACTCTAAAATGTTTTGTTTACAAATAACAAGAAAGAAAAATGTAACCCCAGAAAACGCGTCTTCCTCCCTCTTCCCAACACCATCCATTTCATTAACTGCCCTTTAACGTAATCAAACCCTCTCTCAAAATTTTTAAAAATTCGCTTTAAAAACCCCCTTGATTGCTTTCAATGTTTAATGTGAGCAATTGTCTTGTCTTAGAGCCCTCTTCATCTTCAAGGAACACCAGTACACTTGAAAAAATGCGCAAGTTCCCTATTACACTTATTCCTTTGGCGAGAAAGACCTTTCTTTCCTTGCAGGCTTACTGTTTATTTTAGCCAAATTTGAATTCAGTTAAAATAAAAATAACAATTGGCCGACCTGCCATAGTATAGAGTGAGTGGGAGGAAGAGTAAAAATATTTATTGTAGGTGCGTATAGCCGCCTCACAAAAACTGACAACGCAGGGTTTAATTAGTAATTAAGTTATAAAGTATACTATTAGCCTGCGAAAAATTTTTTTTAGTGTGCATAATCTACGAAATAGGTTTAATAAATAAAAGCTAAAACATAACATTACGCTTTTTAGGGCAATCTCATGAGAATGCCGCAATGCCCTAAGAAGCGTATGTATTGGTAATTTGTTATGTTTTATTAGTTTTTATTTGGTTATTTCAACTGACGATTTCATTAATGTAATATTTTTGACTGTACACTTCTGGTGCTCTGATGATGACGCAGAAGCGTTGAAAGTGCACTATATGAATATGCAAAATTGAATAAAATGTGTGGAGAGACTAGCATTCATTCATTGCTCTTTTATTTAGTGAGCAGTCAATTTATTGTCGTCTTCGTTTCGAGAGGACTACCCCTAGTATATTACTTCTGCATATAGCTGATGTATACAGATCTTTTAGGTACTTCTTTCTAATAATTCCCTCCTTTTATTGTTTCATACCTTCTTTTCTCTCGCTCTTTTCTCCATTCTCTTAATAATTAGCAATATTGTACACACGTCATCTTCCTGGTTTTCTGATGCACAGCTCATCCATTTACCGCTACCTTAACTCCTACTCTAGCACCTCATCCCTTTCCACCCCACCCCGTCACCCTGTTTGAAGCCTGCCTTCTGTTACTCACCTTTTATGTATTTCCATCCGGTTTAGAAGAGATCCACCGAAACGAAGCGATTTTCGCGCTGGAAAGAGACTTTTCTTGATTGATCTTTTTTATTCTCCCTCCCCTCCCACCAACACCAAACTCGGCCCATCCAATCATCTCGTCTCCTCTCTCATCCTTTTAGTGGAAAGAAGAAGAAGAATCCTTATATTCTGCAGCTGTTTGTCTTCGTTTGGCAAAAAAAAAAATAAAAAGAAACTTCAGCCTCCACGGAGAAATGGAAATTTAGTCACGGAAATGGGAATGGTTGGGTGAGGGGTGGGGGGATGAAGACCGTAGCGAATCCAAGTCCGCAGGTGCCGTATCGTCTCTGGGGGCTTAGTAGCTTGTCAGAGTGGGTATAATAAATGTAATGAATATAAAACGTTATAAGTCAATGAATATAAAGGAAAAACATGAGACAATATGAAAACGTCATCCCTTCCGTCGAGTTTCTCCGTCTTCGAGAACACGCGGCATTCGTTTATAATTGTGAACAATCGGAAAACTTAGTTGAGTTATGTTCAGCTCAAAGAAAATTAAAGGGAAACTCAGGCACGTTGTACGGATATAGTCTCACTCGTTAATTTCACTAAATCAAACATTATTTATGATCCCGATACCCCATCGAGCAGATGTACTATCGCATTAAAACTATACAGGTCCCCCTCTCCTTTCCACCATTCCTTTCATCAATTCGCAAACCTTTTTTGTATACTTTTCTGTCAGGGGGGGTTTTAGATTCGGTCCAATGGGAATGCCTCGTTTATAGGGAGCCGCCTGATGTGCGGAGAAGAAAGACGAGAAGATTACTGAGGTTTTGAAAGTTAACGAGAGGGGGGGGGGGTCTGATGAAGGGGAGAAAAGGGGGAAAGGACACATTACAATTTTCCTCTATGCAGTATGCACACGGTATTGTACACATATGGGTGACGGGGAGGAGAGGAGGGTGGGACGAGCTGAGATTGGATTCGGTTGGCGCTCGTGAATGAACCCCCTCGTTCCTCTTCATGACCCTCGTTTAAAAGCCACTGGAACACCCGGCTTGTTTGGTGGTATGGAAGGGGGAATATTATAGGAAGCACTTTTCGATGCCCCCCCCCCCGCACTTTTCATCTTCATGGCTGACATCACCGAACAAATAAGCTCTGGTAACTTTGACACTATAACAGACACCTATATTCTTATCGAAGAGAAAAAATTCATAACGACGACGAGTGAGTATATCACGCGTCCTCCACGGCAAAAATGAGGAAAAAGTAAACGGTTGGAATTTTCCCGACCAAAAGGAGAGCCTGTAAAACGGTGGGCGAGAAGCAAACTCCTTCAGCGACCTAGTACGAAACGCGAAATTCAGTTATTACAATTTTTTCGACTTACTCAATTCTTCCTCACTCCAAATCACGAAGAAATTCACGATAACGATTTCAAGACTCCTCCATTCTTTCCTCCTCTTCATCCTCCGCAACCGAATTAATTTTTCACTCGCAATTATATAGAAGATGTTTCTCGAAAGAGGGCTTAAAATCTGATAATATCCATAAGGCCGTAACGAATGTCGTTCAACCTCTTATTTTTCAATAGGGTGAGAGTGACAGAAAAGGAAGGCGAAAGGCACACGAATATATTTTTTTTTTCTCCATAGATATTTGACCGTAAACTCTAGTGAGAAATCAGGATTGCTACGGGGAGGGGCTTTCTTTAAAAGAACCATGGTCCGTGCGAGAAATAAGGGTTTCTGTGTTTGTTGACGGGTTAATCTGCATGTGACGCAGGTAAATACATTCCATTTGCATCAGTGAAAACAAAATTGGTAATGGTATCCTGTTTAAAATTAGTTTCACGCCTTCAGACCAGGGGGCCTATTCTGAGTTGTCGGGAAGAAATGCCGCAAGTGCGGTTGCTATGACGGGATAATGTCATTTCTCATTCGGCGTTCTTGGATTAAAACCTTTCCATTTCCTTTTTTCCAGTTCATTTTTTTACTTAATTAACGCCCCTCTATCGACGATCCGAGTTTTCGTTGATGCCAAGCATGAAAAAGTTGAATACGCCACTACAAATTACGCCGTAGTTACATTAGACACAAGTAAAAAATTAGTAGTTTTGAAGCGGAAAAACGTTTTTTTTTTAAGGAAAAGATGATTTGTGCAGAAAAGTCAAGTGGTAACCCGACAACTTGAATAGGTTATTTTAAAGAGGACATATGGAAGAAGTTTTCCTTAAAATCGGGCTGTCCTGTGGCATAATCTAGTAGCGAAAAGTGGGGGTTGAATTCACATAAAAAAATCAAAATCCCTCGTGTGCTCAACTTTGAGCCACTGTACCGGCCACAAAAACGAATCAATTTTTTCGAAAACTACTTGTATCCCAAGAAAAAAATGTGCTCTTTCCGAATCAGCCATCAAAAGATGCAAAATGTTCATTGGAAAGCGGCAATCTTGCACTTAGTTCCAAAAAGTGAGACATGCCTTATAAAACGTTTGAAAAATCATATCTCTGAAACTATTGATTTTCGGACAATGTTGTACATAGTGTTTTCGATTGCAAATGATGTCTACTTTCACCCAATTTTTTTTTCGCAGTCGTTCAGAAACACCCTGTATATCGTCGTTTTTCCCGACAGCTCTAACTACGGCCCCCATAAAGGTAGGAACTACCTGCTTTTTTAATGTAGGAACATGTGAAGCCGGTTTTTCCGTCATTACACGCCCACTGTTACTGTTATCAATCACCTAGAGAGGACGGGAGGGGAATTTATCACTTTTTCACTGATCAAGTATCAAAATGTCAATTTTGTTCGGTGAGGCCTGATAACAGATGGTGTGTAATAATGGCGACCGGCTTCACGAAAAATGCGTTTCACTCCCTCCACTTGTTCCGGCCCCTGATGAGCTAGATTTGTTGACTTTTTACGCGCGTTTTACTTCCATTTTTTAAATGTGTTTGGATTGATTTTATCTCCATTAGGATTTGTTTTTGAACAATGGACAATTTTTGAGTCTAATATAAGCTTTTACTCTTCGGCTCAATGCCGGACTCGTGGGAGAGGGACAACAGGGGCGAGTCACTCGCGTCGTGTAGGGCGACGTCCACCCCCCTTGGCTGAAGAGCCTTGCTAGTTGCTCCCTATTAGTGATTCTATTCTCGTGCTCTGATCGTAGCCCTGTGTAAATATTCACTTTATAGAACGACCCAAACGGCTCAAGACCACTGTCCTTCAGGCAAAACTTCAGGCTTCGAGTTTCGGGGCCCATACAGCCCATATACAAAATGGGGCGAATGAAGGGAGCCTGTTCACCAAGCAATATCTATACATCGCCTGCGAGAAACATTTTTTTTTTTTTTTTTTTTCCTCCGATTTTATATCCTTCCCTGTCTTGATTCCTCGAGGGACCTCGATTTCCGATTTTCTTTTCCTCCCTGTCTTGATGGAGAGATCTGGTAGTAGTAGTCCTGGACAGTGGTGAGGGTAACAGATTCACAGAACCAGTGCCCCCCCCCCCTCACGACAGGCCTGGCTCCAACTCCAACCACGGTGAAGCTCCAACCACAGCAAAACTCCAAACCTCCAGTCACAAAAATGACCAAATCACAGAAATCTCCAACCATGAAAAGCCCACGCATAGAAAGGGCAAAATCGTGGTTTCCTCCCAGCTTTGAGCCGATTTTTCGCCCTATAAATACGTAGAATATGATGTGCTCGGAGCTCAGCCACGGATGAGTTTTTGCAGAAAAAGAGTTATAGACATAGTTTTGGCACTCCTGCGATTCTTCCAGGTTAAATCCTCCCACCAGAAAGACGCTAAGAAATGTCACAATACCATCTAAACCGTCAATTAGCCTGTCCATAAGCGTTTGAAATTTGGCCGGAGCATAGGTCATGCCAAATGGTAGGTGCGGATACCGAAACAACCATTTGTTTGTGAATTTTTGAGACTTCTCGTCATCAATCATTTGTTAGTAAGCCTGCGAGAGAGATCGAGTTTGGTGAAATACCAGCAACCTTGTAATTTCTGAAACAGAGTTTCTACTGGAGGCAAAGGATGCTGGTCTATTTTGATTTTGAGGCGTTATGGATAATCCATAACGTTAATTTATAATACCGCAAATTCTAACAGAGCCACCTTTTTAACGTGAATACGTTTTGCGGGAGTATAGGGACCAATGCGGCAAAAGTGGCAAAATGGGTCTCACAGCGTGTGCGCCGCCTAGCGTGGGTGGTGCTGGGTGAAGAGTATTGGGTTCTCAAAACTCAAGCTCAACTGTCACTTGACAGCCAAAAAACGCATTCACTCCGGGTCCGTGGACCTAACGATTTTTTAAAGGACGGGAACGATAGTTGAGCTGAATTCACTGTACTCGGCTGGTTCCATGATGCCCTTTTCCAATAGACAATTGATCTCACTTCCGACCAGTACACGCAAGGTGAAAGGCACAGGCTGGGCTTCAATAAATCTCGGCGACTCAGCCGATCCTTTACTAGTTTACAACCTCAAGTTGTAAACTAGTCTAGCCTTTATAAGTGATAGGTGCCTATATCTTGACACGCTATGAAAATTGACACGGGTATCCCCCATATGTAAACCACAAAGTTGGAAGGCGTTGATAATGGCTCCGTGGGCCGAAAACTAGTTCCGCCAAATAAATAATAAAATCTGTGAAGAGGACAATTATAACTATTCATTTCCTACTGTAGGTACACAATTCTTGATATGACATATCTACAACTTTATTTGGAACACGAAATGCTTCGAAGAAGTTTGTACTTCTGAGAAGTAAGTGAGAAGGATACCAATTTGTAATTTTCTGTGGGCCTTTCGCGGGATGAGGTCCCTTTTCTTTATTCAAGTAGAATGACGATGTTTTGTTGTCGTGTGACAAATAAACCACCGTGGAGCGGGTATCGAACCCACAACGCCGAATCTCCGGTCCAACGTCCAGACCTCTGGACCACTACGGCGTGGCATTGCCATCAAACCGCGATAGGAAAACTCTGAAAAAATTGCCCAAAAAACGCCCGCCTAAAAGTTTCAAAATGGACGAAGTTGCATATTTGGGGTTTATAGACGCCCTATTAGTTTTTCGCCCACAGCGGCCGCGTGATCGTCAGTCTTGTGATCTAAGGAAACGCCTCGACGCCAGTGGACACACCACGCCACGCCAGTGGAGGAGTGGATTCGACAAACCAGAACGCTCAATTTCAATTTAGGTTTGCCTTAGAGCCTCTTAGGGAGGTTTTGGCCCTGACTTGCTCCTTTTCTCTATTTAGCATGGTACGCGCCAGGCACAAATCGTTAAACTTTGAAAAAATGACCCTAAAGACCTTGCCACACTTAACGCGAAGTGCCGCGCGGACTAGGTCCGCGTAAGAAAAAATCAAGAAAACGTGGGTGAGATATAGACCCCAATCACAAGCCCTCTGCTATGTGTCTGTGGAGCATCTGTAACCTATCAAAATGCTTCATTTTTCGAGCGAATGAATTTGTTTGGCTGCGTACACTCCACAGACGCATAGCATAGAGCTTGTGAACGGGGCCTTAAAACACAGGTACTGCAACACGGATTTCGGCGCCATATTTGGTCCCTCTGTCGTTAGGGTAAACACAATGTCATGAATGGAAAAATTGTCATCGTAAGAGCAAACAAACGCGGAACGCGGTCGAAATAAATAAAAATATCCTACTTGTCAATGAGATCAGGTGATAATTATAATCATATGAGGGACCAAGTATGGCGCCGATTTGCGTGTTGCAGTACTCGTGTTTTATAGTGCCTTAGTTATGTGTGGCGAGGCCTTAAGGTCCGCCTACTAAGTTAAAAAAACAGTTGAAAATAGATAGTAGGTCTATTCGTTTGTCGTCCCGGACTACTCCGAGCAGCACGAAATTTTGCAACCTCGCGGGTTATCATGTGAAATAACGCGAAAAAATAATGAAAGGTTAGTACTTTCAGTGCTAATAGTGCAGCTCCGGGCGACAAACGAATAGACCTAGTCTTTTAACTGTTTTTTTGAGCTTGGGTGACCCACGCGTGGGCTCCTCAATTCGTGGCGGGCCTAAATCGCTCACTTTTGGCCATTTCAGGGGCGTTCTAAGTTGGATTTTGGCAAATCCCCCCCCCCCTGATTACAATATATTGTGAGAGTAGACAAAAACCTATGAAGGGACACTGCCTCTGCGCAGGGGAGCTACCGTTTTTATATATGTGTGTGGGTTTACGTGCGCTCTAGTCTTCAGCGGGCCTATACATATACGAAATAAATCATTTTCTTCTCTCGGAGGTCCTCCTTTTCCTTTTATTAATACCCACAATATATATAATTATGCACACAAAAAATGAGATCATAAATCCTTGAAAGTGGCTTTTAATTTTTTTTCCTCAAAACGTAGAGATCAATGGAATTTTCAAATTTAAATCATTTTGGTTTGAATATCAATATTATTTTTACTTTCGTTCCAAGGGCAAAAACGTAAGTGGGTGAGGCGTTTCTTTAATAAATAACCGGATGAGGTTGAAACGCTTTATATATATATATATATATTTTTTTTTTTTGCGACTCGAACCAACTCGCCCTATGGGGATTGCCGATTGCAGGAAAAAGGGGTAAAAACATGACATTGTACCACTCTAAAAGGTAAATTATTTTGATAAATGCTTAAAAAGCACTCAAAAGGTCTTTCAGGCATCGTAAACCCTGGTACCTTAGTAAGAAAACTGTGGAAGTGGAAGGGAGTATAAAGCAGTTACGAGGAACCCCCTCCCGTCCTGCGGACTATAAAATGAGGCAGGCCTTTTTGCTCTGACATAAGAATAGTCCATTGGTAGACTTCACTACTTTTTTTCCCTTTTAATTCAAAAATGTCTTCAGGGTTTGTTGAACATATTGTAATTGGATTTGCGAAAAAGGATAACATCTCTACCTTTTTCGAAGCCTGACTTGACTGCCTTCTTTTATAAAGAGTGTAGTCTCCCAGGTCAGGGACTATCAAGTTGTAATTAATAACAGGCGTTAAGTCCTAATTTGTTCTTCTTGTCCTCTGCCCCACCATTAACAACTATTTGTTCGGCTTGGCATGTGTTGTTTCACCTCCGTGTCATCACCTGAACTAATAAATTACCTCAGGTAGGCTCCGGAGCAATAAAGGAGAACGAAAAAAAAAAAAAAAAATTAAATGAAGCAGGGCTGGCCGATCATTTCCTTCAACATTACTCACAATCTCCTTGGAGTCTTCTGTGACTGATCGGATTTGCAACGTTCTCTTCTTCTCTCATAACACAATATTCCATTTGCATTTTCAATCTCCGCTTCTTATTCCATTTTCATTTTTTTCTCCCTTCCTTCTTCTTCTCCTAAGGTATATATCGTCTCTAGTAAGTCACACCGACACTCCAACTTGCGAAGTCTCGTCAATTTAACGCTTTAACGTGCACTCATCTACAAAATTTATTGCTATTTTTCTATCGTCCTTTTTTGTGAAAAATATCATAATGACGAGGCAAGAGGGGAGGAGTAATATTTTTCTATAAGCTCGCACTCAAAGACACCCACACTGGTCTAATTGGTTGATGGCCTGCCGGATTAAAACTCCGGGAGCTCTTTAAGGCATAAATCATTTGGCCCTTTGTGACAGGGGAACATACATTCACATTGTTATTAGAAAATGAGTCGATGCGTTATTATTTTTTCTTTCAATTTCAACCCGTTCCGGGAAGTTTGTGAGATGTTGAAATGGGGATCGAGAAGGCCTAGCGGTCTGTTGCACTGGAATTACCCGCAATATTGAGATCGAAAACTGCGATAAAGAATGATTTTAAATCGCCTGCATATAATACGCGTATTATAAAGCTTCTGCATGGGTACCACCCATTCATCTGTTCTAATTGCATGGTTGTGCGCGGGGAAGAAACCCTGGAGGCTATACAATCGAAATTCTAGAAGAAATACTTGTGTTACTATCCTTACATCTTTATCAACTTCATGAAATTTTTAAGAAAAATGTCAACCTATATCTCTCGACCATGACATTTCCGCTTCACGTACAACAATGTGGAGGTAAAGAGTTTTGAACAAGTCCACGTGCCCATAGACATCTTGAGTTTAGTGTCAAAAAGAGGGTAAAATGTGTCAAACGAGGCTAAGTAGTTACCAATACCTTTTTAAACAGAGAGACAGAGAGAAAAAAGTCAAGAAACACCTTTTCCACCTGAACAACCACTCATGGCGTATACTCTTCCTATACACAGACGTATATGATGGTTGAAGGGGAAAAATTTCCACGCGGGTGGGCATCTTCTTTTTATTTTGGACACATAGTGACCCATTTCTGAAAGCAGCTCACGTCAGAAAGTCATTACAAGTGTATGAGGTTTTTTTCTACAGATGTAAACAGAAGTATTTTTGTTCAGAAGTTTTTTCTTTGGAAATGAATATTCTTTTAATTATCACTCATTTCACGGATTCGTTTTCATTTTGGGCCTTCTGGGACTTTCCGCCGCAGGACAGAATGATGTTTTCATAAGAAACAGTCAATTGTACCAAAAACTGGCCTTCCTATCCCAACACTGACTAATTATACTGACTACTATACTGACTAATTAGATAACTAGAAATGTAGCCCCAGAATCTGATGGTTTGGCTATGAAACGTGTACGTCAGCCCCGAACCCTCTCCGAACTCTACAACTCACGATTTATTTCATTCCCACAAAAATTGACTCATGACCCCCCCCCCCCCCCGTGGCTCAGTAACTCAATAAAAACAGGAAACGGCCAAATCTGGTTTCATGGCCTAAAAACCGGTGATTACCACAATAGAAACTATAATCATTCAGGGATTCAGGCTAGCTCAGTTCTACCAGGAACCGAACATTTTGTTGTTTTTTGCAGTCTCAAAACGCAAAACCATTTTTTTTAGCCGGGGATATATCTCCTCTCTTATACCGAAATGGCTACTCCCTGTCACCATGTGAGCAGCTGAATTGACTACTCAGGCTTCACAATGGCAAAATTGACGATTCCCACCTAAAAATGGCCAAACTGTCTGTCATATATGTATTTCAGTTGCTGTCTCCAGCACCACATTATTAACGATCAACGCATTATTATTACAAAAGGATTGAAGCATTCTTCTAATTTCTTGTTCGATTCTTTATCTCTAAATAAATGGACTTTTGCATTCTCAAAATCCTCTCCTATAATATACAACACTGACGGCTCGTGACATGAAAATGGCTGAACTGACAATTTGCGCCTTAAGAATAGCCAAACAGACCATTCAGGCATGAAAATGATCAAACTGAACATTCGCGCCCTAGAAAAGGACTTGAGAGTCTGAATGAATGTTGAGAGGAAAATTGGCGATTCGACCCTTAAAAATGACTAAAAGCTAACCAGTAAAATTGACTAATATACTGACGTTCACCCCCTAAAAATATAGTCAAACTGAATACTCGCGTCCTAAAAAATTGGCAAATGACTCTCTGTGCCATAAAAATAGCTAAGCTGATGATTCGTGCCTTAACGAAGCTTTAACTGACGATTAATGACCCTAAAAAGAACAAAAATGACTATACCCACGCGCTAAAAATGATAAACAGGCAATTCACGACGACGAATCATCATCATCTTCATCATTCACGGCATAAAAATAGCCAGACTTGGCTATTCCCAAAACGACTAAACTGACTGTTCGCACGCCAAGTGAGTCATGGCTAAACAAGGCGAACAAGCGTGCGCGGCCAGCATCACTTGCGCAATCCATCACAAGAGCTAAATCGTTTGTTTAATGGCATATTCCGTCGGAACGTCGTTTGTTTGTACAAAATATTCGTTTGTTTAGCCTCCAGGCTCACTCTGTTCGTCACGAACACGTGTGTGCGTGCGCCTAAATTCAAGGAGTCCGACCCATAAGAGAAATCGTTTGTTTAGCGGCGAGAACGTCGTTTGTTTACGTCTGTAATCTGTATTGCCAAAATGTTCGTTTGTTTAGCCTCCCAAATTACTAAATACACCACGAAAAAGTGTGTGTGCGGCATAAGTTCATGCAACCTGACACATGAGTGAAATGGTTTGTTTAGCGGCATATCTGTCGAAAAATCGTTAGTTTACGTTTTTTTAGCCAACATGTCAGGTTTTTAGCCGCCCGGTACGCTCTGTTCGTCACGAACACTTGTGTTTGCGCCTAAATTCAAGGAGCCCGACACACGAGTTAAATCATTTGTTTAGCAGCATGCTCAGTGAGAACGTCGTTGCTTTACCTAACCCAAAATGTTCGTTTGTTTAGCCCTCCCAAATCACTGAGGGCCAATTTCACCACCGGGAGTTAGGTTAGAGTTACCTAACTCTAACATAGTTTACATAAATAGGGACGCCTTTTTCAGTTAATTCTGAGTTAACGTAACTCAAACCTTAACTCTCGGTGGTGAAATACACCATAAAACATGTGCGTAGAAAAAATTCATGGAATCAGAATCAGACACATGAGAGAAATCATTTGTTCAGCGGCATATTATTCAGTCCGAACATCGTTTGTTTAGCCTCCCGGTTGGCTCTGTTAGCGACGAACAAGCGGGTGAGTGTGGGTGTGTATGTGCCTGTTCAAGCAGACACATGACTGAAATTGTTTGTTTATCGGTATGTTCCGTCGTTTGTTCAACCAAAATCTTTGTTTGACTATCGTTTAGTCTCCCAAATCACTAAATATGCCACGAACAAGTGTGTGAGGCTATAAGTTCACCCAAGCCGACACATGAGCGAATCGTGTATGTTTAGTGGCATATTCTTTCGGAACGCCGTTTGTTCAGCTATAATATTCGTTTGCTTAGGCTCTCGAATCGCTTTGTACCTCACGAAAAAGTGATTGTGCGGCTACAATTCACGCAACCCGGCCACATGAGACGGCGCGAAAATGGCTAAACTGAGTAGCTGCACCGTAAGGCGGTGTCCAAGGTGAATTGGAAATGCGGGCAGAAAATACGGGCGAGCGTTTTATTTTATTTTTTCAAACTTATTAGGTATGTTTGTTTGTCGTTTAGAGATGGCAAGTTGATGCTGTGGGAGAAATTTAGGATTTACAGCACCTTGCGAATTTGCCAGAGCCAAAACCTGCGAAATTTGGTTTCCTTGGGTCAAACCCGCTAAATCAGGTCTGTATACATACATATAAGATCAAAACCCCCGAATTTCATTTATATTCAGTGAAATCCGCCTTAGGGGTTTCAAATAGTCAGACGCAAGAAGTTTGTTATTCGAAAGAGCAAAACCGCGAACTATATTGCAAAAACCGCAAAAATATGCTTCTAGAGGAGTTAGAAGCAAAACCCACAAAAGTATTTGCTAGAGCCAATCTCGCGAAACTTATTTGAGTAACTGCTTATTTGGGTCACTTCCTCTTCTTCTCAAGTGCCAAAACTACGGAACTGATTTTTGAGAGACCGCGAAATTTGTTTGAATTACTTCATGATTAAAATTCGCGAAACGAGTTTGACATCCGCGAAATTGTTTTCATGAGAAGTCCAACCCATGAAATTAGTTTTGGGTGGAGGCAAACCCGTGCAATTTGGTTTCTTTTGATCGAACTCGGCTAAATTGTGCATTGGGACTAAAAGAGCTATAAACCCCTGTGACATTTGATTTTGAGGGGGGGGGGGCAAATCCGCGTTTTGTTAGTGGAATACAAAATTCGCTTACCTTCCCTGATGAACTTACCCTATAGATCGCCTCTAATTTAACTGCCGCTTATGCTCATTTGAAACGGCAGCAATAAAGGAATGAAAGAAAAAAGCATACTCCCCCCGCCCCACACTTCTCAAGCGTGACAACTGAAATTGATTACAAGACGTTCAGCTCGGTATTTTGGCCAATTTAAAGGAGAATAATTTCTGACTCGTTATATTCATTTTTATGCACTACCTATTTCCGGGTTGAGAACGAGCTTTCAGCAAATAAAAGTGCAGTCATTGCCCCCTTGATCACTTCATAAGGAAAAATAAATGTATTCGCCTCATTTCATCTTAAATTGCCTGAATTCATAATTTATTTTTATAGTACATTATAATAATTGACAAAATCGTTTTCAAAATAATTAAATCACTTTCAAATGTTTAAAAATTATTAACATGCAGTGAAAAGATAAATATATGTGCAAGTATTAACGACGAATGAGAGAGTTCTTCATAAACTGGGCACTCGAATAAGACACGCTATTTTTATGATAATCATTATTGACGAGGAACACTTCCAATAAGTTCTTAGTTTCGTTGTTTTAAATACGTTATTTTATCACAACAACATTGTCAAACGTTGATATACAAAAATAAAATTTATGGATTTTCTTCTAACTGTAGCCCTTTCGACCCAGCCAGCGCTAGTGAGCTCGCCCGCAAAGGCCAGTCTCGACAGCGCCCAACTGCCCCAAGTAAGGATACCCGCTTTTCGCCTCGCTCGGCGAATGAGCCGTTGAATAGGACATGGGTGCTCCGCCGGCGGCGGCGGCCGTTGAAAATAAACTGTAAAAACAGGAGATGAACACAAATTGGTTAAATGTTGGCGAAGTAAAACAGTAGCCACACCGTAAAACTAAGGCGGATTAAAACTAAACAGGAATAAAATTTCAAAAAAAAAAAAAAAAAAATTGCCCTCGCTTTGTTAATGAACTGGAAATATTTACATTTTTTTTTTTTTTTGAAACGCCTTCTCATACAATCATCAGTCTTCACATCTCGTTAGAAGAACCCGTGTGAGAAGAGGTGGCATAATGACGGTTTTAACGCTCCCCCCCCCCCATAACCCTTTATTTTTTAACAAGCGCGACTACTGAAATTGATTAGAAGACATTTCGTTCGGTGTTTCAGTCAATTTAAACGAGAAAAAAAATCTCTGTCTCATTATAAAGACTAAGAATGATGAAGTGCAACAGGTAGCGTGGAGGGGGAATCTGCTGTTAAAAATATGTGATATTTGTTAAGTTGTTTTCCACCTAATAAGGATCCTACTTTTGTTAGAAATTCTTTGAAAACTTGGAAAGAGAGTCATTTGGTTGGAATTTCTCTCAAAGAATGTGTTCCTCGAAATAGCCTGCTCCTAATCGCAGGAATTGGAGTGTTAATACGAAAAAAAGAAGTCCATTTTAGAAGAAATAGTTCATTTCGTCAGGGCCGTATAGCCCTGATATTATAGCTCCGTTCGTTTGTTAGTCCCGGATTACTCCGAGCAGCACGAGTTTTTGTAGCCTCATGGGTTATCATGTGGAATAACAGGGAAAAAAATGATAAAAGGTTAGTAATTTCAGTGCAGCTTCGGACTACAAACGAACGGAGCTATAATTGAATTGATAACGGGATATAATTGATATCGAGGTATGCTCCATATGGGATTAGAGAAACAGCAAACATGGTCGGAAGGGAAAACCAAATAACGCTGACCGCAACAGAACTTTTGGGCAAGGCACACTCTGCTCTCCATAACATTCTGTTTGGTTGGCATGACTTGAGGCCATGTGGAAGCGCAATATCAGGGTCGAAGGAAAGCCGTGTTAAAATTATAACACCCCTTCGTACTTGCCCCCCATGATTTCCCAGGGCCCCTCATACCGTGGGACTTGTGGATAATTTCCATAATCATGTCAACCACAATTGTCACAGCATTGTTATTCATTCAAATACGTTTTGCGTATTTGAACGTATTTGCGTGTGGGGCCGCTTACGAACTGCGCCCTCCTCGGACTCGGCATTTGCCGCCTCTTTGGACTCATCAATGGGGGAAGATTCCCCCCTTCCACCTGTTAGCTTCGCCCCTGCATTTCGTACGAGCAAACGAGGCAAAACGGTGTTATCTGAATTTTTAGCCCTACGATGTACAAAGTAACCCTCCGGGCCATAGAGTAATTTACCTATAGTACCTTCTCCCTGTACTCCTTCCCCGCGTGTTTGGCCCGAAAAACGGAACTCTGGAGCCATAGAAAATGGAACGCTAATCCGGTCCGTGATTGAGGATTGTTTTTTTCGACGGAGATGAATAACATTGAAGTAAAAATAAGGAAGATATAAGGGTTGCCATAACCAAAGAAGGACAGGAAGACAGTTATAGGTCGAAATTGCCAGTTTTTAACGTCAAAATTGACAGTGTCTATAGGGCGAAATTGGTAGAGTTTCGTGGAAGAAATTTACGGTTTCCAAAACGAAATTTACATCTTCCGGGACTAATGTCCGTTAATATATTCTAGGACGAAATTGACTGTTTCTATAGTACTCGACTGTTTTGTTTCCGGTGAAGGAGCTTGAAAACCCCATAGTCTGAACCCGAATGTCTGATGCTTAACCTCGAAATCAAGGTTTGCGATCTTTTATTATCTAGGAGGAGTGGTAATCCAACGGGACTTTTACGCCCAACGACCATAAGGTGACGTGGACGAGGGCGAGAGCACACCCATTACTTTTTAACACGTGAGCTATCATTTTTCCTCAAATAATCCAGCCAGTAATGGGAATCGAACCCACTCAGCAGACGATTCCTGGACATGAGAGTCGACGCGCCCTAGCGACCTCGGCCACTCTGCTGGGCTTATGTATAGGAGGAAATTGAGCTTCCAAGTCAAAATTGTCAGTTCTCGAGACAAAACTGACAGTTTAAAGTACGAAAATCACAGTTTGAATGTCAAAATGTACAGTTTCTAGGGTAAAATTGGCAGATTCGAGGACGAAATTGACAGTTTACAGGTCGAAATTGGGAGTTTCAGGACGAAACTTATAGTTTTGAGGAAGAAATTTACAGTTTCCTGGACAAAATGGACAGTTTCTAGAACCAAACTGACTTTTTCCAGCACAAAATAATGTCCATTGATAGTTTCCAGGATTAAATCGACAGTTTCAAGGACAAATACCCGTTGATAGTTTCCAAGACGAAATTGACAGTTATTTAGAACGAAACTGACTGTTTCAGGACATGATAAGTTTGGCGAAGAAATTGACAATACTAGGACGAAATTGACAACTTAAAAGACGAAATTAACATTCGGACTCATACTTTCGGCTCAAATCGAAATACTCAGAAAAAATGACCCTAAAAATCTCTCAGTTGGGCGATTTTTAGAAGAAACGGCCAAAATGTAGAAATGGATGAAACTGCGTTTCGTGGGGTCACTGGCGGACCAACACCTATCGGAGCCCAATCGCGGAAATCTCCAAGAGGCCCCCTAAGTCTCTGTATGAATAAGACATAATTTTAAGTAAGCCTTTTCCTTGTTCTAGCCACGAATTACCGCTATTTCACCTTCTCTATCAGCCAATTAGCGCTTTATGACCAGTTTAAGCCGAGAATTATCAATTTTAACCATAAATGAGTGCTTTTTGTCAACTTTACCCGCAAATCAGCGCTTATTTTCTCAATTTTGGCTGTGTTTATCGTTCTTCTCAATTTCAGCCGCGGATTAGCAGTTTTGTCCCCCCTCCCTTAGCCATGAATTTGCGCATTTTCTCGACTTTAGCGGCAAAGTAGTGTGTTTATCCCGTGAGCGAGTTTCTTAACTTTTCACGGGTTTTGAAGCTTTCCTCAATTTTAGCAGCAAAATAGCGATTTTTTAAATTTTCTTAGCAGGAGATTAGCAATTTTCTCAGTTTTAGCTGAAAATTAGAGTTTTTCTTACGTGTTTTTCTCAATATTAGCCGCGAAATAGAAGGCTTTTCACAAATTAGGATTTTTTTGTTTCACCGTATGCTATGCATGAGCGATTTTTCTCAGTTTTACCCGCGCATTAGCAGTTTTTTCACCCATTGCCATTAATTCGCGCTTTTTCTCAATTTCTGCCTCTAAAGTTGCATTGAGAAGCCGCGAATGCCGTGTTTATTCAGTTTTGACGCAAATTAGAATGTTTCTCAATTTTAGCCGCGAATTAGCACTTTTTATCAATTCAGGATTAAAATTAACTATTAAAATCACTTAATTTTGGGACTTTTAAAATCTCTAATTTCTTTTTCTTAATATTACCCGCAAATTAGCGGTTTTTTCACATTTTAGCACGACCGCATTAGCAATTTAATATTACTTTTAGGTATAGCTTATTGCTTCTTCTCAGTTCTAGCCCGTGAATCAGCGTTGTTTTTACTTATAACCGTGCATGAATTTGAGGTTTTTCTGAATTTTAGCTACAAACTTGCCTTCAGATTAAGGCGCGTATTTAAATTAAAAATTTCACCACACTTTATACGGGAATTAGTGATGTTCCTGAATTTTAGAAGTGAATTGGCGTTTTTTCTAAATTTTAGCTGCCGTAGCGTTTCCAACCCGTGCATTACCGACTTTTCTCAATATTTTCCAAGAATGCAAGAATGGCAAATTAGCCATTTTTTCCATTTTTAGCTGATAATTAGCACTTTTCCCCAATTTGAACTGAAAATTAGCGTTTTTCTCAAATTTAGCTGCGCTAAATAGAGATTTTTTTCAATTTTAGCCGAGAATTAGTGATTTTCTTCATTTGCATCCGCGAATTAACGTTTCACCTCACCTATATCCGCCAATTGCAAGCTAGCGAATTTTCCCAATTTCAGCTGTGGAGTAGCGTTTTACGCTAATTTTGCGGCGATTTAGTATCTGTTCCCTTTTTTGTACGCAAAAGGGCGATTTGTCGCAATTTCAGTAGTGAATTTGCCATTTTTGTCCAATCCTGATAGCGTATTTTTTTTGGTCAATATCATAGCGTGTTTTCTCAATTGTAACCGCTGGGTTACAAAAACAACACTTTTGCGTTGATTTCCACAATTTATTTGTGGAATATGGCCTCCATGCACCGCGAATCAGCGATTTTTCCTTTGAAGGTTAGTTGGAAGTTGCATCGCGAGACCACGAATAAGCGCTTTTTCGCAGGTATAGACACGAATATTAGCGATTTTTTCAATTTTTTGTCGCGTCAGCAAGTTGCCGATTAGCACTTTACTGGGCTTTAATGAATTAATAACTGGGGACAGGTGTATTTTCTCTCCCCCCCCCGGCCCCTACCTCGGTACGCTACTTCGAGGGGACTGAAGTCCAAGGAATCATGGACGCATGCGGACCATTTCGGGCTGCTTGAAGTCGAGTAAATCTGCTAAACGTAACTTCAACGAGAAACGCTCATTTTTGGAGATTTTATGAGGCTCTTTAGAGCGTTGGTATCTAGTGCCCCTTCGTTTGCATACTTGTTGCTCGGGGGGGGGGGGGTCTATCCCCCCACATCCCCTGGCTGCACGCAATCCACAAAACTTGGTTTTCAGGGTCAAATCCGTGAAAATTACAAATTAGTTGTTTGTAGTGCGGAATTACAATTTTGAACGAGAGAACTCCATGAAATTTGTTTTTTCAAGGAGCCTAACCCCAATCATCACACCTCGCATTCGTGTAATAATAAGAGGGTGAGTGGAAGTGGCGCAATAAATCCTGCCCCTCTCGTTGGAAAATCCTTCGTTACGCGACTGGTCTCGGGCTATAGGACTGCTAGGAGTGGTCTCTGGGGCAGTCAATTTTTTTTTTTTTTTTCATTCGTCATTGTCCCAACCACTTCCTCCCCGTGTAATATTAGCTCCGTTCCTTTGTCAGTCCCGGACTACTCCGAGCAGCACGAGATTTTGTAACCTCGCGGGTTATCATGCGAAATAACAGGGAAAAAATGATAAAAGGTTAGTACTTTACTGCTATTAACTTATTAGTTATACACTCTTACAGTATGCGGGTGGGTTTCCCTGGTCCCGCTCGTGTTGACACAAGCTGGGTTTCTCGGTCCAAACTCTAAATCAAAATATTTTCGGTCCAAAAATCATTCTTTTTCCCTGATGACCCGAAATGGAGCTCTTTTTGACTGGAATTCTGGCTCTGATTATTTATGGGAGGGGGGGGGTCAATAATTAAAGCGTTTGGCATTAGTTTCTTCAACTTTGATTTCATTGGAATAGGTCAAACGTTCGCCCTTGGAGCGTTTAGGGAACCAGAACTCGTCCTCAATAAAGGCAACGTGGCCCTGTTAACAAGGATTACGCATTCTCTGTGGCCTGTGAGTGCGTGAACTTTGAAAATGATATAATTACAGTTAACGCGTTGATTATGTTAGCAAAAAAAAGTTCTCTTCCTTCATCGACAGCGAGATCCTTGTTCCTTCTGATCGCAATACGGAAGGAAGAACGGTACTTTTTTTTATTAAGAAAAAAGTTACGGTGGTGAAGAGGGCGGAGTCCTAGCAGCCGTGTGGCCCCACGAGGTACAAAATAAATCTTTCCCCCTCGGTCATAGTCAATCTCAATCATTCTCTCTCTCTCTACCTTTCCCGTGGCCCCGTGTGAAGACGTTTCTGGTGAAGAGGGAGAAGAGGGAATCGTGAAAGCACCGAGCGAGTTGGGGGAGAAGTGTGGGCATCGGCGGCGGTGCGGAGTTTTTGATTACAAGGTAGGGACACTGGTTGTTGAAGGGCCTAACAGGCTATCATCATCTTCTAACGCCTTCCATCTCTGTCTAACATTTACGTCGTCATCTCTCACTCAACTCCGGGGCATCGCGAGAAGTCTCCTCCGTAGGCCCCGTTTCATGTTTCAAAGGTGTGTGTGTACCTCAACTTGATTACTCTATCGATACGACTCGCTTACTCATTTTCGGGAGAAAAAAAAACAAAAACTCTGTATAATATACAACGGAATAAAGTTTATAGGCAGTGACACAACACAGTGCAGTTATCAGTACCTCAAAATAGTTGGAAGTGATTACTTTTAAAAACCCACAATATTTGTTGCAAAGCACAAATTGTTTAAAGAAAAAACAGCCGACAAAGGGGCTTTTATTTTAAGAATGAAAGAAGAAAAAAACCCTCATGTTTACGGTTCAGTCAATAAAGTGAAGCTTTTGATGTAAATTGAGCGGCAAGGTCTTAGTGCATACCGAGCATCGCGTTTTGAAGAGAGCACAGCATCATGAAATAAGTCGATTCCAAAGAGTTTTGAAGTATTTTTGTTGTGTAAGGGGTGAGTAAGGGGACGGAAAAAGATGAGTCACTGGCAAGGGATTGTAAGGACGGGAAGGCAATGGATAGATTTCGTCCCCTATTGTCCTATCGGTTTGAGGTATTTTGAAGGGGTGAATTCGATTATCAAAGTTTAGATAGCTCCCTTGATTCCCTGTTTGACGATGTTTGTTAGAAAATAAGGAGTCATAGGTTTCACATTCGGTCCAACATATTTTCTAGGAATGTATGCGTGCTGTTATGCATTACGGTATAAGTATTTACCTTACCTGTACGTATCAGCCCAAGGGTCTGTCGTAGTTTTTGCATGTACGGACGTTCGATGAGGAGGCCAAGACTGCGAGCAGCTCTGATATGAGTCGGTGTAAGCGGAAGCGCTCGCCGTAGTCGGTGATCCAACTGACGACGACGAAGTGGCCGTGGGTGGATAATACGCCCCTGTTGGGCTAATCCAACTAGACCCTTGATCTGGAACAGAAAACATGGTTGCAATAAAATGATGCCCCAAACATACCATATCAGAGAAGCTATTTCCCAACCCCCCCCCCCGTATAAATATACATTGTTATGGGGCGACGAGGGGAGTTACTTCATTTCAAACTCTCTCCACCCTTTCCGAGTGAATCACACGTAGCAATCATTCTTTACGAAGCGGCCATGCTTGATTTACGACTTTCCTAACGGACTAGTTTTCCTCTCCTTTAACTCCTCAAAACAAATACAATGATGGTTATGAAACCTGTCAAGCCATTAACAAAAACAGTTTTCACATTTTCATGGCGCATTCACACTAAACCGACCACCCAACTCTCCCTCCTGTGCTTGCTGGGGGGCGAGAAAAAAAAAAGAATAAAAAAAAAAGGAAGAAGAGTGTGGAGTTGAGTGAAGACAGGGCGGTCTCCGTGTCGGCATTACAGGCCTTGCTAATGCCCCTAATACTCGGTCTGTTGTCTATGGTATAATTTGAAGCCCCGAGGTTTCCGATCCTCTAATCCAAGTATCGACCGCCCATCTTACTCATCTTCTCTTCAAAGCCTTCAAACACTTCTTCTCTCCCCCCCCCCCCCGAATACCCCCGCCTCTTTTACGTATTCATTCAAACACATAAAACATTTTTTTTTAAAAACCTTTTAAAAACTAATTTTCGACAAGTGTCACACTATTTACTCACTTTGACTCGCGAAATTTGCCGGATGGTGCTCTGCGGGCGCTGTATGATGATACTGCGGATGATGATGAGCTGGAAACGGTGTCTGCAGGGACATGGAATTGAACGCGTTCAATTGCTGAGAGTTGAGCTGTTTCCTCAGACGGGCTCGACGGTTACTGAACCAGACTTGAACTCGAGCTTCGGTGAGCTTCGTTCTGGGGTTGATTATGTGGGGGGGGGAGGGGTAGAGAAGAAAATTGCGCGATTATAATAAATCAATCGCCACCAAACGGAAGCAACGCTTAGAAAAACAAATAACAACTCACTTTTGAGCGAGTTCCTCCCGCGTATAAACGTCCGGGTATTGAGTCCTTTGGAAAGCTCTTTCGAGCTCCTCTAATTGTTCACCGGTAAACGTAGTCCGCGAGCGTCTCTGTTTCCTCTTGAGCGGAATCCCTGGCTCGGACTCTGTGTCACTCTCTTCACCGGAGCTCGGCCCTGTAAGGAACAGAAAAAAAAGTTTTTTATAAAAATAAAATAAATTGTTAAAAAAACGACGTTAAAAACTCCTGCTGGGCACCCTTTCTCTCTGCTTTAATTTGTCTTCTCCTCGCTTACCCCTCTCCTTACTTTAAGCGGAGACAAATTAAAAAAAAAAAAAAATGAGTGGACTCAGACTGATGAGGTAAGAAGCTGTGGCGGCCTCATATCTCTTCCAAACTCAAGGAATCAATCAAAACCCTTCAAGCTTCACGTAAGGTGGTCTCTCACGGAGATATTAGGATGAGCTCCTTTTCTACTTTATCACCGCTTGTTTCTCTCTGTTTCGTTTTTTCTTTCAACTTTTTAAGAATAATGAGCTCCCACCTCTCGCCGAAAACCTCATCCTCTGTAAAGTCCGCACTAATGTTTAAGTTCAGCTAAAAATGCGAATCACGCGTCGGAGATTGAGGTGGGGAGGTACATAATATCTTGGTGGTCTCAGGCTTGAGACTCTGCGGAAAACATTCTAGGATCGGTCAGTCAGATTTAGAGGCTCAATTGAAAGTTTTAAAACGAGCGTCTGTAAGCTTGAACATTTTGGAAACAATGGACAATGGATCAATTCACATGAATATTATTTTTTTAGAGCAGAATTGGCTGTTCCGGGGCCAAAAAAAAAAAATCCTTCGTACGGTGTTTGCAGTCGATATCAGAGCCCAGAGGCTTTAAATTTTCCAATTTTAGGGACGAACAGTCCGAGCAGTGGCCATTTTGAGGTGATTGATGGAACATAAAGAATGCATAGAATGCTATGAAGCATGCATCGAACATAAAGCAGATGGACACGTAAAGCACCATGTCACTGTTGATTGATGGAACTGTCCTGGCTTCCATCTTCACTTTTTTTGATGTGACAATAAGAAACGTTACGCTAATTGACCTTAAAAAATCGCCTGTCCTCGACTTTTTTTTCACTCGAGAAACAATCCTTGGACAACATTGGCTCACTGAAACTACAACCAGTTTTGGGGGATCGTGAGGTATTTTGAATATGTTTAAGGCGGGGTGTCTGTCGGGTTACTTTAACCCCTCGCCCAAACTTCTCCCCTAAATTTTGGCTCCATTTCTTAACCAATCTCTGATTTAAAATTCGCATTTTAATCTTCAGAAAGTCTACAGTGACGCCGGATCTTGCTTTTTAAAATTTCGTCCCTAAAATAACCAAAAAACACTTTAGAGTTCGAATGTGTTTTAGGTTATTTCGCAGAGATGAAATTTGGAAAAACAAAATCTAACGTCACTGTAGAAGTTCCTGAAGATTAAAAATGAGACTTTGAAATCGAAGATTGGTTCAGAAATGGAGTCAAAATATAGGGGCGAAGTTTAGGCGGGGGGGGGGGGGTGGCTGGGAAGGGGTCGAGGTAATTCGTCCGAAATCCCGCCTTTAAAGTACGAAAGTTGCGGAGATTAGTGAATTCCTGTGGAAATACATAAAACTGGCAAAACGTTTTAAGCTTGATGGACGGGTTCTGGGCTGGGTGGGCGGGGGTGTTTAAAATGGGCAGTTCTCGCATGCTGAGTTTGGTTGATACATTTGTCCCGCTGTGCATTACGTGCACTCGGCTCTGGATATCACGATCATTTTGGGGGCCTAAGAAAACTGGCCACATTTCGGTTAAAATAGGTTTTTAGGGCAAAATCTACTGAGCGCCACTTCCTGCCCGATGAGTCTGTTGTTTACTTACTGGAGGCAACACTAATCGTAAGAGTTTTACGGTTTTAACTATTGGGAGAGGAAGTGGATTTTACAGTTTTCAGCCTAAATTATGAGTTTCTACAGGAAAATAATAACGTTTTCCATTCCTCGCACTACACTTGTGTGGTATAAGTTTTTCCACCCGTCCTCTCTGAATTGAAACACATATTTATGGAGAGGGCGGGGCACTCCACCTGGACGGTGTGTCGAATGGAAATCGCTATAAATGTTTAACGCGGTGCAGTCAAGTCAGTTTCTGACGCAAAATTAAGCTTTTGTGAGCAAAAAAAGTCGTGGTTTTGAGGCAAATTTTTCATAGTTTCCACTCAGTTTCCGGCCTGGAACTTCATATTCATATTCCGTAATTTTAACGTCATCATTTGCTGATTCCAAGTTTATGGAGAATATTGACCTTTCTAGGTTGTGGATAGGCATTTTGCAGAACTAAATTGCCAAGTTTTTGTAGCCAAAAATCTTTATAAGGGCGCCGTCGGGCGTCCTGGCAAAGACCACCCGATTTTGTCAGTTGAGCATGGCGGCGCGGCGGTCTGATTGACCATCCGCAGTGCGCTCTTCCTCGGAGTCACTTAAAACTGGGTTTCGAATAAATTGGCCGAGAAAAAGCTGACCTCTGACCAAAATTCAAAAATGGACGAAATCGCGTATCGCGGAGTTTCTCGGCAGAGGAATCCGAAAATCGAAATTGATTTCCGATCAAGCAGTTGGAAGGCTTCTCTCCTTATGATTCCAGAGCATGTCTTTGTCCTCTTTGGTCAGTGCCTGCTCGTTTTTTTTGGGGTCCCATACGAATTTTCCTCTGGACAGCGGCCGCGTGACAGCGTCAGCCTTGAAGTCCAAGAAAGAGCCCGCGCCGAGGACGAGAAAAATTCGGCCAAAAACAACCATACCTACTACGAACGACCACAACCTATACACAAAAATAATCAACTTATACGCCCTCTCTTTCCTCAAACAAACACACAGGCATAGGATGCACAAAATAGGAGAACCGGGACTTAGGACCTGTGCAACTATTATTTTAGCCTCGATAAGTGACTGTTAGGCAGTAAATTTGAAAATTTTGTTCTATAATATCTTGTATAATATATTATCTTCTATAATATAATAAAATGTCTAATTTTGTTTTATAAGCCAAAGAAAAGTATGTTTTATAGTCTCTAAAAATGGCTAGTTGGATGGAACTTAAAATTTGTCGTCCTACATCCCACTGATGGGCTCCAAACATCGATCGTATAGCTCACGTTTTAAATTTAAGATGAATGTGGAGGCACATAGTTTAAGGGGGAGTTGTACATGTGTTTCCTCGACCCCCCTCCAATCATACCTCGCCTACTCCGCGTTACGGAAATTTCCGCCGTATTTCTGCACCAATCGTGGACTTCAAAAGCTCATTTCCGCACAACCGTACGATCTTGCTTTCCTAAATAAGCCGTTGAAAGAGTGTGAATTTTCAAGGTAAAAGTTGATGTGCGTTTTACAGTTATTTTAGGGATGAAATATGAAAAAGGAAGATCGTACGGTTGTGCGGAATTTCCTGAAGCTTTAAATGAGTCCTTGAAGTCCAGGATTGGTGCTGATATACGGCGGTAATTTCCGTAACGCGGAGTTGGCGAGGTATGATTGGAGGGGGGTCGAGGAAACACATGTGCAACTCCCCCTTAACGCCCGGCTATATCGCGCCGTAGTCCCTGTCCATGTAGTGTATATTCGACCCTGAATTTTGGGAAATTGTCCAGAAGGATTCGTCATAGCAATCTCCACCACGTCAGAAAACCATAATCTTCTTCTGAATTGTTTATATTCATTCTTCACACGCAAACGAACATTCTCACGACAGTGGTGGAGAGGGGCATAGCCTCTGGGAAGCTTCTCCTTAATCCACGCCTCACTCACGGAAGTGATGCGGTGCAGCTGAATTTTCAAGTATACATTTTTTAAGGGCCTACAATCAACGTTTTATTATTATCTCAAGCTATATCTGTGGGAATAATGCCACGGCTTTTAGCAATGGTGAACTATAGTTCGAAATGTATTTTATTCAGCAAAATCCTTCCATTCACTGCAGGCTCTTCCGCCCACTATACATATACGAGGTGTTATCCCGTGATAAAGGTACGGGATGGATCTCTCCAGATTTATATACACCATTTTTTTTCTCGAGCCGACAATGACAGAGCGGGAACAGGACAAGATGAAAAGACACGTCTGAACGGATAGGCAAGCGAGAGGTACTATCATTGAAAAGAGAGATGAGTCGGGAAAGAGCTTCATCCGCACCGCCGCCGCTCGAGTCCTGTGAAGCGATTGCTTCGAAATCTCTCCTAAGATTGAAGGGGGTTGAAGAATAGTGGCATTAGACAATTTGTGGCGAAAGGCGGACGTGCTTCGAGCGATGCTCACGAATTAAGACGTTGCTATAAAGCTCTGTTCTGAACCAACTTTTGTCCTGATGTGCTTCAAACATTTCAAAAGTATATAATCGAAGGGGGAAAAGCGTTATTTTAGCCCTGTGTTATTTTAGCCCTTTACGTCTATAATGGTGAATAAAATTATCGTGGATCAATAAAATGGACAATTTTGTAAAGTTTCACATCGTCAATCGAATATAGAAAGAAACAAAGTATACCTATCATTAATATTATTAGTATTAGTAGTACGCGACAAATACAAAAAACCCTTTAGTTCTGTCCGCTAATTTGTTTCAAAAGTCACAAACTCAACGTATGGGCGTGAAACATTTTTGCAGCGCAAAAAAGGGGAAAGAAATGGACCACCGTAAACAGGTGAGGGGAGGGGTAGAGACTAAAAGGATGGGTGTGAGTGAAACCAATTCGATTTACCACACTTACAGAAATGAGCCAGGGAGGAAAAGGGTGTAGGTGACCTGGTTGCAATACCTTTGCGGTCCATCCATTATAAAGGAGCAATTTCCCACAAAAAAAAAAAAAAAAAAAAAAAAAAAAAAAAAAAAAAAAAAAAAAAAAATGTGTCTTCTCATAATATGTCTTATTTTATCGAACACGGATATTTGTTCTAAAACTTAGTTCTGGCCGAGCTTCACGGGTGGTCGACTTCTCTCATAAGCACCCTCACTTCCACCCCGAAGAATTTATGATTAATGATCTCATCACGTCATGGCAAAGAGGAGCACCTTTTTAGGTTAAAAAATACGCGAGTTGTGGAAGTTTAAAAACACTTCTTGAGTGGATTGATAATGTGTTGGGGCCAAACAGCCTATTAAACAAATTTGTTAAAACAGCGCATCGAATGTTTTTAATCGAACGAAAAATTGGACAATTTTCTAAACTAACAATTTATCGTTGGGGAGTAAACACTATACGAAGAGGTGAGCAGAAAAGAAGAAGAAAAAAAGCTGAGTAGGACCACCATCTAGGGCAACTTAATGCGTCTACTCGGGTTATATTCACGAGGCTATCATTACACCTTTTCTTTTCTTTCCTCAACCCTTTTTTGGAGCTTCATTCTTCCCCCTTATCGTCATCACGCTCTCTCTACGCACTCGCATTCATTTTTTTTTCTCCCTTCCCACCGCTTTTTAAAATGACATAATCAACTTGTCGTCAACATTTAATTTGAGAGTTAAAGTCATCGCTTGAGGGTGGTCTACCCCTCCCCCCCTCAAGCTCTATTAGGTACTCCAGCCTTTACAAAAAATTTCAACGCGTCATTTGCCCTGATGGACTTTTTTTTTTTAAGATCTTGAAAAAAGGTGTCGTGTTTTTACGTGAATGAACTGGACGTAAAGGAAAACAGTATGTGAGCCTGTGAGGAGGATAGTCCTGCCCTAAATGTATATGTACCTCCCCCCCTAAAAGAAGGGATTTCGCGTCATTGACAAGCTCACATTTACAAACACTCCTTGTAAAGAGAGGGGTGAGTTTATGGAAACTAAAAAGAAGATCGAGATCTATCAGGGAGGGAAAAAGGTGGGATCTCTCCTCTTTGGGCGTGTCTTTTTTTCAATGGGTGGAATTATTACGGCTTGCATTCAGCATTTAATGAGCTTCACACACAACGTGTGAGAGAGTGAGAGGGTGGGGGGAGAGGGAGAGAGTGAGTGAGAATGTGAGTGTGGACTCGAATTAGTGAGGGAGTTAAAGGTGGAAAAAAAAGAGCGTACAAGGGGTGAAGGATTTCTTGAATCGTAGGTGGTCCTTCTTCCCACTCGCATGACAAGTATAGATATGAGTTGCCCAATTGCAATTATAGCTGCTATATGAAAGAACAACCGGCGTATAAGCATGCGATCAAATGGATTACCTATGGGAAATCATCCTTATATTATTTATTTGCTATTTCGCTTTTTATTTTATATAGAACGGTTCACGCAGTGGCGTAGGAACAGAGTGCTGTCTTCCGGTCAGCCTATACAGATGCTGTATAGGCACGGTGAATTACTTTGTTGGAACATGAGATATTTAGGAAAAGATGACACATTCGAGCTGCCTGGAAGGGGTGTAAGGCTGTGGGCGGAACTGCAGCAGTTGGAGAGTGGCGTGACTCCATAGTAGGTCTCAACTGGTCGTATATATGGAGGTAAATGCCAGGGAGGATGAGGAAGTGAAACTGGGGGGTTCTCTGGAACTCACTGTGGAAGTCAGGAGCCAAGAAATTTGTAGGACTCGGCGACTCGCAGTTCCTTAGTCCGACCGTTTTGTAGTCAGGAGTTGCCGTGGAAGCCGGCACGTAGCCAGTCCTTGATCTAGGGGTGCGGGCATGCTTCAATGGAGAAGATGTCAGGTGCACCGTTGCCTATTGCAGCTTTACATTCGAGGATGAATCCCCAGTAACTCAGCAAGAAAAATGGTACTTTATCAGCTCAGAACGCGAAGCTGGAAATCGTCAATTCATCCCCAGAAATAGAATTTGCACAGAAAGGGTTGCTATCCGTCAAAAATTAACATAGGTACTCTGCTCATGCTTGGAAACTGTCACAATTTTCCTCCCAGAGTGTGATAATTTCGGAGCTTAACTTGAAATTTGGAAATTCCCTGTTATTACAGCAAGCACGTACGGCTGTTAGCACAAGTTATACTTAGTGGGGGTATTAAAAAAAAATACTGTAACTGCAGTAATTTTGCCATCAAACTATGGACTTTACCCTGTAGGGACGAATAGTTCCTCGTCAGCAAGTCACAAGCCTGTGAACTACCAAGTTACAGCCCTCAATAAGTGCGAAGCCACCTGCACATGATCTAAGTAAGGAAAGGGCAAATTATCTGAAAAGATTAGTATGCTGTCATTTAGGGGAAGAAGAGCTGGCATTTCACCTACCGCCGACAATCACAGCACGGCTTCAGTGCCCATTTTAGTACGTGTACATGCCTTAAGTTCATTATATCACTTATAGTCTTTTTAGCGAGCCAAACCAGCGAAAATGGTTTTTTAGTGTCCAAAAATCCAGCTAACTTTTTTCTTTTTTTTTCAGCAACAAAACCCCACGAAATTATGTTTTTAGCGAGTCAAATTTTTTTTTCAGCGTGGACATTCTCCGATATTTGTTTTTGAATGTCGCAACACATCGAAAATGGGGTATCACCAACCAAAATCCACAAAATTGGTTTTTTAGTGAGTGAAATTCGGAGAAATAATTTTTCTCTGAGCGTTGACGAAACAAAATGTGGTGACCTCGTAGAATTGCTACATTTGTTTTCGAGTGGGATGCACGAAAATGGTTTTTTTATCCTACTCAGTGTGAAAACGCCTGCTTTCATGACTCGCAACTGTCATGAAAATACGATTTTCATGTCTGGGCATGAAAATTTTTGCCAACATTTGCCACCAAGATGCGCTTTGGATGACTATCGCATTTTGTGTCCTGCTGCAGGGGTTCTTCTCGTTGCCACGCAAGGCACCTCTCTTCACTCCTCCATACCGACCGATGCCGTTCCCACTCACAGAGGCGTTGTCGTTTGTCTAGATGCACTTTTATTTTGTATTTTGCCAAATGCGGATGGGCAAACGTATTCTTTTTATTCCACCTTCCAGTTTTATACTGAATACTATAACTTGAGAAGTTTCTAATGGACCTGAGGGCCCAAATTTCCAAATGGTTCTAGGAACACGTGTTTAGAAAGTTAGTAACTGAATTTACAACTTCTTTCGGTCCATAAGAAACTTGTCGATCTATAATTTAATAATGTTTTCCTTTTCTTGCGTAGGATAAAAAATCATATGTGCACCTCGGCAGAAAGGCATATTCTGGGACTCGAAAAATGGTCACCCTCGACTACGTCTCGGTTGGCCACTTTTTTTCTCGGCCCGGAAAAGTATGCCTTTCATGCCTAGGTGTACAACATACTATTGCAGTGAGTATTCAAAAACACGAAAAAGTTTTGGTTTATTATTCATTCATTGTTTTTGGTCAGGAAAAAATTGTTACTGTCCACCCTCAAACTTTTTCTGTGAATGTTTCAACTTGTCTAGATTCGATTTCTGGAATGCACGCCCACCGTACGCCGTACACCGCTCGCCGTCCGGCCATATCATGCTGGTACAGGGGCGGTTTTATGCCTGCTGACGGGGGTGGCGGATAACTTTATTCTCATTCACCCCCCCACATCCTATCCTATTCGCCTAATTTCTTAATTTTAGTAATTCGTGGTAAAAACAGAGGAAACCACGGAGGCGTGAAAGTGGAGGGAGTGAAACGCATTTTTCGTGAAGCCGGTCGCCATTACTACACAGGGGAAACAGTTTGAAAATAACGCGCTAAAATTGGAAAAAAAAAACAAGTGCTAATGCGCGGATCTATTTGAGAAACCCCGCTAACGTGACTGAAACTGAGAAAAAAATAAATAAATAAATAAAAACTGAAAAAAAAAAAAAAAAAAAAAATCAGCACATAAAAATCACAGTCCCGGATAACATTAGTTGAAGCGCTCAAACGCAGCTAAACTTGACAGTCCTGGAGCCAGCCCCGAAAAGGTGGATGTATTTTGTCACAAGTTTTGAAGATCGGAACTCATGGCTCATGGTCCATTGAGTGAGAAAATAAACGTCTGCCATGCCAAAGTGGTTGCATTCAAAGATGGCGGCCATTTTGAGAATACAAATTTTTCCCACCTCTGCACATGCAGGGTGACTTGGTTGAACAAATTGAGAGGGATGATTGTACGCCCAAAACGCAACAAAAAATGTTCTATGACCTGGGTCCGATTTCCATTCTTAGTCGAGATGATAGATTTTTTAACGTTTTTAAGCATAACACGGTTTTCGCAACAAAAACAGCTGTGACTTGGGAAATAAGCGTCCTAGGTTAAATCCAACGACACCACTGAAAAGAGCACACTTTTTTCTGTGTGATTGTGGACGTTTTGTTAAGTGATAGCGGAAGTTTTTCGGAGTAAACCGGGAAAACATAGAATATTTTCAAAAATATCCGTTTTTGACAATCGTTCAAAGCAATACTACAATAGCAACGTTGCTCCCAGCGCCTGGAAAATTCCTCTAAAACTGGATAAAAGCACTTAAGCCGCCTTCACATGAAAGCTTTAAAAAGCTGAGCTGTGGGCTTCAACCAATCAGAGAGCTCCGCGCTGTGGACTCGGAGCTCTCTGATTGGTTGAAGCCCAGCTTTAGTTCAATACTTCACATGCTTAGTTTACTCCTGTCCTTCGCAATTTTTTGAGAAAAATCCGTTGTTATACAAAAAAATGAGGCAATTAAGCCCATTTCGAGTGCCCATAAAGAGGATATTTTGGTATAACAATGGATTTTTCTATTAAAAAAATGCCAGAGTAAACTTGGGAGGTGCGACATGAGATAGTGGGGTTTTCAAAGATCGAAATCCGAGAAATTAATTTTTTTGTGAGTCATATTTTAGAATATGGTTGTGGCGTTCCATCCCATCTATACAGGGTGTTCATGAACTACCTGGACAGAAGAAAACCAGTTATGGGGCACATCATTTACCATCGAAATTACTATTTGGAGTTTTTGGAAATTCCGCCTTGTTTCCGAGATATCACACATTTTATGATTTTTTCACGAATTCCCTTTTTTCCCACTTAAATGCTTGACATACGCTCATAAAATAATATTAGCCCAAAACTAATCAGCTCATTGGAAAAAGCACAAAATTTCCTATAAAATGTGTCCACTTTCGGGTGAAAATTATTTTCTTATACCATTCGTGAGAGCAGCCGATTTACTAAAGAAACTGGTGACTCACATTTCCATACATTTTTCCGACGCGATTTTCACCTCTTCGTCATTGGGGAAAAAAATTTGAAATCAGTGGAAAAACTTCTTTATTTTGTAAGCTTTCCGATGATGTACAAAGGTTCATAGTTACTGTATTTTTCCGTTGAGATATGAGCAATAAACTTGAAAAATCCAGCCAGTGAAATTCATGCACTTATTCGATAATATTTTATTACACAAGGAGACATTTTTTCTTCTTTTAATTTATTTGTGACTCAATTATTCATCTTTCATCTTCTTAGCCAACGTAATTATTCAGGGGAAGGGGGGATGAGTTCATGAATCGAGCTTAAATTATTAATTAAGAATATAAAAGATAAATACTTGAGTCAAAAAATAAATAAAATAAGAAAACAGTAGTTCCTTCGGTTATAATGGGACTGAAAAAATGCTTGAATTCCAGGATTTCTGACTGGGATTTTTCAAGTTTTTTACTTATATTTCAACGGAAAAATACTGTAACTGTAAGCTTTTACACATCGTTGGAAAGCTTACAAAATAAGGAAGTTTTTCCACTGATTTCAAATTGTTTCTTCCCTATGGCGAAGAGGTGAAAATCGCGTCGGAAAAATGTATGGAAATGTAAGTCACCAATTTCTTTGGTAAATCGGCTGCTCTCACGTGTGGTACGAAGGTAATTTTCACCCGAAAGTGAACACATTTTAAAGGAAATTTTGTATCTTTCCAATGAGTTGATTAGTTTTAGGCTAGTGCCATTTTATGAGGGTATGGCAACCATCTAAGTGGGGAAAAAGGGAATTCATGAAAACATCATAAAATGTGTGATATTTCCAAAAACTCCAAATAGTCATTTCGATGGCAAATGGTGCCCCATAACTGGTTTTCTTCTGTCCAGTTAATTCATGAACACCCTGTATACAGGGACAGGGGTTGTGAATTGGTAGAGGAGTCCACCGTTCACTTTGGGTGGTGCTTGGGGGGGGGGGGTGGCTTATAGTGTTTAGACATTTTTTACCAGTCTTTAACAGGCCCACTAGCGCTGAGCTCGGTGACTCCATAAACCCGTTGCCTCATGTCACATGGCGCCAATAATCAAAGAAGGAAGAAAGAAATGTACGTTCAGTTAACAAAAGGACCCAAGAAAAAGACCAGAATTGACGTAATTAGCCTCGCCTCTATACTCATTCCTTTGTAAAGATTTTCCCGAGAATTAAATCCTTCTCCTGAGAAAGTGTCGAACTCCCTCCTATTATTTTAATTAAAGGCTGGAGTATCCCTACAAAGTCTTTTAACACTTTACGATACACCGTGAATTTTCTGTCTCTCTTCACGCTCCTACCCTCTCAACAAATTAGCTTTACCAAAAGGGCAAACTAAGCCGTTTCCTTTTTCACGCAATTCCCATATTAAACTCGTCGAGTTTGCGCTCGACATTCAAATTAAAAATGACGCCATTTTTTCTGTCTGTTGGGTCAAGGTCATTTAAAGACTAGACTATTGGCATTCACCGATATACTCTATTATATAGTCAAACGGACTTAAATAATAAAGTGCAACGCTGTGCAGGAGGGGTCGAAACATGACTGACATCAGTAACAGCACTTTGAAGGCGTTCTGTTGGAGGGTAACCCTTTAGCTGATTGGCTATATGCACCACCTATTTCTCATCCTCCTTCTTCCGCACTTGATCGGAATAATTCGCTGGTAATTAAACCCCAGTTTGACTATAAGGACTCAATTGTCGGTTCCTAAACTTGACCGGACGTATTTAGCCAAAAATATTACCTGTCCGTCGCTAAAATTGGGTGATTTGTTCAACCCCCTCCACAAAACCTACTTTGGGGCCTTTGCCACGAAACGGAAAAGTCTTACTGTTTTGATTTTTTGGTTTTTGAAAAAGTTGAAATCCGCGAAATTGGTGTTTACAAAAGCCTAATCCCCCAAAACTGCTTGAACAAGCTAAGGCCATAGGAAATTGATTTTTGAACCAGCTAAACCCACGAAATTGGTTTTTAAAAAAATCCAAACCACAAATTTGGGGTTGGACGGAGAGCGGAGCCAAACCCGCGATTTTATATTTTAAAATGAGGCAACCACTTTTAGAAGAACCAAACACGCGAAATTGTTTTTTTTTTTTTTTTTACGAGTTTTAAGCTCGTGAAATTTGTTTCAAAGAGACCAACGAGAAAATTTGATTTTTGAACGAGCTAGAAACCCCCCAAATTGGTTTTCATAGAGCCAAAACCGTGAATTTGGCTTTTTAAAGAGTCAACATCCGCGAAATTGATGTTTGAATCGGCTAAACTGAACCAAGAAGTGGCTTTTTGAACGAGTGGAACCCTCGAAATGGATAATTTAAAGAGTCAATATACCGCGAAATTGCTTTTTGAAGGAGCCAATCTCGCAAAAATGAGACAACCAGCGAATGATGCAACCACTCGAAATTGTCTTTCGAAAGACTGAAAATCCGCCCCGCTGCGCCTTACGATTTTTAAAGGAGAAATTTTTATAATTGAGCGTCCGTTTCCAATGTTTGTATCTACATACATACTATATGTGCTTACAGGGAATAATAAAACTTTAAATTACGCCGTTGCTTATTTAGTGAACTGTAATAAAGAACGGAGGTGAACTACAGTTTCACATCGACATCAGAACCATAAACTGACTAGAAATGCTCCTCCCCCTCGCCTCCATTTAAGGAAAAAATACAGACCCGCGGGCCTTATTCAATTCACATATGATACACCCGCCGCCTTCTGGTTCATAATTTACGTATCAATCACTTCAAATCGCACTCCTGAAGGACGCTTGTCCATCATTTGGAAAACGTCGGTAAATACGGTCGAAATAACTTAAATTAAATTCGTATCACTCACCTAAAATGCCATCTATCGAATGGTTTTTTCGAGGGTCGCAATCGTCGCGTCGTCCACCACGTAGAAGCCGTGAAATCGAGCTAACCGACGGTGCGGAATTTTTATCACAAATACCGTCCTGTCGACACAAATTTCTCGTTTGAATGAAATATTTGAAGGATTGGGGAGGGCAGTTGGGGTACCTTAATTAACCTATCGCGGATTTCCCAGCTGAATATTCCGGGGCTATCCCTTTTGTACTGTTCTATTCGACGCTCGACGTCAGGAGTGGCGACTCGCGGTTTACTGCCGCCGATGACTCCAGGCCTTATCGAGCCGGTTTCTTGGTATCTTTTAGAAGGAAAAAAAAAACAGAAAAACAATTAAGACCGAGCCGTACAGATTCATATGAGTGCACAACCTATTAAGAATCTTCGAAACGCAGCCGTGTGACACTCGCAACTGTCGAGATATGACGCACGGTCGAACGCCCGCCGCCGCCATTTCGACGATTTTAAGACGAATGTGATTGGGAAGAGGGCGACCGTTTATGAACACACCGCCAAGCTGATTGACACGACCTTGACCTGTAAAAGCCCCTCCTGTTAAAGAAAGAAAAAAAAACATGGTTTTTTGTATTCAAAAAATAAGACAACTATTATACAATCTGCCTTATTTAAGGTATGGTAAGGTTTGGGCCCTATATTTAAGGGGCTTTATTTATCTCTCAGCTACTAAATCAAAAAAAATAATAATAATAATAATAATAATTGTGTTTTGAGAAGAAAGTCTTAGTGTGCGGCCGTGTCTCGTGGTTTTCTGGGAATATTGGCTCGTGACATGTGGCAAAGATTTCTGTTTCGAGGGTGAATGCCTTGATAATAGGGTGCATACTGCATATCCCGAAATAGTCGGCGAAAAGACGAAACAAAAATTGAATGTTTCAACTCGACAAAATCATTTAAACTGGCTGGTTTTCTGGCCTGACCCATTTTAGGAAATAAATTACCAGTTTTGGTCTGAATAAACCAATTTGTCGGTTATAGTACATATACATAGATCAGATCTACGTATTTGCATTTTCCAAGCCCGATGAGTACCTAACATAAAGGGAAAAATGATTTTTTTGGGGGGATTGCGTCTTGATATCAAGTGCTGCTATATTCCATAGAACACCCCCTCCCCCTTAAACTGTCAATTTATTGGACGTTATTTTGGATCACGGGTAACCAGTTAAAATCTGGTGGCTGCCCCCTTGCAAATTGCCCCTAAGCCGCGACGAAATAATTGGCCAATTTTAACGGCAAACCTTGAATCGAAAGAACTTTATTCAAATTTTAACAAGCTTACTGATATTTGTATACCTTTTACCTGTGAACAAAAACCGTAAAATGTCAATAACGACTGCAATAAAAATATATTTTATCTGAAAAGATTTTATTGTTCAGCAGCAACAACGTGCTGTTTGAGGGAAAAAGAGTATATAGTTAAGTATTGACACGTTATCTCAACATTTTATCCATTCCCAATTTATTGAGTTTTGACATTTTGTCTTTTCTTTACATTCAAACAACTTGCACCCATATTTTTTATAGCTATTTTTCTTTGAAAAAAATGAGGAATACAAATAAAACTAAAAATGAACGAAGTTATGAAATCATTGTCCTATTCATATTTTGTTTTATCTTCAGGAGTGAGGAAAAAAAAGCTTTGGGAATGGCTCAACTTCGATAAAGCACGAACATGAAAGGAAGCCCAACAATAAGGTTTTCCGGCTTTTATACTTTTACTAGGAAAAAAATATCATATTATTTAAATTTATGTATCGGAGTTAATAAATGTTGAATTGGCCGGGTTTTTGGAGTAAATCCCAGGAAGTCCTGGGGTGTAGAACACTTTAACTGCAGAACTGGATGGTCAACTGGTCATTTAAGCGTTTTGTAAATTATTAAATTTAACCTTAGATGACAAGTATAGAGCTTGTTTAAACAAATCTTATCGTTCGAACTCTTCACATTCACTCTTTTCCAACTCTACGCTACATTTTCGCTTTCACATGCAGCACGCCAGTGTTATTTCTGTTTTTTTTTTCTCAGTAGTTTGCAGTGTGTGTGGAGTTGTGACCCATTGACCTCTATTTATACGCTTGCACTGTAATTAATTATATGTATATCCAACGGGGAGATGTGACATCCGCACAATCATCACGATACATGAGAGGGGGAAATTTGGTTCCAGAAGTAAAATTTCCTTCTTCAGGTCATGGATCTGATTCCACAACTCTCGAGACTGAGTCTCGGTATCGGGAAAACGGTGAAGGAGAGAAGAAAGGGGGAAAAAACAAAAACAAAAAGAAAGTTGTGGTCATGACATAACCTGCCTGTGCCTCAACCCCCTCCGCTACAGGCGAATCTAAGGAGGGGGGGGGGGTAACAGCAGAATTACCCGAGCTGGTCAAATTGCTCTAAACATACAGGGTGTTTGGTAAGTCGACGCAATAATGCAGGGGGGTTTCTAGGTCCAAAATGGACCAAAAAAGTCCGATTTCCAACCGTTTTCGAGATAATCGATATTTTAGTATTTTTAGCCATTACGTTGGTTTTATTGGATTCAGCACTTAAAAGTCGAGAACATTAAATCTGAGGGCACTACCGAAAAGAGCAGACATTTTTCAGTGGGAATTGGTCCAGTTATCCCCAAAAGTAGTTGCACTTTTCCAGTGACCAGTCAGATTGTGGAGATTTGTACAGATTTCAGGCAGTTTAGCCGTAACTTGATTGCATGATAGCGAATCTTGAAATGCTATCCAGGTCTGGCAAATTTCACAAAAACTTGCCTGAGTAGTGAGGATCAAAATACCAAACCTAGATCATCTGGGTTTTCTTTGCAATAGGCCTTTGTGAATAGATGAAAGTGAAAAATGGAATCAAGCACACTATTATTTTCTCCTAAAATGATAATAAAGCTTCTCGTAGGTCTAATCGTGGTCAGCGATGCAAAATAAAAACATTTCGTAGCGTTTATTGCACCAATTCATAACAATTAGTAAATAAAAGAACAAATGAATTACCCAAAACCTATTTTTTTATAATACTTTTTTCCAAATGTCCTCCTCTGTTACGAAGGCAGGCTCTTGCCCTTTTTCTCGTGGCACCCACTGGTCACGCGAGGAGAAATGTCAGCTCGAAGGGCCTCAAAAGCTCCTGTAATCCTTCTTCGAAGATCCTCCTATGATGCAGTAAACACGGTCTTTTACCAAACCCCTGACGTGGAAATCCATGAGCGCCATGTCCCGCGATCGAAGTGGTTGTGGAATTGAACCCCCTCGTCATATTATCCACATATCATAACTTCTATCCAAATAATGGAGAAATTCGATCAATTATGGGGGGGGGGGGCACGATCATGTTAAGAATTCGACGAACATCTTCACCCAGATTTTGCATTGAATGAGGCAAATTGTTCTGAATAAAGTTCAAATACTCTACGAGAAGTTTTTATTTTGCATCGCTGACCTTGATTGAGGCCTAAAAGAAGTTTTATTTTCATTTTAAATAAGAAGTAGTGTGTTTAATTCAATTTTTTCACCTTCATTTCTTCGCAAAGGCCTATATTGCAAAGAACACCCAAACAAGCACTTTTCGCTGGAAATGTGTTCATTTCTTCAAACTTTTACGAAGAGGTGCGATAATCTGAGTTTGGTACTTTGATCCTCACTAATGAGGCAAGTTTTTGTGAAATTTGCCAAACCTGGATTGCATTTCAAGATTCGCTATCATGCAATCAAGTTACGGCTAAACTGCCTGAAATCTGTACAAATCTCCACAATCTGACTGGTCACTGGAAAAGTGCAACTACTTTCGGGGATAACTGGACCAATTCCCACTGAAAAATATCTGCTCTTTTCGGTAGTGCCCTCAGATTTAATGTACGTGTAACTGTTCTCGACTTTTAAGCGCTGAATCCAATAAAACCAACGTCATGGCTAAAAATACTAAAATATCGATTATCTCGAAAAATTTTGGAAATCGGACCTATGTTTATATAGACTTTTTTGGTCCATTTTGGGCCTAGAAAAAACCCCTGCATTATTGCCGTCGACTTACCAAACACCCTGTATAGCTGTGGGTGAGGCTGTACCGAGTGAAGGGGTCCCCCCTCATACCATATCGAGGTGACCTCAACCCCATCACCTCCTCCACCAATTCGTTTTCTTAGGAACGAAAACAAATGAAGAAAACACCTAAAATCAAATAATTCTAACCGTAGCCCGTGGGTAGAAATCTCAATGAGGCCCCTTGGTCTCCAAATGAATAATAAATATAATTTTTACGCACTATGGCATTCAATCATGGCATTTTATCAATTGTGGATACCAATTTGTCCTCAGAAACCACGAATTCTGGCGTTTTCTCATTACATATTAACCGTGAATTAGAAATTTTCTCATTTTTTGCCGCGAATTAGCACTTATTCTCCATTTCAGCCGTGAATTTGCGCTTTTTATCCATTTCAGCCGTGAATTTGCGCTTTTTATCCATTTTAGCCACAAACGAACCCTTTTTCGAAATTTCAGGCACACATATTTAGCGCTTTGTCTGAACGTTTATGCGCGGACTCGTCCAACCGGTTACCAAGAATCTGAGAGCCCAAGAGCTAAGTATGAGGGAAGAGAAAGATGAATTCCCTTGTCCTTTCCGTGCAATTCTCAACACAATCGATCCTATTCGATTGTTTTGTTCCCCCGCGGTCGATACGTCATACAGTCTATCTTAGTTGACTGTGTATTTCCTAGATAGCTACACTAAAATTTTGCATACGTAGCCCTCAGATCTTTTTACTTTTCGAGACCGATTGACGGGAGACATTGTGGGCGATTTGTAGCAAAATGCTGCTAAAATGTAATGCTGTGCAGTTTTTGTTTCGTTCAAGAAAAACACACCCTGGAATTAAATTTTCAGTTAGGCACTTAGGCGAGTATTTGGAGAGGGAACTAGTTTTTGGACAATAAACAATTCTGTTTCCTTGAAGGACGGACATTTCAGGAGTCAATGATGTGCTGTTTCTCGCTCCAGATAATCTGTGTACTTTTTATTTCAAGAGGAATTCATTGCGATAGATAAAGAGGCTTTGATGGGGGCGATTGCAAATGCCAATCTGGGTCTTTTGTCTCTTTTTGCCGTTTTGACACGTTTTTACGAACCCCAAAATGTTTTCCGCGCAACAAGGTCATCGGCGTATAGGCTTCTATAACGCTTCCAAAGTACAACTCCCATTTTTTTTTCTTGGCTGCTTTTTAAATTTGAATACAAAACTCCTCTTCCACTCGAACTTACTCAGCCGTCGCAGTGTTTTTTTAATTTAAATGCATTTCGGGTCCATTTTTCCGGATCCCCTCATCAGCATTTATGCCAAACATAGCACAACTAAAAACTTTTTAATTGTGCTGTGTTTGGCATAAATAAAAAGTTTTCAGTTGTGCTATGTTTGGCATAAATAGTGATGAGGGGATCCGGAAAAATGGACCCGAAATGCATTTAAATTAAAAAAACACTGCGACGGCTGAGTTAGTTCGAGTGGAAGAGGAGTTTTGTCTTCTAACGCTTATTCGCTTTACTCTCAATTGGGGTGTCTAATTGACCGCGTGGGGTATCCAACGAACTTAACAACAAGTACCTGAGGCCCGCCGCAAATTGAGCCCACGCGTGGGTACCCAAGCTCAAAAAACAGTTAAAAGACTGTCCATTTTCAACTGTTTCTTGAGCTTGGGTGACCCACGCGTGGGCTCAATTTGCGGCGGGCCTTAGACCTTGGCGTTTTTTCTCAATTTCAGCCAAGTATTTTAGCTTAATTAGAATGACAAATTATGTCTTTTTCTGCATTTCAGTCACCATCTACAAATCTAGAACATCTACAGTCTAGAAACTACAAATTCGCGATTTTTCACAATTTCGGCTGCAAATGATTGTTTTTTCTTGAATCTATACCTGGATCGAGCACATTTTCTCAAATTGTCCTTTCTAGAGCGATTTTTCTCCATTTTAGCCGCGATTACTGATGACGAGTCCGGCATTTTCTCAATTTTACCCGTGAACGAACGTTTTTTCTCAATTTCAGTTGTGAATGAGCGCTTTTTCTCAATTTTAGCAAGCCGTGATGAGAGGGCTTCCATTAGCCGCGAATTTTCCCCGATTTTGGCCAAGAAGTTGCATCTATAAACAGCGAATTGACTCTTTTTCTAAATTTTAGCCGGGGATCACACTCTTTACATCAATTTTAGCCGGAAACATTCCTAACAATCGGGCACGCCAACCTCGATAGATTATTCTCTGGAAGTCAAGGAAGTCGTTGGAATTTACGTTGAATTGAGAAATGCAGCACCTCCTCGGGCTCGGCCGAAACGACCTTATAAAGGCTGTCAGCGCCATCATGCAAAGTTTTAAAAATTGTCGTTTCGCGTTGACGTTGGTGTCGGCTGTTTTTCTCGATTCCACAGAGTTGTGTCAGTGAGGTCCACCTGCAGCTTCTTATGGCTCTTATATTTTGACTTTCCGGGGTGGCGATTGTGCGGTCGCACTGTCGTCCGCGAAAACTCAAGTGCGGCCCCTGAAAAAGGTTCAAAGCGTCACCGGAATCACAGGGAGAGTTGACTTCAACCCAAAATGCTGATCAAAAATCCAATTCAACTTTCATATTCATGCACCTGCGACGTGCCGTGAAGCACCAAAGAACGCAGTCTCATTTAATTTTAAATTCAGCGAAGTTTCGGCAAAAATGGCTCAAATTATGGATTATTTTGACGATTTTGGGTCATTTTTCCGGTCCGGAGTGAATGGATTTGAGCTGTAGGCGCGGTTCTTGAGTCTCCTAGTTTGTTAATCAGCTAGGGCGGGACGATTAGGCCACGGTACTGACAGTTTTGCCTATTGATAAAACATCTTATGTATGTCGCATCCACTGAAATGATGAAATGGATGTCCATTTCACGAAGTGGCTCCACTTGACGTAATTTCACAAAATTACGGCATCTGAACAAAAAAAAATGTCCATTTCTTGAAAGGGAAATCGCGTTTGTCCAGTTGCTGAAATTAAGCTTCCTTACTGCAAGGGATGCACAACGTCATTTTTCAGCGGGTTTTTGAGTGCTCAATAAAATAACCTTTTTAAACAAAACAAAGCTTGTTTCATTATCTGAGATTCCTCACTCATCCATTTCACGAAAATAATGTCCTGCCCCTACCTATATTAAGGCACTATAAAGCACGAGTACTGCAACACGCAAATCGGCGCCATATACTTGGTTCCTCATATGATTGTACTTATCACCTGATCTCATTGAAAACTAGGATATTTTTATTTATTTCGACCGCGTTCCGCGTTTGTTTGCTGTTACGATGATATAGATGGACAAGTTTCTTGTGGACCGAATGAAGTGGTAAATTCAGTTAACTTTCTAAACACATGTTCCTAGAACCATTTGGAAATTTGGCCCCTCAGGGTCCATCGAAGCTATAATTTTGTCTTTCATGATAATATTGTGTTGACCCTAACGACTGAGGGACCGAATATGGCGCTGAAATCCGTGTTGCAGCACCTGTGTTTTAAAGCTACTCTACCCATATGTGTCCAGTTCACTACAGTGTGCACTTCGTTTCGGGGCCCGAGAGTTTTCTCGGGAAGGGCATCCTGGCACTAGAGAGTTACTCTCACGTGTAATAGCACCCTACGAGAACGTCTCGACATTGTATATTTGGTGTTTGATCGTCGTTTTATGGACCAACAAATGAGATCTATAATTGATGTGAATCTATCCCCAATAATTCCGTTTTGAATTAGTTTATCCCAAACAAGTCCGAATAACGTGGTATCTCCCTGAAACATATCGCCTTCTTATAGAAAAACAAATCGTCCAGGTCAATCGCAGCACGTCAGGCATTCAGAGCGTTGTGCGTCTGTGAATGACTTGGGAGGGAAGCTGTGAGGAAGTCGAGAAGAGAATGAACCTTTCGACTGACAGCACCGCGTTGCATGATTTTTTTTAATGCATTCATGTAGCACACACTTCTCTGCCAAGAGGCGGGATATTTCTTTTATAAAAGAGGAAGAGGTGTTTTTATCAGAGCGTTCGGATCTCGTACAAAAAAATAAAAAGAATGAAAAGTAAAGGGGAGGCTTCGGTACAACCACCAATTAGGGGACATTCAGCCCTCGCCTACCTCTCCGCCACCTTCACCGCCACCTCAGCCAGTCATCATCTTTCCTCTGATTCCTTCAAATCCCCTTCGGACAGACAGATCGAGATATCCTCTCACGCGTCAATCTTTTTTTATTTTCTTTTTCTAAAAGGATCAAATCTGCCGAAATGAATTAAAGGTGAAGCCTTAGGACGAAGGATCTAATTAAACGTTAATGAAGATTAATTCACAAACATCCTGACTTCAAACACAAGGGGAGAAAAGCCTCGAGACCACCTACGTAAGGAATGAAGAACGAAAGGGGTGATGGCGAGGAAGGGTGTTAACTTTCAAGATTACGAGGTATTATCGCCGTGGAAGTCTTTGAAGAAAAAGAAAAAATAAAGTGAGAGAAGGAAAGAAAAAAATCGCGAGAAAGACCGGAGCTTTTGCGGTTTTGAAAAAGAAGTAGAAGCTTGGGGAACAAAAAGAGAGAGAAACAAAAAAGAAAAAAAAAAAAGAGTAAAAGGGGCAGTCAGAATAGGGAAAAGACTGTTTGTTAGTTAAACGGACACCGCAAACCGGTAATTTGGCTGTCAAAAGGAAGGCAAAACGAGGAGGTGAGCACACACAAGTTTCATGTCAAGCAGTTCTCTATTCCTCGAATTATGTTTTAAATTTTATTTCATTTGTTATTTTTTTTACTTTGATTGCCACTAATTTATGTCCTTCTTAGTTCTTATTCGTTTGATTCGAGCATGTGCGCTAATGAAGACCGGTACCAGTAGTGCCAATCGAGCTCTCGTTATACACCTCGAAGGCGCAACTTTGTATCAAGACCAATGTCTTAAATTCCGTTCAGTTGTTTACCGTCACTCGTTCAACTTTTTTTTTTTTTTTTTTTCCATTCATTTTCTTGTAACGTAAAAGCCTTCGGCTTATGAATTAATCATCAAGGGCCCGCTAATAGCTGTAAAATATTAAATGATAATAATCATTTTAATCATAATTCAAGACTTGATTTAATAGCAAGATGATGCCTGATCCTTGTAGGTATAATTGAGTTAGAAGTCAGAGCTCCACCTCTCTCCAACCCATTTACATCTTTTTAATGTCCGTGTTGACAATGAAAGTGAATGTTGCAACGAGCCCGAAGGGAAGGGAAAAGTTAAATTTAGGGACCCTTTGTAACAAACTCGAAAGAAAACATCATAAAACATTCGTTTGAAGCGTAAAAATGAGTGCTATTATTATTGACTGATTTATGCAAAATTTAGGGTCCATAAAGTATCGCACTCCCTGGTATCACCCGCGTCTAACATTACCGCCCTAACGCCAATCCGACTATTTCAGCCGTTAGGGCCGAAAATGCCCGAAAATGATCAATAAAACCTTATAACCAAGAGGAGACAGATTCACTTTTACAGTTAGAATTGCCATTTCAAGCGCCGAAAACAGTTCCCGGCCACTAAGTATACATTGTTTAAGGAAATCGACCTCGAAACTGGAAGTTTCATTACTGGGCACAAGGAATTGGCAATAGAGCCAGGCGCGAAAACCGTCAGGACCACGCGAGAGACGTATCATCAAAACAGAGACCACGCGTATAGACGTATCATCGATAAGCGATGCCCCGATGAAACCGCGATGAGGAACAAACATCAGTAATGTATGGGACGGTTTATAGTGAAGCACCTTCACAGCGATGTGATCTTCGATACCTCGCATCTATCATCGCTGATTCAATGATCCAATCTAAATTTTTAAATTTTGAATTTCCTGGCTCCTAGACTTCTTACTACTAGCTCACTTGGCTGAATGATACTGCACTTGTTTTTATTCTAAACGTGTTTCTCATTGGACATAGTTTGAAAAAATTGGACGAATTTCGGGTTTGGTGAAGAAATGCGAATGTGAGATGGCGGCTGAGGTGAGGTGACAAATGAACGGCAGGCCCTTTACCCTTTTCATGCACATTTATGCGTTTATTTAAAACGCAAACCCACTCAGGGAGGGGTCCCGACTCATTAGCACACGTGAAAGATAATTACTGGTGGGGAAAGGAATGAAACCAATTTCAAAATAATCAAGTCCGGGAGGACTCGGCTCACCTGTCAGGCTGAGAAGGGGCGAGAACCGTAGTGCGGTAGCACCTCCTCTCCTGGGGCCTTATAGTACGAACCAGTCATATAGAATACAATTTGCGTCGCTAAGGCTCTATAAGTTCCTACGAGTACTGACAGTCGGCCATGTTTGGTCCCCCCCTCCACGTAGGGATCAAATAGATTTGATATCCCTCATTCGCTGCTCCGGTGATGTTGGTTACGCTCACCAGCCAATCATACAAGCGACCACCGATCACAAAGGACCACTTATGGCGGATGTCGTCAGTACCTGTGTGACTATAGGTTCTCTAGCGTCGCTTTTGATAAGACACGGTCCTGAAGCATTTATGGAAAATCGATCCCGGTAGAGGCGCTGCAATTCTTACTTTTTTCAATTACGAATAAGCTTGCATGAAAGGGCGTAGGTTTCTAACTTTTCCCCGAGGGCCTTCTGCTCTCATATTTGTTCAAAATTTGTACCTCTATTTAAAATCACTTATTTTGGTTAATGAGTTTATTCGGCAGAAAATAACCATTTTTTTAATAGACGGTTTGGTTTCTTCAAAAACTTTAACTTTTACTATAGAGTTTCTCCCTTACCTCTGGGGGCTCTGGCTCTTCAATTTATTTTTCATTTTAGATACTTACGTATGTAGTACATACATACAGTTTGAACTCCTAGGTTTAACTGACAGGTTGACCGAACGCTGTCAATACGGCTCGGCCCTTAACGATTGCAAGGTGTTCCGAAGCAAGGGCGCAATAATTTATGGTTGAAGAAAGACCTGATTTGCAATCGAAAAAACTAACGCTCGTATGCCTTCCTCAACCTCAAGCCTCCCTCCCAAAATGGAAAAATTATAAAATTAAACTATGAATTTCTGACGATTCATATACAGGGTTTTCATAAATTACCTCGACAGAGAAAGTATGGTGATAGTACACCTCATTTGTGATCGAAATTACTATTTGAGGTTTTGTGGATTTCGTCTTGGTTTTCGAGATGTCGTCAATTTCATGTTTTAGAAGAAGAAGAAGAAGAAGAAGAAGAAGAAAAAGAAGAAGAAAGAAAGAAGAAGAAGAAGAAAAAAATTATTAACAAGACAATAGTATATTGTACACCTAGGCATGAAAGGTGTACTTTTCCGGGCCGTGAAAAAAAGGGGCCAGCCGAGACGCAGTCCAGGCTGACCATTTTTTGAGGCCCAGAAAACGCCTTTCTGCCGAGGCGTACACATTATTTTTTATCCTACGAAGGAAGGGGGAAAAATTAATAAATTAGTATTTTCGCGCTACCTGCTTCGTAAGTTGCCCATTACGATAACATAATAACTCCAGTAAGTTGAATTTTTCATAACCTGGTACTTTATAGCTTCAGTTTGTGAAAACTGTACAGTAAAGGTTTAAAACTGACATGAATAGTTTTTTACTTGTCAGTTTTCTATAACCTTGTGCAACCTGTGATGAAATGTTATCACCTCATCCGTGATTATAGAAATATCTTAAGACATGGTTTTTTTTTGACAAAAGAATAAAAGTGCGGGTGCGCGAAAAATAACGTACATCCCTACCCGCTCGTGCACTACCCGCTCGTTTTTAATTAGAGGCCTCGGCAAGCCTCGACCGCCAAACAAAAAACTCGCAGGTAATGCACCACTTGCTAATCTTGTAATGAAGTCTACTATGAGTTTAAAACTGGAAGGTGGAATAAAAAGAAAACGTTTGCCCATCTGTACTTGAAAAAATACAAAATAAAAGTGCATCTAGACAAACGACAACGCTTCAGTGATGAGAAAGTGTGGAGGAGTGTGGAGAGGTGTGTTGCGTGGCAAAGAGAAAACCCCCTGCAAGAATAGGAAACAAAATGCGATAGCTATCCGAAGCGCATCTTGGTGACAAATTTTGGCAAAAATTTTCATGCCTAGACATGATAATCGTATTTTCATGACAGTTGCGAGTCATGAAAGCACGCGTTTTCAGATCGAGTAGGATAAAAAACTAATTTTAACGGATTTCTGGTTTTGACTATACATATTCAATACATTATTTCTGAAATTCGACCACGAAACTGGAAGATTCATTCAAAACCACAACGGAGAAATGTTCGCGCACTAACCCCTTCAACCCCTTGTTAACCCGTTCAATATGCGGTACTACTTCAGTACTTCAAGCTGGAGTGCTTGCAGCATTGATCCTACGTCTTTCACAGCATATAGTTTTAATGTTACGATCTTATTGACGAGATGCTCGCTTAAACTGTATAACGAAGGGACAAAATCACGGTGAGAACGAGAAGCGTCAGGAAGAAGAACGCCTGATTTCACAGGTCCGGGGGGAATCAGACTCTTAGCCTTCAGTACGAACCTGATCTTCAAACTACACAATTTCTGCTCTGTGGTTCACAAAGGGCTAAAACAAAGGAACCACGTGAACTGAACTTGAATAAAGTAAAGAACGCAGTGAACTCTTCTGGGATAAAAATTAGGAGTTGATTTGAGACCGATGGGAGGGGGTGCAGCGGCGCAACTTGTAATCCATATGACTTTGGTACGAACGATCGGGAAAAAATGCCGCAAGTGGGATCCATCAGCTCCGCCTCCGGAGGAATTGCCGGTCTGATGAGACCAGGATCGTGGCTCTGCACCAAGGTCTGAGGTAAACGGAGACTGTACCGTAATCTTGGGCATTTTTACGGTTGTACGGGGCTGAGGTGAGGAGACAGTGAATCTGGTCCGCTAGTCTCATGAAGTAACATGAAACCACGTATCGTGGGGTCTGAAGTCCAAGGAAGCCACTGATGGACTATAGAGTTTAGACTGTAGAGTGAGACGTCCCATCCCGTGTCCCGTACCTCAAAGGGACGGGACGCTAGACGGGTCATGCATTTTTTGCGGAACGTCACGCGGGATTAAATTATAATTAGTACCGTTGACACGGTACATTTCACGGTACCGTCCCGTGGGACTGGTTAGCGAGCTTGTATTCTTATAGGTTTTTTTTTAGGCTGACTTGAACACGCTTGTTTATTTAAAGCGAAGTATTCGGCTCTCAAGTTCTATTTGTGCGTTGTACAGCCTATATGTGACCTAAAAATGCTTCTTTTTTGGAGGAAAGAAGTTTACTGCACGCATATTAAGCACGTTTTTTCAAGAGGATATCAGTCAAAAGCCATATTTCTCAGTATTTGATGTTGGAATGTGGAGGCCGTATGCTGGAATATATAACCGCACAACACTTGACACGCACCATCCGATCTTCAGTCTTCAGGTCACGAGTGCTGCGCCGTTCTATCAAGTGCTGACTTCAAATTTATTTGACTTCTGAGCTCTACTACTGATTTTAGCTAAATAAACCTTTGACGCCCTATAGGAGAAAATATGTTACGTCACGTTCGTCTAACAACTCTCGCACGATATTTCATACTTTCTGCTCTTGAAATGGAATGTGCTATTTTCGCGCTATACTGTGATGGCTATAAAGTGTCATTTTAGCCATGTCTTGGCGAGAAAACAGCTGTCTAAAGTTTCATTTTAGCCACCGTTTTGAAATTAAGCGAAACTGAGGTTATCAGACTGTTTCACCGCGGGTTCCACAGCTTTTCCAATTCTCAGAGAGTGAGATGTGAGTTGTCGACGTCATGGCGAACGTTCGCCTCGTTCACTAAAAAAAACTGTAGGTAAAATCACACTTTATCCACTCGTTATATTGACATCTTTCATAAATACACCAGCGCTCATGTGGCGACTAAGTGAAACGACCTCCTGGGGTATCCTTCAATTTTCAATTGGGTTTACTTCAATAATTTTCTTTGTTTTCTGATTCGGATTCTCACTACCACAATAAAGAAAACAAAGCAAGTGACACCGGTCAGATGTTACCCCGGATTGTTAGTTCATCTTAGCTCGGCAAGAGCGCTGCTGTATTTATGAAAGATGTCCATAACATACTATTGTGTTCATATATCTAACCCAGATGGTTCACGGTCAATAGGTCTGTTCCGGCAAGGTGTTTCGAACATGTTCGCAGCAGAGTTGCCATGTGGACAGCCAATAAAATTTAAATTGATTACATTTTATAGGTTGGTTCCAAACATCTTGCTGGAACAGACGTAATAAATCGGACGAAATTGCCCGATAAAAATATAAAACGATAAAAAAATCAATCATTTCATATCATTGTCCGTGGCCATCAGCAATCCGGACTCTGAAACTTACTTTTTCTGTCAGCTAATTGGGAATTACCTAAAACTTGATATTAAGAAACTAGCCAAATACCCCGTATACAATGGACCATTTTCTGCCAGAAACTCATAGCAAAGGTTCGGTCTGCAGAGGAGATGGAAGGAACACCATGCTCACCTGACGCTTGAGAATGCCCAGGATCTCGCTGCACTTGACAAAACATTGTGAAACAACACAGTTGCAGTTTCAATAGGTACAATAAATTAATTAAACTGATGTTATCGGGACGACGATGGAAGGGCATAGCCCAACACAATTGGAGTTTCGAGAAAAAATGGCTCCCCGGCGGGATTTGAACCCGCAACCTCTGGTTTACCAGTCCAGCACGCTGCCAATTGCGCCACGGAGACGCCTTTGGGAGTCGTACTCCGAGGGATAAGCTAAGCCGAACCCCACCCAGGTCCATTGTTTCTCGAAACTCCAATTGTGTTGGGCTATGCCCTTCCATCGTCGTCCGGATAACATCAGTTTAATTAATTTATTAATTAAATATACCTGCGACAGAAATGTTCATTATATCCATCTCAAAACATCCAGATAAGATAAATTTCGTCATGGTTTACCGATCAGGAGAAACGCCTAGAGTTTCGAGAAACAATGGACCTGGGTGGGGTTCGGCTTAGCTTATCTCTCGGAGTACGACTCCCAAAGGCGTCACCGTGGCGCAATTGGCAGTGTGCTGGACTGGTAATCCAGAGGTTGCGGGTTTAAATCCCGCCGGGGAGCCATTTTTTCTCGAAACTCCAATTGTGTTAGGCTTGGGCTAAGCCCTTCCATCGTCGTCCGGATAACATCAGTTTAATTAATTTATTAATTAAAAATACCGGCGACAGAAATGTTCATTATATCCATCTCAGATACAATAAACTTTTCTTAGCTCAACGGAAATCTTCTTCAGTTTTAGTCTGCTAGAATCATTCATACACTATTCATTATACTCGTTATTCACCCGATATTCATAGTTTTCAATTGGTTTAATAAACTATTTGTTTAATTGTTCATAAGCGTTTTCCGAACCGCCAAATTTTGGGACCAAATGTCATGTGGCACTCTGGCGGGAGCAATTTTCCCTCTAGCTTTAGTGACCACGCGCAGAAGAGAAATGACTTGGTATCTATACGACTTTGGGTCCATCCATGAATATAGGAACATGATACCCGTTTTGGTTCAGTTATTTTCTGAGCCTAAATTTGAATTGAGAGGGTTTGATGTTTGATGAGTCCCTCGAACAACGCTCCCAATTAATAAATTCAAGCCGGTCCCGGTCAAAACGCACCTTTTTTAGGGGCTGTCACAACCCTTCAAAACTGAGCGTTTCGCGTAGTCCTTGGCAGATTTTCTCATCTCTGAAACGGCCCAGCGAGGTCCACGAGTTTTGATGGGGGCTAATCTTTGGACTTTAGCGGCCACCGTTGTGCAGCCCCGGAGCGGTCAAAACTGGGTGTGGCAGAACCTGCTATATTCAACGGCTTGTCTTTGTCTCTATTTTCAAATTTCCTATACGTATACGTATACGTATTTTCCTGATATTAATTATAATTTTTGTTAGAAATTGACCCTCCACCATAAAATATTGATATTTCTCCATTGAAAGCTCACAGTTTTACTTGAAAACTCTCACATATCGACTTTTCCTCGTGAATATTGAGGCAAAAAAGAGGGGGATTCAAATTTTAAAACTCATATGAATTTGGCTCTACAAGCCACTAAACTCGATAGTGTGTCTCACTATTGGCATTGAAGTTTGGCCGCTGAATTTGACTCTCAGGGATTAGTTTTAGATCCTGGCACTCTCGACTGATTCTTTTCCCCCACTTCTTTTCTTCAACTCGCTTATAAAAGACACTTATAGAGGTCGATTCCGGAAAACTGTCAGTATGACATAGACATTGTCATTTTCAACAGAAAAATTCTAGGCTGCCTTTCACTGAGAATGTATTTACCTTCTTAGAATATACATATATGTATAATTGATTTGAGAGAAACATTAGTGTTTCCATTTGAGAGGCTGCGACTAATTCGGCGGAACACTATGTATATGCGTAATCAGTTTGCCTTGGCTGACGTTATCAAATTCTCCCCTCCGCCACCACTCTATAAATGAAGACGTTTAGGGGCTAGAGCCCCCCATCCCACCCAGTCCTTGACAGACGTAAATTGGGGAGAAGTGTATATGTATATGTACGTGTGAGTATAGGACCGCGTGTGCCTTCCTTTGGAACTTCCCGGTTTTTCCTTCTCGGCGAGCAATAAGACCCCACCAGAAGCCCATCGGATCTCTTTTTATTTTCTGGTCATGTAGCTTATTCAGTGTTTCCCTATTGGACCGTGAAAAACACGACTTTTTTATTTGGATGGCTTACTGTGGGCACGTGGGCGGGATTCTAGAATTGGTTCAAATGAGCAGAAATAATTCGATGAATCTTTATACGAGAGCCTTATACCTGGGAGAAAGGAAAGACGAGAAATAGGCACGCGAAGGGGGCAGACACAAGACAACAAAAGAACAACGGACGTAACTCGGGTATATACGTTCGAAGTACATGTGCGACGCTTCCTCCGGTAAAACTGGATATAGAATAATTAAAAATGAGCTAATTACAATCGTAAGATAACTTTTAGTGATCTAATTTTAGATAGTCCGCTCTTTAATTTAATTTCTTGACCTTCCCTGAAAACTCGTACCCTATTAAACAGCACGAAAAAATTATGGCTACCATAAATGTATAGGCTGCAGTATATATGTACAGGTATCGGATAAATTGATTATCCAAACTCGCCCAGTTTTGTTGCAATCAATTATTATTATACTCCCTATAACACGTTTAATACTGGGAAGGATACATATACAGTATAGAGAAATCTTGCAGCAGCTTGGCTATTACCGTATACGGGGAAAGGAAAAACGTTGAATATGATGCATATGCCGCAAGACGTGACCCGTTCGCTCGCCACTCTGTTGACTTCTTATATATATTTACCTAATTTATCTAATTCACAGCTCCATAGCTATTAATTTCATTCGGTTTAATGTTAATCCCTATCGCAATAAATACAACGAAAATTGTTTTATATAGTCAAATTGTATGCATCTTAGAAGATATAGGAGGGGGGAAACCTGTCACGGTGTACCGTTTGAGGCCCCCACAGTCGGCCTGAAATCAAAGGCTTAACAGAAAAAAAAAAGGTTTTCTCGTTTCTCCGGGGATCCTTATAGCGCGGGGCCGTACTCTCCAACTCTTCCGGGGAATATTTATAACATTTTTACAATAAAAAAATGAAAAACGACTTTTTAAAAAACGGGTGTGCGGGAACGTGTGGGGGGGGGGAGGTATTCGAATCGGTTAAACCCGTTTAAAAAGATCTTTTACTATATGAATCTTGTGCGGGCATTGCTATTTGTTTCAATTTATTGCATTCGAAGGATGTGGTTGGATGTGGTATTGGAGTACAAAAACAGATTGTACAGGTTTTTTTTTTTTTAATTAATAGGACGAATCAGTGCGTTTGAAAGCCCCCTGTTTGGCCCAACTTATATAGTCGCCGAGTCGCGGGGCCCGACGATTTCTTATTACATGTTTTATTACACGCGACTAGCATTCATTTTTATTTTTAGTATATTATTATTATTATTATTATTATTATTATTACTATATTATTATTTCTTTTTTTTACGAAAAAATGTTCCGATCGGATGCGAGTTGCGTCAATATAAAAATATAATTTTGTGGTTTCCCCGGTGCAATACTATACATATAGCACTAGCCAATACGTATACAACGCGGGACAATAACTAGCGTACATCCCAAAGGCTTGAATGGAATGTGGCATCGTCCCCTGCAGGCTTAGTGCATTCAATTCAAGCCTTTGGGATGTATAAAAACTCTTTGTCACGCGTTGTAAGTATAGCGCCGCTCGAAAACGTTTCCAGTGGACGACCGCGGCCTTTAGCCGTAACTGAATATTTGCGCCTAATTCGATTCAAAACAGATAATTCACAAATTATAACTACTGATTTGTAATCGTTTGAGGAAATACTCATCCAGCTTGAGTGACGACTGTTATATATAGTTCCGCAGGATTTCAGAGCTTGCGGAAAGCTCATATTTTTTGGGAGGATTAACGGCGTCTGAGAAATTTATTTATGTACAAATCGAATAAATTTACCTTGAAATGGATAGCCAGTAAAATACGGTGCCATGTTTAGTGTGGACACGGCCATGTCTCCTGCAAATAGATCCGTGATGGGGCTCTTTGGTGGTAACTCAAAAAACAATAAAAAATAGTTTGTGTCTTCTATCGAATTGTCACTCGCATCTACAGGGAATTTAAGAGAACTGCATTGTTTTTGTCTAATTAAAGTTGAAAATCACACGCCACACCGCCCGATACCACTCTTACTTCTCAACTGAATCCTGCTATCTCAGGGTTCTTTCGGCTTGGAACAGATTTTTTTTGTCCCCCCCCCCCCTTGCGCTTGATTCACGTGACTACTCCCTCTTTGGTTTCTCATGACACCCCAACACTATAAAATTGAAAAACCTTGAGCCAACCGTATAGGGTGAAGAAGTAAAAAGGGATGCTTTTTCAAGTTATGCCACCCCGCCCGATCCTCCCAACAGCAATGTATAAGCAGGGGCGCCTTAGAAGCTTGTCGATTGGCCGAGGACGAGTCAAGCCCGTTTTAGTGGGGGCCCGTAAAAACGCCCTCCCTTCTCGGTTTTGGTGCAATAGGAATGGCGCTTTAGTTTACTCCCTCTATTTCAACTCGACGACGCCTTCTTTCACGGCTTTCGTCTTACTCGTTCATTGACATTACTGAATACTGAATCACTTATACATTAGGGGAGGGGGAGAGGCCTTTGGGATGAAGAAGGGGACAAATAACGGTCAGCGGAGAACTTCCTCCCTGAAGTCCCCGGTGCGTCCTGTCAACTCGTTTCGGGTACTGCCATCTTCAGCGTATGGAAGTACAAGTGTTTCAGTTTCCGTTTCAGTTGTATACTTCCATACGCCGAAGATGGCAGTACCCGAAACGAGTTGCTCGCCTCCGAGTGAACGCTTTGCAACTATTGATTACGGATTCGGAAAGAGAAAGATCACAATTTTTTTTGTCAGGTTGATCTATTTTAGATCAATTTGATCGCTTTCGGTGTCCTTGACAGCCATTCAGGGGCGTTTTTAGGCCTCCGTGACGGGGGGGGGGGCGGTAAAATATTCTCACCCTCCCCTCCCACCACACTTAAACTATCCGCCTAATTTCTTCATTTTCTTATAAAAAACAATAGCCCGAAAGCACTGTCTCTGTTTCCCAAAGCATGGATTTTGTATTGCAGTGTCACAAATCTGCTCAAGAATCTGGGTGAATTTGGTGTTAAAGATTTGATTAGAACAAAAATCTCGAAATACGGCCCCGGAATCCAGAACATTCTACCAAAAACACCACACTTCCATTCCCGTAGGGAACATGGAAGTAAAAACGTGGCATTTTGGCTCATTATCTGATCCAAATCAAATCTTGCGCGTTTGCCTCTTTCTAAAACCAAATATCGCCATTGAGTATACATTTTAAACCCAAATTTCGACCTCTCGAAATAAAATTTTACGCATTTAGCTCGTTCAAATCCCAATTTTGGGGATTTTCGATTAAAAATATAATTCCGTTGGTTTGGCTTGTTCAAACCACAATTTCGCGTTCATTCGCTCTTTCAAAACTAATAAATCTCTTGGATTTGGCTCTTTCGAAACCCGATTTCGGCGATTTAAGATTTACGATGAACCTTTCTTGGAATAAGCTTTTTCTGTAAATTGTTAGTAGAGTCGCTTAAACTACGAGGGTTAGTGGTTAAATAATGCAAAAATCTGTAGCCGTAGGAGCCTACATCGTCTGTCTTCCCTCGTTGAGGTTCGTCAAAAACGGACCGGTTTTTGCACTTTTTCTGTAATTTTGGGTGCGAAAACTAATTTGGCTCATTCGAGAATCAAATGTCATGACTGGCTTTTTCAGACGACAATGCCCCCTCGAACGAATTCGCTCTTCCATAATCAAATGTCGTGGATTTGGCTTCTTCAAAACAGAATTTATGCTGGTTCCAACACTAATTTCGCGTGTTTTTCCTCTTTCAAAAACAAAATATCGTGGCTTTAGCTCTTTCTAAAATCGGTTTCGCGCAACTTTGACTAATTCGAAAGATATAATTTATCTTTTTCAAAAACCAAATTTATGGATTTGGGTAACTGAAAAAGCCAAATTTCGTTATTTTGTATATTGCAAACACCAGTTACGACGATTTACAACGGAAAGCCTCCGCATTCGTCTCCTTCAAATCCAAACAGGCCATTTTGCTCTCTTAAGCCCCAAATTCCGTGGGATATGCTCTTCCAACAGCAAAATTTAGTGGGTTTGGCGCTTTTAAACCACAATTTCACTCTAACTTCGCTCTTCCAAAACAAAAGCCAATTTCACTAATTTGTCCGCAAATTGGTAGTACCAATTAATGCAAAAGCAAGTTATTTCCTGCAGTTCTAGGATCTTGATATTTGATTTGCTTTCCGTCCCATTTGTATTCTGTATCTGTCTGTTGTATTCTCCTTCTCTTTTTATTCACCTCTCGTTTTTTTTTTTGGTGGCTGAGCCGATGGTGGTGGCGATCACCCCCCCCCCCCCAATGAAACCGCCCCTGCAGCCACTCAAACTGGGGAGAATCCAGAATTTTTAATTTTTCAAAAAACTTCAACCCCCACTATTTCACGCTAAATCGTACTACACGCTAAATGTGATTTTTTTGTTTGACGTGAGAATTGGCCATTTCTGACTGCTGCGTGCTGCGCTTTTTCAATTTCTCCGTCACCAATTTTGAGATTTACGCCAAGTAAACATACGTCAGAAATGAACAGGTGTCTCGTGTCTTTCCTGTACGAATATGAAATATCTAAGAAAAAGTTCCTCTAAGAAGGCCATTTGAAAATGCAGTTTTCATGGTGACAATATGCGCCAACTTTTCTGAAAAAATGACATCTCCGAAAGCACCTGGAGACAAAGCCCCGATCAAAGCAGGTAATTTTCATTTGAAAATGGATTGAGGATGTGTAGGATGTTTGTCACTAATATAGCGTTGATGCACATTAGTCTTCCAGCAAGAAGTCTTGGGGCAGTTTTCGCTTTAACCGCCGTAGATGACGAGGTGGTGGTATCGAGTCCGCGAGGTCAGCAAGGAGGTGATTAGGATGGCCTACCATTGAAGAATGAAGTCGAAGGTAGGAAGACTGCAATACAGCTTGAACGTACTGGACATCGAGGTCAGCGTGCAAGATAGAATTTCGGACATACCAGGGGGCATCCGAGATCAGGCGTAGTACCCGGTTTTGTTGGACTTGGATACGTTTAACGTTCGCCGCTGAACCCCAGAGGCCACAGCTGTGCATCCAAATCGGACGTATCAATGTGAGGTACTAAGTGCGTTTGGTCTGTAGGCTAATGGGAGATCGCCTATGTAGCATGCATTTTAATTGGCGTATACGTTGTCTCAACCTAGTCATTAGAGAATCTATATGACGTTTCCACGTTAGTTTTTCGTCGATCACGAGTCCTAAATAGCGAGAGGATTCGCAAGCCGGTATGAGCTCGTCATTGAGTAGGACGGTTGGCACAGGTCGGTACTTCTTAAGTGTGAAATTCACCACTGCTGACTTTTGAGGGTTTATTTTCACTCTCCATTGGCGGCACCACTTACTTACTTGTTGCAGAAAGCTTTGAGAAGCTGATTCGGCTTCAAGATGGTCGGAATTCCCTGCTAGTACAGCAACATCGTCAGCAAAATTAGCAATCGTTAGGTTACTGCTACTTGGGAAATCACTAGTATACACAAAATGTAAGAGAGGACCCAAAATACTCCTGCTTGTATTCCCGCTGTTCTTGAAATGGCCTCTTGATAGCTTACAGCGAATGTTCGTGATGTTAAGTGTGACTGAAGAAGACTTGCGCTGGCGTAAAATAATTTTTGAACGGAGTGATTTCTAGAGGGATACGTAATTGAGATTCAACGTGATCAGAGAATTCACGATCCACTTCAGGATGAGCCTGGAACTGAGAGGATAACATATTTTCGAATACGCCACACTTTTCTTGAGGGGTCGTGTGCCAGGAAGCCCCTATTTTCAACGGTGGAATATCCGAGTTGTCGCGGGTGAGCCTTTTTATGTGCCTCCATAAGGAGCAATCGTTAGGATGTAGAGACATAAGGTGTTGATGAAGGGCAGCATCTCTTTCTGCTCGTAAAGCTGTTTTGAGCTCACGGGTGGCTCGATTCAAATTGAGTTTGTCGTTAGGGTGTCTATAGTAGTCACATGCCGGGCTCGGCAGGCTTTTTTAACAGCGAGCAGTTGGAAAACATGAGGGCTTGGGAAGTCTTCGCAAACCTATGGGTGGAATGTGAGCTGCGTTTGCACGGGTGAAGGTGGCCACCGCGATGTCGATATCAGCTGGTGTCTTGAGGCTTACTTTCAAATCAGTGAGGTCATCAAGAACTTGGCGATACTTTTCGGAGTTAAAGGGGTGTCTGACAAGGCCTTGTACTTTCGGATTGAATAGGATATCTTCATTGAGAGTAACCAGAACTGGAAAATGATCCGAGCTGAGTTCGTGGATAACGCTTACGTGTGATACTTTCCTCAGGACTTGTTTCCCCAGGAAGAAATCAAGGATGTCAGGAGTTGTACCAGAATCAGGAAAGTGAGTTGGCTCCAAAGAAAAGAACACATCAAGGTTGAATTGATTGACAATACCATAAAGAACCCTTCCACGTGGATTGGCAGTCTGAGAGCCCTGAACTAAATATACTTACATCGATTGATTGATGTTTTCAACAGCGAACAATTATTGATAATTTTATTATTATAGGTCTGTTCCAAGGTGTTTGGGGCACGTTCGGAGCAGAGTTGCCATGGGATCAGCCAATAAAATTCAAGTTGATTATACATTTTATAGGCTGATAGTCCCACCACAGCAACTTTGCTCTGAACTTGTTCCCAAGTTAGGATTTTTCGTTTGGAAATCCTAGTAACTGGAGTTTGTAACAGCCAAAATAACAAAATCTGGCTTTTTCAGTTACTCAAATCAAAAAAATTGTTATTGAAGAAGCTAAATTTGTTTTCGAATTAGTCAAAGCTGCAAAAACGAGTTTGAAAAGAGCTAAAAACACAAAAATTATTTTGTTTTTGTTTTTCGGTTTACTTTGAAAGAGGAACAAGAAGAGTTTTTGAAAGAGAAAAAACCGTGAAATTGGTACTTGAAATGGCAAATTCTGTTTTGAAGAAACCGAATCCAAGACATTTGGTTATGGAAGAGCGAATTTCCGTGGCGACATTTTCGTCTGGAAAGACCGACGTTTGGGTTTTAAATGAGCCAAACTAATTTTTCGTATTAAAAAAAAAATATAGAAAGAGTTTATGCACTAAAATTCGATTTATCATAATTTATCGATGCTCTTTTCAATGAGCTACTTACTTTTAGTCTAGCAGCTGTTGATGAGGTCGTACTAGTCACTTATCGTAAAAAAACGGAGGGTCACGAAAAAAACACGAAATTGACGATATCTCGAAAACCAAGAGGAATTCCAAAAAACCTCAAATAGTGATTTCGATCACAAATGAGGTGTACTATCACCATACTTTCTCTGTCGAGGTAATTTATTGAAAATTCGACGCTCAGCCGAAAACTGGTCATAGTACAGCTGATTTGTGGTCGAAATTACTAAATTCACTTTTCCGGAATTCAGCTTGGTTTTCGAGTTATTCCACCATCTTTAATTTTTTTGCGGGGCTATATATTTTTTGAAATACTTGCTCCCGGCCGCTCTAGAACAATTCTAGCCCAAAACTAATTGGGTCATTTGAAAGAGCGCACAATTATCTTTAAAATGACTGTATTGTATTATGAATTTGGCCATTTTTTCAGGGTACTAACGCTGCTGGAAAGTGACATTTTTTCATCTTTGTATCTTTCCCTTGTTTTTCAGCTGCGATTTTCTCCCACTCCTTAAAGGAAAATATTTTTTTGGGTTTATTGGAAAAACTTCCTCATTTTGTTAGCTTTCAAATGGAGTGTAATAGTCCCGGGATTTTACAAGTATTCGCGAAGAAGTAGCTGTTTGAAGAGTAAAAACCGATGGGCTTTGTGAAGAATAATAGAACTTTTTTAGAGGATAAGTATGTTTTGAAGCCAGAGTTGGTGAGGTGAGAGACAGGGACCTCTCGGAGTGTCTGAATGTAAGCTAATAAATTACAAAAAGTACAAGAATAGCAATTGAAAAAACAGCCGATATTCGGAATTAGTGATGGGTAATGAATGAGGGGAACGATAGCTGATTGAGCCAAAGTTCTCCTTGTGCGAAAAGGGACATCAACCAGGAATTTGGCGACGTTTTTGTGCATTACAAGAAGACGTAGTCGTTAAAACAATCGCGAAAAATTAAATGCCAAAGAATTTGCATTTTCATTTTTCCTATAAGCACATTCACTCGAAACTGGTGTTGGTAATGTAATGAGTTACCTTCATGGCATGGGGATTTAACCCCCAATACTTGGGAACTTCAGCAATTTTAAATCCTTAATCGGGGTGATCCCTCAGATACCTCCTTAACCTAAAACGTCGAGGTATGACGAGCAGAAAATCATTTACGACTCTTTCCTCATCAGTAGATTCCTACACACCGATTATTTGCGGTTCTGCTCTTTTTGAGCGCGTTGAGGACGTTTTATATCCGTTGAGAGACCAGTGAAAGTATTTCTGCGTTACTGCTAAAAACTTATCCAAATTCTGTTTTACGAAGGCAGCGCCGAATCTTGGTTGATGTCGGTCTACACATAAGGAGGAACATTTGGTTGCAGATGAAGGGTCGCTCTTTCCACAACGAACGGCACTTTGTACTTTTTCCTCATTCTTAATAACTTTTTCCTTAAACATTGACTGTTTTTTCAATTATTACTTATATTATCTATGCTGTTCTTGTAATTTATTAGCTCACATTCAGACATTCTGAGAGGCCCTGCCTCTCCCCTCACCAACTCTGGCTTCAAAACATACTTCTAATCTAAAAACGATCTCTCATTCCCCATCAAAGCCCGTCGGTTTTTACTATTCAAACAGCTACTTCTTCACAAATACTTGTAAAATCCCGAGGCTATTGCACTCCATTTGAAAGCTGACAAAATGAGGAAATTTTTCCAATAAACCCAAAGGATATATAAAATTTTATATGGCTATATAAAATCTTTCCAGGGACTCTAAGCGTTTACCATATTTATCAAAGGCCAAAAACTGAACCATGTGGTCGGCCCCACTTCTACACTCTTGAATGTGACCGTAGAATGACGAGCCCTGCTTGCTGAGATGTTCCCGTAGTCTTGTGGAGAACTTCCGTCCTGTTCGACCGCAATAGGTAGCTATAAACTCCACTTTTGTTCTGTGGTTTAACCTTGTCTTTTCCATTTCCAAGAAACGACTTTAATGAGTTTTCACTCCGGAAGGCCACTCGAAATTTTTCTTTTTTCAAGATCCGTTGTAAACCAATCGCCTGCTCACCGAAGAACGGAAGTCTGACCCATCCTTTCCATTCTCGTCGTTCTTCCCCTTGACGACTCGTTAAGGCCGGGAACATGCTCTCGGTGAGAATCCTCTTTTTTCTTTTCTTTAATAGATTCTCAACTGTGCTGTGTGAGTAACCGTTGACGATGGCGATATGATGAATAGCTGAAAGCTCCTTTTTGTATTCCTCTTCTTTCAGTGGTAAGACGAGCAGTCTGTGAATGGAGCTTCTTAGTGCTGCTAATTTATGTTGTGGATGGTGGTTGGAATCTTTCCTTATTATTATGTCCGTAGAAGTTGGTTTTCGAAAGACGCCAAACTCCCAATCAGTCCCTTTCATAAGTACAGTCGTGTCTAGGAAGTTTATTTTCTCATCCAACTCTTTTTCTAGGATAAACCTGAGATACGGCAACCTTGAGTTCAAGAAGCCCAAGAACTCCTCTGCCTCCTCATAGGTCCCCTCCCATACCACAAAGACGTCGTCGACGTATCTTCTCCAGTATTTGATGAGGTTTCTGAATGGGTTGTCGCCACTCATCACGAATTTCTCCTCAAAATGGTTCATGAAAATCTCCGCGGATAAAGGATATGTGGCCGCCCCCATAGCTAATCCCTCCTTCTGTTCATACCATTTATTGTTAAATTGACAATAACATTGTTCAAGGCACAGTCCAAAGAGGTGCTTCAGTTCCTCACTAATTAGGGGTTCTTTACAATTCTTCTCTATTATTTGAGTTGCAAGTTCCAAAACTATTCTAGGGGGTATGGAAGTAAAAAGGTTGCTTACATCAAACGATAAGAGTTTTGACTTTTCACTTAATCGAACTTCCTTAACAGTGTTTACAAATTCTATACTATTCTTTAATGCATATTCACTTTTAAACCCAGTCTTCGACAAGAAAACTTGATTAATTTTCTTCCCTAGCATCTCCGCCGGTGCTCCATTGTACGATACTACCGGTCTGATTGTTGGGAAGCCATCTGTAAACGGCTTATGTAATTTTGGAAGTGAGTAGAGCTTAGGTGCTGACGTGTTCATTTGGATGAGGGGGGCTTTTTCGTATGGTGTGAGTAAGAATTCAATGCCTCTCAATGTCTCACGCACTTTTCTATCAAAGTATTGTTATCCAAGTTTTTTGGGTCAATTTCAGTAATTATTTTTCAAATGGTAGCTTCATTAAGTGTGGAATGTATACTATGTTCTACTATGTACTATTATGTTCTACTATGTACTATTATGTTCTACGGACATAATAATAAGGAAAGATTCCAACCACCATCCACAACATAAATTAGCAGCACTAAGAAGCTCCATTCACAGACTGCTCGCCTTACCACTGAAAGAAGAGGAATACAAAAAGGAGCTTTCAGCTATTCATCATATCGCCATCGTCAACGGTTACTCACACAGCACAGTTGAGAATCTATTAAAGAAAAGAAAAAAGAGGATTCTCACCGAGAGCATGTTCCCGGCCTTAACGAGTCGTCAAGGGGAAGAACGACGAGAATGGAAAGGATGGGTCAGACTTCCGTTCTTCGGTGAGCAGGCGATTGGTTTATTACAACGGATCTTGAAAAAAGAAAAATTTCGAGTGGCCTTCCGGACTGAAAACTCATTAAAGTAGTTTCTGGGAAATGGAAAAGACAAGGTTAAACCACAGAACAAAAGTGGAGTTTATAGCTACCTATTGCGGTCGAACAGGACGGAAGTTCTCCACAAGACTACGGGAACATCTCAGCAACAGGGCTCGTCATTCTACGGTCACATTCAAGAGTGTAGAGGTGGGGCCGACCACATGGTTCAGTTTTTGGCCTTTGATATGAGGTAAACGCTTAGAGTCCCTGGAAAGATTTTATATAGCCAGAGAGTTGCAGCAGAACCCCTCACAATGTTTAAATGAAAGATCGGAAGGCACATGCTCACCTCTTTTAGACCTTTTAATATCGTGTCCAAAGAATAACCCACCAAAGAACTTTCCCCTCCAAACTGTTTTGAATTAGAATGTGACAAGGTACTCCTACTCTAGTCAATTCTTGTTACCATTAGGTGTTTACTTTTTAGTTGTGTTTGACACGCCCTAGTGGTAAGTTTATATAGACAGTTTAAATACGAAATTAACATAATAATTCATACGGGGTTATGTTTACTAGGTTAAAAAAATTGGTACGTCCGAAGATGGCTCGGTAGAGCTGAAAATTGGTTTACGTGTTTGTCACTAATAAAAATTGCTGGAGGATAGACAAAGAATACCTTCTTATTCATATACGACCTCCGCAACATCGCAAAAAACATAAATTATTATTGCATTATAAAATCCGGTTTTTGGACAGTGCGCTTTCGGGCTACTGTTTTTTACAAAAGAAAATTAAGAAGTAAGGCGATTGGGATGAGTTTGGGGGGGGGGGATAATACGTTACACCGCCCCCCCCCCGTCACGGATGCCTAAAACCGCCCCTGTTCCCAACATACTTATATTTTATTCTTCCGGCTTGAAATAGTGTATAACATATCGTTGGTTTGAATCTCTCAAAATTCAATATCAAATAAGGGGGGGGGGGATTCTCTTTCCAAAAACCAATTTCGGGGGCTTGGCTTTTAAAAAACAAATTTCTCAGGTATGCGGCTGTCTAAAAATACATTTGAATATTCGATATTAATACGAATGATTTATGAGTTAAATGGTGTATGAATGTGAATACAGGGTGTTTGGGGAGGAAAGATCCGGATTGTAATATGTTGTAGTACTCGGCAGGGCGGATAAAAAAAGCCATATAAGCATAGGGCCGCAAATGCTTTGTTTTGGAGATAGAGCCAAATTAGTGAATTTTTAGCCACTCTCCCTTTTTCCACCAATAAGTCATCGAGACACACGCATCGTCTTACATAGAACAAAAGAGTGACATTTCTGAAAAGAGCACAAAATTTTCTTCAAAAATACCTAGTTTTTTCAAGCTAATAACGGGTTTAAGTATCCTCATTTGTTTATCGAAAGAGGTGAAAATGTTGGTACTGAAATGTTCCGTTTTTTTCGGCTACGATTTCATCATAGTTAATCATGCCCCACCATTTGGCGGAACTCGGGGAAAACATGTTCATTTTGTAAGCTTTTATAAACGGCTCAAGAAGATTGGCAATCGGTGCTGTTTTTACCGAGATATCGCGGTGAGTATTCGAAAAGGCAAGGCCAAGTGCTCAAAAACAGGCATGTTGTACCAACAATAAAAAATTCACGTGAAAGGTTCATTGTAATTTATTGTTATACGATTCATTTATCAGCCAACATATTGATACCAAATGATCGGAAACTTACTATTCATCACGCTCCCCCCTCCCAAGTTCTTCAAGTTTTTAGCTATCGCATAATGAACGAGAATCAAATGTTTTTCCAGGAGGGCGGGTCAATTTGTGGGAAATCAAACTACTTAAAATACACTTTCACGATTAAATTTGAGGAAATTATTACTTCTTCCGTCATCATAGGACTTATGACTTTCAGGTATAAAGCCTACATATCCCACAAGAATAATGAATAACGTCTCAATGTCTTTTAATTTCTACCATTACCCCTTCACCGTTAATGGCAATTAATTAAACCAATAACTTACGCTGGTAAAATGGTGAGGTAAAATTTATTTCTAAAAATGTTTTAAGGCCCGTTCACAAGCTCTGTGCTATGCGTATGTGGAGTCTTCGCGACCAATCAGATTAGTTCCCTCGAAAAATGAAGCATTTTCATAGGTTACGAAGACTCCACAGACGCATAACATAGAGCTTGTGAACGGGGCTTTAATAATAATTTCAAAGAAATTGTTAAGATATCCCCCGTCAGCTTGAACACATTTCGTAGCCCTCCTCAGGGGGGGGGGGGGTTCAGAAATGTCACTCATTTTGTTCTATGTTAGATGATGGGTTTGTCTCGATGATTTATTGGTGGGAAAAGGGAGAGTGGCTAAAAATTCACTAATTTGGCTTTATCTCCGAAACAAAGCATTTGCGGCCCTATGTTTATATGACTTTTTTGATCCGCCCTGCCGAGTACTACAACATATTTCAATCCGGATCATTCCTCCCCAAACACCCTGTATATATTCATAAAATATGAATATTTGAAAAATAAAATCCAAACTCTTTGAAAAACAAAATTTCAAGAGTTTCACAAACAAACGGGCTTTGGGTATCATAAAAACAAATATCGTGGATTTGGCAGTCTCAACAGCCAATATGAGTGGGAGGGGGTAGTGGGGAGTCCTCATTCACAAAACAATTTCGGGGGTTTTCGCGCTCATATAAACCCCATTTGATGAATTTGACTCTTATTAAACCAAATGCGACGGTTTGGCTCTCTAAAAAAGTACAATTTCGCGTGCCTGACTCCTTCAAAAATCACATTTTGCGCTTGCGAGTGATCTCTGACGACCAAAGGGAATCAAATTGTACCGTATGCGTTTTATGAACACATCAGACCTTGTTGAATTATAAGAGGTACAAGCGGTTTTGGCCAAAACGCCCCTCACCAGTATGATGGAGCCCCTCAAAGTGATGGCCAAAAATTAGCTTTTCGCGTGAGTCGTTGGTTTCGGCCGAATTTCTCCACTCCTTCACCGAATTTTGGAATGGAAGGGGCTGAGACACCCCCACCACCCCGTAATTATAGCGCTCCTGGTCAGCTACTGCGCATTATAGGAAAGGTTCCCCACTTCATTGCTCTATTATAGTATAAGTAAAGATTTTATGGCTACTTATATCTTCTCGACAAAAAAAGAAACGCCTCAAATCATTATAGTAAACGGCCTAACATAGGAGCTCCTATTAAGCGCTTTCTCGGTTGTCAGATGGTTAATTCTGATTCCCTTCACCCTTTCTATATAGCCACTGTAGGTGTGAACTAAAAAACAGAGAATGTACTATCCTTTTCCATGATTGATTTGTTTTAGAAAAGGGGGGAAAAAAGATGGGGCTCGAAGCTCACGCTGGTCATGGACTATTGAAACTTATAATGTTAAAAATGAGGTGTCACGATAATATAATTGGCTACTTGAAGTTGCATTCATTGTAAGTAAAAGGTATAATGCTTGGTTGTTACTGGCTCTTGAAACGTTATATAAAGAGCTACAAGAGTATTTTGGCTACCTGTTCTCCCATCGTACAGTGGCACACAATGGCTTAATTGACGAAAATCATGTTAATATACAACACGTGAAAAAGTCCAAAGTACCTACGTAAATAAAAAGGAAATCCTCCGGAGAGGCACTCTTGAGGAATATTCTTGGCCTGCTTGATTCAGCCCAACAACTTGAATAACGTCCGAATGAAGATGACAAATGACTTGCCGAGTAAATAACAAAAAAGGGGGCATGGATATGGTTGATGGATGGAAGGGTACACTCGAAGCTTGTATGGAAGGCGAATAGGCTGCGATTGAGAGAGAATGATTGACTAGACCCATGGGAAGAGGAGGGCAGGCAGGAGTTTCTTAAAAGTTAAATATCGTCGAGAACCTCTGAATTAAACAAGGACAAATTCAAACATTCGCAGTATTGCAAACTTCTGTAAATGTTGTAAATCATTGTATTATAACACTATAGGGTAAACTTGGACTCGGACTCGAGTCTTCAGACTGTGGCCTTAGCCGTCAAAATTTTGTAATCTTCTCCCACCTTTCACAATGGGCAGACGGGGAACTTCAAAAAAGAACGCCGCCCCTCATCGAAATGTCCCTTTTATTGTGTTAAAGAGCTTTTTTTCTCACTTTAGTCTTTCTTTAACATTGTATAAGAAGTGTCCGGCCTCTCTTCACTCCCAAACAAAAACGTCCTTTTTTCATTTAAATTGTTTCTGCCCTTCGTATAGCCCGAAAAGTCGACAAAGCTTTTTTTTGTCCGGACTCGAGAAAAACGACCGATTATGAGGCTCCGTTAATTCATGGAGCACGAAGCAAAATAGTGTGTTTTAATAAATAAATATATAAAAAAAATCCTCATAGAGTCCCCCAGGGGTTGAGAGATTCCAACGAATTATTCAGAGGGTATGTGAAGGGGGAAAAGGGCCTAAAAGTGTGGAAAGGGCGGCGGGTCGAGTTGCGTTAATAAAAAGAAAAAAAGAGAAAAGGGCGGCGTTCACTTTGATGCATTCTTTTTTGGTCAGTTTTGCGGTCGTTAGTAACCTGTTTCATTGTTGTGGGAAAACCAGAAAGGTTCGATGGTGGTCCCTTTTGGAGCTCTTTCTGAACTCACGTGGAAGGAATTTTTATTTTCATTCACAATGGACAAATCGGTGCAGTTATAGTAATCTTTGTTATGGGAAAGAAGAAATTGTGACTTTCGAGTGCGTTAAGAGTAAACAGTAACACTCCTACGGGGATTGTCAACAAGTAAGTATATGCCGAAACGCCCCAACCCTTCATTTTGAACTCATAGGATTTGACGATGACGTTATCGACGGTATTTCATCACAGCCTTCTAAAACATCAATTTATCTATTCTATTGCATTATTTCTTCCCCTTGGGCTAACCGTGACCCCTCAGCCTCTTGTTGTTTTAATGATATTACTAGAATTTTCTCATTTCCGCTAATAGCTTCTTCCCTCGGAGGGACCTTTTTCGATTTCATTTTCAATTTATCGGTTCGTTTCAAAGTTGTTAAATAAAATAAATGAGCTCGAAAACAATAATCGAAGATACTTAAATAACTGATTGCAATATTGCACAGTTTTCTATGCATTTCTGCACTATAGCTTTCACTTAGAATGATGAAAATATTTCTTTTGAGCCTAAGGAAAATTCGTGGGGCCCCTGAAAACAGGCCAAAAGCCAAAGCCAATGAAAACACCGGAATCACAGGGATAACCCCTTCAACTGCTCGTTTGATCGAAACGACCTCGTTGATTTTTTCAGATTCCCCGTGCCAAGAACCCCAGGATAAGTGGCTTCGTCAATTCCTGAATTTAGGCCCTACACTTTTTTACTACACTACACTTTTTTTTCGCGAACAGACTTGGTCTGATAGACCGGAGGGGGTGGGATTTCCATACGTAGCCATTTTCAGACGGTGCCCGACACCGATACATACATTTTGAAGCAAGGTATAATGAAGGCATAGTTAATTTCTATGACGACCAGAATATTATCGTCTGTCTACTTAGGTATGGACTCTCGCCCGCCCTTGAATTTAGTGGAATGAGCTACCCCTTACGCCGTTTTCACACTTGAGATTCCGGTGTCCGACTGCAGTCAAGGCACTTATTCGGGAATCGCATACGTTTAGTATACGATTCCGGAATCTTAAGTGTGAATGAGCGCGTTTGCCGTATTGCATTTTTAGTATCCTCGGTTCGGTAATCGGATACCGGAATCTCAAGTGTGAAAGCGCCCTAAACCCCTTCTTCTAAAAATAACGCACCGGGAATAATTTTCATAAAACTTTCACAGCATTTCACTACCTACACATAAAATTTCCCTTGGTGAGGCGTTTCAAATAATTTTTCCCCATTGACGTGGCCTTAAAATTGGCGATTCGCGTGAGTGTTTCCCCGAAATGTTGCGTTTTGCCCACAGTGGGGCGTTCTGCGTAAATTCATCTTTGAATGCGACAATTCGCGTAAATACGGCCTATATTGAAGAATGTGCAGTTGTGCATGGATTTTGACCTGAATGATCGCCCGAATGAGGCCTTACGCTTAAATATTGGCCTCGATGTGACGTTGCTCTGAAATGGGGAATTTTTCATAAATGATGCCTATATTATTTCCCATTTTCGGCTCCAAATGGATAATATTTTCCTCATGATAGCAACACAATTTTCTACGACAATTTTTTATGAAATTGACGATTAATTCCTCACACAATCTGCGAGTTGCACGTGAGTGTTTCCCCCAATGCTCTTGCGTTTTGACCACAAAATAGGGCATTTGGCGTAAATTTTTCCCATGGGTGTGCCGCGGCCGTTTCAAAACAGTGTTACTCTCACGCATGTGACGTTTTGCGTGAATTTTGACCTATAGACGTGGCATTTCGCGCATCAATTTCTCGGATTTTGTTCACTGAAAAAGCAATTTCGGGGACTTTCGTTGCCGGATAACAAGTTTCACTGGGATGGCCCAATTCAGAGACCGATATGCATTGGGCCACCCGGTGAAATTGGTTTTCGCCGGGCGTTTGAGGTTTGAGTTTACATGGAGGGAAATGCCACTTTTTTCACTGGTAACTCGAAATAGTACATTTCACCACGATAGAGAGGAGAGTGTAACTTCACCCGACTCGTTGACGTACGCTTATGACAACTCGCCGGTAAGTTCCACTTTATACTCACACGTTGTGAAATGTACTATTACTGGCTTCAAAATCCTCGAAATTGGTTGTTCAGAGAGGTAAATCCGAGAAATTTATACTACAGTGAGCCAGAATCGGGGAAATGTTTTTCTTCTTCTTCGAGAAAAATCCGCGAACCGATTTCACAAACTTCTTAAACCAAGATCAACAATTAATCATGATTACAATGTAAACACTTGTATCAAAATTCATATGGATCGCTATAGGCAACTAATCACGATCAACTTTAAACGAGATCAATTTCGTTGGTGAAAATGGGCTTTAGTTTCTTAGGGAGCTAAATTAGACAAATCGATTTTTTTGGTGAGTCAAACCTGCGAAAAGGGTTTTACAGTGCGGAAAAATCGGCAAATTCAGTTTTCTGAATTGAAGCCACCCTCCGAAATTTGTCTGCCGGCGGCAACTAAATGAGTAATATTTATTTTTTAGTGAACTCAGTCAACACGCAAAAATATCCACAAAATCGGTATTTAGAGAGTGAAATCTGAGGAATTTGTTTTTAGTGAGCCATACCCGGGAAAATGTTTTTTTTTTTTTTTTTTTTTTTTCAAGAAAAAACAGGAAAATTGATGTTTTAGGGAGTGAACACCGAAAAATATACATATAGCGTTTTCCATTTCGATAAAATTCCGCTCTGAAGCCGAGCATTTCCACCTGTCTTCTCTGAATTATATCATATGGTAACGGAGAAGACGGGTGTGGAAATGCTCGACTCCAAAGCGGAATTTTATTTAAATGGAAAACGCCATTAGTGTATCAACCCAGCTAACATACCTCGCTGGGCCGCTCAGGGGACGTCTGTCTCATTGTCAGACCGCAGTACCTTTGAGAAAATGACCCTAAAATTTTTCTCGACGGAGGCGGTTTTGATAATTTTTTTTGCACAAGTAACCTCGACTCGAAGGGAGGGGCCATGGCCCCTCCCTTGGATCCACCCCTGGATAGTGCCCGTAGTAAAAGTTTTCTTGTTGATTCCTTAAATATTTATGGTGAGAGTGATCAATCGAACTTTCGAAATGAAGCAACCCGTACGAGATTCCATCACACTAAGTGGACAGACTATAACTTCACATTTGAAGGGCTCCAGGGAAAAACGACCTCAGTCCACTTTTGCTACGAATGTATCTTGTGAGGCTATTTGGCAGCTTATCCTGAGTACTACAATTTAGTTGATTCGATAAAAGCGTTAAGTGGCTCGAGACCTTCAGAAACACAGTAAAAAATATACCGTATACAAGAGAAAAAAGCGCGCCTATAAGGGAAGAAGGGGCTTCAGTCCAGTCCGCCCAAGCCAGCTGATGTTGCCTACTGTTTTCTAATCTATGAAATTCTGGTCAAACTATGATTTTTGCCTATTTTCTTCCTCGAGTAGAAAAAATCTCACGAGTTGAAAAATTTTGAATTCAATTTTCTACAAGTTTAGTTTAAGTGGACTAAAGCCGTTCTTCCCCGGGACCCTTCATTTGCATCAGCCTCAACACCACAACGAGCGTAGGACGTCACAGACAGGAGGGAAAGGGTAAAACGCTGCGAATTATCGAACAATGCCTTATTATTTCGACTGTGGGTTTATTATTCATGGATGTAGTCAAATCCGGCTTGAAATTACATGAAAATCGACACCCCACACCCCTATGACCCCAAATCCTTTGAAAATCCCCATTTTGAACCCGCTTTTGGCCCATAAAACCCAAGGAGGTTATTTGATCAAACTGATCAGATGTTAGGACCAACTAGACCCCAAATGCAGTCTATGTGCAAAAGAACGAGTTTTTTCGAGCAATCCAAAGGCAAGATATGGCCCGGACGGCGGACGGACATTTTTTTTTTTATTGCAGATTTGGATTCTACGCACTTTGAAACGTAAAACTACAAATTTTGAAGGGGGGTCAAAAAAATTTTTTTGCGATACGATTACAAAGACTTATTATTGAGAAATAATAAGCCAAAAATGGAATTGGAGGGAAATGTGGGAATTCCGAATCAACTACTTTCAAGCAATTTGCCAGCAGTGGCGTACCCAGAGGGGGGCGGAGGGGGATCGCCCCCTCCGAGAGACCGTTTTTAGCAAAATTTTATGAAATCCCAGTAATACGAAGGGCATTCATTACAAAATTCGTCCCCCGCCCTTCCTTATTAGGCTGCGGACTGCCGGAATCGCCCTGAAGGCTTTGTAGGTACGCCCCTGTTTGCCAGTGGTTTTATTACAAATGCAACTCATCGCGAGTTAGTTCACCAAGCTTTCAGAAAAAAAGAAAGAACAAATTCTGAAACCACTTGTTTTGAAGTTATAACTGAAAATGACATTTCGGTAGGGGAGGACATGTCCGATAAATGATTTTTTCTCAAAACAAAGGCCAGATTTGTGCTTCTCATACCTGGAAATGGCCAGGTTTTCATTTTCATGCATTTATCGGGAAAAAAGCGACAGACCGACGGTATGCCGAAAACCACCTGAGGTTGTGTATAAGCTCGGACTATATTTTTTTCACGAACGCCATAGATTCATTTCCTACGGGAACACAGAAGTTAAAAAAAAAAAAAAAAAAAGCCGCTCAGGGGACGTCTGTCTCATTGTCAGACCGCAGTACCTTTGAGAAAATGACCCTAAAATTTTACTCGACGGAGGCGGTTTTGATAATTTTTTTTGCACAAGTGACCTCGACTCGAAGGGAGGGGCCATGGCCCCTCCCTTGGATCCACCCCTGGATACTACCCGTAGTAAAAGTTTTCTTGTTGATTCCTTAAATATTTATGGTGGGAGTGATCAATCGAACTTTCGAAATGAAGCAACCCGTACGAGATTCCATCACACTAAGTGGACAGACTATAACTTCACATTTGAAGGGCTACAGGGAAAAACGACCTCAGTCCACTTTTGCTACGAATGTATCTTGTGAGGCTATTTGGCAGCATATCCTGAGTACTACAATTTAGTTGATTCGATAAAAGCGTTAAGTGGCTCGAGACCTTCAGAAACACAGTAAAAAATATACCGTATACAAGAGAAAAAAGCGCGCCTATAAGGGAAGAAGGGGCTTCAGTCCAGTCCGCCCAAGCCAGCTGATGTTGCCTACTGTTTTCTAATCTATGAAATTCTGGTCAAACTATGATTTTTGCCTATTTTCTTCCTCGAGTAGAAAAAATCTCACGAGTTGAAAAATTTTGAATTCAATTTTCTACAAGTTTAGTTTAAGTGGACTAAAGCCGTTCTTCCCCGGGACCCTTCATTTGCATCAGCCTCAACACCACAACGAGCGTAGGACGTCACAGACAGGAGGGAAAGGGTAAAACGCTGCGAATTATCGAACAATGCCTTATTATTTCGACTGTGGGTTTATTATTCATGGATGTAGTCAAATCCGGCTTGAAATTACATGAAAATCGACACCCCACACCCCTATGACCCCAAATCCTTTGAAAATCCCCATTTTGAACCCGCTTTTGGCCCATAAAACCCAAGGAGGTTATTTGATCAAACTGATCAGATGTTAGGACCAACTAGACCCCAAATGCAGTCTATGTGCAAAAGAACGAGTTTTTTCGAGCAATCCAAAGGCAAGATATGGCCCGGACGGCGGACGGACATTTTTTTTTTTATTGCAGATTTGGATTCTACGCACTTTGAAACGTAAAACTACAAATTTTGAAGGGGGGTCAAAAAAATTTTTTTGCGATACGATTACAAAGACTTATTATTGAGAAATAATAAGCCAAAAATGGAATTGGAGGGAAATGTGGGAATTCCGAATCAACTACTTTCAAGCAATTTGCCAGCAGTGGCGTACCCAGAGGGGGGCGGAGGGGGATCGCCCCCTCCGAGAGACCGTTTTTAGCAAAATTTTATGAAATCCCAGTAATACGAAGGGCATTCATTACAAAATTCGTCCCCCGCCCTTCCTTATTAGGCTGCGGACTGCCGGAATCGCCCTGAAGGCTTTGTAGGTACGCCCCTGTTTGCCAGTGGTTTTATTACAAATGCATCTCATCGCGAGTTAGTTCACCAAGCTTTCAGAAAAAAAGAAAGAACAAATTCTGAAACCACTTGTTTTGAAGTTATAACTGAAAATGACATTTCGGTAGGGGAGGACATGTCCGATAAATGATTTTTTCTCAAAACAAAGGCCAGATTTGTGCTTCTCATACCTGGAAATGGCCAGGTTTTCATTTTCATGCATTTATCGGGAAAAAAGCGACAGACCGACGGTATGCCGAAAACCACCTGAGGTTGTGTATAAGCTCGGACTATATTTTTTTCACGAACGCCATAGATTCATTTCCTACGGGAACACAGAAGTAAAAAAAAAAAAAAAAAAATCAATGTAATTAATTGTGGCTGGAGGTGCGACGTTGATGGTAGGATTAGGAGATAAATGTGGATGATCTCGTCTCTAAACGCTATCAAAACGCACTCGTCGCAAAAAAAAAAAAAAAAAAAAAAACCGCTTCAAATTTCAGGCTTGAAGTTACATGAACATCAACACCCCACACCCCTATGATCTCAAAAATTTTGAAAACCCCCCATTTTGAACCCGTTTTTGGCCCGTAAAAACCATGGAGGTATGAAGAGAGAAGAGAGAGGAGGGAGCGGCAGCTGTAAAATCAAGTTAACGGGGTGAAGCCAACATACAACATGGTAACATGGCCCCCCATGCGCATCAGGATTTGTGCTGAGGACTACTTTATCACGATCCCTGTTCTGTTATCTATTTCGTACATTTTATGGCCGAGGGACCACCAGTATCAGTGGCGGTGGAAGTGGGGTTCAGGGTCAGCGAATGCTCCCCTAATGGTCTTGAAGTGGTTTTGGTTCCACTTCGGAAATAAAATAAAAAGGAAAGATTTTGGTGTTTTTAGTGCATTTCATTCTGAAAATGCACTATTGGTCTCGTCGTGATGGTGGCAAACATGGGTCATGTCATGTTTTTTTCACGTTTCAGAACCTCTAGAACACGAATTCAGTGGTCTCCGGAATTCATATATATATATCTCTTTATATATATATATATATATATCTTTATGGCCGTTTTCTTGTTAGCACGATAACTCTCGTAGAAATTAATTTAGCGGAACGCGCTTTGGCAAAAAAATCAGTAGTCATAAGACACCGGTCGGTATTGCATTTGGGCGAAATCGGTCAAGGTGGAGGGGGGGAAAATCGGGCTTGAAGTCGTCAAAAAATCACTAAAAATCATCAGTTGATTCTAGAAGCATCATATTCGGTACGTATACTCCATGTTAGACTAGCCTTTGATTCCCATTTTAATTTTTTGAAAAAGTCAAGGGGGAGGGGGTGGTGCCCCCGGGGTGGAAGTAAGTGTGCGGTCTTGTTAGCACGATAACTCTCGTAGAAATTAATTTAGCGGAACACGCTTTATCTAAAAAAATCAGTAGTCATAAGACACCGGTCGGTACTGCATTTGGGCAAAATCGGTGAAGGTGGTGGTGGGGGGGGAATACGGCTTGAAATTATCAAAAAATCACTACAAGTCACCAGTTGATTCTAGAAGCATGATATTCGGTACGTATACTCCATGTTAGACTAGCCTTTGATTCCCATTTTAATTTTTTGAAAAAGTCGAGGGGGAGGGGGCGATGTCCCCGGGGTGGAAGTAAGTGTGAGGCCTTGTTAGCACGATAACTCTCGTAGAAATTAATTTAGCGGAACGCGCTTTGGCACAAAAATCAGTAGTCATAAGGCCCCGGTCGGTATTGCATTTGGGCCAAATCGGTCAAGGTGGAGGGGGGAAAATAAGGGTTAAAATGGTAAAAAAATCACTACAAATCACCAGTTGATTCCAGAAGCATTATATTCGGTATGATGATTCCATTTTGAAATAGCCTTTGATTCCCATTAAGTTCAGCTTAAACAAACCCGGCAGCAAACAGTACGAGGGAGGGTCAAACATAAACGAAACAAATCATGGTCTCAACATTACTACTTCTGGGACGGCTTAGGGTATCCGTATACAAAATGAAATGCACTCTTTCCGACCGCCAGCTGCCGGAGCGAAATTTTTATATTTTTCTAAATACGAAATGCGACTGACTAAAAAGTAGTAAAATAAAATCATATGGCGGGGAATGCCGCCACATCACCCTCCCACAGGGAGAGACTTAGGTCGTACCGAAAGAAAACGTACTCTCGGAGTTCTACTAGGCCCCTTTTACACGAGTAAGTTTTTTGATCAAAATAGCCATTTTGAAAAAAATTCACAGATGTTCCCTGCCTCAAATTGTCTGTTTGTGATCAGATTGAACATATTTGTGAACAAAAAACTTACTCTTGTAAAAGGGGCCCTATGAAAGTTGGGCGATGACGAGTCTTCGTCGCGGAGAATGAAGGCTGGTTGGACGCGATCGATTGAAACGGTGGTTTCCTTGGAGTTAGGTAGACGAACGGTTATAGTTTTGACGTTTTGGTCCCGTTTGGTAACTGGGTAGGGATTGACGGAGCGACTGGGATATTTTCGTCCTTGATTTTGGCTCTCGTCTCCGAATTGTTGGTCTTTTTGGGTAAAGGAATAAATTTTGAAGCGCTGGATTTGGGCGCTTGAGGGGTCTTGAACTTGTTTTCATTGCGAGAATATGGCTGGTATCTTCCAGGTATCATCTCGTTAAGAGATTTCGAGATAAATCTGCCGGCTGGTACCGCGTTAGTAACGGCAGTCGGAGGTGGGTAGCGCGGATTGTGCTGCATACTTCGAGACATGTCCGCAGGAAAAGAAATTGTGCTTCCAAAAGTTATTTCTGGAATGTCGTAGTCAATTTGGTAAAATATTCCTTGAAGAACACCCACGGTATTGCTTCTGATGAAAAGAATCTTCGTCATATCGCGAGAATAATAATTGTCGAGGACGCCGACCGCTTGGAAGAATACAATAACGGGGGGCAGATTGATGCAATTTTTCATTGTTTTCGTCCAGCGAATAAAATGGTCAACAGTGCCCGTTAGTATAACACCGTTCGGGTTTTTTTTTTTTTTTTTTTTTTTTTTTTTTTCTAAATACGAAACGCGACTGACTAAAAAGTAGTAAAATAAAATCATATGGTGGGGAATGCCGCCGCAGTCTTGTTGGGGGAGCAGCGCTCCCCCAATCCGATGTTTGAAGAATGGAGAAAAAAATGGCTTAGTGTTGAATTTTCCTACTACTACTCCTAAAAATTATCGTTTGCACCTTCCACAGCATGATTCGGGTTCACGAGATCGTTTCTAACATGCCAGATCTGCAAACTTTGGCGGGCTTTGATTGTGCCAAACCAACGGAATTGCTTGTATTTATATGAAGCCAAACATGGAATTGGTTCTCATGCCAAAACAGAAAAATTGGGTTCCCTTAGTGCCGAATACGCGAAATTGCTTCTGTGAAGGCCACAAACGTGTGAACTTGCTATTTTGAGCCCCGTGAAATATGACTTTTTAATGAGTCAACCCCGCAAATTTGGATTTTGAGGGAATCAATCCTTCAAAATTGATTTTTCAAAAGGCCAAATCTCTGAAATTTGGGCTTAAAGTGGTGAAAACTGTCAATTCTAGCCATCTAACCAAGACTATTCCAGTCAAGACCATAAAGAGGAGGAATGTGACTCTGGTATTGTCTGTATCGTTGGCCTTTTTGGGTGATTATAACCCGAGAAATTTGGTTCTTTGGGATCCAAATCCACGAAATTCGGCTTTGAAAGGGCTAACCCCACGAAAATTGTATTTTAATGTCGTGCTCAATGGGCATTCTGGTTCAGAGGGAAAATTGCATTTCATGGCAACCTCTTGCTCCCCCCCCCCCCAAGTTTCTGCTCTGAATAGTGTGAATACGTCGTTTTATGGTCGATGTAGCCGTTTTAGCCTATAACACGTCGATTACCTAATAAAACTGCGTCGTTAGACCACAAATTACCAAGTAAATTTAACCCAGAAACAAGAGAATTTCATGACGAAGCGGGAAATTTGGCGTAGAATTTGGAATGTATTAGCCTCAAAAATTGTATTTTTTCACATGTAGGCATAATTGTCTCAAAAAATAGTATTTTCCATGGAGGGGGGGATTAAATCTGAACTGCTCAGATTCCTGCTCCCCCAATGCCGGTGGACTTCCGCCGCCACTGACCAGTACGGCGAAAATCGGCGTCAATTTTTTCAACTTATGCTCCCACCTCCTCTCTTTTCCTTCCTTTATGGTAAAAACCCGGGGAATTTGTTGATCAAACTGATCAGCTGTTAGGACCAACTAGATCCAATAGAGTTTACGTGCGAAATAACGAATTATTTCGAGCAAACCTAGGGCAAGATATGGCGCGGACGGCGCGACGAACAGCGGACGGACATTCCAGAAATGGAATCTAGATATGTTAAAACGTACACAGATTACAGATAAAGCAATATAACACCCCTTTGTACTTCAGCCCCTGACCGAAAACATAGGTGTATTATTCAGAATGAATAATAAACCAAAATCAAATTCGCATTCAGGTAGGACAAGTGTGTGATTTGTTGCCAAAAGTGAACGCAAAGGGGGGGGGGGGAGTGATGAAGCGTTTGGATTTGAGCTGCTTGAAAAAAACGCTCTTTGCCCCACCTATTGGAAATAACATCAAGCTCCCGTTTGGCACTCTTCAAATCGGATATCACCTTATCACTAGCCTTCTTAAGGATACTATAGCCTTCTAAGTTTATTTTTGTGTTTTGTTGCAATTTAAGTTATTTTATTCGTTGGCTAGTTTTTTCAGTTTGGACGTTGCGTTCAAAAGCGCAATATGAATCTTCAGAGGGCGTGCGGCGTAATTAATATTTTAAGGTCACCGAATTTCAAGGTATGAGTTTTGTTCGTCTCATAACTGATCCCATAATGTCAAGTTCGTTCGTTCCGGCAGACTTTCCCCCAATTTCCGATTTTCACGGACAAAATATGTCTCGCAAGGACTTTTTCAGCCCTTCCTCCTCCACGGTCGACAACCCAGTCAGTGAGTTGGAAGCAGCTGCCCTACGGTCGATCCATATCGACCCAGGCGTTACCCTTCAAGGAAGGGATTTTCCGTAGGGTTATAACGAGGTGCAGGACGTATTTTAGAAAGCATGTAAGGGTGTTGTCAGTTCTTTCAATTTGAGACGAACACAATTTTTATGGATTTGATCTTGAATAGAAACTTCGTGCCGCCGGTTTCCATTTGTATGAAAGTATTGCCGACCAGTTGGACTACTCGAGTGTTATCAAAGGTAAGAGTGTAAAGAATGTAGTAGCAGTAGCTACTGTCGTAGCTGGCATGGTAGAGTCTAGTAGCTCGTACTACCAGGCCAGCTACTAATACGAGCAGCAATGTTTATGGCCCCAAAAATCAATATTTTGTATGTGTGTCGTGTCTAGTGCTCCACCTCCCCGACACGTTCAACTCTTGGTTCATGCTCACCGAACTTCACGTTTGGATGATTCTCTCGCGAATAATGGCCGACCCAGTCGAGGGGCGGGTCATCAGAAATTTCATTGTCGAAGCACTTTGGGCCGACGTTTCGACTCGATCAAAGAAGTTGGGCAACGAGAACGCGTCCATTATTCGAGATCAAATCCACGAAATGAACGAAGAATTTCAAGCGGCTCTAATTTCATACGACGAGGGAGCTATGAGCGAAGACCGGGTTCTGGCTAGCGCACTGTGGCGACGTTTGTTCAGTCGCGACTGCGTCGATGTCCATTGCTTGGAAGCGGTGGTCAAGTACGTCAGAATGACTGTACGTATCACAATGTGGTTCGTTAGCAATTTCGTTAGTTAACCCACGCGTTATTTTTCACAGATGTACAGTCTGGACGCAGTTCCTATTGAGAAACTCATTGAAAAACCGAAAGTGACATGGACTTCGGTCGATAAAATTATAAAAGAAATCGAGAAGTACAAGTGACGAGTTGGAAAACCTTTTAGTACATCTTAGGATTTCATTTAAATGCATTGATCTGTGATCCTGTACAGTGTAATTTAAAAAATATAACAAGTTGAACAAGTTACGACATTTCAACATCCTCTATGACAAGGTCATCCAACATTTCTTCCAATGTAATATGGGGCACCGAAGGATCAAAATCATCGTCCGAATCCACGGGCATGCTAGGCCTAGATTTCGACGGGTTCTTATAAATGTTAACGTTCTGTCTATAAATAGGATCTTCCTCCAGATCGTCCAAAAATGCGTTGTAATCCCTAAAACAAAAAACCATTTAAAGACAAAACCACATGAAAAAGCGTCGTTAAACTTCATTCATACTTGTTAGCTGAACCGATGCTATTGGCATCATCATCCCTCGGGAGATGCTTCAACTTCCACGCTCTCTTCTTGTTCTTCCTCTCATAAAATTTCTTCACAAGAATAACATCCGGCAGAGTCTCGCTGCTCAATTTGTCGAAATTGGAGTCGCTGACATTACTATCACCCACTCGGTATCTTTAAATAATAATAATTAAATCGAATTTTTCTACGACCAAGACAATTCTCTTTATGAGTTCTTACCCTAGAACAGAGTCACCCGGTTTGAGGATGTGTCCCAGGTGGCTTCGCGAGTGAATTGGTTCGCTGTTACCAATGTCGCAGCTTCGGACGACGTAAATGTCAGCCAAAACGTGCTGAAAACAAACGGTAAAGATAAGTTCGACGGGCGGGGGAGGGGGAATTAATTGCATTTTACCTTATGTGAGATTTTTCCTTGGCCGGGAAATACATTCCTCTCTTGTTCTTTAATTGGTTCGACGTCCATAACGATAAATTCGACCAATTGTTTTGGGTTGAACACGCTGTGAAAGGCGTCTCTCCAATAGTGTGACCCAGTTACTTCAGCGACTGTTACAAACTTTAATTAATAACGGCAACAAATCATAAAAGACGATAACAAAAATACGGACTCTGAGCAGTGGCCGGGTCGATCAAGTGGATGTTGTTAGTCACTCTCTGAACGATGCACAGTTGGTTGACACCTCCCAAGGCGTTAGCCATTTTTTTGGACAAACACACGACACTGTCTTTCGACACTGGGACAAGTTCGACGCTGAAGGAAAACTTGTAATTGTACGTATTACTGTGCACGTCGTGCGACAGTAGTTTCTTCGATTTTTGATATTTGACGGGAAGAACAGTCGTAAGGAAGTCGACGAGTTTTCGAGCGTGTGCTTCGGTCGCGAAAAAGAAATCGAGACCACCGTTCGCCGGTTTAATCCCCAGCGTGTTATCGCAAGCGCCGTGTTTCAACAGCAACTGTTCTAAATAATAGAACGTTTTCTTATTCTCCGCCTTTTGGCGAACTTGAACGGAGGCGCGCCAAAAGTTTTGAGCTTCAGTTCGATGACAGTCGTCGCACATTTGATGAGCGACGATGTATTCGACGACAAAACACTGTTCGAGTATGGCACCGCCGATGACTTCAGCCTGAACGACGAGTGCAACTTTGAGACGCTTCGAGTGGGGTTCGGTCCAGGCAAATTTTGCGTCGATGAGTTTGACTGTGTTGAGACCTTTGAGTTTTTTGAGACACAGGGCGAGAAGTTCCCGGGACTCGAGAGTGGCTCGTACCCATTCTGCCGGCGGCTGGAGATACCTGTGTCAAAAATTATGTGGCGTATTTAAAATTAAAAATAAATCACAACGGAGTAGAGGAAGACTTGCCTCTCGCAACCTCTGCAAAAGTGGATGGTGACCTGCTTGGGTATCCCTTCGGTGATATCTACAGACGAGCGTAGGCACGCAACACACATATTGGCCAAATTAGGCTCAATCGGAGTTCCACATTGACAGCACAAGCTTTGAAAAAAAAAAAAAGTTAGGTCACACCATTTCCGGTGTATTATACCCAGGAATATTAGAAGCTAGGTCATCGCGCCCTCTAACCACCACATAAATATCCGTGCACCTTTACCTTCGAATTTCCTTCGAGAAAACTCGTGCGGCCCCTCGTGCCCCCCCTTCCCCTCGTCACCAGATAGCCCAGATAGGCTTGCTTCCTCGAATACCGAAGGTATGGGAAGCCATTTTAGATTTGTGCCATAATCGCCCCTAAAGTGATTATTTAGCGTCTGAACCTCGAGACAATTCCGCCGTTAACAGTCGTATGTGGTTAACAAAAAATTTCGGGGCTCAACAGCCATAAAATTGCCAGTTTCAGGGCTAAGTAGCCGCAAAAATCACTAGCAGTGTCAAAAGAGTCGAGATTCTGAGGGTAAATATCCACGAATTTGAAAGGTTTCATTGGCAAATATCCGCAAGCAAGTTTTAGGCTAAATAATCGCAAAACTGCATGTTTGCATAAACATGCAAACATATATAATAGAGCCGCGAAATCTCTATTAGAGGTGGGAAAACCCCGATATTGTGGCAATCATTTTGATTTCGAACGTGACTGTGTTAGGCGTGTCGCTAAATCGCTAAGTACTCGGACAATAAAAAATTTCATGACCAAAAACACGCTGAATTGCGACATTGAAAACGAGCCGCTGTGAAATTGCTACATTAGGAGTTAAAAAACTGAAAAAGTTTAAGGTTATGGGTCTGAACATCAGCGTGATAGCAGGTTATTCGCATTCTATTTAGTGGCCGCGAACCCCGGTGGGTTCGAGTGACCAAACAGGGGCGTGGCCAACCCCTGATCCAGGGGTGGGCAGAAGAAGTCGGATGTTCTAGAGACCCCAGCAAAACAACTGGTAGAGTCAAATTCTTCCACGCAAACTTAGTAGAAAAGCAGTAATTCATCAAAAACTAACATCTCCGTTGGGAAACTATCGGTTTTAGCCTTCTATTCCTGTTCTTCTGTCCAAAGATTGGCAATGGTTTCCCCGGAAATCGATACTTTGTAGGAAAGGTTTGGCACTCAAATACCCTGCCTCACATCGTGCCTGACCTTTCATCAACGTTTTGTCTGAGAGACGTAAAAATCCAACATTTTCTAACTCAAAACTGGTGTTTTTAAACCAAAAACTAAAGATTTCACTCTATAACTCAATATTTTACTTCAAAACTGACGATTTTACGCCAAAACCGGTGTGTTACCCCTAAACTAAAGATTTCACAGCACAACTGGCGATTGCTAGCCAGATGATTAACATTTGAGCAAGCCACCGAGTGCCCAGCTTCGGGATTATCCGGAGGCGGGACTCCTCGGCTTGCCCTTACGTGGAAGAAATGGAGACCACACCAGTAGGCTGTACATTGATCACTGGTGAGGAACTAGTCGCAGCCGCCTTTTTTGGAGTCCGGGCTACCACTCAACCTGTCCCTTCTATGATACCCATGAAACTACCCTTCCCCCTGACAATATTTGACACGCGTTCATTGAGAAGGATAGGCAGGCGGGGTCAGTGGAATGCGAAAAGCTGCACACTCTTTGCCTGAAGTAGCTAAGCCCGTGCATTCGCTCACAACCACCGAGTCTACCGGATGACCAGGCCAACGCTCTTCCCAATGTTTCAGAACTTCAACCTGCCTGGTTTCCTCGTTCAACCACCTGACTGAGTCACCAAGATCTTGAAAACGTGAACAAACTGAACTTTTGGAACTGTCGAGGACCTCACAAACTATACGCCTGAAAGTTGACATTCAATGCAGAATACTCACATTTTATTGGGCGTCAACGCGATATTTTGGTCTGAGAGGTATTCCATCGCTAGTTGAATCAAACCACAGGGACCAAAATCAATTAAGAATTAATGAATTAACGAATTTTGGACAAAACCCCGTAATCGAGCAGCATGGCACTCGTGGACTTGTGATGACACTTATCAAGAACGAAAGGAGAAGTGAACGGGTTTTCGAGAATGCGCACCAGTGAGCGAACCAGCTGTGAACGGTCTTCTGTAGTTCACAAGTTCACTAGTTCTCTCATATCTTATCTGGATCCATGTGCGTTGGTTGGATTAGAGTTTGTCAACATTTTCGTACAATAAATTAGTGAAAATCATGGATTTGAACGCAGAATCTGATGACAACGTGAGTGGCGAAGAAAGCGATGATGACCGTCTGTCTATTCCTGAACAGGACGACTCTGAACCACCGAAAAAGGTAAGAGTTTTCTTTCTCCTCTGACCCGTACAGTTGATGTTTATGTCGTGTGCTAGGTTTTTAAACGAGGCATCGTGTACATATCGTTCATACCCCCTGGGATGTCTCCGACTGTACTCAGAAACATACTTTCATCTCACGCCCCCGTCTGCCGAATGTTCCTCCAGCCTGCACACCAGAAAAAAGGTTTTGGTTTCGATGCCTTGTTCTTGGCAGCGTATTTGAATTTACGTTTTTCTCACAGGCAGGAAGTTCCAAAAGAGGCCGGGACAAGTTGAAAATTACACCGAGGGATGGGTCGAATTCCTCAAGAAACGACACGCCAAACAAATTGCAGCCCTATTGAATAATCAGAAAATGGGTGGCAAGAAAAAGAGTCAATTCCACGACTACCTGTGGAATCTTCGATATCTGTCAAAATTCAAGTGGGTTCACCTCATCGAGAGGCTCAACTACGAGCGTGCCACTCTTCGCCAGCGTATGACGAATGAAATTAGCCAGGCGAAACGAGTGGCCAGTCATTTCAAAGATGCCGTGGACAAGGAAGAGGCTCAGAGGAGGAGAAAAAAGAAACTGAAAGGCAGAGTTGAGGCAGTTGATGCTGCAGGTGGCGAAAGAGCCGGCACCAGCACGGAAGAGGCGGATAGGCGAGAGCGAATATTCAAGCAGAGGGATACGAATGACGAAATAGTGGCTAAGAAGAAAATTAAGACAGCGTCGGGTGAGGAGAAACGGGAACAGTTTCTTTCCAGCCTGTTTGGTTAGTGAGTCGTGTATTTCAAATTGGCTAAACTAGGTACTCAATTTAATAAATTTTATTTTTACGTACACTGTCCGCCAAATGAACAAACCCAAATCCAGACGGCTAACAAAGATGGAGATAGGATGTTAGTTCAGATCATAGGCGTAGCTAGCTCAAGACAGATGGGTCGAAAGCTTCTTGTACCCCTTCACTTGCATTAAACCCTCTTTCTGACCCGGCATCACTTTGTCCCAATACAGAATCTAGACATGACCGTTTGCCGGTCCTGCGAAGTATCTGACATCCATATTTGTCAAGTCTCACGGTCAAAAAGTCAGTTATCGACTGAAAACAGTGGTAAACATTCAATGTTTTATTAATTAACTTAATTACATAAGAAGTCTTGGAAAGTTCTAAAAACAAATTGAGGTGCACAGTAGTAAGGCCTCAGTGAGAAAAAAGTTGCATTCGAACAAGGACGCACACACAGTTTCACTTGGTTTTATTTTGAATGGGGAGAAATAGTTTAAACTCTGCCGGTAGTTCATCCTCGGCATACAGTCTGTCCGAGAAGTACACCCGTCGTATTCGGCAGTTGGCGTGAATTTGAACCCGCAGAGTTTCGACATAGTTCGTTCCGTACGCTCGTCGCGTGAAATCCGCCAGATTGAATTGGATCTGATTCCAACCGTCGTCCAGTCGCATGGGCATCGTACAGATGAAGGGTTTGACTCGCGTCGTCGACTGGTAGTTGCTGGCACGAAAACGTCGGCGGACGTTCTTGTCGTCTAAAACCTAAAATTCGAAGTTTATAGGAGGTTAATACAGTTCTCTGTTTTCCGCTAGTCACAGTACCTGGACTTCGAACGTGAAATATTTTTTCAAGTTTTTAATGATCATGACTAAAAACGGTAATTTGATGCCCAGCGTTTTCCTTGGATCGGCCGGGCAGGTCAAATAAGCTGTGCTCACGTTGGTGCCCACAATTTCGAGCACTAGCGACTGTATGTCGTTGTCGGTAATTCGTTTAATGTGCCCATTACGTACCTGTTGGGGAAAAACAATGACTGATACATCGGAAAAGCGACTGGTAGGGGTGTGATGCTTCCGTCGTCAAAGGCTTCAACGCCGAATCAAACTATACAGGCCATCAATCCTCGCTTAACTCACACGTACCGAAAAAGCGTAGCATCGTGGACTGATTAGCACACATTTATTGAGAATAATGGACTACAGCTTACACACACATTTTTATATTTGGCGGAAGAGTTGGCTTGTAGCGATTTTAATCTGTCAGATCTACAGCTATATGGTAACGCTGCAGCAGGCTAGGACATCGCACACCGACCAAAACCCCTGCACTTGGTGCGGGTGCAAAATGCACGTCAGCTTACGTCGCATGAGCCCTAAAGAGGCTTAGGCGCCCGGCGGGGTATGAAGGCCGGAGCACACTAATATATTATTATATCCCGTCAATTTTAGCCCTTTACTTGAGTTTCTGACAAAGATCACACTAGAGGAAGAATTGCCAGGAACAGGGACTATGGCCCCCTGTTGACGTCCCTAACACATGAAGATCATCAAAAAGTGTTAACCACCACAAATTTGAGGGTCGTGTTTTCAAAATTGGTCGGCTTTGACCTCATGGTCAATCGAAAAGCACGGTCAATTCCAGCTAAAATGCAACGACCTCTGAACACTCCTCAACAGGGTATCACCGACAACGCAGGCAACTACGGCTACTTTTCTAATTTATTTATTGCACGCCTTGTATATACAGGGAGGATCCATATAAGTGTGACAACAATTTGAGGGTAAAACTACGTTAAGGGGTAGTTGTACATGTGTTTCCTCGACCCCCCTCCAATCATACCTCGCCCACTCCGCGTTACGGAAATTACCGCCGTATTTCTGCACCAATCGTGGACTTCAAGGGCTCATTTAAATCTTCAGAAAATTCCGCACAAGCGTACGATTTTGCTTACCTAAATAAGTCGTCGAAAGAGTTTGAATTTTCAAGGTAAAAGTTTATGTGAGTTTTACAGTTATTTTAGGGATGAAATATGAAAAATTTCGCTCCGGCAGCTGGCGGTCGGAAAGAGTTCATTTCATTTTGTATACGGATACCCTAAGCCGTCCCAGAAGTAGTAATGTTGAGACCATGATTTGTTTCGTTTATGTTTGACCCTCCCTCGTACTGTTTGCTGCCGGGTTTGTTTACGCTGAACTTAATGGGAATCAAAGGCTATTTCAAAATGGAATCATCATACCGAATATAATGCTTCTGGAATCAACTGGTGATTGGTAGTGATTTTTTTACCATTTCAGCCCCTATTTTCCCCCCTCCACCTTGACCGATTTGGCCCAAATGCAATACCGACCAGGGCCTTATGACTACTGATGTTTGTGCCAAAGCGCGTTCCGCTAAATTAATTTCTACGAGAGTTATCGTGCTAACAAGGCCTCACACTTACTTCCACCCCGAGGACATCACCCCCTCCCCCTCGACTTTTTCAAAAAATTAAAATTGGAATCAAAGGCTAGTCTAACATGGAGTATACGTACCGAATATCATGCTTCTAGAATCAACTGGTGATTTTTTAACCATTTCAAGCCCTATTTCCCCCCCTCCACCTTGACCGATTTGGCCCAAATGCAATACCGACCGGGATCTTATGACTACTGATTTTTTAGATAAAGCGCGTTCTGCTAAATTAATTTCTACGAGAGTTATCGTGCTAACAAGACCACACACTTACTTCCCCCCCGGGGGCACCACCCCCTCCCCCTTGACTTTTACAAAAAATTAAAATGGGAATCAAAGGCTAGTCTAACATGGAGTATACGTACCGAATATGATGCTTCTAGAATCAACTGGTGATTTTTAGTGATTTTTTGACGACTTCAAGCCCGATTTTCCCCCCCTCCACCTTGACCGATTTGGCCCAAATGCAATACCGACCGGTGTCTTATGACTACTGATTTTTGTGCCAATGCGCGTTCCGCTAAATTAATTTCTACGAGAGTTATCGTGCTAACAAGGAAACGGCCATAAAGATATTTATAATATATAAATTCCGGAGACCACTGAATTCGTGTTTCAGAGGTTCTGAAACGTGAAAAAAACATGACATGACCCATGTTTGCCACCATCACGACGGGACCAATAGTGCATTTTCAGAATTAAATGCACTAAAAGGAAGATCATACGCTTGTGCGGAATTTCCTGAAGATTTAAATGAGCCCTTGAAGTCCACGATTGGTGCAGAAATACGGCGGTAATTTCAGTAACGCGGAGTAGGCGTGGTATGATTGGAGGGGGGTCGAGGAAACACATGTGCAACTCCCCTTAAAAGTGGAGTAAAATGGTACCTTCGGAAGTGTCCTACGTCGATCCGTTCCGGAGTTATGATTTTTTTATTGTTTAAAAAAGTAATCAATGCTTGCTTTAAAAAATCCGCAATTTCTCGGCTTATATCGCACCAAATCCAAAAAGTGATGCCATTTTCAGAAACTACGGAATATTTACTTTAGGATAGAGGCCATTTTATTGCTTGAAATAATCGTCAACACCCAGAAATCTGGCATTTTTTTCATAAATTTACGAGGCCTCCAAAATTTGTCCGTTTTACGAAAAGTCGCTGTACCCAAACGGCTTCCTCAACAGACTTTCGATGTATCACAAAAACTTCCCCGTCTTCTAAGCTTCCTTTTGGCGTGTTCACATTTCATGTACGCAGTTTTTTTCAGTCGCTCAGAGCACTCCGAATATAGAAATTCGGGCCAGTCTCGGCCAAAACCACGTTAAAAGGGTCAAAAAAGAGCGTTTCGCGTTGTCCTTGGTTTCATGCCGACTTTCTCTACTCCACAGGGGGGCAACGATCCTTCGCTTGTGTAGAGGATTTCCTTCAACTTCATTGCAAATGATCACGCGACCTCTGTTCACGGGTCGTTAAATTCGCTCTCCCCCCTGGCAAGGATCCCTGGGGGGGCACTCGGCTCCCCCCTCGGATCAAAGGAACATGTTGGGGAGTCTTATTACAGTGTTCATTCAACACCTTGAAAATCCGTCTCGATTTCGAATAAGCCCAGGGGCATAAGTGATGGTGGGGGGAGGGGGTTCACAAGTGCTTCCTCGACCCCCTTCAGTCACGCTCACGCCCAGCCTATACTTATGCATTGTACAAGCCTATACAAATGCCAAAACGCCCCTGAAGGGCCGTTAGCAAGTGGAAAAAGGCAGAAAGTAAAACCGTTAGACCCCTCGGGCCACACTATACGTTTTTTGTCGTGTGATCGTACTAAAAAAAGTCGTATGAAAAGGAGAACATCAAGAAACCAAGGGAGACGTTCACACTATACGTTTTTTGTCGTACGAGCGTCCGTTAAAACAGGAGAAGGCAGGCGTAGAAGGGTGAGTGGGCATTGGGAAGAATGAAGGGGGAGTTCGCTGTTGCAAGGAGAACAGGGGAAGGAAAAGTGTCCTGGTGGGGAAAGTCGTACCATAAACGTGAATAGTGTGAACGCCTAGGATTAAAAAACGTATTAAGGCACGATTTTTTGCGGGACGATCGCACAACAAAAACCGTTCAGTGTGGCCCCATCAGCCTTATTCCTTGTCACTGAATTTGGTCGATGTTCACGACTCCCGACTTTCAGAATATCCCTAAAGATTCGCACGCCGTTTTTGGGGAACGTTTCCGAATCCGTGGCCAAAATTTAGAAATAGAAAAAAGCCGCACCTTTTCGTTGCAACATCCTAACGAAAATTGAGAAAAATATAAATTATAATTCCCCGTCTTGGGGACGGTGCGTGGCCAAAATTCCGCCAATTCACGGCTAAATTGGAGGAAAAAGGCCTAATCGCCGGTAAAATTAAGAAATAGAACTCATATTCGCATCTTAATTTGTGAAAACACACACATTCATCGTCTCGCGAATCGCGATCCTATGCGTCTAGGCCAAAATTAAGAAAATACGCCAACTCGCGGTTTATGGAGACCTTTTCACGGCTAAAAATGACAAAAAGGGGCTCGCTCACGGTAGTAAGAGGAAGCACTCATTTGCGGGACAAATTAAGGAAAAACGCAAATTCGTGATTAAAAGAAGAAAAATTGCTCTTTCGCGGCTAAAATTGAGAAAGCGCACCAATTCATCGTTTGGCGATGAAAAATCCAAACCCAAAGTAAGAAAAGGAGACCTTTTCAAGGAATAAAAGGGCTCGATTGCGCATGAAATTGAGAAACACGTGGTAGAACTTCTTCACGACTCCCCCCCCCTCTCTTCAGAAAAAATCAGGATCCTCGCCTGCATCCCCCAAATAATGGTAATGAAAAGCAGGCGCGTACCAGGGGGGGGGGGTCCACCGGGTCCGGACCCCCCCTCGAAATTTCAGATTTATTTCCCATGTTTTGCAGGAGACTTTTTATTTTCAATTTTTCCGCTCACGCATTGGAATAATATCGCACAATAATGATAGTAATATGTAGTTAAAAACTGAAAAGAGCAGGCAGAGTGGAAATACCCTTCCCCCCGCCACCGCACGGACCTACATCGGACCCCCCCCCCCCAGAAATCCTGGCTACGCGCCTGATGAGAAGGCCGGATAGTTCTTGGGGTCTTCGAACCAAAACCGCCTGAATCACAACTGGAACGCGTTCAACGGCTCGTCTGTTTGAAAATCCGTTGGAAGTTTTGAATACCCCGTGTTTAAGGCACGTTCACAAGGTCTATGTTTGTGTTGTGTGGTGCCTATGCAACCTATCAAAATGCTTCATTTTTCGAGGGAATAAATTTGTTTGGTTGCATAGACTCCACACAACGCAAACATAGAGCTTGTGAACGGGCCTTTAGCCATTTTTGGCAAAATCATCAAATGGTTAAGAGGGTGATTGGAAGGGGATGTCAGACGATCCAGTTTCCAACTGCTTAGCTGAATAATCCATTTCACAGGCCAAATTTCCATTTATCGGCTGCAGCTCCACACAACCAGATGTCACTCTAGCTAGAAATGACCAGTTTTCCGAGTAACAGCAGTCATGAAGCCGAGCAGAGAGTTTCTGCGGCTGAATTTTAATCAATCAAGCTGGGCGGCGAAGCATGTAGCAAAATTGATGAATAATAGTCAGGCCGGTTGGTTTGAACATTGTTGAGTAGGGAGGGGGGTGTTCTGTTCTGGGCATCTTTCAATCGTATTCTTGGGTTAAATTTCTTGTTTTGCGATTCTGCGAGGTTTGAAAAATCAGGCTTCCAGACCAAAATAGCGACGTTTTGAATCCCACACACACTTCTAATGAATCTAATGATTGCAACCTCTGCTTGCACCACTAGATTGCCCCACTCTGGGTCTACGGTCCAGGCCTCAGGACTGGTATACCAAACAAAAGCAGAGTTGTGTCCTCAAAATTGTAGGGTTCCAACTCGTGAAACAAGTAGGCAAACACGAATTTTTGCCTGCACCTTTCGAATCTGAACCTTGGAGCTTCTCCAAAATCCGAAGTGAATAGTATAGCTGAAGAATAAAATCAGCCCTAATAGGAAACTCACCTTCTTGTCCCATATCTGAAGCGGCTTGCTTCCGATACTGTACAATATCGACAGGAATCCACTTTGAAACGTATTTTTGAACATATTTCATTCAGTTTAACGTCCCAAAAAGAGCCGACCGAGTCCACTTCTTGTCACACACCACGGAGTGTTCCTCTAATGGTGTGATACCGGCTCCATTGGATATGAATAAACAACACTTAAGCCCCCCGCGAGATCAAAGATACAACTGACACGAAAAGGTCCGAGAATCCCTTTGATTCTTCCTTGCAAATCGCACCGAACAGGTAAGAATTTGAAGAAAGGCAGAAACACTCAACTTGTACCAAAAACTATCCAAAAAGATTCCTTGGGCGCATTTGAAACGATAACCTGATGAGCATATGAATCGTGAGGTTACCTTGAGGTTTCGTATTTTTATCAGTTCCGACTTGATAAAGAAGTGGCAAATTTTCTTCCTTTTAATTATTTTTCACTTTCCATCGGGCTGAAGTCGAAGGATGCCCGGACAACACCTTCCATTTAGGGTATTAACCCACAAACAGCGTGTCCTCAGTTTATTCAAAAGAGCCATGCGAAACGTCGAAGATTGGAATCATCCTGGCAGGTAAAATGCTCTCTTTTTCACTCGCTGAGGCCGAGTCTTTAAAAGCTCAGAATGTTCGTCCCTTGCGACAGAATATCTCTGAGGTACAACCAGGTCCTTCTAAGAGACAGATTCGACCAAAATAAGGGTATCACTGATGTGGATTTGGCTAGAAAACTGGTGGCCGACGGTGAGAAAGAGCTCGCAAAAAATCGTCATTGGCAGCCCAAAAAGTGTAAGGTTTTTAAATTCTCTTCTGAAGAGTGAGAAGGCTCTAATTGTAAGTTTTGTTTTCCACCTTTTTAAAATTCCAAAAGTTGGTCTGACCATCGGTGGCAGTGCCTACGGAAGAGATCCACCCCAGCCTGACTGGCTCTTAGATACGTGGCATCCACTGGAGAAAGCCCAATATCCTGAGTATTTCGCTACTCGGGAAAAAAGGAAACAGGAGTACATCAAAATGTGGGAGAAGGAGTATGGCAGTGAAAGTAATCAGTCGAACCATTGAAAAAACTGCTATTCACATGTATAACTATTGTAGAATGGGTGTTTTCCAGTGATCCACTTGTATATTAAAACTGTTGTAGCGTACGCTGTCAGTGGATATATCTTAAATGAAATGATTGAATTCAAATTTAATTCAATAGAATTACTTCCGATGATGAGGACAAGTTCGATTGAGTGGTGGCCACATGTCTGGACGGTCCTGCGGAAGTCCCACTTGGTATCTTTAGAGTGTGGCGTCGAACAATCTCGTATTGGAGAACGACAGACTGAATCCCCCCCCCCCCACATTCAGGCCCACTAACGGATGATCTCACACAAAGCTCTCTCCGAGTGATCTCGTGGCGTTGAGCAGCGGATGAGGGACTTGTGAACCGCGTTCGGCACGGATCGAAAAGCTATGAAAAGAATGTCCAAATAAAACGCTCACTTAACCCCTGAGCGTTTTAAACTAAAATTTTCAATATTAAAAAAATTCACGAATTCGCGTATATTCAGGTTTATCAGCACGGGGAATTTTCAATTAGACTAGCAGTTGAGACGGTTCTCCCCGTGATCCCGGTGTTTTTGACCCAGGGGCCTCAAAACTTATCCTGGACAGCGGCTGCATGATCGTTCGTCCTGCAGTTTGAAGAAAAGCCTCGACTCACTGGACCATAGAAAATATAGAGAATCGGTCGAATACGAGCGAAATTTTTTAAGGGTAATTTAATGGGGCACTGACGGCCCACAGAGTACAGCCTCCACCCACTTTATGGTCCCTTGAGACTTTCTAGTTCGACAAATACTCAAATGATGAAGAGGATCAACAGGTTTTATTAGTTAACTATAACAAATGACATTCACGATAAACAGCTCCGGTTCACGCCGTAAAAAAAGCCTAAATCACATAACTCGAGAACGCGTCATAAAATCAAATGTAAGTGACGCTATGAAGTTCTTCGGCTAATTGTTTAATAGTTTCAGCACTTTCACAATGCTTGAGGAAATTTTCGTTGATAGCTTCACCCCCCAGATGAGCTCCGCTGATCGCTCCCGCCATGCTGGCAATGGTATCCGTGTCCCCGCCCAGCGATATACTGTACTGAATGGCTCGTCTGAACGGATTCTCCGTCTAAGAAAAGCGCAAAAATTACCATTAATTGAACACAATTAACATTAATTCGCAGGGCTCACCTGAATATTGTCAATGGGTTTTTGCGACCTGAGAAAGCAATAAATTGCCGTGGGCACGGAGTACAGGGCAAAAACGTTATGTCCCAATTTGTCCACAACTTCTTCATCACCGACGTCGTCTTTTTTTAAAAGATTCTGAACATTTTTCAGTTGTGTTTCATACGTCACATTGTCCTCCGAAGGTCTATCGATTTTTTGTGTTAAAAACTTTGTATCTAATAGGTCGTACTACTACTTACAAGTCATCAGACGATGCCTCCTCAACTTTGATCATTTTTTCCAAGAGCGTTTTTGAAAATTTTTCAACATCAACGGGAGTTTTAGGGTTTTCGTAGAAGCTTTGCTGAACTGCCAGAGCCTGAACAAGAAAAATGACGAATTTCACTCAGATTGACTGGATTTCATTCAGAAAAAGTATTTCTCTACCTGACTAGCCCCCTCCCCCCTTAACACAACTAACGACCTTCGTAACTATCTAGACTCGAAAACCATCAATGCAGCCCTTGAAAACTGGACTTTTAAGCTCCGAAATACTTGAAATTTCAGCCTGGAAACAGAGCGTCCGCTACGAAAATGGCTGGAGATTTTATCCGGTGGACCAGATTTGCAGGAATGGGTAGGTACACCCTTGTTGTACAGCAGAAGTTTCAGTACTCAGGGGCTGTAATGAGCAAAATTTATGGCACTTTTGAAGGGTGATATTGTGGTGTTTCTGAAAGCTTCAATGAAAAGTAGAACTAGAGGACGCGTTTTATAGAGAATTCCCACGTTTAAGGAAGGTCATTAGACCAATTTGATTACCTGTAATATGGCACCATTGACACCCATTCTGTGGCTGTGAGTCAGACGACTCGTTTTGGCCGCAGTCTCGACAAGAAGGTCATCGTCGCGATTACAGAAAAGTGCCACAGGGGCAACACGCATAGCGGCGCCATTACCAGCCGATCCTTGTCCTTCGAACTGTTCACTCGCCGCCTTGTAAACGTCTTCAAATTTCGTTTCGCGGAGTTTTCGAAACACGCGATCGACAGTGGCCCCGTAGCCTCGGTTGGGATCTTGGAAGTATTCCGTGACAAACCTGTGGAAAGAGCCGCGTTGATGTTGAACCAGGTAAACTGTGGGGGAAGGGGCTGGACAAATGATCAAACAAAGTAGGTACTACACAATGTGGGGAGGAAAAGAGTGCTACATGTAAGGTCGAAATGAAGCTTTTTTCCAAAGAGGGGAAAGCTTTACGCCCTGCCACTCCTACTCCCCCTTCATCACCCTTAATCCTAGTAAACAAGATAAAGTCAAAGCTGCGGATGTAGAAGACGAATCGCTCTTATTTAAACCCAAAAACCGCTGTTCCAGTGCTTCACCCCCAGTTTGATGGCTCAAATAGTCAGTTTCTCCAGCGCCACAAAACTCGCTGATCCTACACCAATATTGATGATTAAGCCTCCGAAATTGAATATTTGTAGCAATGAAACTGAATATTTAGTTGGTATAACCTTCCACAAACACTGATTGGATCCCAGAAAATCTGCCGAAACCAACGACAAAGCGAAACGCTTTTTAGCAACGCCAGAGAGCATGACCGTACAATTTTCACTTTGACGAATTTATTTCAATCGGAAAATAGGGTTTTCGTGTTCCTAAACTGACGATTTCGCTTTGACCCGACATTTTGTTGCTAGGTCGGTTCTAAATATCACCGAAACCAATGACATGCTCATTTTTGGCTACACTCGCTCCACTAAACATAATTTTGTATGGTCGGCTAAATCCTTTTGTTTGGCTGTTTAAAACCCCAAATTCAGGGGGCTATGCTTATATCAAACTTTAAATCTTCTAGGGTTGGCTACATAAAAAATAGGGACATTGGCTCATTTAGTGAACCAAATTCATAGATTTGGCTCTATAGAACCCTAATTTGGTGGATTAGTGGCTACCGTTCAATAAGTTGACAGGTGCCCCACCAGCCGGAGATTCAGACACTTTGGGAGAATAAGGCGCACCGTGACCCTCAGCGGTGTGGAAAGGAGTCATTTGTCAGACACACCAGAGACATGGGAGCTCCATACGATCCGTGTACGAAAGCCCGCAGAGGAAGTTGCCACCTAGGCGGGATTTTCCCCCAACTGGCAGACTACGACCCTCGTCAATGAGGAAGTTGCATGATTTTCAAACAATTTACTATTGATCGGGGTCACCATCCACCCCGGTGGTATTCGATTAGATCAAAGTTCACTAAATTTTTAATAATTTCTTAAAGAGTCATAAATTGCCACCCTGTTTGAATCACATTTTTAGAGGGAAAGGACCACGCGAGATAATTTTTTTCTGTATCGGCCAGAGGTCGATACACACATCGACATTAAACCCACAAAGAGAGAAGTTTGAACTGAATGCGAATGACCTATCCAACACAATTGACAATGGGTTAGTTGAATTTTTGTTAGATTCTCAATAGAAAGTAAGTAATCGTAGGTAAACCAACGGAGCTTTTACGTCCAACTATTTCAACGAGATGTCGTGGACGAGGGCGAAGAGCACAGACTTTACTTTCAACTTTGTTTACATAAGTTGACATTTTTGCTCCTAAATAATCCAGCCTGCAGTGAGAATCGAACCCACTCAGCAGACGATACCTGGACATGAGAGTCGACGCCCTAGCGACCTCGGCCACTTTGCTGGGCTTAAATTCTTAATATATGGCCCCAAAAAGGGGCAAGTTGACGAAATTGTTCTCAGAGGAATGATCGTAAAAGAAAAAAATTAATAAAAGCCAAAACTCATGACATAAATTAATAAATTCCCCTAATAGTCGGCCCTCAACACTAGAGAAACGAGACACTTACGTTACGAGTCACCGACTAATCAAAAACGTTTTAACGTGTACAAAAAATAAGGCTTATAGTTATTAATAATTCAATAAAAAATGACTTTGACACTACTTCTACGACAAACTTATAGAGCTATTAACGTATTCTTATATAGAAGGGTACGAAAAAAATAGTTTCAAGTCAAAATCAGATAACATGCAACTTTCTCAATGAGAATGATGATTCAATGATTAATCACACAGAGGGGAGGACTCGAAGGGGGAAGTGTAAATGGTAGAAGACAAAACAGTCCCTCTGAGGAAATTAAGAGAAGAAAAATAGCGAAAAGTGCCCGAACCTTTTAGCCATGTCTTTGTCGTTGAAGGATCCGTGCTGAATTAACGACTCCACCACGGATTTTGTCATAGCGGTGTCATCAGTGTATCGCTTATATGGAGCTTTAAAAAAAAATAATAACGGGGGGGGGAGTCCTTTTCTTAAGATCCTCTGTCACTACGAAGAATTATCATTTCTCAAACAACTTACCTCTGAAATTGGGCTCTTCCAATTTGTCGAAATACTTCTGGAGCACCACTTTAGAGACACCGACTTCACCTTCGTACGGCGCTCCGAAACAGTCGCCGAGTAACGCTCCCAGAAGACATCCTCTAAACTTGCTGGCCGTTACAGTACTTTGAAGAACCGGAATCACCATTTTTCGGGGCCAGAAATCTCAAGATGCTTGGCTCTAATTTTGAAAAATACTTAAAATTTCAATAATCCCTCTCGATCCACTAATCACAAACTCGAATAACCTGCTCATTTGAAGCGCCGCACCATTTTATCTTTGACATTCAGATGATATCCGGACAGGCAAGGAAAAAATTTTGCACCAAATAAACACGTCAGTTTCTTTCATTTCATGTCTTGAGATTAAACGATAGAATTGCCGTGAAATCGCGCACGGCGTAGATTACATTCTCTTGAAATTTTTATATTGTCTGACAATGATAAACGGTTTCTAGAAGACATCGGGAAGGTGACTGACAAGAAATGGAGGAGCTGGAGAAAAAATACACCAAAATACCCGGTGAGTGTTTGGTTAAATCACTGCTTAATAATATGTTTCACTCATTTTGTACTCTCGAAAGTCGTCTTGCAATGAATCGGGGTGTGGGGGGGCGGTGATATGTACCACGACGTAAAATGACCCTTTATTGTCGCAGAGTGTCTTGCTACGCCCTTGATTCAATCCTCAACAGGGTCAATTGAGGAATAAATGAATAACTAACATGAAAGGAGAGCGTTGAATTATTGTATAGGTGTTGTGACTTTTGTGTGTCAATCATATAATATAAAATTGCACGCGAGACATTTCTTGAAACGTATATTTTAAAAACACTGACTGGAAAAAGAAATTAGAAACATTAGATGTCCCATGTGCTTTATAAGCCAGTAGGGGAGCCAATAAAAAGTGACATTTGAAGTCAATATACAATAATTCTCCCTCCCATAATGAAAAAGTACGAGAAGGGGAGACTAGTACATTACGTAATCATCGTAACGTAAAGGCGGGCATCTGACACGATGAGGCCATCCATCTTCTTTGTTCGTCCAGTGGCGGCTCTGCTAGTTGTAATGCTCGGGATTCATTTGCTGATGGCGAACGCGATTGAGGAGGATGTGGTGATTCAACGGGCAAGTTTTCTGGGAACGGTGGATTGTCTTGAGGTGCCTGCGTTTCAGGAAACCTCGGGACGTTGAAAGATTGTACTGGCCCGAACGTCACTCTTTTGGAAGGAGCAGGAACAAGCGTAGACCTCATTTGATTCACGTGTCTCTTGACGATTTTCCCTGAGTCCAGAAAGACTTGATAGTGACGACTGACCACAGGCGAGAGGGGTAGCCCTGTAACGAAATCGAATTTTCCTTATTCTTTGGAAAACGCTGTCGTGGTCGTGTGACGTGGCCTTCAGACGGTTCTTGAGCAGGGGCGTAGGTACGGGGGGGGGTTATGGGGAATAGATCCCCCCCCCCCAGAGCTACATGTATACGAACGAAGGAGCACTAGTACCATAACGAAGAGCCCCATAAAATCGCCAAAAATGAGCGTTTCACATTGAAGTTAGGTTGAACAGATTTTCTGGAATTGAAGCAGCCCGAAAAGGTCCGAGTACGTCCAGGTTTTTCCTTGGACTTCAGACGGGGGGGAGTTCGCCCCGAACCCTCGGGTCCGCCCCGAACCCTCTATCAGACAAAAATCAGTAATATTCTTGGCTATAGCTGCTCGTGGTCTCGCGATGCAACTTCCAGACTAAAATTAAGAAAAAAATCGCTGATTCGCGGTACATGGAGGCCATTCTTCAAATAAATTGTGGAAAACCGATAATTTCCCGCTAAAACTGAGAAAAGTGCTAATCCCCTGGTAAAAAATTTAAAAAATCGCTAATTTGCTACTAAAATTGAGGAAAACGCCAAAACTCGTGGATAATTAAGAAACATCGCTCACGGGATAAAAACGATACTTTGCTGCTAAAGTTGAGAAAATGCGCAAATTCATGGCTATGGGAGGGGGTGGGGCAAAACCGCTAATCTGCGGCTGAAATTGAGAAAATTCGCTAATTCACAGGTTTGAAACCTCACCGCTACAATTTAAAAAAAGCGCAACTTTTCAGGCTGAAATTGAAAAAAAAAAAAACACCAATTAGCGCAGCTAAAATTAAGAAAAACGTTAATTTTCAGTTCAAATTTGGGAAAAGTGCTAATCCCCTGGTAAAAAATTTAAAAAATCGCTAATTTGCTACTAAAATTGAGGAAAACGCCAAAACTCGTGGATAATTAAGAAACATCGCTCACGGGATAAAAACGATACTTTGCTGCTGCAAAAGTGTTGGATTTGGGCAAACCCGGCGGTTAAAGCTGAAAAAACACACTATAATATTGACAAATAAAAGACGCTTTCAGGTTAAAATTGGACAAAAATGGCAAATGGTGCACTGAAATGGGGGGAAACTGAAATGGCGTAAAACCGCCTATTCGTGTATGAAAAGGGGAATAGGATGCTGAATGCTGAATGGCCGCAAAATTAGCACAAAACGCTATTTCACAGCTGAAATTGAGAAAAATCGCTAATTTGCAATTTGCAGATATAAAGTTGTGGAAAAACATTAATTCGCGAATACAAAATGAAGAAAATCACTAATTCGTGGCTAAAATTGAAAAAAAAAAAAACACCAATTAGCGCAGCTAAAATTAAGAAAAACGTTAATTTTCAGTTCAAATTTGGGAAAAGTGCTAATTCTCAGTTGAAAATGGAAAAAATTGCTAATTTGCTGCTTAAATTGAGTCAAACGCCAATTCTTGGTAAAAATTGACAAAAATCGGTAGGTAATGCACGGGTTGGAAACGCTACCACGCTGCTAAAAGTTTAGAAAAAGCGAAAATTCGCTGGTAAAATTGAGAAACATCACTAATTCTCGAATTAAGTGTCGTGAAATTTCTAATTTAAAAATGATGATTTTTTGACAGAAATGGATGGATAGATGTAAATTTTTTTTTTTGAACAAAAAAAAAATACATTTATAATTTAAATTCGCACCTTCTGAAGGCATTTTTGTGGCCAAAATTCAGAAAAATGGCACATTCACGCATGGCTATATAAAAATGGAAAACATCGCCAATTGAAAGCTAAAATTGCGCCAAATGCCAATTTGTGACTGAAATTGAGAAAATTCGCTAATTCACAGGTTTGAAACCTCACCGCTACAATTTAAAAAAAGCGCAACTTTTCAGGCTGAAATTGAAAAAAAGCGCCAATTTATGGCAATAGACGAAGAAACCGCTAATTAGCGAGTAAACTGAGAAAAATGGCTCATGCATTGCGTATGGTGAACCAAAAAAATCCTAATTCGTGAAAAGTCCCCCTATTTTGCGGCTAATATTGTGGAAAACACTTAAGAAAACCGATAATTTCCCGCTAAAACTGAGAAAAGTGCTAATCCCCTGGTAAAAAATTTAAAAAATCGCTAATTTGCTACTAAAATTGAGGAAAACGCCAAAACTCGTGGATAATTAAGAAACATCGCTCACGGGATAAAAACGATACTTTGCTGCTAAAGTTGAGAAAATGCGCAAATTCATGGCTATGGGAGGGGGTGGGGCAAAACCGCTAATCTGCGGCTGAAATTGAGAAGAACGATACACTCTGCCAAAATTGAGAAAAGCGCTAATTTGCGGGTAGAGTCCAAAAATCGCCCCTAACTGAGAGGTTGAGGCTATGATGATGCCAACAAGATGTCCAGATTCATGAGTGTGCTGGCTGGGTGGAATGATGACTAAAATGTGAAATTACCCCCTCCCCTCACCCTTACGAGATTTCCATCTGATCTCCCCCCCAGGACAAATTCCTACCTACGCCACTGTTCTTGAGAGTCTGTACGTTTCGTTCGGCGAGTCCATTTGTCGCGGGGTGGCCAGGGGCTATGAATTTCTGTAAAATTCCGCGGGATTTACAGTATGACTGGAAGGCTCCACTCTTGAAAATAGAGGCATTGTCCGAGACGAGAAAACGTGGATAGCCGTGAACCGAGAAAATATCTTCAAACAGAGAATTAGTTTTAGAACTGGACGGGGGTTCAGAGATAAGTTTTACTTCCGCCCATTTTGATTTGGCGTCAACGCATACCAGAAAAAATTATCCTTCGTAAGGTCCGGCGAAATCGATATGCTAATTGACAAATTTTTATGAGTTTCGTGAATGTTATTAATATTAAGTAATTAAAGATTATTTGAGTACAAACATTCAAGTTTTATTAATGGCCGACTAGTTTCGGAGTAGACTGCACTCCATTTTCGAGGCCGAAACAAATCTCTTTGACAAACGTCTCACGCAAAATTCCCAAAAATCCCGGCGACGGATGTACAAGGAAACTTGTTTCTGTACTCAACAACACTGTAAACAAGTTTCCTTGTACATCCGTCGCCGGGATTTTTGGGAATTTTGCGTGAGACGTTTGTCAAAGAGATTTGTTTCGGCCTCGAAAATGGAGTGCAGTCTACTCCGAAACTAGTCGGCCATTAATAAAACTTGAATGTTTGTACTCAAACGATATGCAATCTCTCCCAATTTTCCTGAGGAGAATCCCAGGGATGAACAGCGACTTTAGGAGGATTCGATTTCGTTTGAGCGCAGTTTTCACACTCTTTTGTTAATCTCTCGATGTCCCTGTCGATCATTGGCCAATAAACATACCGTCGAGCTAAATGTTTCATTTTCGTTGAACCAAGGTGTGTTTCATGCAGTTCTTGAAGAATTCTGGAACGTAAAGGAGAGGGTATAACTACTCTGTCATTACGAAAAAGGATACCATCGAAGAGAGTGAACTCAGAGTCTTCCGCTGATGAATTATTTCACTCAATTCTTGATCTTTATCCGTCTCCGTTCGGATTTGCTGCGCTGTTATCTCGCTATTAGAAATCTGGAAAATAACCTGTGAACATATTTTTTCTTTATGTGTCCCAGCAATTAATTAATTGCAAATTAGACGACCCTTGTCTTAGGACTTTTCAAGGGATTACTCCCCCCTCACCGCACCACCCTAGTCACTCTTGCAGTGAATTCGAGGGAGTGGGGAGGCTGAAAATAAAGAATTAAACTTTATTGGCCTCTGAAAGCAAAGTGCCTGACATCTGGTGTTATCAATGTAAAGCATTGATGGAGAGGTTCATGATTATTTTTATAACAGGAATCGCTGAGAAACAATAAAGTTTTTTAGTGCATTCTATTGAATTTGTGTTCAACAACCCGCTGGAATATACAGTATTGGCCGCTTAAAATGTAAGTATTTTAGATTCAATAAGCGTTTCATTGAACCTGAGGGTGCCGTACCAGGAATAATTGCGTTTTGAGAGAGTACAGTATTAGTCTATCAACACGCCAAATGGTGAATCTTAAGCCGGCTCCACACATGCGGTATTTACCAAATAACGAGCAAAATATTTTTCAATTTTCAGTTGGTCGGTTTCTAGGAAATTGATTAATATTTTGCTCGTTATTTGGCAAACACCGCATGTGGGGAGCCGGCTTTATATTTTAATTACAATTTCATGTGAAATTATAGGTCTATTCGTTTGTCGTCCGGAGCTGCACTATTAGCACTGAAAGTATTAACCTTTCATTATTTTTTCGCGTTATTTCACATGATAACCCGCGAGGTTGCAAAATTGGACAAAAATGGCAAATGGTGCACTGAAATGGGGGGAAACTGAAATGGCGTAAAACCGCCTATTCGTGTATGAAAAGGGGAATAGGATGCTGAATGCTGAATGGCCGCAAAATTAGCACAAAACGCTATTTCACAGCTGAAATTGAGAAAAATCGCTAATTTGCAATTTGCAGATATAAAGTTGTGGAAAAACATTAATTCGCGAATACAAAATGAAGAAAATCACTAATTCGTGGCTAAAATTGAAAAAAAAAAAAACACCAATTAGCGCAGCTAAAATTAAGAAAAACGTTAATTTTCAGTTCAAATTTGGGAAAAGTGCTAATTCTCAGTTGAAAATGGAAAAAATTGCTAATTTGCTGCTTAAATTGAGTCAAACGCCAATTCTTGGTAAAAATTGACAAAAATCGGTAGGTAATGCACGGGTTGGAAACGCTACCACGCTGCTAAAAGTTTAGAAAAAGCGAAAATTCGCTGGTAAAATTGAGAAACATCACTAATTCTCGAATTAAGTGTCGTGAAATTTCTAATTTAAAAATGATGATTTTTTGACAGAAATGGATGGATAGATGTAAATTTTTTTTTTTGAACAAAAAAAAAATACATTTATAATTTAAATTCGCACCTTCTGAAGGCATTTTTGTGGCCAAAATTCAGAAAAATGGCACATTCACGCATGGCTATATAAAAATGGAAAACATCGCCAATTGAAAGCTAAAATTGCGCCAAATGCCAATTTGTGACTGAAATTGAGAAAATTCGCTAATTCACAGGTTTGAAACCTCACCGCTACAATTTAAAAAAAGCGCAACTTTTCAGGCTGAAATTGAAAAAAAGCGCCAATTTATGGCAATAGACGAAGAAACCGCTAATTAGCGAGTAAACTGAGAAAAATGGCTCATGCATTGCGTATGGTGAACCAAAAAAATCCTAATTCGTGAAAAGTCCCCCTATTTTGCGGCTAATATTGTGGAAAACACTTAAGAAAACCGATAATTTCCCGCTAAAACTGAGAAAAGTGCTAATCCCCTGGTAAAAAATTTAAAAAATCGCTAATTTGCTACAAAAATTGAGGAAAACGCCAAAACTCGTGGATAATTAAGAAACATCGCTCACGGGATAAAAACGATACTTTGCTGCTAAAGTTGAGAAAATGCGCAAATTCATGGCTATGGGAGGGGGTGGGGCAAAACCGCTAATCTGCGGCTGAAATTGAGAAGAACGATACACTCTGCCAAAATTGAGAAAAGCGCTAATTTGCGGGTAGAGTCCAAAAATCGCCCCTAACTGAGAGGTTGAGGCTATGATGATGCCAACAATATGTCCAGATTCATGAGTGTGCTGGCTGGGTGGAATGATGACTAAAATGTGAAATTACCCCCTCCCCTCACCCTTACGAGATTTCCATCTGATCCCCCCCCCAGGACAAATTCCTACCTACGCCACTGTTCTTGAGAGTCTGTACGTTTCGTTCGGCGAGTCCATTTGTCGCGGGGTGGCCAGGGGCTATGAATTTCTGTAAAATTCCGCGGGATTTACAGTATGACTGGAAGGCTCCACTCTTGAAAATAGAGGCATTGTCCGAGACGAGAAAACGTGGATAGCCGTGAACCGAGAAAATATCTTCAAACAGAGAATTAGTTTTAGAACTGGACGGGGGTTCAGAGATAAGTTTTACTTCCGCCCATTTTGATTTGGCGTCAACGCATACCAGAAAAAAATATCCTTCGTAAGGTCCGGCGAAATCGATATGCAATCTCTCCCAATTTTCCTGAGGAGAATCCCAGGGATGAACAGCGACTTTAGGAGGATTCGATTTCGTTTGAGCGCAGTTTTCACACTCTTTTGTTAATCTCTCGATGTCCCTGTCGATCATTGGCCAATAAACATACCGTCGAGCTAAATGTTTCATTTTCGTTGAACCAAGGTGTGTTTCATGCAGTTCTTGAAGAATTCTGGAACGTAAAGGAGAGGGTATAACTACTCTGTCATTACGAAAAAGGATACCATCGAAGAGAGTGAACTCAGAGTCTTCCGCTGATGAATTATTTCACTCAATTCTTGATCTTTATCCGTCTCCGTTCGGATTTGCTGCGCTGTTATCTCGCTATTAGAAATCTGGAAAATAACCTGTGAACATATTTTTTCTTTATGTGTCCCAGCAATTAATTAATTGCAAATTAGACGACCCTTGTCTTAGGACTTTTCAAGGGATTACTCCCCCCTCACCGCACCACCCTAGTCACTCTTGCAGTGAATTCGAGGGAGTGGGGAGGCTGAAAATAAAGAATTAAACTTTATTGGCCTCTGAAAGCAAAGTGCCTGACATCTGGTGTTATCAATGTAAAGCATTGATGGAGAGGTTCATGATTATTTTTATAACAGGAATCGCTGAGAAACAATAAAGTTTTTTAGTGCATTCTATTGAATTTGTGTTCAACAACCCGCTGGAATATACAGTATTGGCCGCTTAAAATGTAAGTATTTTAGATTCAATAAGCGTTTCATTGAACCTGAGGGTGCCGTACCAGGAATAATTGCGTTTTGAGAGAGTACAGTATTAGTCTATCAACACGCCAAATGGTGAATCTTAAGCCGGCTCCACACATGCGGTATTTACCAAATAACGAGCAAAATATTTTTCAATTTTCAGTTGGTCGGTTTCTAGGAAATTGATTAATATTTTGCTCGTTATTTGGCAAACACCGCATGTGGGGAGCCGGCTTTATATTTTAATTACAATTTCATGTGAAATTATAGGTCTATTCGTTTGTCGTCCGGAGCTGCACTATTAGCACTGAAAGTATTAACCTTTCATTATTTTTTCGCGTTATTTCACATGATAACCCGCGAGGTTGCAAAATTTCGTACTACTCGGAGTAGTCCGGGACGACAAACGAATAGACCTTATATTAGACCAACCATTAGCATCAGAAATGTGCTTAGTTGACCCCTTTGATACGGCTACTGCGTTATGAATCTATGCAACAAAACTAATGATTGTATTCTCAATAAAAAGACATTTTTAGATAGGTTGCATAGACTCCACAGCCGTAACCACCATTTTTTGGGCACAGGGCCTGAAAACGTCTAGTCTGAACAGCCCACCTCATGAGGTTTCCGTAAAAATCGACAGTGAGAAAATTATATCGAGCAGTTGCACGTGTAAGGCAGGCAGCGGCAAGTGCAAACACGTGACTACGATTTTGCTCATCCTCAATAAGTGAGATCAACAAAGTACCGACCCATTTCCTAGCCGAGCTATTGGTGTACAATGTAATCGTTGACATACCTTTTTCCTCCCTCGTCAAGGAACTCGCTTGATACTATGAAGCGCGTGAGCTGCACAGATTTGCGACAGTCTTGGGGAATAATCAAAAAGTCGGTCAAAGACATGTACGAGGCTCAAATTCGGATTCAGCCACCCAGCGATGCACGCACCATCGAATGACACAAAAAACGATTTGCGACATTTGTGAGACAATTCACTTTCGAAGAGGAAAGTATAAAGGCCGATTTACACCTATCATGCACCCTTCCGATCGTTCGGAACGTTATTTTCCAAGTTTTCCTTATATTTGCATCGGCAGGGAATCGGTGGAACGGCACGTTAAGGGTTCGATTGTTACTCGAACATTGGGGAACGCAACACACCCGTCGAATCTTTTTCAACTTTCGATCCTCAGACGTGTAGGAGAGGTCCATTATAAACGCCTGTAATGAACAATTTATTGGAGAAATAAAATAATGAAAACAATAATAAGTTGGCTTGCCTCACAACACTACTGGGTGATTAGGGGTTATTTACCCAAGTGCCTACCCACTCAGATAATAAGTGGCGCACTCTATAATCTCTTTCACAGGCCAATTGAAGCTAAATACTTACCATTTTTTACTTGTTTTGAGTTCCGAGAAAAAATTGCTTCCAGGGTGGGATTCGAACCCACGACCTCCTAGTTTCGCGCCAGGTGCTCTGCCACTGAGCTAGCCTGAGAGGCTTTTCTCGGAACTCAAAACAAGTAAAAAATGGTAAGTCTTTAGCTTCAATAAAGTTTAATTCTTTATTTTCAGCCTCCCCACTCCCTCGAATTCACTGCAAGAGTGACTAGGGTGGTGCGGTGAGGGAGGAGTAATCCCTTGAAAAGTCCTAAGGCAAGGGTCGTCTAATTTGCAATTATATTTCTTGACCGGTAGAGCCTTATGATGGTGGAATATTCGAGAAAGAGGTTCTTTATCTGTAACAAGTCCAGATTCATGAGTGTGCTGGCTGGGTGGAATGATGACTAAAATGTGAAATTACCCCCTCCCCTCACCCTTACGAGATTTCCATCTGATCTCCCCCCCAGGACAAATTCCTACCTACGCCACTGTTCTTGAGAGTCTGTACGTTTCGTTCGGCGAGTCCATTTGTCGCGGGGTGGCCAGGGCTATGAATTTCTGTAAAATTCCGCGGGATTTACAGTATGACTGGAAGGCTCCACTCTTGAAAATAGAGGCATTGTCCGAGACGAGAAAACGTGGATAGCCGTGAACCGAGAAAATATCTTCAAACAGAGAATTAGTTTTAGAACTGGACGGGGGTTCAGAGATAAGTTTTACTTCCGCCCATTTTGATTTGGCGTCAACGCATACCAGAAAAAAATATCCTTCGTAAGGTCCGGCGAAATCGATATGCAATCTCTCCCAATTTTCCTGAGGAGAATCCCAGGGATGAACAGCGACTTTAGGAGGATTCGATTTCGTTTGAGCGCAGTTTTCACACTCTTTTGTTAATCTCTCGATGTCCCTGTCGATCATTGGCCAATAAACATACCGTCGAGCTAAATGTTTCATTTTCGTTGAACCAAGGTGTGTTTCATGCAGTTCTTGAAGAATTCTGGAACGTAAAGGAGAGGGTATAACTACTCTGTCATTACGAAAAAGGATACCATCGAAGAGAGTGAACTCAGAGTCTTCCGCTTGATTCGTGATTTGATGAATTATTTCACTCAATTCTTGATCTTTATCCGTCTCCGTTCGGATTTGCTGCGCTGTTATCTCGCTATTAGAAATCTGGAAAATAACCTGTGAACATATTTTTTCTTTATGTGTCCCAGCAATTAATTAATTGCAAATTAGACGACCCTTGTCTTAGGACTTTTCAAGGGATTACTCCCCCCTCACAGCACCACCCTAGTCACTCTTGCAGTGAATTCGAGGGAGTGGGGAGGCTGAAAATAAAGAATTAAACTTTATTGAAGCTAAATACTTACCATTTTTTACTTGTTTTGAGTTCCGAGAAAAAATTGCTTCCAGGGTGGGATTCGAACCCACGACCTCCTAGTTTCGCGCCAGGTGCTCTGCCACTGAGCTAGCCTGAGAGGCTTTTCTCGGAACTCAAAACAAGTAAAAAATGGTAAGTCTTTAGCTTCAATAAAGTTTAATTCTTTATTTTCAGCCTCCCCACTCCCTCGAATTCACTGCAAGAGTGACTAGGGTGGTGCGGTGAGGGAGGAGTAATCCCTTGAAAAGTCCTAAGGCAAGGGTCGTCTAATTTGCAATTATATTTCATTGACTTCATTTCCGATATACTGGTCAGAGTAACGCTGAGAATTATGCGCTGGAGCTCTCGAGAGACAATCGACGTTTTGATTTTCCTGTCCTCTTGAATTTTATGACATAATCGAAACCTGAGAGGAAGGAAGCGTATCGAAGTAATCTAGACGATGTCATCTGAGGTAGAGCCTTATGATGGTGGAATATTCGAGAAAGAGGTTCTTTATCTGTAACAAGTACGAAAGTATTGGCATAAAGATAGTTATAGAAATGGTGAACACCGAATACTATAGCCAGAGCCTCTCGATCTAGCTGGCTATAGTTTTGCTCAGAGACGGTAAGCGAACGTGAGGCGAAGGCTATAGGCTTTTCGAAGCCTTCATATGTGTGACTCAAGACCGCGGCGATCCCTGTTGGGCTTGCGTCTGTAGTTAAAACAATGGGCAGTGAGGGGTTAAAAGGGACGAGAAAACGGTCGCTACAGAGTTCTTCTTTGATGTTTTGGAAAGTTGACTCACATTGAGGAGTCCAAGACCAACGAATGCCTTTCTTCAAGAGGCAGCGAAGATTGTACGTCATTGTAGAGAAATCGGGGATAAAACGAGAATAATAGGTTGCAAGGCCCAAAAACGTCTCAGTTCATCAGGATTTGTTGGACGTGGCATATTCCGGATGGCTGAAACTTTGTCTGGAGACTTCGAAATTTTGTTATGTTCCACGACATGACCGAGGTATTCAATTTTTTCCAGAAAAAAGTTGCATTTACTTTTATTAAGATGGAGGTCGAAATCAGTTAAGCGTTGAAGACAGAAGCGTAAATTTTGAACACATTCATCAAAAGTCAAACCGTGGACGATGATATCATCGAAGTATGCCTCGGTTTTCTGGAGGCCCTGTAGAATCTGAGATAGAATTCTGTTAAAATCCGAAGAGGCCGTTTTGATCCCGAAACTTAGTCGATGCATACGGTACGTTCCACGATGGGTTGCCATGGTTTGTATCACTGCACTATCATCGTCAACTTTTAAATGGAGATATGCTTTATACAAATCGACTATACTTTATACTGCACTATCATCGTCAACTTTTAAATGGAGATATGCTCTATACAAATCAAGCTTACAAAAAAAAACGAGAATTATGAAGGCTATTTAGGACATCTTCAATGTGCCTGATAGGATAGTTTGCTTTGACGAGTCTTTCGTTTACCCCTCATTTGTAGTCGATGCACAGCCGAATACCTCCGTCAGATTTGGGAATCGCGACAAGAGGGGATCCCCAATCGCTTGTTAGAATTGGAGATATAATACCGTCAGCTTCCAGAGAGTCAAGTTCCCGGTCGACGCGGTCCCTCAGAGCATACGGTACATTACGCTCTTTAGTGAACACAGGGTTTGCACCGGGTCGAAGTTGAAGGTGTACTGTTATTCCGGGGACACACCCAATTTTCGCCTGAAAAATTTTGGAAAACTCCTGGAAAATTTGAGCAACGGCATTACCTGAGTCAAGTTGATGAACAGGAATTGACTATTTTGCATCGTTTTCGATTTCTTTTAGCTCAATGCCCAAGTCCCTGATCCATTGTCTACCCAGTAGAGTGGCATGACCATCTGGGACGATGTGTAATTCACCATCGATTTCTTTCCCACGGTAGGCGAAAATGACGCAGACTTTTCCTTTCGGCTCGATAACGTTCCCAGAATATGAGCGAAAGGCGACATGCGAATCTTCCAACGTTAGATTCAGGTTGAGGAGCTCGAAATCGGTTTGAGAAAGCAGAGAATATTTTGCTCCTGAATCAACCTCAAATTTCTGTAGTTTCCCGTTTATCGCGACTGAAACAATGTATTTATCTGAGCCAGGGTTTAATTCGAATAAATCGACGACTTGAAATTTTGAAACTATTTTTAGGTGGTTGATGCCATAAGAAAATGCTGTTTCTGAAGAATCGTTGGACAAATTGTGTAATGACGAAGATGTTGGAGAATTCAATTTAGATTTCATCAGAGTTGTAATGCAGACCTTTGCGACATGACCGACTTTTGAACATGAGCCACATTTTATTTTAGAACGGTCGGACCGACATTCATTAACGCGATGGTCATTTTTACCGCATCTGAAACAGTTATTTGCGATACCCAGGGATTGATAATTAATTTTACGATACCGAGAATTGGAATTTCGAGTGTTGGATGATCCGACATGCATCCGTGAACGGTCAAGTGAGCCTGATCGGAACCGTGTAGAAGTACTGTGCACTTTGTTGGTGTCACAGTCGAAAAGGTTTGAATGGCTTGAACTAGGGCGTTGGAACTGCTTGCTTTCGATTTTCGACGCCTCGAGAGCTAGGGCTTTTGCTAAAATTTCATCGAATTTTACTGCGTCCGACTGTAAAATTTGCTCTTTTAGCCAATCGTCACGTAGACCTCGAATAAACTGGGCGTGGAGAAAAACATCTGCAACTGACACGGATTGGTTACATTGGCATTTTACGTTAAAATCGCAGTCAGACAGATCCCTCTGTAAATTCGCGACATACTCTGCTACAGATTCGTCTTGTTTTTGAAAAATACTGAAAAAACAGTGTTGGGCAAGAACGACACTTTTCCGGGGAATTAACATTTGTTTGAATGCTGTGACCAAATCTGGATACGAAAGGTTTTTAACCGATTTTTCAGGACCGAGAAATGCCGCGAGGTTATTATAATGTATAGAACGGATTGAAACACATAATAACTGCGCTATCTTTTCTTCCGACGTGATATTCTTCATGGAATAATAATTTTCGAACCGCTCAAGATAAGACGAAAATTTTTCACGTCTTGGTTCGAAAACCTCGAAAGGCGCGACTGACGAAAAGTTTACCTGACCATTTGGATGCTCTGGACGAGTACGATCGAACAGTTGCTCGAGAAGAGCCCCTTGTTGTTCTCGAAATAAAGTCAAAATTTAGATGGATATAATGAATAAATCTGTCGCCGATATTTTAATTAATAAATTAATTAGACTGATATTATCCGGACGACGATGGAAGGGCATAGCCCAACACGATTCGAGTTTCGAGAAAAAAGGGCTCCCCGGCCATCGTCGTCCGGATAATATCAGTCTAATTAATTTATTAATTAAAATACCGGCGACAGATTTATTCATTATATCCATCTAACAACATCTAGATAAAATAAAATTCGGCGTGGTTTACCGATCAGGAGAAGCGCCTAGAGTTTCGAGAAACAATGGACCTGGGTGGGGTTCGGCTTAGCTTATCCCTCGGAGTACGACTCCCATAGACGTCTCCGTGGCGCAAATGGCAGCGTGCTGGACTGGTAATCCAGAGGTTGCGGGTTTAAATCCCGCCGGGGAGCCATTTTTTCTCGAAACTCGAATCGTGTTGGGCTATGCCCTTCCATCGTCGTCCGGATAATATCAGTCTAATTAATTTATTAAAGTCAAAATTTGTTGAAATTGCTCTGTGTCCATGGTAGAACGAGACTGAGAAGAACGATGAAAATTATTACGAGGTTTTTCCAATCGTCGCCAACTGTTGTGACTTTTGTGTGTCAATCATATAATATAAAATTGCACGCGAGACATTTCTTGAAACGTATATTTTAAAAATACTGACTGGAAAAAGAAATTAGAAACATAAGATGTCCCATGTGCTTTATAAGCCAGTAGGGGAGCCAATAAAAGTGACATTTGAAGTCAATATACAATAATAGGCAACGTCACATCGAAGACTGACCGTAGGCCGTTTTAGCGAATTGTTAACTGAAGGTTTAACCTCTTAAGCTCATTTTACCGCTAAACGGGACTTGGTGGTTCATCCCCCGGGCTTAAGTTGCCTTGCGCCGCCGAAACATTGCTATAAGTATGGTTATTTGGGGATAGAAAGGAACATATTCATGTAATCGTCTACTGCTGTCTATTTGCCAACAAATTCGATGTCAACGCATGGAGAGTTAGAAACCTTAAAAACACAGGCACAGAAATAAGTCATCTTTGGTCACTTGTTCTTTATTGTAATCACAGTAAAACATGAAAATACCAGTTTTTGGCCAGAAAAATCAGATTTAGGTGATTGTACTTCCAATTTCACGGCCAAATATTCAGCCCGATTCCCTAGCCTAGAGTCGTGGCCCCAGATTCTAGAGAGTCTCATAGTCATACCGAACCTTCACGAGTAAAATACGCGTTTTTCGACAGAGAAAGCACTTTTTACTTCTGTGACTGAAATCTATACCAATTCTAATCTATGCTAATTCCCTTTACGAGGCTCTAAATTGGCGGTTTTCACGCCGAGTTTTGAATTTCAAGGAGATATGGAAGGCCCCGCGAAGGCGGGGGATATAAATTATTCACGCCCTGAATAAAGCGAACTCAACCCAGGGGAGGAGGGTGCTGCTTTATTTATGAAAGTTGTCATACATTTCTTCTCTGGGAGTAAGAATGACCTATGTTACCGGCAAAGTGGGAAATGCCAGTAGTTCACAATACCTGATGAAATCAGGCATTGTGAACTTTTGTGGCGGTTAGAGGACTGCCGAGGTTTGGACTCGATGAGCCCTAAAATCTGTGCCCGATTTGGGAGAAAAATATACTGGTGAACTGGCACATGGACAGAAATATATAAACGGTAGTTGCAGCCCGATTGGTGCATTTGGTGAATTTTAAATAAATTTCAAAGTTCTTCAAGAGGGTACGGATGGTGCGAGGGGAAAATACGCCAATGGTCACTTGTGAAGCATGTGAGGGAACTCTAACATTTTTTGTTTACAAATAACAAGAAATGTTGTCCCCCTGAAAATTCGTTATAACCACACCATCCATTTCATTGAATAGCCTTTGACGTAATCAAGCCCCCACTACAAATTTTTTAAAATTCGCTTTAAAAAAATATTTGATTGATTTTAATGATGTGAGCAATAGCCTTGTGGAAGAGCCCTCTTCAAAAAACACACACACAGTTCCCTATTCGTGTATAAAAGTGAAAAAAATGCTAATTTCCGGCTAAAATTCGAAAAACTTAATTTCGAGGCTAAAACAGTGACAAATTTGAAATTTGGGTTTGCAAATTGAGAAAAGGCGCTTATTCTTGAGTAAAATTATTGGACTGGATATTGAGTAAAAGAGCTAATTCATGACTAAAATTGAAACAATCTAACATCAAAAATAGTAATTTGCAGATAGAGTTGAGAAAAACGCTAACGCGTGGCTTAAATTATGAAAATGCCCACATTCGCGGTTAAAATTTTAAAAAGCGTTGATTCATTGGTAAATGTTAAACAATTGCAAATTCGCGGCTAAAAATTAGAATATGCGTAAATTTGCGGTTAAAATTAAGAAAACGCCATTTCGCAGCTTCTGAATAGGGTTGCCAACTCGAAATCTGACAAAATCGGGGAAAAATTTTCATAGTCCAAAATCTCCCAGGACAAAAAGTAAAAAAGGTGGGACAAAAACATTGAAGTACATACCTGCAAAAAACCTTGTACCCCTAAAAGCTCTAACCAAAGAAAGATGTTAACCCACCAGGAGAACCATTTCAACTGCTCGTCTGATCGCAAATCCATTTCGATTATCAGTTTCTACTTGCTGAAACCCTCCAAAATACGTGGTTTGGCCTATTTGTGAATTTTGGGCATTTTCGCAAGAAACGTTTGGACAATTTTTCCAAGTCGAGGCTGCATCGAAGGTGCAAAAAACAAAAACAAAAAATTGTCCCTGGACGTTTTTGGCGAGAATGGACGAAACCGTGTTCCTAACTGAGCCGACCGCAGTTTATGAATTCTTCAGACCATGCTCAACTAACAAATTAAGACAGTCGTGTTTCGATAGGGTTGCCTACTTGAAATCTGACAAAATCGGGACAAAGTCTCCCGGAAAACAAAGGAAAAAAGCAGGACACTCGGCTTGAGGTGTCGTCGTTCAGGGCACTCACAAAAGACGTGCTTGAGCTCGAAAAGCTTTAATCACAAGAACATAGATAGAAGTACATGTGTTCTGTCAAAGCTCGTCAAAGCTTGAGCTGCATCCGGATTAAATATCATGAATTCCTGCGCACGATGCTCTTTGATTGGCTGCAGCTCACAGTCTTCGTTGTCACAGCTCGCATGTAAAGCCGCCTTAAAAGCTCGAACCACAGAAAGCTGTGACCCCAAAAAGATCTAATCTCAAAATTCACTAACCTCAAAAGCTCTGACCTCTGCCCTCCTCCTCATCCTCAAAGTCCTCTAGCCACAGAAAGCTCAAACATCACGTACGACAAGATAAAGCTGTAACAACAAAATGTACTGACCTCAAAATGTTGTAACAAAAAAAAAAAAAAAAAAAATTCGCTCCGGCAGCTGGCGGTCGGAAAGAGTGCATTTCATTCCGTATACGGATACCCTAAGCCGTCCCAGAAGTAATAATTTTGATACCATAATTTGTTTCATTAAGCCGAACTTCTTCCTCTATTTTCACCCCCCTCTCTTCAAAAATGTCGAAAAGTGTCGGTAGTTTTCCAAGGGCTTTGTTATATTAAATTTTTGTGCCGTATTTTATAATAGTGGAGCGCGGGGCATGTTGTCACTAGGGGTAAGTAGGCACCACTGTTCTAGAACTTCCTCTTGTGGTGGTAATGAGCAGGAGAGAGCAGGTTCGTAACCTTCAGAGGGTCCTCTATCTGCGACAAGAAATTCGGTTGGTTTGGGGTACGAGTGGTGACAAGAGGCTTGAAGAACTGTTTTTTGTCCTAGAGAGTAAAAATTGTTCATCCTTTTTTTTTTCTTTCTAGTTAGCCTGAGTAATGTGATGGAGCCAAGTTCAGTGGCCCATTTGAATCAGTAGGACTTAACGTATATAGCCCACGAGCCGTTTTTTCGTTGTCCTGTTTGCACAAGTTTTAGTCGACTCATTTTTTCAAAATGGAGTAGTGGGGTAAGTTGGCTCTATCAAAATGGGGCACGTTGGCACTAGTGCAAACTTACCCTCTGACTAGTCCTGTCTTCTCTGTTTTCGTTATTGCGCTTTTTGATAGTTTCATTACATTACTTTTCGGACTCAAAATCGTCGTAAAGTAAATAAAAAATAAAATAAAATTGATACAAGGGTATCATGCCCGATGATAACATTATAAGGAAGCGTGCTGTGGAAGTTCATCTCATCCATAAAATCAGTTTGACTGATGCGCCCCATCAGTTCAGCATTCCATGGAGAACCTTGGCACGCTACTGATCGTATGCAAAAAAATGGCAGAAAGAGAAGACCGAAGAAGTGCCTAATGTTAGAGGCTACAGCTCCGTTGGTAGACGTGTAGGTGTCTATGCAACATCCCTGTCCAACGTTAAGGCCATTCCAGTATTTGGATCTACAGTGTCCATATTTAGGCTACAATTTTGTGGCAACAGTTTTTTAATGACAATTTGAAGGCAGAATTCTTTGAAATTTGGTAACCTCAACAACTATCATGAGGCGTTGTCATTTTTTTCCCGCAGGTTTTACTCTTGAAACCATCATTTTAATAAAATTGTAAAATAAACCCTACCTAATTGCCCCTAATGGGTGGTGGTACAGGAAGTTGACACTAAAGCCAACTTACCCCTTCGCCGGTGCCAAATTACCCCACTGAAGGAGTAAGATGGCACCGGTAATCTATGGGGAGAAAAAAATGTATACCCAAGTTGGAAATTAATAACAAAAATCAGAACCAACAGGGTTTTATAGCCAAGATGTGAAGGAAGCCAACCCATTTTCCAGATTTTTGAAATCACTGTTCACTAAAAAACTAAAAATAAAAAACGAAAATCGGTGCCAACATGCCCCGCGCTCCCCTACAGGAAATAAAGCGAAAAAAGGCAGAAAAGCGGCGAAATTCGGCCTAACTTCAAACGCGGCTTTAAAAATTTCTTTTGATGTGTACTTCCAGGATTCGAAGAGTCCGCAACGATAAGGGGTGGCAAACATCCTTTTAAGGGAGGGTGAACGTTGACGAAATGTGCCCGAACGGGGTGTGTAATCCTATGTTGTTTTGTTTGCCGACTGCCGAGTCGATAAAAATGAACCACAAGTCCTTGATCAACAAGTCCAAGATTAGTTTTTGAGTTACGACGTAAATTGTACCAAACACCTCGGTTTTTGGCTTAAATATTCCCAAAAATCCTCACGTCCAACGTTTACTAAAGCAGTTGACGTAGGTGTCATTTCTGAAGTAGTTTTTGGCGCTTAATCGAATGCATGGTGGCTCGTTTCTCTGCGATCAATATTCTTTGGGTTACTAACGAAAATAGTTTTTCCCGTAGTTCCCCGAGTAGGAAAAACTACTTTTTCCCGATACTTTGATGTGCTATGAAAATGTGTATCAAGATTTTGGGCTTCACTAACCTGGTCAGGCTAGACCGGGTTCCACAATCACTAAAAAGAAGCACAGCAACTTGCAATTTAGAGAAAATAAAAACAAGAACAAGTAATTTCACGTCCAAGTGTCCGAACGGTTACCAAATCTCCTTTTCACGATCCTACGTCCGTGAGAATTCATTCTCATACCTAAAAATCCTCATTTTTCCAACTTTAAGCTTTTCGGGGGCCTGGTGGTCTGCCCCTTCGCTCCTACCATTCAGGTTTCAAACGCAGGCACGCTAGCTTGCCTCAAAACCGAGTCAGAGAGGACCGTTCACGAGGGCTGAAGAGAAACCGTAAGGTCAAAACGGGAATTTGCCCACTGGGGGCTGGATGCCACTGCCCAGTTCAAACATCAACACGGCTCACTCGGTTTTGCCAAGTTGGGTCGAGAGCTGGTGCCGGGGCCTGAGTTCGTATAGTGCAGATGCAATTTTCACGATTTTATGGTGGGTCTTAAACCCTGTTATTCGCGTTCGACACTAAAAGCCAAGATTTCATCATTCTGGGGTTCCCGTCAAGAGTCAACTTGAGGTTTACCGCCTGGTTGAAGAAATGCGTAGTTTCCCTCTAATACTTCTAGAATCCATTCTCTCGTTACTTGCTTGGCTGCAAAATTCTTGGCAGTTGGGTGGGGGGGGGGGAGAATGGGGCGGCGAAATTCAATTAGCCCCAGGGCGGCAAAAAGCGAGATCCGGCCCTGTGTGAGAGTCACCCAATCGTGCTATTACTAAACTGACTGGGAGTCAGGTTCAGTGGAGGCCACCACGTCCCTTGCCTTCTTGACTGGTCAAACGTTAGAGAACAACTCTCATGAGTACTGGATCTGCTTCTTTCCGTGGCAGTAAGTATTATAGGGTAGTACCTATGTGAAAATAATGAAAGGACTTGTTTTTATTTTTAGGTACTTATTTGTTTTTTAGGTACTTGTTTTTATTTTCTCTTCAATGCAGAACTAGCACTGGTCCAATAGTTCTCGGCCATTCTCGGTTAATTCTATCCCAGTTGGAGGGAAGCTGACATCTCATAGAGATGGTAAAGAGAAGTAAAAAAAAACACTTCACTATCCCACGCGGTGATTGCAGCTACAAGCCATTCAGTATGCAGCATACAGTTCATTACTAGTCACTACACACAGTACGGCTCGTTCTGAGATAAAACTGAGTTTCTGGAATAGTTGATGAAAATGTTGATTTTTGTATTAGACGCAGCAGGGGCTCTGTTGAATAGATTGATTTCAGACGGTTTTTTTCCATCGACGCGTAATTGTATTCTCTTTCTTCAAGCAAGTAGAATGTTTAGGCGTAGGATCGTTTGTTTCGGAGATATAGGCCAAAAACAGGAAAAAGTCCCGAAAAATCGTCGTTTTTAGGCTCCCCTGTCATAAACAGAATCCTTAGGCACGTGCAAACCTAGGATAATTTTTGCTGGAACCCTACTGAAGCGATTAGAACCATCTCCTGCTTTCTAACAATTATTTTAACCTCAAGGCCCTTGAGGCTTACTGGCCTAATGGGGCAGCTGCAAGAATGAGCTCGCGGAGCTGGCGTTTAAAACTTGGAAGAGGTACCCTGGACTCCTTGAATGCGGGTGGCAGCGCATTATATAATTTTACGCCCAAGCAGGTCGCAGACGATTTTTTCCGAGTTATTAACGTCTAAACACAAATTTTAAGCCTAATTCCAGCCGTGCACCTCATGGGTGAATTTTTGATCGTAAATTTAATTACTTCGATTAATTATTACGCCATGTTCGACGAGTATTAAAAATCGCAGACGCGCACTTTCATGTTTAGGGGGTCGATGTCTGTCAAAAAAGAGCATTGGTAGCACCTCTTATGGGTGAGAAAGTAGACCCCGGGATCCCGAACTATTATTGACAAGTCGGAAGCATGCCTCGTGGTATAAGAGTGGGAGGTGGAGTTCGAGACAAACGCCCCAATGTGAGTCCGCACAAAGAGGAGCGCGCTCATGATGACCAACCCATACATTGTAAAGGTGCCGAGGCGGCTGAGCCACTCATGACACCAACTGGCGAGGCAGTAACGCACAGAGGATGCGTAGCGCAGACTTTTGGATTTTAAAGATTTTCCCACAGTGCGCGGAGTTTCCCCAGACAGCAGGAGTAAAAAAGCCCGTAGTAGACAACACGGAGCGTGTCCAGAGACCACACCACTCAAACGACGGAGAACAAAAACAACCCTCTTGAGGATTGTTGTGAAAGGTGTACGGAGAGCTTGTCAATGTGTTGGTCCCAAGAAAGACGAGAGTCGATAGTAACCCCGAGGAACGTGAAGACATGGCCCGGCGACCGCAAATCAACAAATAGGTCCTGTGTGCTGGTGGGGACCAATGAGGAAGCCGCACCCAGCCCGTCCAAAAGGTCGACCTCAGTTCCGCCTCTGCATAGAACGGTCGTATCATCGGCGTAAAAGAAAATTTCAGAAGGAAATAGGGACGAGAAGGCAAGACAAAGGTCATTGACGTAGATAAGGAAGAGTACCGGACCCAGGATGGATCCCTGCCGCACTCCGAGGTCAACTGTTCGAGCAAGCTCAGATTTGGTGCCGCCAAAGGACACACACTGCAACCAGCCGGTCAAGTACGCGCTCAGCAACTCAACCGTGCGTTCGTCAAATCCGTAATGATGTAGCTTTGCTAGGAGGACGTCAATATCGATAGAGTCGAACACCCGCGTGAGATCAAACAATAATGTCAAACAAAAATAATCAAACAATTAATAGAGTCACAGGATTTTCTTAAAAAATAACTACTTATCTTTCCTGTTACAGCCGTCAAAAGGTTGATGAGGGAAGCCTGTGAACTGAGAGAGGCCACCGAAGACTACAGCGCTCGCCCCCTCGATGACAACCTCTTCGAGTGGCATTTCACCGTCCGCGGTGCACCAGCGACCGAGTTTGAAAACGGCATGTACCACGGTCGCATTATTCTTCCAAATCAGTACCCGATGAAACCGCCCAATATCATTCTTCTGACGGTAAATACGTTTCAAAGTGGGTGGAAATGAACAATTAAAAAAAAATGGGACGCCTTTTGTTGGTTAATTTAGCCGAACGGTCGATTTGAAATAAACAAAAAAATCTGTCTGAGTATATCAGGCTATCATCCAGAAACGTGGCAACCGTCGTGGTCCATTCGAACGGCCCTGCTGGCTCTGATAGCGTTCATGCCCTCGCCCGGGAAGGGCACGATTGGTTCGTTGGATTATACGCCCGAGGAAAGAAAACTTTTGGCAAAAAAGTACGTTTTTAAAGCAGATTTTCTCGACTAACAAATAACTTGTCAACTTTTTTTTTTAGGTCTCTTAACTGGGAATGCCCTCAATGCGGTCCAATCGTCAACCTTTTGGGCGCAAATGCCGCTCAGATTTCAAGCAGCGATTCTCACTTAATACAAAGGGTCGTGTTCAAGGCGAGTCCTAACCTCCAAATTCGTGAAGCCTCAGTGACTTTTTTAAATATTTTTATTATTATTTTTTTTTTTAAAGGGCGAGGACGCCTCTTCTTCCGCCAAATCGACATCCGCTGCTACATTTACCAAACCATCAAGCGATCCAATCGCGAACAATAATAACATTAATAATAACGTGATATTGGACGACGGCAGGGTCGACGCGGTCGCCGGACAGTTGTCGGGGTTTTACATCGGTGAAACGACCAGCACTGTTTTGATTACAGTACTCGTCGCCGCTATATCCTTCCTCGTTTACCGAAGGCTCTTTCTGCTGTGAGTGGACAGTTCCTTTACAAAAATAATAATTTGTTGACATTAAAAACGGGCATTATAGTTTTCTTGAGTAGTGTGCATCGTATTTTGTACTACCGAGATGAAGGCCGTATTTTTTATTTATTCTTTTTTTTTCTCGATTTGATCTCATCATCGGCTGTACTATTGTGTAGCTAACAGGTTACCAAATCAAATTTTATTATGTTTTAAAACAAAAAACATAGATTTAACTGAATTTATTTGGATAAAAACAATATAGCGAAATAACGTTGCTGCCGTTTTTCAACAAGAAGCAAATCAATTCCGTTAAAAATAAATTAATTATGTACTCTATTACTATATTTTGGCCCACTAAACCCCCTTAATCCCCACTTATAATGGTTGGGGGGGAGGGGGAAGAGGTATAGAACTCGAGGCATCGAACATTTACGCAGCTCTGTCAGCTCAATAAGTCCCTACGGTCGCCATTCTTCCACATTTTTACTTATTTGGTCACACACGATAGACAATAAGTTCACGAAAAAGAACAAAATTTTGATTGTCTATAAAAAAAATGAAATAAAATTAATTCAGTCTCAAAAATTGAAAGATGTTTTCCCCCGGGAGGGAACGTATCGCGATTTTATTTTCCACATTTGTTTTTTCGAGTATACTAGATGCGACATAATTAGAGGGTAAATAAATAAGAGAAGAATATTGCTTTCAAAAATTTACAAAAAAAAAAAGGAAAGAAAGAAGACGACGTCCATCACAAACAAATCTCTACTACAACACAATTTCAAATAAAACTTTTAAAATCGAAAGTACCTACTTTATTAATTTATTTTAATGCGCATATAATTACTTTTTCAACTTATTAACATTGGAAAGTTGTTTATAAGAATATAATATTTATTCTATTCATAGCACAGCCTTTCAGAGGCAACGCCCGCAATCTCTCTTTTTTACACTTATCTACAAAAATTGAATTTTCTTAAACGGGGATAGAAAATATTAAGCTCTGCGGCCTCATTGAAAATTAACTAATACTTGCCCTTTCGAAATCGACAAAACAAACACGAAAATTACGTTAAAGAGCGTTTAAAAAAATTTATTAAACCTATTCATGTGGTAAGAGAGGATGAGGGTACAAATTAAACTAATTTACCGTGAATTAGAGCCTAAAAAAAGTGTCGCAAAGCTAATAGATTTGGATCCATTTTTCTTTGTTTGACTTTTTTTTGTAGAGCGGGTTGCCGCTGTTTTAATATTCGTAAAGACTATGTTTCTCTTTCATTCACACTCACGTAGTCTCTCTCACTTCAATCCGAAGACTATACAACACGAATTATACAAATTGCCCCTCAGTTTGCAAACCAACTTTTTTTTTATCGTTGTATATTAGTTCTAGTTTTGTTTCAGGCCAAAATATTTTTGTCGCGGACAAATGAATAATAAAGGCTAAAATAAGCGAATTCGAACTTGATATTTATACGAGCCGATATAGTGGGATGGGCGGGGGTGAGAGAAGAGCAATTTTTAAGGAACTACAATATTATAAAATAGAAAGTCTCTCGATCCACTGTGTAAGGGAGTGATCGCAGGTAGACGTGACGAGCATGTTTTTATTCGTAGTGCTTCAAGTCGCAGTCGAATATGGTTCCGAATTAATATAGGAATCTGGAAAATAAAAAATGCAGTAACCGTTGGGCGTTGGGTAGGGTTTACAGGACGGTGACGGGGGGGGGGAGGGCAAGCCTCTACGAAATCTGTGAATTTACAGAGTTGTGCTGTCCATACTCAAAAACGTAAAGCTTGTAACCTTGTCGCCAAGGCTGGCCACAAAGCATTTGCGTAAAGCACCCCCCTCCACCGGCTTCCCGTGAAATAAACTTGGACTTAACACCTTTCGCTCCTAACACACAAGCAAACATATACATAAATGAATAACCGAAAAAACACCCACTCTTGACCTGGCGAAGTATCATCAAATCACACGAAGGTTAGGGAGTGGAACTCTTGCTGGCCACAGCCAGTTGTCACAACTGATCGGCAGTAGCCCTAGACTATTGCACGGCTACATGGACAGCTATATGGAAAGAATAGGACAAAATGTGTTAAGTCCCCTGTGTTAAGTTAAGAGTTGACAAGTCGGTGGATCGATTTAGGAGAGAATGGAAGTTATGGCACAAAACTTAATTTTCGGACCTCTTTCAGGCAGAACGGTCAGTTTCTGGAGGGTAGTGATTGTTGGGGACTGTGAATTTTACTGTGTCCCAACCTTTTAATGAGTTTCCGAACGGAAATTTAAAGTCAATTTCAGCTTTCTGAAAAACTTTCATCAAAATGAAAAGCCTTGAACAGTGGCGTAGGAACGTCTTGAAATCGGTGGGGTGAGGGCGGTTGTACACTGCGAAGAAACCCTTTAAGTGGTGGGGGGTAGAGTGAACAAAGAAGATGTGATAAATGGAAAATCACAACTTGCGTTGGTAAGGCTAGCATCTAATGAATTTGGGAGAGATACAATTTCTTTTAGACAAATTTTCGTTTTAGGGATGGAGGGCTTCACTTTAGCTGTTGAGAAATCAAATGGTCAAAAGTTCAGTTTCGATGTTTTTTTGACGAAAAATACAGTACGGGTTGTAGCTGGTTATATTGCCCACTAACCCGATTCAGGGGCCTAATTCCCAATTTCATGCCCGAGATGCGTGTTCAGGGGGCCGAATAGCAAATCAGTCGCCTTTTGATTAATTTTTATTTTCAAACAACCGTATTTCGGCTTGACCAGTTATGGCCAAAGGTGAATACAGCATACAGTTCACTTTGCAAATAACGAATTCCATTACTACGATGGATCACCTAAAAGTCATTTTAATTCTTTTTTCACGTAGCTTTTCTTACCGGAGCTCCTTGATCACTGCACTAAGCGCTCACAGAGAGTCACATTGGCTGCATAATGATCGTTTCCCTCCAAAAACCGGTTAATAAGGTCAGAAAATCATCGTTCAGCCAGAGAACTATCAATTTAAAGCCATAGTTTCGGTTAAATAGGTACCGGAGAAACTAACCGTCTCTGCCACTTTTGCCGCGTAGCCAGGCCTGGAAACTGTATTTGCTCACTTCTCTTGGTCAGAAGTCGGGCAGGAATCAGAAAATGTTTGCTCAAAATCGTATTTTTGGGCCCCGTGAGTAGTTTACATATTTTAAACCAGAAAATGAATATTTGACTCCACTATAGACCATATTAATGCCTCTAGATGCTTCTTGTTCGTGGAATGTGGACATCGCCTCTGGAAACTTAATAAATAATAGGTACGAAGAAATGGGTTCCAGCTCCCAACACAAGGTTTCTTAATGGGAGCTGGCAGAAGAATATTACTGTGATGTAATGTAAAAAATGTAATGATAAATAATCCTGTAAAATAAATAAAAAATAAAATAAATAAATAAACTCATTAGGAATGCTACCAATGTAGCCCCGGAACTGATCCACCGTGGGGTTGCGAGAGCTTGGAAGCTTGGGGTTAATCTGATGATGTAACGCTCTGAACTGTTATTTTGAAGTTCCTAATCCCATGAAATTGCTTTTTTACAAGACTCAACGCCGCGAGATGGATTTTAACCCGGCGAAATTGGTTTCTTGAGTGAGCAAAACCTGCGAAATTTGGCTGTGCGAGTGCCAATTATCCGCAACATTCGGGCTTTGAAAGGGTCAAACCCGCGAATATTTTGTTCCTGAAAGGAGCGAGACCCACGAAATCAAACTTGGAAATGATCCAACGCCTTGGGAATTTTAGCTTTAAACGTGCAAGATACGTTGGCTTTTTTTAGGAGGGCATGAGACGTAGGAGAGGGAGCAAAAGTGGCGATCACCCCACCCGTTATTTTAACCCACGTTTCCCCAATCGAAACAAGAAATCAGACGTCGCTTACCGGAGGATAGTCAGTTTATGGGGCTAATTTTTTCATTTTCAAGCAGAAAAAAGATTTTGAAGTCAACTAACAGTAACTATCAGTTTCGAAGTCGAAAAAGCCGATCCTACGAGCCCCCCCCCCCCACCTCGACATGGTGGTCGACATAGATGCCCGTGGTCTTCCAGTTGGCTCTACCCGATGGGCCTGAGAAGTAGTCACCCAGTCCGCTACTAACGTGAGGTTTATGAACGACTTCTCGCCTCGGCCCTCGGGTTCGCAATCCACCCACGTATTACGAACATTCTGGGGGTCTACTCTGAGTTGTCGGGATAAAATGCTGCAAGCGGGATCCAAGATCTTGAAGAACGCTGAATAAGAAATAACATTATCCCGTCATAGCAACCGCACTTGCGGCATTTCTTTCCGACAACTCAGAATAGGCCCCCTGGATAAAATACCCCAAGCGGGATCCAAGGACGCCGAATAAGAAATAACATTTTCCTGCCATAGCAACCGCATCTCGTCGCATTTTCCCCCTGTTCGAAAACTAGAGGCCCCACCCATCGGAAATCCCATCCATGAACTCAAAAAATGCGGTTGCATCAGTGATCGAGGGGCGGCCAGTAGCACGGCAAGAATATTACCCGACTGGCTCCCTCACTCACCATCACCGCCACGGCCGCTCGGCGACAAGTAAGATTTGTTAGAACAATAAAGTGTTAAGTCGAGAATCCCATAAACCAGCAAGTCGACTTTCTAAAAAATAGTCCAAAAGTTCTACTCTTAAGAATTATAATTGAGCAGCAAACCAATATATGTATAGGTTCATTACAACGGAGGGATGACAAGAAATTGTACGGTATAATGAATAAATTACCTATGACGGATTATTCGACGTCTGCGACGGCTGAGCAGGTGGCAACTGAGCCAAAACTTCAGGACTAGCGCCAGCTCTCAGAATGCTGTTTTCCGATTCGAGTTGAGTGATGCGCTCCATGAGCTCGGCGATTTTCTCCTTTAGAACTTCAACTTCTTCGCGAACGGCGAACATCAGGTGACTTTTGACCAGATCCTATACGGGGCAGCGTTTAAATATGGGCGAGGAAGAAGACAGTAATGAACGTTAGTAATAGTAATACGATGAAATACAATTAGGCTCCCCCTCCCCACAATCCACAAAAAGTAAGGTACTTAGAGCGTAAAAGTGAGAACAAAATAAATAAATTGAACGTTTTTCAAGTTTAATTCCACGACTATTTAAACCTTGACACGAAACACGCAAAGTTGAATGCAAAACGAGGAATTTCTACAAAAAAGAAAGCCATTTCTTTGGGCTCGATATGTGCCGTATGAATTGAAAAGAGAAAATACTAGCAACTATGTTGACATTTTTCTTCCATTCTTTAAGTGAAACTTTCGTCTTATCGAAACGACATGGAACTGTTTACAAGCAAATTAAAAATAAACTTCCAAAATTCTCGAAATGTCAACACAAAATCCGAAATATTGGATCATCCAGCTATAAACCACTAGAAAAAGCGATAAGTGGCTTAACGTGTCCACATTTTGTCGAGTGACCAATCAAATCGCAAGGGGGAAAAAGGAGTCAACAAATTAAAATTTTTTCTCGACTTCTTGCCAAAACCCCCTCTCTGCCTTGACGCAAGTTTGGACGATTTATGAAGGGGAAAAATAAGACCAGACGCGTCTTCTTCACGGGTGCTTTGAAATGCATTTTTCGTTTTTTGACAAACAAGGCGCAAAATAAACACACAAATTGAGAGAAACAATCTTCGCCCAAGGACGCTCGAAGAGGAGAATGTTGGCGTGAGCGAACCGGCGGTGGTGGTGGGGGGGAGGGGCAAATGTTTTACTGGAACGTTACTCAAATACTCACCATCGCCTGTTCGATCTTGTTGTCGATGGCAACGGCACTTGCTCCGGATGCACTGCAACAAAAAAACAAAAATTCGTTCATTATTGTTGTCATTTATTCAGTATATTCTACGATGTAAAGCTTCAAAGTAACAGGTCAAGGAACGAGCAAAAATCAAGATAAATAATGAATATAAGAAAGTGAATAGTGAGGGTTGTAATAAGTAAAATAGATTAGGGACGAAGTTCAGTCAATTTTAGCGCACATTTCCCCCCAACCGATCACAGGCGAGGTGCCTGCAATTACAGGAAAATTATTCTAGCTGGCACATGTAACCGATTATTCGACTATTGAGAGAGGCGATCCCCATACCTAGAGGTGACACTAACTGCTCCAAAGTCTACCGCACCCTCGGTGCAATTTTTATGATTCCAATCGTAATTAACTTTCATCAGTAAAGACAAGTTAAGACACGGTAGCATGGAGGGAATGTACCCTCACAAAAGTAGTTAAAATTATGTTTATCGTGTTCGCTTCAAGGTCTACATATTCACACACATCAGTGCCGTGAACGGGACGTGCTACGTCCGGCAAAAAAAAATATTATTCTCAATGGAAATTGAAGGATCACGTCCCTGACAAGTGCCGGATATGTGTGAACGAGCCTCTCAATTCCCATATGAGAATAATATTTTACTTGCCGGACGTGTCCCGGACGGGGAATGACGGGAATGACTATAACCTAGTAAATTGCATTGACTGAAATACAATCTCGCAAAAAAAAATAAAAACCCTAGTTTGAACCGGCAAATGTGAAAAAATGGTACTGTAAAAGTGTGAAATGCTCATGTCATAATCTGTCATGTGGCTTTCAGAGGCGCTAACTGCCCCTCAGAGGTGTCCTGGAAACATAGGGTTGCCAACCGTCCCGGCGTACCCGGGACAGCCCCGGTTTGGCTAATTTTGTCCCGCGTCCCGCAAGGTCATCCCGGGACTCGATTTGTCTCGGAGCTTTCAGGGGTACAAGGTTTTTTGTACCTACTTCGGTGTTTTTGTGGTTAGAGCTTCTTGTGGTTAGATTTATTCGAGCTCAAGCACTGTCTTCGAGAGTGCCCTGAATGACGACACCTCAAGTCGAGTGTTCCCGCTTTTTTCCTTTTTCCCCCGGGAAATTTTGGACTTTGAAACTTTTGTTCCGATTTTGTCAGATTTATAGTTGGCCTTAGTTTGTTAGTTGAGCATGGTCTGAAGGACTCATAAACTGCGGTCGGCTCAGTTAGGTACACGGTTTCATCTATTTTCGCCAAAAACGTCCAGGGACAATTTTTGTTAGCACCTTCGATGCAACCTCGACAGGGAAAAATGAGTAATTTTCATGGGTCAGAACTTACTCATAAATCTATTTTTTAAGGTTTATTTATGCTAAAATAGAGCATAAATCGTGATCCGTTCGTAAAATAATCCAACAGTTAATAAATACGCGATTTTTGAAGTTTTAGGTCATTTCAAGCACGCCAGCTAGCATGTTTGTGTCATATGCGCCTAACGATATATGAACCTGGGGCCTTATTCTCTAACGAAATAGAAACTTTGCTTTAGTAGAAACATTGAAATCTCATTCATGAATTTAAAAAAACTGAAAAACATTATGATTCCTGAAAAAAGTTAGTGAATAAGGCCCCTGGATTGCTCACAGCTGACTGGAGGGGCGTGGAGGGGGCAGGTCGTCCCCTGATAAACAATCACCCTGTCCCTTTCCTGGTGTAGTCATGGCAACACAACTCTCTCCCGGTATTTACTTTGAAACTCCACCCCTCTCATCCACTTGGGAGCTTATTTGATGGCTATTCTTTATCATCAGTGATGAGCAATCCAGTTCTTTTATACATCGTTGTATGAGCCTTCCAAAAAAAAAATCACCTATAATGTAGCTGTCGGAGAGCGGTTTGTTGTGTTTCTTTGCCTTATTTTCTACTAGAGCTCTCCAATATTAAAATAATGGAGGATAAGCATATGAGCTATTTAGAGGCATGAAAAGGACAGAGAATACAACGCAGGGATATTGCGTTGCGGAAAATGTTCGTTTTGGCGAGATTTCAAAAATGCCAACTTTTGTTAAGAAATAGAAAATGTGAAACTACCTCATTGTCCCAAAAAAAAAAAAAACAAAAAAAACAAAAAAAACCCCGCTTCGTGGACTACGTGGGCATTTCTGGCGAAAATGCCCAAAATTCACAAATAGACGAAACCACGTATTTCGGAATGGATTTGCGATATCAGACGATCAGTTGAAATGGTTCTTCTGGCGATTTGATCTGTTTTCATGGTCGGGCTGCGGGATCGAATCAAGGCTTCAGTGCACGCGGACCTCACTAGGCCGCTCCAAAGTCGAGAAAATCTGCCTTTCAGCTAAGGAAACATAAGGTTTTTTGGTAGAAAAACTGAAATCTCAAGATGTGAAAACGATTGGGTAATCGCTTAAAATTTTAGCGTAGACTCTCGTGACTTGAATAGCAATAGCGCCGGAAACATTGCTAGCTCCCCCCACCGCGTCCGCCTATACCCTGAACCCTTAACAATCTGGTAATTTGCCCGAAAAATATTTACTTTTGAGTTGAGTTTGAAACAGAAGATTTGAGTTCTGAATCTGGTCAGGAGCTAATTATCAGGGAGAATCACTCTTGCGTTGATGAGTCCATCATATTCAAAATTGTTGTACTTTAAAGGTCAGTCGCTGCACGTTTGGTAGGTGGGGGGGATGAGAGCGACATCGTCAAGTCACTAGGGACACAATTAAGTCTCCAAGTTTGAAGTCGAAAGGTTAAAACTGGTATTCTAGGAAATGTCGAGCGAGTGAATAACAATAGACTGCAGGGACGAAACAATTAAATCGATCCGAAAAAACCTGAGCGGTTTCTTCGGGGCAATTTAATTGAGTACGAGAAAAAAACTTAATTAAAAACAATTAAAACTTTCCAGCGGTGAAATCACAGTCTACTGTTCGAAAGATACCACGGGAGTCTGCGGCCTCAACATACTCGGCTTGAACATAAAACCAAGAACCATATTCGCCTTGCATGGTGGTTCACAAGGATTTCCTGGAAAAAGAGAACTCGAGGAAAGTAGGTCAAACTCCCAAACCCTCTAAGCGAATAAGAAGGTGGGGGGTGGGGTTACTTTTTCAACCCCAAAGCGCCCCGTGCCACCAACTACTGAAGGGTGGCTTTAAGGGCGTGTGCCCTTCTTCAACAATTCGCCCTTTATAAATAAGACTTCCATGACCTTACTCATCGGCTCGCTGCTGGGAGGATAGCATGAGCTGTGAACGTTAACAATGAGGTGTGTGATTCATGAGAGGAGGGAGACTGAGGAAGATAAAAATGACCTAAAAAGTGATACAAGGTCTTATTAACATTATTGTTAATGCAGTTTGACGCGTTTATTATGAAAGCAAACAAATAATAGTACCTAGTCGATAATTGATCTCAAAAATCAGAGAGATGACAAATGCTATTTTTTATTTGACGTGCGACAACATAACTAATGAGATTTGAAAAGTGGGCAAAAAGTTTTTTTTTGGTGCGTGTATGCTCAGGGCAGAAACGTTTTTTGAGGACGTCACGATTACCGAATAGGAGTAGCCCCCAGTTACGGGACAAATTGAAGACCATAAAATGAAAATATCACGCTATTTTAATATCATCATCATCATAATCAAAATATGGTCGGTAATAGAAATAATTATCTCGTTTAAATTAACGACCATGGTCATCTCCCCCGCCCCCACGCATGATTCCCCGACACGAAAAAAAAGATACGGCGGAGAAAGAGAAAAGGAAGAGAAAAACAATGTTGCAAGGTCAAATTCGTTCTAGCCAATTAAACCGCCCACTCCCGATCTCGTTCAACACCCAAATGGCGTGAAGGAAAGTGAGACAAAATCGAGTTCGAGCCTCTTAATGAGGGATTACCTTTGAACAACAATTTAAAAAACACGGATTTCAAATGATTAAATGCTTGACTTTGACACTCAAGGAGTTATAAGGACAATCATGTTCGATCCATTGGAATAATTTTGAAAGTTATGTCAACTTCCAAGAAATGCGTACAATCATACTCAAATGAAAAAAGGGTTTCAATGATGGGTTTATCTTTAGCTTCCTCGAAAACAGTTGATGACAAAGCATAAACATTTTTCGACTTTTCTGTAAACTGCGGTTGGGCAAATAACACTTTAAAGTAATGAAGGAAACCACTGATTCAGACGAAAACGCGATAGACCTCGAACGAGCGACAAGATTTTGCCGACACGGTAAAACACGCTCGTACATGGGTATTAGAAGCAATCACTAGTGCAATAAACCACATTGTAAACAAGCTAACGAAAGCGTTTCAGCGTAATATTTTGTGAAATTAGCTAATGGAGCGCATATATATAATAAGAGCATAATTCGGACCTTTGGCGATTGGAAAAAACTAGTACAAACGTATAAACACGATAAATATAAATTATATTATCATGAATCGGTTCCACCGAAGAAATGGCTTATCGTAGAGTAGAAAAACAGAAAAATCGGAAGAGAGGTGGGGGAACTTCCTAGTAACAAAAAAGTACACAAAAAGAAAGAAATGCACTAAAAAGACGAACTGAGAGTATTCAAAAGTTCAAGCGGCTTAACACTCCCCTTCCCACAGGTGAAAATTATTTGTTTGCTAGACGCCACCCCGCCGCTACGAAGGAAAACAACGAGCCTCAAGAGAACAATAGTCACCATTGAAAAGGTGCCAACTTTGAAATGTTTTCGCAGTGAACCATGCATGGCGTCATATGCGCGTCAGTTTCAAGAGCAAACTAGAATGTTATTTTAATAGTCTACATATTGACATCTTTCATAAATACACTAGCGCTCTTGTGACGACTAAGTGAATCGACCTCCGGGGGGTATCCTTCAATTTTCAATCGGGAACGGACACGAGATAAGAGTTGGGTTATATTACCTTTCCTGGTTACCCCAAATTTATTACAGTATTGAGTGATTTATTAATATTTACTTAATTTTAACGTTCCAAAAGTTGTCTTATGTTTTATGAGCTGAAATTGTCTATTGTAAGCAATTGATCCACAGACGGAGATAGTTTCTTCCGGGTTTCAGTCAATGAGGCAGAACAGAATGTGTATTCCCCACATCGCTCGGCCAAGAAGTCTTGTTCCTATGTTACTTGGAAAATGAATTTTGACTAGAGAATCATATCAAAACGTGGTCTTTTTATTCTATAATACACAAATGGCGTTTATTTGACCGATCCAAAAAGAACGAAATGCCGATGAACTACGCGTTTGTTGGGTGCTACTCGAGGGCTGGAAAGGACCGTGTATCCTTCTTCAGATTATTTTCCAAGCATCAGGGTGAGGTAATCTTCTTCAGCGCTATAAAAGGAGCACGTGGACATTCTACGCTAAGCATTTCCCAACGCTCTTTTCACACAAACGCGGTTTCATCAGGCCCCCGCGTGTAATCCGCGTGAATGCCGCTTTCTCATCGAACCAAGTAATATGTACCGCACGTGTGTAAAGGTGTACGTGGTCAATACGCGGCAGCCAAAACCGCGCCGCGAGAAACCTCGTATATGTGAAACGAGCCTATAACGCGCTAGTTAAAAGTTAAGCCACTTCAAAATTGACGGGATGGCAACGTGAAAGGGTTTGAAATGAAACGATTGGTCTGGTCCGACTACTGTCACCCATTCGCATTTACGTTCCCGTACCGACAATAAATTGTGAACTGGCCTTTTTTCTTGAATAACAACGGAAAACTCACTCTTGTCATCACAAAGCCCTTGTCTCCGGCATTCCGAACTCCCGTAGTACTAACTAAGCCACTTCTGTCGACGTGTTGCGGTTCAAGTGATTTCAAATCGCGAAATTCCTCTTGTGTGAATGCACTCACCACGTCAACGAGGTAATTTACATTACCCAAGCTCGACATCGCCGGGAAATGACGGGCGTCCGTAGAATTTCCACTAATGAACCTTTGTACTAGAAAGGACACTACGATTGAAATAAGTTGCCCGATTTTTATTGATGACAAATGTTGAGCGATAGGATTTTCATTTTTTCTAGATAGCGGCGATCCTACCTGCGATAATCCCCCAGCGTAGTCACTTAAGTTCCATTTTACGTAATTTTGATGCCTACAAAGCCATCAAGACTGAGTTATTGAAAAAAAAAAACGATTTGCAGCAAGCTTCCAATGTAGAACTTACACGAACGGGGCAACCAGGAATAGATAACAATGCAATGCCAACTCGATCGTAACCTGCCGAGTCCTTTCCCAATTGGATTTACTGCAATAAAAGGTCTGTTCGCGAAGCTACACTGGGTTGCCCGAGGGTACACTCGGGCGCCCGAAAAGCGTTCGCGAGCAGACGAGTGTTGTTAGTGTAGCGAGTGTAGGGCGTTCGCGATGAGTTCAGAGCTACTCCGGGCTGCCCGAAGTTACTCCAATTTTTTGTTATAAATTGATAACTCTTATCTAACATGCACAGGAGTGAGAAAATATAACGACTGTTATGAATTTACACTGGCTGCTCTGAAAGCGTTCGTGTAACAAAAAAATCCTCGCTGCCCTCGCCTACACCAGCTACCCCAACCTGCCCTACACTACACTACACTACCCTACACTTTTTCTCCGCGAACAGACCTAAAATTTTCTTTCTGACTACCACAATAAACAAAACAAGGCTAGTGACACCTGTCAGATGTTACCCCAGATTGTTAGTTCATATTAGCTCGGCAAGAGCGCTGCTGTATTTAAGAAAGTTGGCAATACCTAATGAGTTCCATTTATATTTATGCAAACTGGAAAGGGACGAGGCAAGAAGCCCGGAAAAGCTGGATCGAAGTGCAATTTAGCGGAACCGGTTCCACCTGTTGACATGTAGACAACCCCAGGGCCGACTCTACTGGCACCCCCCCCCCTACCCAGCTACAACATTCCGGGCTTCCGAGCTGGTATACACGTAGATCGCTATTTGCAGGTACAGTACCTGCGCGTAAATTGCTATTTGCAGGTACGGTACCTACACGGAAAATGCTATTTTCAGGTACTCTAGTTTTCTTGCCCCAACAAATAGCCGACAGTGAGAGTTTCTGTACGGGTGAAGGTACCGTATCCCGCATAACCGTCTTGTTTCCTTGATTCGGTGATGCCAAAGGTACAATATCGAGGCCTCCTCGTCACCGTCGGATTATTTAGCCGTAGTCCACGGTAAAAAAGTGTCACTGACTAACATTTTTGATACATGGAACTTCCTCATTGTACAAAACCTCTGTAGTGGTTTGTTGTCAAACGACAACAAAAAATCACATGGAGTATGCTTTCATGTGCAGGCGACCGCATGTCCAGTAACACCTCCATGGCTGCCGTCGGGCACGAATGCATAGCACCCGTTACTCCAAGACAGGCCTGGCGCTGCAACTTACTCAGCAAGGCCTGGGCCGTCCCTTGTTTCGTCTTCTGCCACCATAGGAGTGAGCCATAGGTGACCTAACAACGGCTGTATACAGCCACAACACCATTTTTGGCTTTAGACCCCATGTTTTGCCAAACATTTTCCGGCCAGCCCACAATGCGAACGTGGCCTTATTCAGCACCCTCTTGATATGCGAGGTCCATTTCAGCCCCTGATCCAGGGTAACTCCAAGGTACTTGACTTCTTTTCCTACTTTCAACACTTCTCCATTCAGTCGAACTACCTTTAATGCCAGCTTCCTCCGCCTGGTAAACGCAACAAGGGTGGTCTTCTCATGGTTAGTCCTGCCCAAAATCTTGATGGAAATTTTCATAGCACAACGAAGTTATCGGGGAAAAGTAGTTTTTTCCGGTATCTTCGTTAGTAACCCAAAGAATATTGATCGCAGAGAAACGAGCCACCATGCATTCGATTCAGCGCAAAAAAACTACTTCAGAAATGACATCTCCATAAACTGCATTACTAAACGTTGGACGTGAGGATTTTTTGGGAATATTTAAGCCAAAAACCGAGTTGTTTGGTACAATTTACGACGTAACTCAAAATTAATCGTCGGCACACAAAACTACATCGGATTAGACACCCCGTTATTCCGATCCGGTTATTATTTGGCCACAAAATTGGATATTGTCTTGAAATTCCAGGGCAGCCTATCGAGGCCCAAGGTCCAAGAAAAAGAATGGGTTTTCTATTCAAAAACGATTGTTTTTACCTGCAAAATTCAAGTAATTCTTACGAATTTCAACATGCTCAGCATCATGAAAACCTCACCCGAAGTGGTCCATTGAATGTAGCTGACTGTGAACTTCTACCAAAGTAAAAAAAAAAATGTCACTCCGGCAGCTGGCTGTCGAATAAAGTGCATTTCACTTCTACGAAGTTCAACGTTTTTAGTTAATTGGCGATTATGAGACAAAAATTACCCCTTGGTGTGACTATCTACTTTTATTTAACAATTTCTGCCAAATTATCGCTAATTTACTGTGTAGTAGTGAAATGCACTCTATTCGACAGCGACGACAACCAGCTGCCGGAGCGATATCTTTGATGCTTAGATGAGCGTTCACATTCAGTTCCGCTTCAGATGAAGTTTCAATTATTTTTAACATGTCGAAATTCGCAAGGATTGCTTGATTTTAGATATCAAAATTAGTAAGTATATAAGACAAGCGATTTTGAATAGAAAAATCCCTCTTTTTTCGCCAATTAATTAAACAAATGCTCATGAGTATTTTTGAAAAGGACACGTTGAAGAAGTTTTTCCGATCCATGGGAAGTCGATAGGCACAGATTAAGTATGGGTAAGTGATGGTTTACTTTTATTGCAAAATTAAAAATCTCCATTTCGCACAACTTTGAGGAGCTGCCGAGACCACAGAAATAGTTATTTTTTGACGAAAATAGATAGTCCTTACAGGAAAGAGAGTGCTCTTCCCGAATCCATTGTCGAAAGTTGTAGAATGTCAGCTGGGAAGCGGGTTACTCGCATTTAGTCAAGGAAAATGATGTTATCCTAACAAGGTGCTAGAAAAATCAAATCTCGAAGGGTTTTGATTTTCGGACCATGGCTTATAGGGTGTTTTCGATCGCAAATGAGGTCTACTTTTACCCAATTTTTTGTCACACTTATACGCATCCACCCTGTATAATACTGTTTTAAACAACTAACAGTACACTTCTCGTGCCACGTGCAAATCTTAAAAGGATTTCGCGTGGTCATAGGTGTCGAGGTATGTGCACTTTTACGGCTTTTCTCCAAAGAAAATAATAAAATAAAATAGTTTAAGCTTACGGTAGTTATAACGCGAAACCATCATGAATATTGCAATAGGTACTGTTCTTGCGGGTTTCTTTCATTGTCAGTAAATCAGTGGGGACGGGGGGGATTCTATCAGAATCAGTGAAATATACGTTGAGGCACGCTAAGCCAATTTTCTCAACCCGGAAGCAACACACACAAAAAACGGGCTCAAGGTAGCCCATGCCATATTTTAAACGCCAATAATCACTCTTTCCCGTGTTTTCCTCGTCAGCCAAAATTAGTTATGTATTTGACTTTTTCGGTGGTGGAAAAAAAGATTGTTAGGTCAACGTCCTCTTTTCTGTAATCAACGCGCTGTCTTACTATATTTTCGTGGGGAATTGGATTTTATTTTGTTGTAACAAGGGCAATTCGTCCAAACTCTCAATCTTCGATTCGCTCACTGGGAAGAATACTGGTACAACTCGAAAACGATTTGGATTAGTTTAATTTAATCCAAACTGGAGAGGTCAGAAAAACGTATTTGAATTGTACCAGTATTCTTCCCAGTGAGCGAATTGTCAACGCCCGGAATAAAGCGACGAATGATCAGATAGTAGAAAAAGGACTCGTTTATTCATTTCAATGCCCGCATAAATTTTAGCCAAAGCCTGTTTGGGTAGGCAAACAGTGTTCAAAAATTAACGGCCCAGAACACGGGCAAGAAGAAACGAGACCGTTTATTTTTTTGTTTCTTCTTTTTGAATGGGAAAGAGAAAGACGACTCCACACAAAAGGTCTAACAATAGGTGCCTTGGGTGAGGTCGAATTCTAAGCTTTCCTACTTCGACTTCGAGAAAAAATAATAATTGAGCTAAATTAGAGTTAACCTACCCCACGTAATTTTTGATGAACGTATAAACAGGATCAAGGGTTCCTGTTTGCCCTGCTCCCGAAGCAGCCAGGACGGCCGCCGACATGGCAACGACGCCCAGCAAACTCTATCAAAACTGCAGACAGAACAAAGAAAGGACAAATAAGCATAAGAGGCGAAGGCGGGAAATGCGAAATCATCCCTCGCCTTCTTTTCTTCAGCCTCCCAGAGGAGAATCCCTTACCTTCAAAAGACTACCCTTAAGAGAGTCAAAACAAGGGGAAAAGACGAGGGGACGCCTTTTCCTAGCCCTCCTAGCAGCTTTGAACGTGAAATCCTCTGCTGCCCACCTCCACCGCCGCCGCTACGTCGCTCGTCGTTACAGTGAGAACCGCTGAATATATCACCCGCGAAACGAAAAAGTACACACAAAAGCAGGAGGCGGTCAAATCGAGGCCTCTTAGTGGGTTAGATTCTTCCTCCTCACAACACATCCACCCATTTTTGTATTGGGGGCGAAACACCTTCTCACAACCCCAAGCGTGTTGAGAGGGTAGAGGGTATGAACACCCTCCCTAGAAAGCTGTATCGACCGGACTGCTGCGACGAAATAGAGGCAGCGCAATAACATTTGACGCATTGAACCTGGTCAGTTTGATCATGAACTGCTCCATTAACTTTTCTCGCAAGCAATAACTAGGAAAATTAGCGGAGCTGAAACGGAAAAACTTAAAATGCCAGAAAAACGAGAACGTTCAGAAAACAAAGGATATTTAGTCGAACAGAGTACCAACGAAACGAAATCCCAACAAAATAAGGCGAAAATGGCTTACCGAGCTTGATGCATGGTGAGAAGCATTTGTGCGGCACCTTCCCTTCAGAAATATTCAACCAATTTCAACTTCAAAGAAAAGCCTTGAAAATACACCCCACCTCCACCCATACATCACTTTCTCAGCAATTCTTTTGTTGCACCGTCGACAAAAAATCAATTTAAAACCCTTTGAATTCAGGTGTTTGGTATTATTTCCCGACAAATAATGCCCTTTCAGTTTCAGTAATCCTGAGTTCAGATGTCAACACGACTAAAAAACGCCGCAAATTTTACACATGGGTTTATTATTCATGAATGTAGCAAGATCCGGCTTGAAATCACATGAAAATCAACACCCCACACCCCTATGACCTGAAAACCTTTGAAAACCCCCATTTTGGATTCGTAAAAACCCAGGGACTTAGCTGATCAAGCTGATCAGATGTTCGGATCAACTTGGTTCCAAATGGAGGCCATGTGTGAAGAAACGAGTTTTTCCGAGAAATCCCTAGGGCAAGATATGACCCGGACGGCGCGTACGGCGGACGGACATTCCAGGAATCGTATATGTATATGTCGCATCCATGTCGAGTAATTGTCCATTTCACGAAATGGATGCCCATTTAACAAAGTGGCTCCACTTGCCGTAACTAAATATTACGACATCTGGTCAAAAAATTGTTAATTTCTTGAAAAGGAAATCGTGTTTGTCCAGTTGCTGAAATCAAGCTTCTTTACTGCAAGTGGATGCACAACGTGACCCTTTTCGAGAAATGGATGAGTGAGGAATCTCAGATGCTGAAACAAGTTTTTTTTTTCATTTCGAGTTTTTTTGTTTAGATGGGTTAGTACATTATTCGAGACCTATTCACCGCTTTTTTAGCCAAGCAGTCAGAATAATTGGCCATTCCATGGCAAAATGTCCAGATTTTGAACATAAACCACATTCTTTGGATGAAATGACGGGTTAACGAGTTAATGATTTCGAGCTCAACTTTGGATGGATATGGTGAGGATCTGGGAGTTGGTGACAACTCCCCAGACAATACAATCGCTGACCAAGTACGCCCTTGCCCTTAACTCATAGTTACTATTACATATTCAATTCTAAACTTCTACACTCGCCCCCATATGGGATGAAAAAAATTGGCCAAACGAAATGACTAAACCTATGCAGTAGTGTGTGCACCAATACTTGTGCATCAATACTTTTTGAGCTACGGACAAACATCTCCAGCATTTTTAAAGGATTTGTCCTTATATTTGTGGGTGTATCACAAAAAGTATTGGCCCCAGCGATCCCAGGAGGCACTCATTCGATTCGGAACAAAAAACTAGTAAGATCAGAGAACATGGTTAGTCTTGCCCAAAATCTTGATACACCTTTTCATAGCACATCAAAGTATCGGCAAAAACCAGTTTTTTCGGGTATTTTCGTTAGTACCTCGAAGACTATTGATCACAGGATTCATGCACTCGATTCAGCGCCAAAAACTACTTCAGAAATGACATCTCCAACTGCATTACTAAACGTTGGACGTAAGGAGTTTTTGGGAATATTTAAGCCAAAAACCAAGTTTTTTTGTACGATTTACGCTCGTAACTCAAAAACTAACCGTCTCACGGACTTGTGGTTGACTTGTGTCGACTCGGCACACAAAACTACATCGGATTAGACACCCCGTACGGGCAAATTTCTTCGCCCCTTATAGCGATGAGTTGGCCACCGTCGACCCTCCCATAAAAGGATGTTTGGCACCCCGTATCGTAGCGGACTTTTAAAATCCTGGAAGTATACATCAAAAGGAATTTTTTAAGCCACATTTGAAGTTAGCCCGAATTTCACCGCTATTCTGCCTTTTTTAAGATCTAATTTCCGTACTATATCTGCGTTTGGTTTCTCTTAGTGTCGAATCATCGAATATTGGTCTTTGAAAGAGCCAAACCCACGGAATTGATTTTTAAAAAAATGAGCCAATTCCATGAAATCGGGTTATGGTACAACAAAATCCGTGAAATTGCCTATTTTGAATTATTCAACCCCGCGAAATTGGCTTTTTGAATGAGCCAGTTGACAGTACCCTTGCACGATACTTGCCAATTTTGCTCCCGGAATCCCGCTCCGCTCGTTCATAGAGACAACACGGTAACTATAGGGGCGCAGAGGGGGCACGTGTCCCCAGCAAAAAACTCTGCCTTTCTTTTTCAGTGACTTGGGGTAATATAACGCAGTAACGGGGGTCCTTTAACGGAAGTTTTTGTTTTCTTCGAAACTCGTTAAACCGTTAATGAATATTATATTGCCGCTTGTAACTAAGCCCGGATAAGCTAAAATCAATCACTAACTTGGGGATGGGATAGGCTTTTTCCGTCTATTGGAGAATTTACGGCAGAAAATCTCAAAGGAGCGGCCGTATCTCTCTCCCCCAGCCTTTTATATCCTCGAACCCACGATGTTCTTCACTCTCACTGATGGTGATACGAATCGTCTAGGAAGCAGACAAGTCAAGCCATGCCTACCCCACCACCCTCTCCATCAAAACATGACTGGAACGGCTAGGAATGCAGTCGCAAGTTTTTCGCTTCCCTCCTTTACTTCTTGTCTGTCCCATGAAGTGGGCGCTCACTGCAGTGAGAATGCCATAAAGAAAAGAAAAGAAAAAACAAAAAATTTCGCTCCAGAAGCTGGCGGTCGGAAAGAGTGCATTTCATTCCGTATACGGATACCCTAAGCCGTCCCAGAAGTAATAATTTTGATACAATAATTTGTTTCATTAAGCCGAACTTCTTCCTCCATTTTCACCACCCTCTCTTCAAAAATGTCGAAAAGTTTCCGTAGTTTTCCAAGTGCTTTGTTACATTAAATTTTTATTATTATTGGCTTTTTATAAAATATTATTTATTATTATTATTATTGCCCAAATGCAATACCGACCTGGGTCTTATGACTACTGATTTTTGTGCCAAAGCGCGTTCCGCTAAATTGATTTCTTCGAGAGTTATCGTGCTAACAAGAAAACGGCCACAAGCTTATAAATAAACCAATGTATGTCTATATATATGAATTCCTGAGACCACTGAATTCGTGTTCTAGAGTTTCTGAAACGTGAAAAAAACATGACATGACCCATGTTTGCCACCATCACGACGAGACCAATAGTGCATTTTCAGAATGAAATGCACTAAAAAAAAAAAAAAAAAAAAAAAAAAAATCGTTTAGTCAACAACTATCAATTATCGAGCAAAGTCGATAATTTAATGCCCCCCGGGGGGCAAAAAAAATCTGTGGGCCTGTAGTTTTTAGACAGCCCACGGCACTGTCACGTGACGCAGGCTTTCGTTAATTAAGTAAACATGCTCAAAAAAGTTGTTTTTTTGCTTAAAAAAAAAAAAAAAAAAAAGAGCTGAGGGGCTTCCTAATTAAAAATGCAGATATATAATGAACAGACCGGAAGTTTCGAAAGAAGCAGTAGAAAGAAAGCATCGCGGAATCGTGGTATTTGCGAGGAACTGTTTTGTAGGAGGGGGGCCTGGGGGCTAGGGCACGAGTCAATTGGAGCACAAATCCTAAAAATGCTCATCGTTTCAGGTGCGTTCTAAATCAAGCGATTAGCAAAGATTAATCAAGGTCAGAGATTTTAAGAAATAATAGAAGAAATAGGTCAATAATAATTTGAGGGCAGACCTTGGTAAGAGAGCGCTCTTACACTTGATCTTCTGACAGTTAGTTATAAGTCTGAATCGTTATTTTTAGACGGCACGGATTTAAATTTTCATTTACGTAATAAGATAATTGGCAATAAGTGAAGGTGTAATTCTGGGGGCAGTACGTATAGCCACGATGAAATAACTAGGAGACCAAATGCGCGTAAATTTCCATTTAATTTCCGTCTTATGTTTTTAAGAAACTTGATCCCCCTAGGGCCTAGGGCAACATAGAGAATTTGTCACTAAACGTTGCAATATCCCTGAATTTATTGAATCTTGCGTCGCTGTAGCTGTTGAATATGAGGGGTTACGAAATTTAATAATAACTTTTAATAGTCACATTTCCGTTAACTGTAAAGATTTCAAGGGGAATGTTCCTTCGGCTTAGTCATATCCGGAATAATCAGGAATGACTTTCCAGGAAGGCCAATGACCAGTTCAGATTTTCAGCTCAGAAAATAGCACGAATACTAAACTCGAGAAAGATTAGACGGAAATACGATTCTTCTTTAAATAATTCATTTATTTTTAAGCACCGCCTGGAATGTGTTAATGCCTCACAAGTCAAGTTCTTGGATGACAGCTAAAGCGACAAAGCTTGATAACTTAGATCCATTTATGACACACGAAATCATTTAATTTTCGCATAACTTCTAGCGAGGAATAAACGAAGACGACATAAGGAGGGGAGGTAACAACAACAACAACTCTAATCACGAAGAAAACAAACCGGAAATGTTATTTTCAGGGAGTCAGTAATGTGTATAACACAATTCACAAGTCCATTTCAGGGCCGTCCGGTAATATTTTAATTCTTCCTAGGAAAAACTAAAGGGGACCACAATGTTTTTATGTTCCATACCTCGATATTATTTGACGAGTTGTAGAAGTCAAGGCCGCAGTGGCCAGGGCATTGGCGAGCCCTCGTAAACGTAAACTAAAGGGAATAACAATAGAAAAACAGAACAAGAAAAACACAGAACGTGTTAGTGTGAGTGACAATGAAAAAAATTACAAATAAATAGCTCGTTCCAATTTTTTGCTGCTAAGTGTTTATTCGTCCTTGTTTCAAAACTGAAACTCCATTTATTTCATTTCTTTGGAACAAGAAAAAAAGGACCAACGGCTACATTATAAAAATCAAAATAATTCAACAAAGCTAGCGTTCAAGGCCTTTTATGAAAGATTTGTAGTCGATAATAGAAGGAGCGATCCTTAATCATCCAATAAATTGAAATGATAATTGATAATTAACCAACAAAATGTAGTTTGTTATCGAAACCGTAAAAACTCCATTTGGAGGGATGCTCTAACGACTGAAACCGACAAACACGACGTAGTTCTTGACAGTTCTTATCGTGTTTTCGACATTTCATTCAACGATAAACCAGGCAAACCAACTCGACGAATGAAAAAACGGCTACAATATACACCCAAGCATCCTACTGTGCGTGACAAAAGGAGGTTGATCTCCGTAATTTTTAATGAAAAATGAAATAACGTCGCAGATCAAAATAATATTTTTGGAGAAGCCCAGTTGAGTTTCCTTGCAGAACTACCAGATTCTGCCGCTTGATTTCCATTTCCTTGATCGGACAACCAGCTTGATTCTGGAACTAAATTTCCTCAACAACTACAGCAAATACCGATATTCCAGGTTGTACTGACAGTTTTTTGGCAGTATACTCCATTTCCGGATGTGTGTGCATTAGAGAGTAATTTCTGGGACAAACCGTACCAGAGCGGTTAAGGAACAAGGGATAATGCAGGAAAGGAGGTGAAGGCACAGAAAGTAGAGGAGCATGCCAAGTTCCTAACGAATTTCCCGGTTTGTTCTCAAAAAGGAGGCGAGGGGAACAAGAGAGAGAGAGAGAGAGAGAGAGAGAGTAAGAGAGAGTGAGTGAGTGAGTGAGTGAGAGAGCCGCCTTGGGAAAGACCAGCAGGGGTCGCATCGGGAGAAACAGAAAAGAAAGGCACGGTGAGAGGTCAGTGTCATAGCCAATGCCCCACGTTAACCAAAACCTCCTTCCAAGAATTTGGGGATGTCGAGGGACCCGAAGGCGAATAGAAAGTGAAAGTAGAAGGAGGGAGGGGTTGCCGGCAGGCAACCTTTTGCGGTTGTCTAGAACTAGGAGGTACCGTGATCCCTCACAAGCCTAAGGACCTGACCGCGTGAGAGATCTCTTTGTTCTCGACTCCTCGGGCACCAACTCTTAGTAAAAGATTAGGCATTGAATTCACGAAGAGGCAAAGAGTGAAATAAAAAATTATCTTAATGACATGTTGGAGGTCAATGGCCAAGAATACAGGGTGGAACAGGATAAGTAGTGTGACAAAAAAAATTGGGTTAAAATAGGTCTCATTTGCGATCGAAAACACCATATAAACCATGGTCCGAAAATCGAAATCCTACGAGATATGATTTTTCTAACGTTTTTTGTGGCTTGCATCACTTTTCTTTACTAAATTCAAGGTAATCGGTTTTTCAGCTGGCATATGCAACTTTTGACGATGGATTTGGAAAGAGCACACTTTGTTCTGTCAGAAAGAGCAATTTCCAATAAAATTCAACTATTTTCTTTGGGCTCAAGAGATGCTCAAAGTTGTGCAAGTCAAGGATCTCTAATATTTAAAAAATTCAACCCCCACTTCTATACACTAAATCTGAGCGTATCGACATCCCATGGGTCGGAAAAACGTCTTCAATTTGTCCTTTTAGTGCATTTCATTCTGAAAATGCACTATTGGTCTCGTCGTGATGGTGGCAAACATGGGTCATGTCATGTTTTTTTCACGTTTCAGAACCTCTAGAACACGAATTCAGTGGTCTCAAGGATTTATATACGGGGTGGATCCGTATAAGTGTGACAAAATTTTTTGGGTAAAACTACGTTAAAATTGGAGAAAAATGGTACCTTCGGAAGTGTCCTACGTCGATCCGTTCCGGAGTTATTATTTTTTTTTTGTGTGTGTTTAAAAAAGTAACCAATGCTTGCTTCAAAAAATCCGCAATTTCTCGGCTTATATCGCACGAAATCCAAAACGTGATGCCATTTTCAGAAACTACGGAACATTTCCTTTAGGATAGAGGCCATTTTATTGCTGCTTGAAATAATCGTCAACACCCAGAAATCTGGCATTTTTTCCATAAATTTACGTGTCCTCTAAAATTTGTCCGTTTTACGAAAAGTCGCTGTACCCAAACAGCTTTCTCAACAGATTTTCGGTATATCACAAAAACTTCCCCGTCTTCTAAGTTTCCTTTTGGCGTGTTCACATTTCATGTTACCACCGACGTTTCTCACAAAAAAGTCACGAGAATGCACAAAAACCGTGTTTTTACCAAACATGGACTATTGTCTACGGTATTCGTGAAGGGTGCAGGGAGATCGGCGGTAAGTGAGAACAGTATATCTTACCATGGAGAAGGCAAGAGGCATTCGATTTGACCCCTTCCCCCACCAGTGATTCGTTAAATTGTCGCCATTCAGGGGGGGGGGGTATAATTGAATGCCGTTTGCCTACGATATCTTCTCCTTCCTAAAATATTCAAAATCATAACTCCGGAACGGATCGACGTAGGACACTTCCGAAGGTACCATTTCACTCCACTTTTAACGTAGTTTTACCCAAAAAGTTTTGTCACACTTATACGGATCCACCCTGTATATATATAATATTATGGGCGTTTTCTTGTTAGCACGATAACTCTCGAAGAAATAAATTTAGCGGAACGCACTTTGGCACAAAAATCAGTAGTCATAAGACCCCGGTCGGTATTGCATTTGGGCCAAATCGGTTGAGGTGGAGGGGGGGAAAATAGGGGTTGAAATGGTCAAAAAATCACTATAAATCACCAGTTGATTCTAGAAGCATCATATTCGGTACGTATACTTCATGTTGGAGTAGCCTTTGATTCCCATTTTAGTTTTTTGAAAAAGTCGAAGGGGAGGGGGTGTTGCCCCCAGAGTGGAAGTAAGTGTGTGGTCTTGTTAGCACGATAACTCTCGAATAAATCTATTTAGCGCAACGCGCTTTGGCACAAAAATCAGTAGTCATAAGACCCCGGTCGGTATTGCATTTGGGCCAAATAGGTCAAGGTTGCGGGGGGGGGGGATAGGGGTTAAATGGTAAAAAAATCACTATAAATCACCAGTTGATTCTAGAAACATCATATTCGGTACGTATACTTCATGTTGGAGTAGCCTTTGATTCCCATTTTAGTTTTTTGAAAAAGTCGAAGGGGAGGGGGTGTTGCCCCCAGAGTGGAAGTAAGTGTGTGGTCTTGTTAGCACGATAACTCTCGAATAAATCTATTTAGCGCAACGCGCTTTGGCACAAAAATCAGTAGTCATAAGACCCCGGTCGGTATTGCATTTGGGCCAAATAGGTCAAGGTTGCGGGGGGGGGAATAGGGGTTAAATGGTAAAAAAATCACTAAAAATCACCAGTTGATTCTAGAAGCAAAATATTCGGTACGTATATTCCATGCTAGACTAGCCTTTGATTCCCATTTTAATTTTTTGAAAAAGTCAAGGTGGAGGGGGTGGTGCCCCTGGAGTGGAAGTAAGTGTGTGGTCTTGTTAGCACGATAACTCTCGAAGAAATTAATTTAGCGGAACGCGCTTTGGCACAAAAATCAGTAGTCATACGACCTCGTTTGGTATTGCATTGGGCCAAATCGGTCGACTTGGTTGGGGGGGGGGGGGGTAATATGGCTTGAACTGGTAAAAAAATCACTAGAAATCACCAGTTGATTCCAGAAGCATTATATTACGATGATTTCATTTTGAAATAGCCTTTGATTCCCATTATGTTCAGCTTAAACAAACCCGGCAGCAAACAGTACGATGGAGGGTCAAACATTAACGAAACAAATCATGGTCTCAACATTACTACTTCTGGGACGGCTTATGGTATCCATATACAAAATGAAATGCACTCTTTCCGACCGCCAGCTGCCGGATCGAAATTTTTTTAAATTACTCATGAACGATTTCTCATTTCTTCAGCGAGTTTTCGGCAGAAATGGCCATTTCTTGGGAAAAAGAATGATTTTTTTCTTGAAAATCGCTTGTTTTGACCTACCCAATTTGAACGAGCTTTGTGATTCTTAACGTGCTAAAACTCATTGAAGCTTTATCCAAAGTTTTCCTCCGTACCGAACGGAATACGCACTCCTACCAAAATGTCAAAAACTGTCACTCCGGCAGCTGGCTGTCGGCAAGGGTGCATTTCACTACTGCGAATTTCGGCGCATTTAGCTGTTATTTGTCGAAATCAGCGCACTTAATGACTCTACTTGTTGATACCAATTTCTGGCTGAATAATTGCAAATTAAGTACGGCACGACCCCCCCCCCCCATCACGATCTACGGGAGCGACATTTTTCGGACTTTGACAAGCGTACATAGTCCGTCCCGTTCAAAAGAAAACTTTGCTTGATGCTTTAATGACGTTAACCATGCCAAAAACCACAAAGCTCGTTCAAATTTTGTAGGTCGAAACAAGCGATTTTGAAGAGAAAACCCATTCTTTTTTCTAAGAAATGGCCATTTCTGCCGAAAAATCACTGATCAACTAAAAATACGTTCATGAGTAATTTCAGAAAGGACACATTGGGGAAGTTTTTCCGACCCATGGGATGTCGGTGTGCTCAGATTTAGTGTAGAAAAGTGGGGATTGACTTTCTTGAAAAATTAGAAATCCTCGATTTGTAAAACTTTAAGCAGCTCTCGAGCCCACAGAAAATGGTTGAATTTGATCGAAATTGGCTATTCCTGACAGAAAAAGGTGTGCTCTTTTCGATTCTGTCGTCAAAAGTTGCAAAATGTCAGCTGGAAACTGAGTTATTTGCATTTAGATAAGAAAAGTGATGTGAGTCATAATAAACGTTAGAAAAATAATATCTCGTAGGGTTTTGATTTTCGGATCATGGTAAATAAGGTGTTTTCGGTCACAAATGAGGCCTACTTTCACCCAATTTTTTTTGTCACACTTATCCTGTTCCACCCTGTATAAAAATAAAAAACATAATTTTTGGTGCCTTTCCCTGGGATTGAGGGGTATTTGGAAAGGCCTTCCCTGTACATATGCCCCCCTCCAAACATGGTAATGTGGATTTCAGCGTAATGCTAATGAGTAGCTCAGGATAGTTCTCCCCTTAAAACGTTTCCGTTCGGCTCTGCAAAGAGCTGTTCACTCACTAAGACCTACGAATAGGCAAGAAAATGACCACACAGTTCATAGTCGACTAACTCGGCTCTATAACGGTTATTTACTCCGAAAAGGTCACATGTCCAAGAGAAACTCAAAAATAGCAATCAATGAAGGCCATTTCTACCTGTAGTAGGTACAGTAAAATTAGGTGAAAAATTGACTAAACCCAGACATTCAAAAGAACATGAAAATTTTTGGTGCAAATTGTTGGTACAATTATTCCACCATCACAGCATAAAAAACTCCCTACGATTATGCGGGGAGAACGACTTAGGGCAAACAGGAAGTGAAAGGACGTTGAAATCCCAATGACATAGGGCAAAGTGAACAATGTTTTTGGGCAAGCTATTTTCAGCGCGATAAGATCGGAAAGCCATGACATTAGGAAAATCTGAATCAGTTGACCGGTGAGAATAAGTTTTTGTCTCGGCGAGGAAAGGTTCTGCTCGCGATCATACTATTATTATAATAGTAGACTATTTTTTTCATATTTATTCTTTCCAGGAGCTGTAAATCCGATGAAAAAAAGCATGAGTGACATGTTAGGCAAGCTGGATACGAATGTGGAGGCGTTACCGACCAAAACATTAAGGGCCCTCGCACACTGGCAACTTTTAGTTTCGGTGATTAAAAATCACAGTGATTTCCACTGATCACCAATTATACTCGCATTTACAAAACCCACCGCTTTTTCTCAGAATCGTTTGCCCAAACCCACGGCGTTTTTTGCCCAAACTCAACGCACCCAATTCTGCCTCGGGTTTGGGAACAGCTGTCGGTGGAAGTTGTACTTCGGCCGTTTTTCTGGAATAATTCTGTAACTATTGGGGTTATCAAAAAAATGTACTTGACTAAATTTGAAGAGCACAAAATGTTACACAATAAACTGTTATGCGACGTTTATACTTATGTAAAGGTACTGCAATAGGTACCTACATGCAAGCACATACATTCAAGTAAAAGGCACATACATTCAAGTAAAAAGAGAGGCATTTCCCTACAGGCCAAAGTTGTGAAACTATTTCCCTCCGAAAACAACAAGCGAGTAAATTGTGAGAATCCCAACAACTATTAAGGTATCTATTGAATACGTAGTACCTACATAATTTATTCATAATTTTTTGGCACAGTCTCCTCTTTCTAAGTATAACTGCAATATCTCCCCTTCCAGCTGTCATTGTAGTAATTTTGACGGCAAATCCTGAAAGAAGACACGTTTTTCACTATGGAACGGTCACATCGAACGGCACCAATCACCATGAGCCTTCTCAACAGAGGTTGAAAATTGCGTGAAATAGCATACTTTATATTTTCGCTAAATTACCCATCGACAATTTTGTCGAATAAGTTCTTGAAAAGGTGCTCATTTTTGCTAGACATTCTTCAGATGCATGCGTTTACAATCCCTCCTTACTTTTTTTTTTATACGCGAAAAAGTTAGGTATACCAATTCAATTTTGCATAGTTGTAAACGCGGCATCCACCATCCTATTCCATGCGATCGAGGAAAATCGTGTATGAGAGCTTGATGAGGGTTGTTCTGTGGTCTTCAAATTAAGCCTAATAGAATGATTAGTCAACACTGATGGTTGCAGAGATATTTCAGCAAACTGAACAAAATCGCCCTGAAATCCGAACTCCAGCTCGTGCAGTGCCAACACCCGACGTGAAATCTTCGGGAATTTTTTACACAGTGGAAGGAAGCGGGTAAGAAAGAGATTGCACCAAACATTTATCAGTTTTTCCAGCTTCCAAGCTTCGGTCAATTTTCCGTCAACTTTTACTTTCCTGCATCTGTTTCAACCAAAAGGCGAAGGAAAGGAAAAACGTGGTGCGGATGTTTCTTGTGTAAAACTGTGTGCTCTTCAAATTTGGTCTGGTACATTTTCGCGTTAAAACAAATGGTTCCAGAATTATTTCTTAAAAACGAACGAAATACAACTTCTACTAACAGCTGCTCCTTAACCCGACGCGGAATCCAAGGGAGGTTTTTATGCAGTGTTAGTGGAAGGGTAAAGAGCAATTTGCACCAAAAGTTCTCCTGATCTTATGAATGTCGGGGTCAAATAATAATTTTACTGCACTACTATGAAAAGTCAGTTTCTGCCTGTCAATTGCCTTTATGGCTACCGAACCTAGCCAGTTTCATTAGTATATCCCTGGAAACGAGCAGATCAGGAGCTGGCTATATTGCTTCAAAAGGTAACCCGCAATTTTTTTTTTTACCGGGATCACCAAAATCGAATGGCTAGGGGGGTTGGGGTGGAAGAATGGGATTGTCGATCACACCATTCAACCACACATTGTACGTAGTACACCAAAGGGAATCAGCCTTTCTACCCCGTGAAAGATGGCGTAAGCGCGAAAGGCCGGAAATGGAGCGAACGAAATGATGATGATGATGATGTGCTGAAAGCGTCTTAACACACCGTTACACAATTTCTCCCAGAAATTATGAGACAAATTAAAGTAGGTAGTGATAAAATGAATACTGAAAAGCTTGGGAAATTGTCTCATTCTGTGGGAATTGACGCGTACGACACTCCAAAGAGACGCAATTTGACTGCATAGGAAGTTCTTGGCAACTGATAAAAATAAATAATTTTTTACAACTTTAAGGATATTCTTCCTCATCAACGATATTTCCGCACTGTTTATGAAAAGGCTTACATCGTCTAAAATAAGTTTTTGTCAAGCTTGGTGACCCCCCCCCCTTCTCAGACAGACCATTCGTGAAACAAAGGGATATGGGTGCAATAAACTACGCTCTACCCCGTTCCCACTCAACATCTTCACAAAATGCAACGCCAGCAAAGCCAGGCTTCCCTAAACTTAAAGCCCGAATCGTTCTGGATGACAGAATTATCAGAAATAGCAACAGATGAACAAGGGGGAAAAAACATTAACGCAAGTTTCTTTATGATTGAACTGTTGGAGTTTCAGCTTTAAAAGAGACACGAAAGTAAAAATAAGCGACAATACCGGGTCTTATGTGTGAAAGTGTCAAACAATTGATATGAACGAAAAAAAAAAGACTAACCTTTCAGGATCTTCGTTTTGCGGTTGGTCATCCGAGGCGGTGACCTCGGCCAGCGACTCGAGAAGGGCGGCCGTCGGCCCGGGAATGTGATCGTGAAATTGCTGTTGCATTGCTTGCATTTGTTGTTGTTGCTGTTGATGTTGATCGGCAGCTAGCATGGCACTCACGTCTACCGACGACGAAGGAACCGAGGATACTTGTTGATACGCGGACACGATTGGGGCCGACGTTGGTTGAGGATGAGGCGGCGGTTGTTGAGTGGATGTCACTGGCACGGTGTAGGTTTGCTGCTGTGGCTGGGGCTGTTGTTGCATCGTCATTGTGGGCATGGGCTGCGACATGGGTTGCTGTTGCATGGGAGCTTGTTGAGGCATCGACATGGGCATCGTGTACTGTTGAGGCATTGAATTTTGAACGGGGGGTGTTTGCGGTAGGCCGGGCACTTGCATGGGCTGTTGTTGGGACATCGAGGGAAACGTTTGAAGAGGAGGAAGATTGGTTGACGAAGCTTGTTGACCCAGCGTGGGCATCATTCCACCCTGCGATGGAAGAATCGGAGCGGCCTGCGGTTGATAATACTGCGGCTGAAGATGAGCCTGTGACTGCATAATGGACTGTGGGACGTTCATCATTGGCTGAAAAGTCTGCATCTGAGGGTGCATGGTCTGCATCATACCTTGACTGGATGTCTGCGTCACAACCGGAGGTTGATTTTGTTGCATCGGTTGAGAATAGGACACTTGGTGAGGCTGTGGCGGCAACTGTTGCATTTGCTGAGGCATCATTTGAGGCTGCATGTGCACTTGCTGCATTTGCGGAGGCATCTGTTGTTGCATCATTTGTTGAAACTGTGGCTGCTGTTGTTGAGGTTGTTGCTGCGGCTGGTACTGCATTTGGGAGGCCATTTGTTGTTGAGTCATCATTTGAGGTTGTTGCTGTTGTTGTGGAGGCTGTTGTTGCTGCGGCTGCTGTTGTTGTTGTTGAGGCATGGGCTGCGATTGCATCGTTTGGGGGGCCTGTTGAGGCGTCGGAGCTGGTTGCTGCTGCTGAACACTCGAATTGGCCATCACCTGCTGTATCTGTTGAGGCTGCAAACTTTGATGCTGCTGATTGGAATTTGAAAGTATCTGCTGCATGTGTACTTGCGATAAGCTCTGTGACTGTTGTTGTTGCTGCTGCTGCTGCTGCTGTTGTTGTTGCTGCTGCTGTGTCTGTTGATTTGGAGGAGGTGCCTGTTGTTGTATTTGTGTCGGACCGGGTTGCTGAGGCTGCTGTGGAGCTACAGAATTCGAGTTCACCATCCCAGTCGGAGGCATTTGTATGCTATTTTGTAACGACTGTCCAGGTGACACAGACACAGTATACGCGTGAGGCACGCCCTCGTTCTGCATACCTATTTCAACAACAGTTGATTCCTCGTGTGAATTCAAGTGCCCCGTTTCTGGTTGATGATTTATTTCCGGATCAGGTTTCTTCGCGGGATGGTTTTGTATATTGTGATCCAAATAGTCCATACACACCCAGCGACCTCTTTTAAACGGTTCGGTACTCTCTATTTTTACCACTTTGAACCTCTCAGTCCTCGGCGCGGGCGGGTGAGGATCTCTCATATCCGAGTCATGCTTGGTGCTTACAACACCCAAGTTGATGACACTATCGGACACTTCAACGCGTAAATGTTCAGCAGTGTGTTCAAGATGTTCACCGTTGTCAACTGCCGAACCCCCCAGACTATGATCACCAGCTTCCGAATTGGGCACTAACGCGAGTCCATACTGTGAGCTTGTTGGAATAACCGGAGCTGGTACGAGTGACGACGACGCGTTGAAGAAAACGTCGTCTTTTGAAAAAGTATCTTCTGAATAGCTCGGCGTCTCGTTTTCACGGTCAATGTCTTCCGTATGTGACTCGTCTAAGTCGTCGGCCGAGTCTTCGCCTCCATCGTTGCTCGCTCGTGAGCCGACGATAACGCTAGTAATCTGAAAACTTGTCTTTTTACGGGGTGCTGATGCGGCGAGAGAATTGACGTTCACGGCCGTCTGTTCGGTCAACCTCAGAGTCTCACTCGTCGCCCGGCTCACTGGCTTGCCTCTATCAGAATTCTGCTGTTGAAAAACACCTGCACCGTCAGCCATGATAGTCCAAAGCGCCGGGTTTTAAATCTCCTCCCTCGGCTGGCCCATCTTCGGCGCCCACCTTCTCACACGCGGCCTACTCACGCAACCACTTTTTCTTCACTTTGACTCGTCGCACGGTGACGATACGGCACAATCAATACAACAATTTCACGGACCGCGAACTCTTAACTGGCCGATTTCGAACAGAAATAACGCAAAAGGCCCCTCGAAATCCCCATACTCATCGGCCTTGAAGCGAATTACGAACAGTACAGGCACAGGCACAATAATATAACCTCGCACTAATCTTTAACTTTTTTTTTCCTCTTCTTCTTTGACTTCCACCACCAGCCACCTCTTACCGATCTAAAATCACCACCCCACCTTTTTTAACCCTTTCACTACCATCTTCCCACTTCTATTTCCAACTTCAACGCAAATCGAACGTTATTTAAACCAAAGAATTTGTTTTATCCCACGAGCAAAGAGAGAGAACACCTTGAATATCCGACTGCCGGCTTTTATCAAAAAAATTGGGGTCCCCTAACTATCGATTCATTCGAGCGCTGATGACGTAAACGCTCATTAACGGACAACTGTTGAGACGCTAATTTTATATGGAGACGAGAATTTTGGTCCTCCGCATATTAAACAAGAATCCAACGCGTATTTTAAAATTTTGAAACGTTTCCCACGACCTTTTTTTCCTACATTAAAAACTTATAAAGCTTCATGTAGCCAATGAAAAGGAACTTGAATGACTTGTAGACGAGTGGGGTGAACTGAATTCATTGACTTGTATAGAACTTTAGCGTTTTAACTGATTTCTAAATTACGAATGATTATATACTGCATTGTGTAGGATAGATGAAAATAACGGAATCAACAGGGAAGACCGAATCAAGCATGACGCCCCCTTGTCAAACTTTGCTCATGAATCCTTGATCCTTCTTCGTCGGCTAAGATGCTACAGCTCACAAGGTGCTTGGAAAACAGAAGAAAGAGCGAATTGCTTGGAATGATTAACGCCAAAGAAAATTCTGGTACCTGGACCAACGACCAAAATAAATAATGTAACTTCAGCCTCAAGAGAGTTTTATTGGCACAATAGTATACTCAGCTGCGCTCTAGTGAGAAGAGTAGAGAAAGTGAGTTTTCATTCTCCGTTTCTTTTTACATGTTTTTCCGATTAATTATTATTTTGAACCGTAATGACTCACTTTTTAAACCCGCAATAAAGTGAGGCGGGGCACAAGCGTACCGTGGCAGGGGTGAGGGGGGCTGGCGGTCAGAAAGAGTGCATTTCATTTCGTATGCGGATATCCTAAACCGTCCCAGAAGTAATAATGTTGAGACCATGATTTGTTTCGTTAATGTTTGAACCTTCCTCGTACTGTTTGATGACGGGTTTGTTTAAGCTGAACTTGATGGGAATCAAAGGCTACTTCAAAATGAATTCATCGTACCGAATATAATGCTTCTGGAATCAACTGGTGATTTGTGGTGATTTTTTTACCAGTTCAAACCATATTACCCCCCCCCCCTTCCAAGTCAACCGATTGGGCCCAAATGGAATTCTTATAACTACTGCTTTTTGTGCCACAGAGCGTTCAGCTAAATTAATTTATTTCTAGAGTTATCGTGCTAACGAGACCACAGTCTTACTTCCACTCCGGGGGCACCACCCCCTCCACCTTGACTTTTTCAAAAAATTAAAGTGGGAATCAAAGGCTAGTCTATCATGGAGTTTAGGTACCGAATATGATGCTTCTAGATTCAACTGGTGATTTGTAGTGATTTTATGACCATTTCAAGCCGTATTTCCCAACCTCCACCACGACCGATTGGGCCCAAATGGGATACCGACCGGAGACTTATGACTACTGATTTTTGTGCCAAAGCGCGTTCCACTAAATTAATTTCTTCGAGCGTTATCGTGCCTACAAGACCACAGACTTACTTCCGCTCCGGGGGCACCACCTCCTCCACTTTGAGCTTTTCAAAAAATTATAATGGGAATCAAAGGCTACTCTAACATGAAGTATTCGTACTGAATATGATGCTTCTAGAATCAACTGGTGATTTGTAGTGATTTTTTGACCATTTCAAGCCCAACTTTCCCCCCCTCCACCACGATCGATTGGGCCCAAATGCAATACCGACCGGGGTCTTATGACTACTGTTTTTTGTGCCAAAGCGCGTTCCGCTAAATTGATCTCTTCGAGAATTATCGTGCTAACAAGACCACACACTTACTTCCACCCTGGGAGCAACACCCCCTCCCCCTCGACTTTTTCAAAAAACTAAAATGGTAATCAAAGGCTAGTCTAACATGGAGTATACGTACCGAATATGATGCTTCTAGAATAAACTGGTGATTTTTAGTGATTTTTTTACCATTTCAACCCCTATTTTCCCCCCTCCACCTTGACCGATTTGGCCCATATGCAATACCAACCGAGGTCGTATGACTACTGATTTTTGTGCCAAAGCGCGTCCCGCTAAATTAACTTCTACGAGAGTTATCGTGCTAAGAAGAAAATGGCCATAAATATTTATTTATATATATATGAATCCTGGAGACCACTGAATTCGTGTTCTAGAGGTTCTGAAACGTGAAAAAAACATGACATGGCCCATAGTGCATTTTCAGAATGAAATGCACTAAAATTGGGGGAAAAACAACAACAATGCGGGCCCGAAATGTAAAAAAACGCTAATAATTCAAGGCTAATATTGACAAAAAAACTAATTATTGCGGCTAAAATTAAACAAAAAAAATTTCGCTCCGACAGCAGCCTGTCGGGAAAAGTGCATTTCATTCATGCGACAATCGAGTCGAACCTCATAAGTTAGAACGATATCAATAAATTATGAATGTCATTTAGGCCGTGGTATAGAAAGTCGAAATCATAAGATCGTGTTTCTTTTTACCGCAGCCCCCTTTTTTGGCACCAACTGAGGGGGAACAAAATTATGAAAATGAAAAATGAAACAGAGTCGGTTTGGTTGCCTATACGATATGGGAAGGCGAACTCTTGTTAGAGGAGTTGTTTGCAATTAAAATATTTATCCCGGCCTAAATATATGAATTCCGGAGACCACTGAATTCGTGTTCTGAAACGTGAAAAAAACATGACATGACCCATGTTTGCCACCATCACGACGAGACCAATAGTGCATTTTCAGAATGAAATGCACTAAAACCCTAAATTTCAGCTGGGATCGGGAAAAAGTGCCAATTCACCGCTAAAAATTGAGGACATAAACGCCAATTTGTGGCAAAAATGGAGACAAATCCCTAATTTTTGGGATAAAAACGATGGTATTCTGCAATTCAAATTGATAAAATTGCTAATCTCCTGATAAAATGAAGAAAAGCTCTAATTCGCGGCCGAAATGAAGACAATTTTCAGCAATTATTCAAAATTGAAAATACCTACTCCAATTCTCGGCTTCTGAAGGCAATTATTTAGTTGTGGCAAAAATTGAAAAAACGCTAATTCATTTCTATAGGAGAAAAAATCCGCTAATTCACAGCTAAAACTGAGCTAAAGCACTAATCAATAGCTTAAGGTGAAAAGAAATTGTAAGTGTAGTGCTAAAACGTAAAAAATAAATAAATAAATAAAAAAAAAAAAAAAAAAAAAAAAAAAAAAAAAATCACTAATTAACGCAACGAAAAACGCTTATTTGTTAGCTCAGGTTGAGAAAACGTGCAAATTCACTTCTAAAAATTTACAAAACCCGCTAATTCATGGGATAAAAACTCGACTCTGCTGCTGAAATTGAGAAAAAGTGCTAATTCGCGGCTATAATAGAAAGCATTTTTCATTTATGTTTAAATCGAAGTACCTACCTACGCAAATTCTCGGCTTCAGAAGCCCATTCGTGCTTCAAAACTGAGGAAAAGCGCCAATTCATGGAAAACATATAGGTGAAAAACCCTCATTGAGGAAGTTGCTTGGGTCGGAATTGGCGGCGAATTTTATTTTTCCACGTTTATTCACACTAAAATAGAAATTATGATGTTCTCCGTTCCTCAAAAAAATCGGTTGCTGACATTTTAAGAAATATTGCAAGTATTTGGCCCCCCTTGACTCTCCCCCTTTCCTGTTGTGACGTAATTTAGTCTTTGGCTTCAATGCGGGCATTCACTGATTTCCCTACATGTGTGTTATTGTTGCTGATCCTTGATTTTTTTATTTATTTATGTATAATGTTGGGTGACAGCCTGATAGCTCATTTCAATTTCAAAACAAGAATAGTCCAGATAGTCGAAAGACCAGCAAGACGCGGAATATAATTTTTGTGAGTTTACCTAAAAAAAAAAAAAAAACACACGAAGAACGGAGTGGATTCGAATCATCCGAAGAGACGTATTGAAACTCTGAAACCTTTGATAATGCACAGAAAAACTTTGTGTGTGTGTAGCAAGATCATTTTGCCGTGAGTGAAAGTGGAACCAGAGAGTTTGAAATGACTCGATTTGTATATTACACCAAATATAATACCTACTCATAAATTATTTAATAACGAATATAAAAATAGGACGCTTCCAAGTATAAGGGATTTGGCCACAATATCATGTGTATGAACGACTTGTCTCATAGAACCTTAAAGTATACCTAGTAATTGTGTCTAAAACTTTTCTTTCGAGTGGTCAGCTTCTTTTCGTCGCCGCCTGTTTAACACTCGACGACCCAAAATCGGGCTTAACTAGGCCCTCTCTTCAGTATTGCAAGGGGCAGCCTCAGGAATATTGGCCGCTGTGATCCCCCCCATGGATGGCGAAGCTCGTACCTCTCACTTTTGAGTTACTTTGCCCTTTGGAGAGGCGGCTGGCTTGCTTGCACAGGGCCGGGCTTTTTTTTAGGGAATGAATTTAACGAAACCATCGCGATGGTTGCCTGGCAACTCACTAACATAAGAAAACCTCATGACTCAAGGTCAAGGTGACTAAACTTTACTATAGGTGCCGAAGATTTCCCCCTGCCCATCGGACGGGAGGGGTGGAAACTGACGTCACCAGCAGTCCGTTGCTCCCGATTGCTCACCCTAGAGCAGCAGAGCAAGTTAATTTTGAAATTGAAGTTTATGATTTATCAAAAATCACAACCCAATAACAATTAATAATGTACTGGGTCCAGCGCAAAGGCGGTTGGGACTGCTCGTGACGTAGGTGAAGGACAGTAATGGCCGAAGATCGAAGGGGCCTCATAGAGTTAACCGCCCCGCGCCCCGGTTGGTGTAGGTCCGCCAGTGAGGCGGCGCGGCGTGCCACGGAAGGCCCTTTCGCAGCAGGACAATGTGCAAGCGTTGATTGTGATAAGCTCTAAGCATCGACCGGTTTGATTGGCCCCAAAATCGCGTTTGCTTCGTGCCCCGGCCATCGGGAATGCCCGATTTAGGAGAAGTATAACGGTGAATTGGCACATGGAGAGAAGGATATCAACGAAGGTTGCAGCCCGATTGGTGCGCCTGGTGATTTTTAAATAAATTTCAAAATTCTCCAGGTGAGGATGGACGGTGCGAAAGGAAATGACGTCAATGTACAGTTTTGAAGCATTTGAGGGAACTCTAAAATGTTTTGTTTACAAATAACAAGAAAAATTGACCCTCAGAAAACACATCTTATCCCCTCTTCACTACATCATCCATTTCATTAACTGCTTTGACGTAATGAAACCCTCACTCAAAATTTTTAAAAATTCGATTTGAAAAAAAAAAAAAAAACCTTGATTGATTTCAATGTTTAATGTGAGCAATTATCTTGTTGAAGTGCCCTCTTCAAGAATCACCATCACCAGGGCTTGAAAAATGTGCAAGTTCCCCATTATGGAATTGGTTAGGTTCCTTAGCCATAAACACAATTTACAGGAAGAAACTGACATTCTTAGGTAGAAATGGCCTGTATTGATTGCTATTTTTGAGTTTTTCGTGGACAGATTACCTTTTCGGGGTAAATAACCGTTATAGAGCCGAGTTGGGCCGGTTTCACACTTGTACTGTTCCATTCGGTTCGGTTCGTTTTCGATTCTTTTTCGGCAGCAGCCGAATTAACAAGTATGAAACGATATTTCGGTCTCTATTCGGCACCTAATAAAAAGGAACCTCATAGAACCGATTGTTCCCTTGACTGGTTTTAATTCGACTTCAATCAGGCACGAATTCGTTTCCAGGGAACAGAAAGCAATAGAGCCTTTCACACAATCGGTCGATCAACACACATCAGTGCCGTGAACGAAACGTGCCCCGTCCGGGATACGTCCGGCAAGTAAAATATTATTCTCATATGGGAATTGAGAGGCTCGTTCACACATATCCGGCACGTGTCAGGGACCCTTCAATTTCCATTGAGATTCAATTCCACACACGGCATTGATTTGTGTGGATAGACCTTTAGTTTCGGTTCGGTTTCGGTCTCTAAAAGCAATTAATAGGTAGTGAGTTGTGTTCTCATGGGAGAAAATGCCGGAAAAAACAATGAATGAGGTGCCCTGCAGTCTCTGTTTCGAACTCAGGCCTTCAGCTATATGATGAGCTACTTTACTTATTGCTTTGGTCTCATCAACCCAGAAATGCGCCGAGATATGAGACTCCGCGTCTGATAACAATTGTTTGGAGGGTTAGTATTCTACCGAGATATCTTAGTTACGCAGCGTAAGTTACAATACGACACCTCCCGAGGTTATGCTAGATAAGTTACGCCACTCAATACGATGGAGAGGTTGTATCCACGACGTCATATCCTCAACTTACGACACGTAACTTGCTATCGGAGTTACAGAATCACCCTTCAGAGTAGATGAACCGCACATTATTTTATCTTTGAAATTTTATTTTGCAAGCGCATCTGGATATAAAGTAAAACCCCAAATTGCGTCATATATTGAACGTGTAGGGTAAACGTGAAAACATTGTACAAATTTATTGTGTAATGAATACATTGTGCGTGTACGGACTGCTGAAAAGTAATAGAGTCCTAGGGGTGTAGTAGAGGGGGAGGGTGTAATAGAGGGGGTGTGGGTGGTCCTCAGCTAATTCATGGCCAATATATTTCAACATCCATTCGGTTGAAATTGAGAAAAAGCTCCGATTCGAGGCTAAATAAGTTAAAATAAAGGTAAAATATAGCCTCTTTCGCACACATAACTGAATAAAAGGCGCTGATTAGGGACTAAAATTGAGCAATATAAAACACTAATTTGTGCATATAAAATTAAAGAATAGCGCTCAATCATAGCTGAAGTTGACAAATCGGAAATTCATTGTTTCCGGAGGCAACTTTATGTACGGTTAAAAACGAGGCAAAGGGCTGATTCGCGGCCTAAATAAAGAAAAAGCGCTCATTCACTGCCAAAATTGAGAAAATTCACGGTGTCCAACGGCCGCTTTGTGGCTGAAATAAAGTGCTTATACATGTCTGAAGTGAAAGGCCCGCCACTCACATGCAGTTTGAACTGACAGTTTAAACTGTTCAGTTCAGCCCCCCCCCCCCCACACACGAACAGCTCAATCCTTCTGTTATCACAATGGATTCGTAAGAGCAGGACGATGTTGCCGTTGTTGGTTTCCTGAGAACTGTATACAGTTCAGCCCCCTCACACGAATGGATCAGTTCAAGCTTTCAGTTTAACAAAATGAAATTTCATTTGTGTCAGTTTAACTGTGCAGTTCACCTTAACTGAGACTGAAATACACACTCACGTGAGTTTAAACTGACAGCTTGAACTGTTCAGTTCAAACTGTCAGTTTAAACTGCACGTGAGTGGACGGCTAAAGAAATTGCTAATTTGTGGCGAACAATCCATAAAAACTCATATTGTCGACTAAAAACTATGAATAGCGCTAACATACACGCTCGTGCCTTTGAGAAGCCACGAATAATTGGCGTTTTCTCCATTTTAAGAGCGATTTAGCGTTTTTTCCACCCTTCAGCGCGCTTGGTCTCAATTTCATCAGTGAATTAGCGATTTTTCTTTGTTTTAGCAGCGAATTCTCTCAATTTTTGCTGTGAATTCGTGTTTTTTCTTACTTAAGCCGCTATTGAGCTATTCTCCAAATTTTATCCCATTTTCTTGTTTTAGGCGTGAATTGCTGCTTTTTCTCAACTTTATCCACGAATTTAGCTATTTTCCTCAATTGTAGCCGTGAAGTATGGTTTTACCATGTGACGTGAATTAGCAATTTGTCTAAATTTTAGCCCCGAATCAGCGCAATTTTGGTTCTAGAAGTTTTATCTAAAAACCTCAAATCAGCACTTTTTCACAATATCGGCCACGTATTTGCCCTAAGAACAGAAATTTAGTTAGTTTTCTCAGTTTTAGCCGCCTAATTTTCTCGATTTTAGCTACGAACTTGCCTCGAGAATGCGCCAAGACAATGTCAATGCTCCTTTTTAACTAATTTTTAACTAAAAAATAGTTTTTTCTATCTGTGAAATGGATCATTGCAATGAGCCAACCCCATGATACCTATTGAGTTTTCAGCTAACCCAAAAACCCACGAAATGGAGTTTTCAGCAAGCCCAAAAGCCACGCAATTAGGTTTTCAGTAAGCCCCAAACCCACGAATTTGGGATTTCAGCTCTTCAGTGGGAAACCCCACGAAATTAGAGGTGAATGAAAAGTAATTGTCTCTTCGCTTTATTTTTTATTTTTCTCGCAGAGCGCTTTCAGCACATTATTGCCATCTTCAGTGCTGCGTGTCTATTGAAAGCTAAAATCCTTGTGTTAACAATGGTCAAATGATTACTATTAAACGACTAGATTGAAATGAAAATGAGTTTTCATTCACCTCTGAACGTGCACCTCCACGACAACCCCAATAATGGGTCGTGTACCACGAAATTAGCGTTCAAGACAGCCAAGGCGCGCGAAATTGGTTGTACAGCAAGCAAATCTCACAAAATTTGCGTTTTAATGAAGCAGAATCGGTAAAATGCTTTGATTAGTGTGCTAAAAATACGAAATTATGGTTTTGAATGAGACAACTTCGCGAAATTGGGGGTTCATAAATAAGACATTTATAAAAAAGAAATTTTAACCCTGATGAAGGAAATATATTCTTCCGAAAGCTCGGTAGAAGTTTCGTTTTTTTGAAGTTGTGACCACAAGCCCGCAAACTTTTGTGTCAAATCTGGAAGTATTGGTCGAATCATATAAGCAGTTCATAAATAAAATCGACGAAATTTATAGGAGTTTTGGAGAATGAAATCCGATAGTACATTTTTATTATTTAGTGAGCCGGACATGCGATTTTTTTTTTTTTTTTTTTTTTTGGTGGGAAGAATCTCGCGAAATTCATGTTCATGTTTCAGCACCAACAGGTGTGAAATTGGGTTTTCATCATTAAGAAAACCGCGAAATTGGGGTTTCTGGAAGCCAGAACCACAAAAAAGGATTTTAGCAAGAAAAATCGGCGAAATGGTTTTTAAGCGAGAAAAATCAGCGAAAGGTTTTAACAGAGGGCAAATTAGATTTTTTTTTAGAGAGTCAGACCTGGAAAAACGGGATTTTAGTGCGCAAAATCCGTGAATTGATCTCTTTTTATCACCCCCCACCTCGTAAAATCGGTTTATCAGCTACAAAAATTGGAGAAATTTGTTATTTTTAGTGAGCGAAATCATGGAAATTATGTTACAGTGCAGGCCCCAAAAAAATGTCGTTTTGGCGAGAAAAATCCAAGGAGGGAAATCCGAAAAAGTTGTTTCCTAGTCAGCCAGACTCGCCACACTTTTTTTTTTTTTTTGCGAGAAAAGTTTTTGGAAAAAAAAATTGTATTAGGAACCTCACGAAATGGGTGGTGACCCCGTATGATTTGTACTTTTTGATCGTATACCACCCCCACCGCTGCCCACTCTGGCTTTGCCCATGGTTCACGGTTAATAGGGAAAATAGTGAATTTTTTAAATGAAATGCACTAAAAGGCGTGGCACCACATAGGGGGCCTAATGTTATCACGGGCCCGGGGCCCTGAACAGTACGATTTCGTTACTTTGAAAAACTAACGATACGTAACTTCCGTAGGTACTTTTGAGTCTGTAATCTCCGAGGGCAATGAGGTAGAACAAGAACATCAAACCTTAGAGATGCGTTCAAAAATAGTACAATCCTGCATGGGCACAGTGGTGCCGGAACCCATACAGTGTTTTGAATCCCCCAAATCTGATAAATGTGGTTTCGAATTAGAGAAAATCTGCGGCAAAATTGTGGCTTGACAACGCCAATAAATGAAATTTGGTATTTCGTTGATCTTTAATCGGGGTTTTTTCGCGTTGCTCCGCTTAAAATCACTTTAGTGTGTCACCGGCCAAAAAAGGCACGTTTGGTTTTTGATGAGGCAATCTTATATAGGAGTTTTGCCGTAGTGGCGATAAGATTGCTGATGAGGGGCACCGGAATTGGGCCCGAAATGCATACTGTCAAAAATTACGCAGCTGTATTTGTTCAAATTTAAAAAACGAACTTCCCATTAAGATACCTTTCGTACGACGAAGGAAGGACATAGCCCAGCACGATTCGAGTTTCGAGAAGAAATGGGCTCCTCTGTGGGATTCTAACCCACAAACCCATGGATTTCTTTTCCAGCACGCTGCCAATTGCCCTACGTGTCCTTCGGGCAATATTCAATTACAGCATATGTATCCGGCACCGTCCAAGACGCACCTACTAAGCGGGATAAAGACGACGCAAGCGTGTTAAAGGAGGTAAAAATGACCGTGTCCGTTGGTTTCGACTTCAACGTTTTCAAGGTGATTCGGTCAGTGTGAGGGTTAAAAGTACAGCTTAATGAGCTAAACAGTGAGCTATACAGCCGAATAGACGATTTCTGTAGAATTTTGATTTTCAATTGCGTTTTCCATTCAATGCAATACACTCGTGTGGTGTAAGTTTTCCCACCCGTCCTCTCTGAGTTGAAACATATGTTTATGGAGAGGACGCTGCACTGCACTTGTGCAGTGGCTTGAATGGAAATCGCTAATAATAGGTCCGTTCCATTGTTTCGCGAGTGCGATGATTTTGAAGAAAATCATCTGGTTTCATTCAATTTTTCAGAATAAGTCAATGAAATCACGTGGTTTTCTACACTATTGTAGCACTAGAATGGAACGAACCTGTAATGTCAGTTGTCCAATGGTCACAATATTTTTTGGGCCCAAATAGTTACTTTTCAGAGCTCAAAGACGCTGTTAACTCAATTCGCCGTCAAGTTCCGATTTTTGGCGTGAATCAACCCCTCATCCTGTGTACCTTGAAGCCTCGAATCACCCTGATACATAGAATTGCCGTGGAAACTAGGGATTTTTTTTTTTTTTTTTTTTTTAAGAAAATGTAAAAGTAAAGTGAAAATAAAATGTAAATAATCTAATCTGGATTATCGGCCTGCAAACTTGTAATTTTGTTCTTGAAAATGACTTTGAGGCTATTCGACTAGCATTTTAGCTTCTATAATTGATTATTTGGCCTCACATCTGAAAATTCTTTACCACAATTTCATTATGAGTTTCAAGAAAAAGTGAATTTCAGCCTCAGAATTATTTCAGGATCTGTGGGCTACAATTTCTGAGAATGGTGCCACATCCTTCACTTGGCAAACAGGACTTATAGGTATGATGGTCTGTGGGGGAGGGGGCTTTCACTGCACGAGATTAAACAAGAATACACACACCTGAATTTCACAAATAATTATCGTCTAATAATTACACTAATTATCAGATACGGAGGAGGGGTGGGTTTACGTAGAACTATTATTCCGATTATCGTGGACATTCAAAAAACAGTGCATCCACATGTTAATCGTCCTCTCCCCACTCACTTTAGTTAACATATCATTATAGTACAGTGCATTAAACTTAAAAATCGAATTCAAACTGCCGCTCACCATACTCTCGCCTACAATTTTAACTAAATCAGGTAACACATGCGTACGATAAAATTGATACTGACTTTAAAAAATCGAATAGGAAACTAGAAACTTTGTTATTAAACAATAATGAAAAATTCGAAGTCTGTCATAAATAAATAAGAGATTTCGGGGACTATTCTTTCTCTAACTTCTAAAAAATTATTGGTTTATGTACATCAAAAATAAATTTAAAAAACATTTTCGTCTTCAAGCCTTTTTTGATTTTCGTTTTACACCTGAAACAAACAAGAAAAGGGACGCGTTTGAACACAAAAAGTGAGCGCGACAAGAACAAAATACAGTGACACAGCTTCAAAGTGCTCAGCTTTAAGCTGTACTGGTTTTTATACAGCAACAACTTATCTGCGTAAGTAATACATAATATATGTACTCGCAAATTAAATTAAATTTAATTGAATAGTCAAAATACTCACCATTTTTTCTAATAAATATAAATCATTCAGCAATATCAGACTTTGTCGAATATTTAATATTAGGACGATCAATAGGGTTGCCCTTTTCTGTAAAAATAACAAGCTGGGATTTAAAAAAAAAGGAGGAAAAGAGCTGCAATTCAAGGAAATGAATTAAGGCTATTGTTCTAACGTGCTTAGGGGGTTGTAGAAAACGAAAGAGGAGCGATAGGAAAAATACGTGGATTTATAAGGAGAGCAACACATTTTTTTGAACCTTTATAAAAACAATATTCCCCCCGCTGAGCATGTTGAAACTTGTGTAGTGTCTTTTTGAAAGTTTTAAAAGTGCGGACTTGTGCAAAATGAGGAAACAAAGGCTTCGGAATTTTATTTATTTTTAATGTCATGAAACTCACTCCAGAGCAGCCAGTTGGTGAAATATCCGAGGAAATAGAAGCAGAAACACACTCCCACAGAGCCGGCTAAAAATAATACCCGACCGGGAAGACTGAGCTGTGCTAGAATGGGGTATACCCATAAGCCACTCTGGTAGTACACAACGTGCATCCTTTAAACAAAGGCAAAAATAATAAAAAATTAACATAGATAAAGTGTCCCGTCCGTATGATTCCTTACCAGGCGATGTAGGTCATTTGGAATATGCCGAGACACGTGATGCCAAACCTGTGCGACGGATATGTTCTGGGGGATGTGAGTAGTTCAAGGATTTGAAACAGAACGATGCTCGTGTGTTCCATATGGTTGAGCCAATTTGGAAAGAAGCCGTCGACTTTTTTGGGTAGGACGAGTTCACGGTCGATGGCCATGAGTCCCCAGAAGGTGAATCCGACGAACTGCATTATTTTATTATATTTTTAAAAAATAGGTTTTTCGGAGAAATACATATTTTTGCATTTTAATTACAATGGCTATGGGCAAGGCTATCGAGGCCTCAACGTTCTCCTTTATTCTTCTGTAGGGTTCCAGTTTTGTCTCTTTCACTCTACAGAACGCCGCGATGTCAATAGCGAAGGAGTAGGTCATGTACAACGCTTGTATGCACTAGAATTAGAAAATAAAAATTAAACACTGTAAAAAGAACACCAGCATGTCTTTTAAATGTTGCAACATGAAAAAATTACGAGCCTAACAGGTCGGTTGGAGTCATATCGCAACATCGTTTGCCCCCCGAGGACGTTCAACGTTAATTTATACTTGGCAGATGTGGTCGCAGGGTCATTCATTTACACTTTAAGCTTTTTAAACGCCTCTTTGTCACCCCGGATGTCATTGAATGGCTCTAGGTGTTTACTCGACCCTACATTTGGAAACGTTTTTTTCTCTCTATCCGTATCCCGCCTTGTTTGCTATTTACTTCAAAAACCCACGAAGGTCACATTCATAACTCATTTCACACTATCGTACGATAAACTACAGTTCTAATATCTGAGGCATACGCGTCGAGTTAATGAAGGGAAGGAGAGAATTCACTTAACCAATCACCCGAAGGTGCCCACAATATTTTCTGTTTTTCTTGTTCCCTCGTTATTTTACTTCCGATGACCCATGTTAAGACCGTATCCGAAGCGATTATCCTCTCAGGGGGTTCCTAGGGCGCTTAAACCAAACCCGATTTTTCTCTCTCTCTCCAAGTTGATAACTGATCAATCAGCTTCGCATCCAGCAGTGAGCCTTAGTTTAAAAAAAAAGGTCGATCGTGAGGGATAGCCACTCGCAGAAAAGGTTTTGGTGATAAGGTGACAGGAAAATTAATTTCAGGCTTGAAATTGAGGCGAGTGGTCCAAGGGTTCACGAAGGCAACGCGGTTTTTGGGCTTCATTGGAACCTCAAACGCTTGGTCTCTTTCAATAAGAACTCTTTCGGTGGCGGACGAATTATGGGGGGGGGGGGCAAAGGGATGTACAGATATACAAGGGCGGACATTTCCAGGGACCCCCCCCCTCCACTCACAAGTACAACTTTTTCTACACATGGGCCATGGGTGTTCATGCTGACTTCATGTTTGGAAAAAGTTCGAGTGTATAGTTGGGTGTGAGGTTAGGGCAGGGTATTTTTAAGGAGTGCTGAATCATTGATATGTAGGTACATTAAGTGGGTATCCCCGCGGAGTGACCGTCCGCGGGAAAATTCGTGCGAAAACGAGCCCAAGTGGCCAAAAACACTGGAATCAGCTGGTTTCCGCCATAATTTACTGAGTGTCCACCATCACCCTTTAAATTGGCCAAAAATGGAGTGTTCTGCATAATCATCGACTCGGTTGATTTTCACGCATCGAGGCTCTTACTTGCGCGGACTTTAAAATAGTTTAAGGTGTTAGGCACGCAAAATAATTACTGACCCACGCCCCACCCCTTCCAAGGGGCGTGATAAAAGTTGCCCCCTCTCTTCTTGAGACGGACAAATACAGTCCTCCCTTCCCATGAGAAAAACCCTAGTTACCGGTCCAGAAAAGGACATTTTAATCATCTCAGTAGCTCTTCGTGGCGTACCTATATGTAGATTCTGCCCACACCTGTACGTGTGAAATGAGCGCCGACGTGTGGAACAAGCATCACTCGACGGAGTTGAAGGATTTAATAAGGTTTTTTTTATCACCAAGAGTGAAAAATCGGCATAATCAGTTCACTTGGTCCTATTCAGCTAAGGGATGTACTAACGTATCTAACCGAGTTGAAAAGTTTGTCTCGGCGTCCCCCCTACATTTTGCTGATAAGTTTACAGTTTTCAAACAAACTTTCTTCCGACTCCTAACTTTTATTGGATGATGGGGGGGGGGGGCTGAGTTGAAGAAGTTTCAAGCGAGGACTTGGAAAACTCCGAGAAAACTCCTGAATTTTATTTAAAACAGTTTTTCCCCCGACCCGTATAAATCGTTCATGAAAAAGTGCTCATCCTCGGGTCTTGCAATCTCTGCAAAACAGCAAAGAGCTTATATCTGCCACTTCACGGATTTTTTTTTTTTTCAGCGTTCCCCGTTAAAATTTCTAATCATCGCAACGATAGAGGCTTTGTTAGCCATCACTTAACTTAATTAAAATCCTTAATGACGTTATTTTTGCCCCACAAACACTTGTTTAGTGTACATAGAAGAACCAACGACCGCACCCTTCGTGCTATCACATGTGTACCTACAGCGTTAATAAATAATTATTATTTCCTTAAAGCCGGCTTCACATGTGATCTGAAAAAAGCTCGGCTTTGAGCTGTATCCAATGAAATATAATTAATTCAAACGTGGGTTGCTCTTTGATTGGCTACAGCTCAAAGCTTAAGCTGTCACAGCTCGCATGTGAAGGCGGCTTAAAAGTTTTCGGGTTCATTGTAGTGTAAATAAAGGGAGTAACTTGAAGTGCTTAGATGAACGTGATGTTTGGTGAGGCTGGGGAAAAAAATTAAGTCCGATCCTAGACAATATTTAAGTACATAATGACGTGATCACTTCACGTGACGTCACCAGGGAACACATTTTTTAAAAAAGGAAATTTTTTCCAGTTTGACCTTCGTTTGTCTCCCCTCTCTACTAAAGATTTATAAATTCTGACGACTGTACAAAACCGGCAAAGTGTAATTAATGCGATTCGGAAAAAAAAATAAAAAATAAAAAATAATAATTTTACAGACAGCATGAAATTGTCTTATACTTGACATTGACCTCGCAAAGCTTGATTCAAGGAAGGAAAAATGCCGATTTAATTTATTCAAGTCCTCCGTGATTCAAAACGCCCTTGGCGTGATTTGGAAAGTTACGCAATAAGGCAATCGATACGTAAGTATACGTGCAGGGGACTCGCATCTTGGGCCGATTATTGAGGATAAACGAGTGAAAAGACGCTTGGTGAATGCTAAGTGTAAGCTCTAGCTGAGTTGACTAAAGTAGTGTCGAAGATTAGTTGCGGGGTTTTGATTAAAATAGGCAATAAATGTGAACCCGGCGGGTCTTTGTTTTCATTTGATTCAAGGATTGCGAGTGTGTAGAATGATAAAAGCGGGGTGGAGGACGCGATTGACCGGCGGCGAGGCCCACTTTATTTTGTATGGAGTTCTTGTGCTTGGACAAGGCCTACTAGTACCATAGTAGTCATGGATTCACTCGTTCCACAAGCCGTTACCACCACTGGGGGGGGGGGCAGTTGATTCCAACTAAACTTGGTAATATCGTCCCGAAACCCGATCTCGTCTCGTGTGCGTCTCATCTCACGAAACTAAGAATTATAGACCCATTAGGCGTTCAGCTTGGAATTTGAAGCCCGGGAACGAGCCCGTGCCGTATACAGGGTGGATCCGTGTAAGTGTGACAACAATTTTTGGGTAAAACTACGTTAAAAGTGGAGTAAAATGGTACGTTGGGAAGTGTCCTACGTCAATCCGTTCCGGAGTTATGATTTTTTTGTGTGTTTAAAAAAGTAACCAATGCTTGCTTCGAAAAATCCGCAATTTCTCGGCTTATATCGCACCAAATCCAAAAAGTAATGCCATTTTCAGAAACTACGGAACATTTCCTTTCGGATGGAGGCCATTTGATTGCTTGAAATATTCGTCAACACCCAGAAATGTGGCATTTTTTCCATAATTTACGTGGCCTCCAAAATTTGTCCGTTTTACGACAAGTCACGTTTTACGAAAAACTCCGGAACGGATCGACGTAGGACACTTCCAAAGGTACCATTTTACTCCATTTTTAATGTAGTTTTACCCAAAAATTTTTGTCACACTTATACGGATCCACCCTGTATAGTTGGATATTCTCAGCTATGCATATCCGAGATGAGGGTTTCGGTATATGTAGAATGAGGCATATACTGGAAAACCGACTGGGTGTTCCCGGTTGCACGCTACCCGTTTCTTCGCCCAGAGGGAGGCAACAGGTGATTTCGAACCCAAATACCAAATGTGTCATTGTCACACTGAGGATGGGTGATGCTCCCTCAAGGTTCAACCACATATCCCCCTCATGTGTTGTAGTCCGGATTCGCTCCCGCTTAAGACCTTCGAGGTTACGGAGATATTATCCCCCCCCCCCCAAAAAAAGAAAGCAACCCGAACCGCCTTGATGTGCATTTTTCTAGCGTAATAATACGACTGACTCAATTTTTTCCCAGCAGTTATCCTCGCCCATGTTAATAGATGCGTTAGTAAGTGCCGAAAAGACGAATTTAAACAAATTAAGGAAATTAAACGAAGAAGAGGGGGAAAACTAGCCGGAAATTGGAATCGAAAAGATCTATGGACGACGGCTCGGGTGGACCGGGAGTTGACATTTAAGCGATAAAAACAATCTTTTAGTCTTTAAAAAAGAATAACGGCAGTTATAAAAACAAAATAGTATTTTATTCAGTTACCTAATCGAAAAGATTAAAACATTTTTTTTAAATTAATGATTAAATCCACCTCCTTCTTTAAGCGGTTGTTCTCTGTAAATTTTCCTCTCCTTCACAATTCACGAACAAACTTCAACCGTCTTTGCAGTCTTCTTTATTCAGGTCGAATGCATTTCGGGCACAAACAGTGACCCCTCCTGCAATTGACTCCTTGCACTGCAAATGACACATGCATGTTGCATGTTGTGTCCTTGCACTGCAAATGACACATGCATGTTGCATGTTGTGTTCGTGAATTGTGAAGAGGAGGAGAATTTAAAATTAATGTATCCAAGGTTTGGAGGGGGGAGGGTCGTGAGAAAACAGCTCTTCTGTGTTCAACCACAACTCATACAGATAATTATTATCATTTATGTACCCTCCCGCCCCCTCTCTCATAAAGTCATAACTAAATTGGCTGGGTACAAACGGTTCCCCCCACCCCTCTCGCTGCAGCAACATAACAGAGAAGCGAGAAATCATTTCTCAGAAACTTATAAAAATGATGCGTCGTTCTTTCCTGTTGTTAAAACTGTGCAATTCAAAGGATCCCCCGCCCGCCCCAATCGTGTTACACTGATTGAAACAAAATAATTTGAACGACAATAGTGGCCACTAATGAATAAATGTCGAATCAATCGATAGGTTTTTCGCCTCCGCAAGAGCCAGTAGTGTTTACGTATCGCTTGAATAGAAACTGCGGACTGTCGGGTAATTGATGGCATTTGTCGACATATAGAAAGCCTAACATAAACCGTACCATTAATTGGAATAGCTCGAGTTTATTTTTTTTATTGCTTAATAATTTTTGTCCATTAATTGGCTTCTGGCCATGTTAACCATGTCTAGTAATTCGTTTTGTTTACCTCGAATGGTCCTGTGTTTAGTATGACAGGTGGGGGGGGGGGACTAAATACTTTCATTGGTCTGAGCCGATTTTAATTAACTCTATGAAAATTCCTGAACTGATTTCAAATCGCTGCAGTAAAATCAGTGCAGACTTTCCTTGTTTTTTAAAATGGTCATAATTAGCGTCGCTACCGTCCACTTATTATATAGGCTGTAAAATTCAATGTTGTGAGAGCGCGAGAGGGCTGGGGCCACTTTCCAGGTATAGCGTGCCACCCTGTTGCACCCTTGTATAGACGGAGTTTTCCAGTGACACTCGGAGTTTGATGAGTTGAAGAAGGAGGGGGAGCCATAAACTTGAATGATGTCGTAGGTCGTCTATCTTTAGTACGAGTACGGGGCGTTGTGAGAGATTTTATTTTTAAATAAGTCACAGATGGAAATATTTGAACGAATGCCCTTCCCCCTATCGTTCAGCCTCTTTAATCTTTTCTTTAAATAAATATTTAAAAGGTACACACGCGTTAAAGAAATTTTTCCACAGAAAAATTTAATTTTTCAGTCGGAGAGGAACGAGATAACAATTATTTTTCATGAACTTCAGACGCTTTTTCTGAAAGATTCGGCGTACAAAAGACGACTTTAAAATATAAATAGTTTCATTTTCCACTTTTCAAAATTTAGATTTACCAGATTTTATTGAAAACTCACCACATTCCAATAAGTCAAAAATTTGAATTGTTTGGCGAACGCTGAAAATATTGGGGAAACTTCCGGAGGAACGTAAACGTAGCAGTGATCGTACACAGCCGCGAACCAAAAATGAACGCCCGCGGCAAAATGTACAGTGGCCGAAGCGACTTTAAATACACCCGGGTATTTGCTTAAAATGTCACGTTCCATAGTACAAAATTAATGAAGCGACTGCAATTCCAAAAATAAATGACGTTTTTAAAACGCGGAAAATGTCAAAAACTGTACGATTCCCCCCGCTTCAACACCTATCCACTCACAGTAGTAGTCAGCGGCGTACCGGACCCAAGCATACTGGCAGGATCGGCTTTGTTGTTTGAGGATTCTGTAAGGGGGGTTTTTACAACTACCGTAGGTCGTGGGAGTGATGGGTTGTGGTGGGTAGGGAGCTGAAAAAAAAAAAAAAACAACAAAAAGAGAGAAAAAAAGAGTTGCTTGGCAATGAGAGAATGAAGAGTCAGAGGGTGGGAGTCGAAAGGGTTAACCGGGGGTACTACGGCTGTACGATTACGCCAGCCGTTGTGATTGAGTTTTAATCGGTAGCCCCCCCCCCCCATCATTAGTCAGTCACATCTTTATTCACGTTTTGAGGAAGATACGTTTTATGTTCGTCGTCGAGGTCGAGTCTGTGATGATACGTGTATAGGCTTGAACCCGCAAGACACTGACTTTACGGGAAATTGCCTAATCGGACGTCATAACGTCCCCTCGGTATACCAAGCCGAGAGGGAAAAAGTAGGAGAGTAGGAAAATTCGAATGATATCCGATATTTTAATGGTAACCAGTGCCACCCATGAGGACTAGAAACTGGAACTTTAACCCAAAAAGCTGATTGCATCGGGTATAAAACGCGAATTTGAGCTCAGAAACCGCAACATATTGTGCTTATAACTGACGATTTTAAACCTAAAAACTAATTGGCACAGAAACCGTTCAATTCAGCCACCACATACGAAACACCCAGTTCTAGCCAGAAAATTTAGCCACAGAATTAATGTTTTGTGCGTATCCTCAACGTTTTTTCTCTTTCTTCCGAGCCTTCTCAACTTTCGGCAGGTTTTTTTCGCGACACGAATCACCCCTCAGCGATGCCAACCATCTTCAACCTTACACGTATAAAAAAAATTGAGAATATTAAGCAAAAGCCAAAAAAACCGCAAAATGGCAAGCTTCCGGAAGTCGCATTTGTTTAAATGAGGACTGTAAACGATAAACGTTAAATCCGAACGAAACGAACGTGAACGTGAAACGTTTATCGTTTATAGTCCACATCTGGACAAAATTATGTGACTTCCGAAAGCCTTGTCATTTTGCGATTTTTTGGCATTTGCCTTGCCAATAACGTCAAAATTTATATATATATATATGTATAACGTTAAAAATGGCCGGCGTCAGCTGAAAACGGTCCCTCAATAAATTGGTATTTTTATGCGACGTGAACGTCTCTCCGTTGCCTGAGGTTCGTATACAAGCCTGGGCCAACAGTGGTGTATGACGATAACGGGGTGGTTCACCCGGAGTACAACTCATAAGGGGTGCCAACTTCGGAATAAAACTACTTGAGACTAATTATTTATAGGTGCAACTACGACTTTGTGCCTTTTCTCCCTCACACTAAAACTAGGGTAAAATACTTTTTTTTATAGTTTGTTCTGCTTGTCTGCTTTTGAAAGAAAATTACCAGTGACAATAAAATATTATATTCTTGGTGGAGCACGTCGCCCACTGGCGCAAAATAAATGGTTCCTCTGATGGCCATAAGTTCTTTGAGATCTTGAAACAAATATGAACTTGCTTTCAGTGCAATTGTTTTTGAAAATGCACTATTTGTATATGTATATGGGCTGATAATAACGAATTTTTGTACCGACTGTAAATGAAAAAGTGGTCGGTAAATGACCAGTTTTAGGGTCGAGTATTCGGTTTCTTGGGCAGAATTCCGCAGTTTCTGAACCAAAAAGTCCGTGCCAGCGTCAAATTTACAAGATTTTGGACCGAATAACAGTTCTTTGGCCAAATAATTAATTCCTGGGGTTGAGTTCAGTAGCGTACCAAGGTAGGGGCGAGGGGGGAGGACCCCCCCGGGCCACCTACCAGAGGGGGCCCCTGAAATGCTTGAAGCAGGGAAAATGAGGATTTTTAGGTTCTACGTTCGTGGATTTAGGTACATAAAAAAGAATTTTGGTATATGGATAATTGCGATTGTGTTTCTTTCGACGATTTTCAGTCCATCTGACGTCTGGAGAATAGAACGCTACCGCTGATCAGCAAATATAGTGTGGCTAAATATTCCGATGGCTCCAATTGAGTAAATTCGCGCCTTCCGGAAACACATTCGCGGCTAAAAGAGAGAAAATTCGCAGATCCCCAAGATTTTGTTGCTCGCCTTAAGAGGATAAAATTGAGAAGGCGCTCTAATGTGCCGATGATGGGGAAAATAGGCGGCAAAGAGTTGGGAAATACGCTAATATTCGTGGCTAAGCCCGCGAAAAAGCTGTCATTCGTGGTTTATCGATGCAATTTTCCGACCAAAATTTAAAAAAAACCTCGCTGATTCGCGGTGTACAGGGGAAATTTTACGGCTAAGCCGTTTAGGCCTAGCCCGCGGCTAAAAATTAGGAACAAGCTCTATATCATTGCTGAACAAGTGAAACAAATCGTGGCTAAAATTGAGAAGAATCGCTTAATTCGTCTTCAAAATTGAGAACTGTAGAAGAGAGAATTGTAGGAAAAACCTTAGTTTGCGGATAAAAAAAAACAATCACTTATTCGCGGCTAAAATTGAGAAAACGCCTACCCAAAGCTTCCGAAGGATATTTCGCGGGTACTGATAAAAAGTGCTAATCCATGACTAAAATTGGAACATAATTTCCAATGCGGGGCTAAAATACATATACAAAAAAAGTAATTCACGGTTGATATTAAGAAAATCACTTAATAGCGCGGCTAAAATGTTAAAAAACGCTAAAGTTCAGCTCAAATTGAGGAAAAGTGCTAACTCGATGCTAAACATTGAGGAAAAAGCCAATTTGTGAAAAATAGCTAATTCATGGGATAAAAACGATAATTTTCTGTTCATGTTGAGAAAAGTGGTAATTCCCTGCTTTTAAAAAATAGGAGAAAAATCGCTAATCCGCGGCTAAAATAGATAAAATATCGATACGCGTTTAAAACTGCAAATAAGCCAATAATTCTTGCCTTCTGAAGACAACTTATTTGTGGCTACAAGTGAGAAAAAGCGTTAGCTAATTCATAGCTAAAAGTACCAAAAAACCAATTGTAACAACGGAAAATGGTAAAACCAAAGTAATTTAAAAAATGGTTAATGCGGGACAAAAATGTAAAAACTTCGGCTAATTAGCGGATAGTTTTGAAAAATCGCTAATTAGTGAGCCTAAAATTAAGAGAAACGCAATTTTTCAATTCAAATTGAGAAAATGTGCTAATTCGCTTGTTTAAAATTGAGGAAAACGCAACTTTGTGCCAAAAATTGAGAAATATCGCTAATTTTGCTGCTAAAATTGACAAAAAGTTCTAATTCGTGCCTAAAACAGAGACAAATTTCAATTTGTGTCTAAAATTGAGAATACGCCAATTCTGAGCTTCTGAAGGCAACTTATTTGTGGGTCAAAATTGAGGAAAGCACCAATCCATGGCTATTAGTGAAAAAAACTGCTAATTCGCGACTAAAACTGAGGATAAGCGCTAATCCATAGTTGGAAGAGGGGTAAAAAAATGTTAGTGCGAGGCTGAAAAATGTAAAAACCCCGACTTATTTGCGGTTTAATTCTGGAAAACCACTAATTATAGCGCGTCTTAAGAGAGAAACGCTAATTTTCAGCTCGAATTGTGATAAAGTGCTAATTCGCGTCTAAAACGCCAGTGGTTGAGTTTGCTTGTATGACGGGTTTGGCACTAGAAAACCCCAAATATGTATTTTGTTCCTGTTTTCGTATTGAGTACCTAGTCATAGTTTGTGTCGCAAAGTTACCAGTTGCTGGAAAACCGTTTCACATCCTTAGGAGTGACATTATCTCCTCTCCGACATTCTATCTTATAAGAGCCATCGCTACGTACGACCAACACCTCTCCCTTCAGAAAGGCCTTCGTGTCAACAGCATCATATCGCCTCTTGCCTCTTGGTGCGATGCCCGACGTTTTTAAGTTGCCACTGCGACGTCGTCCCTAACCTTCTACCGAGGGACAAACATATTTCCCGTTCAAACACATCTGTATACCTCTCGTGATCAACAGATGCCCACCAAGGAACTTGTAAAATACCTCGGCATCATCATGTAGACTGCGGGTGCCCAGCAGGTGAGCAGAGTGGCCAGGTCGCTTCAAGGCATCGACTCTCATGTCCAGGTATCGTCTACTGAGTGGGGTTCGAATCCCACTACAGGCTTGGATTATTTGAGCAAAGGGCAACTTATGTGTAAAAAAGTTAAAAAGTCCCCGACACCTTAAAGGAAGTTGGACGTAAAGCCCCGTTGGTTTATCAACGATTACTTTACTTTTCATGTGACCTGGACTGCCAAGGCTCGGACCACCCAATCCACCTGTGCGTTCCCGCTGGAAATATCAGTTATGGAATGGAGAATTTCCAGCGAAGATCGATAATTATTCTACAGTGTTCATCTTCTTCCCTTGATGATATATGCGTGCGCAATCTGGTGGCCAAACGCAAGACCCTCCGGTCGTCAGCTACTGCGTACAATACAACGACGCTTCCTCTTCGTAATGATCCGAGCGTATTCCACCACTATTCGTCTCACGGCGGCAAGTGCTCGCCGGAGTATTGCCCTTCGATCTTGAGCTCGACATCATCAGTGCCGTCACCCGGGAAAGCGACCAGTCTCTACCACCTTGTGGCTTAGCCCCATCTCCATCCCCAACTCCCTCGATATACATGATTATACGAGCGCCAGTGCCGCCGAGCAGCCGTCCAACAGTGGCAAGCCGAATGGGATGTGGCGTGCACTGGTTGCCATACGTATACTCCATTATCCCCCTGAGTCGCAGAGCGCTTAGACTGAAGGTGGAGTTTCCTGAGTTATGCAGCGGGTCACAGGTATCCCTCGTCACCTCAACGACGTGACCACTTGTAAAATTCCCCACCGCAGCTTTTTGGCGTTTAGAGATTTTTGTGGTTTGAGCTTTTTGTGGTTAGAGCTTTCTGTCCATAAAGCACTTTATGGCCAAGGATTTTTGAAGTTTTAGATTTTTTTGGTTATAGATCAGAGCTTTCCGAGGCTGCGTAACTAAGATATCCCGGTAGAATACTAACCCTCCAAACTATTGTTATCAGAAGCGAAATTGTATGTTGTGAATGTGAATGCGTCTGCATTCCACCCTTCCGTAACATTAGTTATTCAAATTGCTTGAATAACTCCAAGGCCTCTGGTAAGCATTCACTTCTGTTTTACATGAGATCTTCATTAAGTCAGAGGCACACCGAAGAGGGGGGTTTTGGTGGTTACCCCCCCCCCCCACCAGAGCCTGGAAAAAATACACAATGCTAAATTTAATTGAATCATGGGAAAAATTACGCTGTACTAAATGGGCATAAAAACGCCCAGTTTTTGTTTGTAGAACATAAAGTTCAACAGAGCGCCCGCTTCCTTCAAGCCGAAACCTCCGCGTCTGGGTCAGTTTATATAGCTTGTCTAGTCTAGTATCAATCTGAACCACTTCAAAAAACGCTGCAAATTTTTGCACATGAGTTTACTATTCATGCATGTAGCCAGATCCGGCTTGAAGTTACATGAAAATCGACACCATACACTCCTATGATATCAAAACCTTTGAAAACCCCCATTTTGGACCCAATTTTGGCCAATAAAAACTCAGGGAGTTAGTTGATCAAGCTGATCGAGTGCGTTGTCAGGAATGAGATGCCAAATGGTGTCTATGTGCGAAAAAATGATTTTTTTCGAGCAAGCCTAGGGCAAGGTATGGCCCAGATCCAGAGATTTTTGTTTGGTGCAGTACGGCGCGTTCTGTCGATAGAATGGACCCAGTTTTATGTTTGGACCCCCCCCCCCCAGGATCGATTCCTGTGTGCGCCACTGATTAAGTATTAAGGTCCTTTCCAATGTTTTGCTAGTGTTACACTAGTGTAGAAAACCATGTGATTTCATTGACTTATGCTGAAAAATTGAATGAAAACAGATGGGTTTCTTCAAAAGTGTAACACTCGCGAAACAATGAAACGGACCTTTAGATTTTCGAACATTTCGAGATTCATCTTAGTTAGCTATCTAGCTAGAACTCCTTCAACCTGGTAAGTCTTGTCACGCGCCGAAGAGCTCCTAACGATGCACGCGAGATGAACGCCTTAACCATCTGAAGGCGATTTCCCAGTGAGGACAACGAGACCCAGCAGTTATAAGTTCTTCGGCCTCCATGAAATTTCCAGATTTATGGGTTCCCTAGGGGGGCTCCCTAGCCCCCTGCTAACAGTGTGTTAATTTTTTAAAAAAATTATTGCTCTTTTCTAGTAAGAACTGGGAATGAAAGGAAAAATAAAAAATATAAAAACACATAGGGGCACCTTAATTAGATGAGGTTGCCGCTTTAGTGAGCTATGACTGCTGTCAGCACCCCCCCCCCTGTTAAAACTCGTAACAAACAACTTGAAAGATCTGCCTTCTCTTTTTCTTGCTAAATTCATGAACCCCAACCGGAATGTTCCCCGAAACAGCGTGTTTCTCCGAATAAAATTAAAATATTGAGACGATAGGGACGAACCCTAAAATTAATTGAAAAAAAAATTTGTACTCACCACGTTCCAATAAGTGAGGAATTTAAATTGACTTGCGAACGATTCATAAATCGGCGACACGCTCGACGGAACGCAGGTGGCAAACCAGTCGTATAGGGCGGCGATGAAAAAGTGAACGACGCCTGACAGGTGAAGAAGCGTCGATAGAGCGCGAAACACGGTCGGATTTTTATCGTTCAATTTGACTTGAAGCCCCGGTCGTGACGGGTCAAGAGCCTGGCACTTGTAGCAGCAGGGATGACGGCTGCACATCGTTGCGAAACAAAAACCCCCGAAAAAACGACAAAGAGAGGAAAAATCTGGAAAATGAAGGAAAACTAAATTGTAGAACGACGTGGGTGCGCGAATAATTATTATGCCACACTCTGGAGGGTGGGAATTCAAGAATCGCAGCGGTGACTTTTAAAAAACGGCAGAAATTATGTAGAACCTCTATCACTCACTCAACAACGGCTACGTGAAGGGATCATTTCCATCTCCCGAACATTATAATTGGTTTATTATCCAGAAACTTTTACTCTACAATTTGGTCGTCCCATTGCGCGTTTTACAATTCAATGGATTGCTATTGTGAGGATTGCGGGGGATCGCCGATTATATTTGAAACGGGTGTGAGCAACAGGTGCGAGTTTTTGAGGAGTTGCCTGGAAGAAGGTCCGCTTGTGACTATGCGTTTACTCGACTCAGCACGATGACCTACAAACACTGGGGCTCGTCTTCCTTCCTTTTTTTTATGCGTGTGTTCCCCTAGACTCCCACAGATCTTCCGGTGTTGTGTGTTGAGTGAGGGATTCCTTCAAAAATTGTCTCAAACCTGTTTCCTCCCCCATCTGTCCCAAGTAGCCGGAAGAGAGTGCGCTGGTAATCTAATCTTCTTGGAAAGGCTACCAGCACTTGTTATATATATGTTCACGTTTTACGGGCAGACGTTGGTTTATAGGGATGATTGAAAAAAAATATATTGCGCAACAAGTACATTTTAAGCAGCAATTAATTATGTAAAAACGATAAGAATTCGTGGATTAAAGTTGACTAATTGCCATGGATAAAAAGCTTTAAAAAACCCAATTAAGTCTGAATACGAAAAGCTGATTGTGTTCCAAGTGAAAATAGGATTATAGTAACGAAGTTGTTAGTTAAATTTTACTTCCATGCTTATCTTTAAACTCTAAACTTAATAGAACAAAACACCAATTTGCTCACTTGTTCAATATTAGCTTCGAATCTTATCGAGTAATTGATGTTTCTGAGTAAAACACACCGGCATTACGCGTCACTCACTCATTCATCCCGTTTCCCTCCGGAGAAAACGAAGAAGACATGCCAGCCTTGCCAGGAAGAAAACGTTTCAGAAGGGAAGACTTGCCTCTGTATCCCTACTTTTCTCACGAGCCCCCCCCCCCCCCGGTATCACTATACTTACCCACCGCTTATCCGAAATATCAAGGTACGATGGGACACTGTTGTTCATATTGTATGCAGATGCGGAGATGAAAAGTGACTCTCGTTATGCATAAACATTCTCACGACTAATTTGGTGTAATGTCGTGTTTACCAAGTTTATTATTTTTTTTTATCACGAGTGTTTTTAATTAAAAGTAACATGGAAGAAATTAAATAGTAGCTTACGGGGAGCAACGCAACAGGACGCGTCGTTTCCTATTTATTCAAGATGTTCTGCATTATTCCCATCACTTAAGGTGCAACGCGTGCTGAAGAAAACGGGCGGGGATCAATTAAATCGGCCATTTATGGCTTTCAAATAGGGTTAAAAGGGGTTAAACAAGATAATTTGTTCAGAATCAACGATAATTAGAATCACCGTAATGGAGAGTTCGAGGGGGGGAAACATATAACAAGACTGCTAACTGGGGTTTTTTCGAGTATTTATTTAAGCTTAACAAAACGTCATACCTTTATTGTTATTTATAGTCTCGTCAGTAATTATTTCAGGTCATGAAAACTTGCCAAAGTAACACACCTGTTGTGGGAGGTTTTTCTACCGAAATCCACTGCACACTCACAAAAACTCGACTTACATGCCAGCTTTATTTTGCCCCCACTTCAAACTCTATCCTTTGATAAATTGTCACAATTGGTCGTTTTCTTGAAATGTGACAAGCTCAGCGAACTTAGGTCGTAACTTTAAAGAAACAAAGGAAATTTTGATGAAGCGCGCTAAAGTTATTTATTTTGTCTTCCATTTCTGTCTAATTAACGTTTTTTTCGATGGAATAAGGAAAAACATTGTATTGAAAAATGTAAGCAACGAACTTGTATTATAACGAGCATGTTTTACCCGATATTTTAGCAAGGGCATGGGCTGATTGTCGGTATTGGGCGTGTTTCTACGTTTTTATCAGCTTTTGAGGGGATTTTTTCTCCGTCCGTCCGGGGGATATTAGACGCTATTTGAGGTCGGTTACGTAAACGCCAACATTTTTTGAGGTGTAGGTAAACTATAGAGGGTATTGGGAAATCTGGCTGATTGGCAGTGAAGGTTACAAATGAAGGGTGAAACAGGGTCATAGCTTCTCCCTTTGTTAGAATGTCCTTTTTAACCAAAACTTTTAGGAAAAAGCCGGAAGTGGGACGGGTCCTCCCTGACTCGGTTTTGCTGGGTCGGGTGGAGCGCCGGGGGCGGGGCTCGTAGTACAGTGGCACCTCCGTTCCCGGTGAGGGGTGGTGCATCGGCTCCGTACCGAGTAGCTCAGGTTGCTGAAGGTCTGAGGTCGAAACGGAGACTGGACCGCACCTTCGGTGCAATTTTTTCGTGATTGGTTGGTCCTGCCCCCATATCTTGGTCGTTTTTTATTAAAACTTTTAGGGTTCTCGCGGGATTTTGCTCGTGCTACATTCCCCCACCCTATATGTACGCCTGAAATAAATTTCGGGGGTTTGACTTGTAATAAATCAGTGGCTTCAAAGTTGAAGTTGAAAGAAGAAGAGGAAAATAATGAGAATCATCTGAAAAAGAAAGAAAAGGGGAGGAAGCATTTTAGTGCATTTCATTCAAAAAATGCACTATTGGTCTCGCCCTGATGGTCGCACATATGGGTTGTGATACTTTTTTTCACGTTTCAGAACCCCTAGAACACGAATCCGAGGTCGGTTCGATTTGCTATATATATTTCTATATATATATATATTGAATTCTATATATATATACAGGGTGTTCAAAAAATGGATGTCAATATTTTGCCCTGTGAATGTAAGTCCAAAATGCGTCAAAATTATCCGTATTAACCATAGTCCGATTCCTAATAGTTTCCGAGTTATTAAGGAAATAAGCACTTTTGTAATGGGCCTCGTTTTTACGGAAAAAATCGTTCGTAGCTTGGCAACCAGAGCTCTCACGTCAAATTAAGTAGCACCATTGGAAAGGACAGACTTTTTTCCATTAGACTTCGTGTGGTTCAATTCGATTTTGTACGTACGCGCTGAGGAAATCAGCTGCGAACTCAAAATTATGTTCAAGTTCATCATCATTGCCCATAATTTGAAGTCAGATTTCTGCTCAACAGGTGCTTTCCGAGATGACATTTTTTGAGAAAAGTTGGCGCACGGTAGCATCGTTAAAGTGACATGTTCATCCCCACCCTTTACCCACAATTTTTCCAGAGTTTTTCTATTCATACTATAAAAAACGCTACATGCATCCTCATGTAGTCATTACATTAATGACCAGAGTAGCTCCAAATAATTGTAACTCTCATGTTTTATTATTCTTCTTCTTTGTGATAGACGGATCATTTCTCTAGATAATCATTTCTAGAAAATTGGAAAGTTCTGAGAAAATGATTTTTTCGAATTTCCACTTTTCGGTGATCCGGTAGGGTTTTCCGAAAGTAAACCCCTAGAAAAAAAACAATAAATTCATTACAAATTCTAAAATTAAGTTTTCCATAGAAGTTTTCGTACATAAAAGGGATTAAGTAATTTTTAATTTAAAGAAAAAATTCTAATTGCATCCCTTGTTAGCGGATACAAAGTTGTGCGCGTCTTTCCAACGACCGGTGGACCTTATCGAGCAATTCATCACGGATACTGTTGCACGCGTTGATTATTTTTTGTCTTAATGTCTCGATGTCTGGAATAGGATCTGCGTGTATGATGGAGCTACTCCTCATTTTAGTAGATTAGCTTGCCGTATTCTGGACACAATTTTCCCGAACCGATGGATCGGAAGAGCTGGTCCAACATTATGGCCACCGCGTTCACCTTACTTGAACCCTTTAGACTTCTACGCATGCGGACACATCAAAACTATAGTCTACGCAGATATTATTCCAGACATAAGACAAAAAATAATTAACACGTGCAACAGTATCCGTGATGAATTGCTCGATAAGGTCCACCGGTCGTTGGAAAGACGCGCACAACTTTGTATCCGCTAACAAGGGATGCAATTAGAATTTTTTCTTTAAATTAAAAATTACTTAATCCATTTTATGTACGAAAACTTCTATGGAAAACTTAATTTTAGAATTTGTAATGAATTTATTGTGTTTTTCTAGGGGTTTACTTTCGGAAAACCCTACCGGATCACCGAAAAGTGGAAATTCGAAAAAATCATGTTCTCAGAACTTTCCAATTTTTCTAGAAATGATTATCTAGAGAAATGATCCGTCTATCACAAAGAAGAAGAATAATAAAACATGAGAGTTACAATTATTTGGAGCTACTCTGGTCATTAATGTAATGACTACATGAGGATGCATGTAGCGTTTTTTATAGTATGAATAGAAAAACTCTGGAAAAATTGTGGGTAAAGGGTGGGGATGAACATGTCACTTTAACGATGCTACCGTGCGCCAACTTTTCTCAAAAAATGTCATCTCGGAAAGCACCTGTTGAGCAGAAATCTGACTTCAAATTATGGGCAATGATGATGAACTTGAACATAATTTTGAGTTCGCAGCTGATTTCCTCAGCGCGTACGTACAAAATCGAATTGAACCACACGAAGTCTAATGGAAAAAAGTCTGTCCTTTCCAATGGTGCTACTTAATTTGACGTGAGAGCTCTGGTTGCCAAGCTACGAACGATTTTTTCCGTAAAAACGAGGCCCATTACAAAAGTGCTTATTTCCTTAATAACTCGGAAACTATTAGGAATCGGACTATGGTTAATACGGATAATTTTGACGCATTTTGGACGTACATTCACAGGGCAAAATATTGACATCCATTTTTTGAACACCCTGTATATATATATGTATATATATATATACATATATACAGGGTGTTTCAGGAGGATCCGGCAATACTTGCACATGGTGTACTACTAAGTAAGGCGAACCAAAATTACTATGTGGACATAGGGTCGCAAACGCTTCGTTTCAGAGTTACAGAGAATTTTGAGTTTTTTAAGCCAAACCACCTCTTTCCCCAGAAAAGCTTTCTTAACGGTCTAGCCGTTCAAGGTAGAACAAAATGAATTACATTTCTGAAAAGAGCGCAAAATTTGACTTTAGAAAACCTAAGAATAACACGCCATAATTTCTTTAAGTACGTCTAGTTATTTTTTGGAAAAATGAAAAAGTGTGACATTGAATTTTTGTGTTTCATTCAGAGGTGAATTACGCTCAATCCGTAGTGGGTCGGATATTGTTACGGTATTGTAAAAACATGCCCATTTTATAAGCTTTCAAATGACGTAAGAAAATTTGAAATTGGTTGGATTTTTACTGAGATATCACACTAAAGGATCGGGAAATCGGCGAAAATTGTCGAAATAAGCCACATTGCACTTACTAGGAAAACATCGGGGAACATTTTTTTCAGACATCACAATCACCTCATTGAGGTTCATGGATCAAAACAATTTCAGAAAAATCAATGATTCATACCGATCATGATCACCCCCACCCAACCACTCCGCTCATACTATGAAATAATCGTTCGGAATTGGCAATTGGTTGACAGTTTGCCTTCCATAATTTATTATTTTAATTCAAAATTGTTTTTTCTGGTAAAAATTCACACCATACGCGTGAATAAACGCAATTGCCATTCGAAAACGCCTGAGAAATGGTGACGGATGACGAGCTAGTATGAAACTGATCAGATAATTTTAAACAATTATTTGCTTATGGAAGTGGTGGGGAGGGGATGATGTTCATTGACATTGACCATTGTTTTTTCATTATTAGTTCATTACTTTGTAACATGGGGTGATTGTGATGTCTGAAAAAAATGTTCCCCTAGTAGGCACAATGAGGCTTATTTTGACGGTTTTCACTGGTTTCCCGAACGTTTAGTGTGATATCTCAGTAAAAATCCAGCCAATTTGAAATTGTTTTTAAGTCATTTGAAAGCTTACAAAATGGGCATGTTTTTACAGAAGCGTAGCAATATCCGACCCACCCACTATGGAATGAGCAAAATTCTCCTCTGAAAGAAACACGAAAATTCCAAGTCACACTTTTTCGTTGTTTCAAAGAATAACTAGACGTACTTAAAGACAATTATGGCGTGTTATTTACAGATTTTCTAATGTGAAATTTTGCGCTCTTTTCAGAAATTTAATTCATTTTGTTCCATCTTGAACGGTTTGTCCGTTAAAACCACTTTTTGTGGGAAAGAGGTGGTTGGGCTTAAAAACCACAAAATTCTCAGTAACTGTGAAACGAAGCGTTTGCGACCTTATGTCCACATAGTAATTTTGGTTCGCCCTACTTAGTAGTACAACATGTGCAAGTATTGCCGAATCCTCCTGAAACACCCTATATATATATATATAATGGCCGTTTTCTTGTTAGCACGATAACTCTCGAAGAAATTAGTCTAGCGCAACGCGCTTTGGCACAAAAATCAGTAGTCATAAGACACCGGTCGGTATTGCATTTGGGCCAAATCGGTCAAGTTGGAGGGGGGGGGGGGGAAATAGGGCTTGAAATGGTAAAAAAATCACTAAAAATCACCAGTTGATTCTAGAAGCATCATATTCGGTACGTATACTCCATGTTGGACTAGCCTTTGATTCCCATTTTAATTTCTTGAAAAAGTCAAGGGGGAGGGGGTGGTGCCCCCGGGGTGGAAGTAAGTGTGTGGTCTTGTTAGCACGATAACTCTCGTAGAAATTAATTTAGCAGAACGCGCTTTATCTAAAAAATCAGTAGTCATAAGATCCCGGTCGGTATTGCATTTGGGCCAAATCGGTCAAGGTGGAGGGGGGGAAAATAGGGCTTGAAATGGTAAAAAAATCACTAAAAATCACCAGTTGATTCTAGAAGCATCATATTCGGTACGTATACTCCATGTTAGACTAGCCTTTGATTCCAATTTTAATTTTTTGAAAAAGTCGAGGGGGAGGGGGTGTTGCACCCAGAGTGGAAGTAAGTGTGTGGTCTTGTTAGCACGATAACTCTCGAATAAATCTATTTAGCGCAACGCGCTTTGGCACAAAAATCAGTAGTCATAAGGCCCCGGTCGGTATTGCATTTGGGCCAAATCGCTCAAGGTGGAGGGGGGAAAATAGGGGTTGAAATGGTAAAAAAATCACAACAAATCACCAGTTGATTCCAGAAGCATTATATTCGGTATGATGATTCCATTTTGAAATAGCCTTTGATTCCCATTAAGTTCAGCTTAAACAAACCCGGCAGCAAACAGTACGAGGGAGGGTCAAACATAAACGAAACAAATCATGGTCTCAACATTACTACTTCTGGGACGGCTTAGGGTATCCGTATACAAAATGAAATGCACTCTTTCCGACCGCCAGCTGCCGGAGCGAAATTTTTTTTTATTCAAGACCGGGAGGGAACAAGTGTTTTGAGAAGTCTGAAGACGTTTGTGAAATCGACGGGGACGGACGTGATGTTTTCTGCGTTGTAGAAGTAAACGAGAGCGGAGATGGCGATCTCCGCGTTGCAGAAGGAAACGAGAGCTGTGGGGACGATCTCCGTGTTGTAGGGAGAAACGAGGGCGGTGGTGACGATCTCCGCGTTGTACGGAGAAACGAGGGCGGTGGCGACGATCTCCGCGTTGTACGGAGAAACGAGGGCGGTGGCGACGATCTCCGCGTTGTAGTGCGTGGAATTAGAAGTTATTGGCCGTTATAATCAAGATGACGAGGTTGGAGGTGAAGGTCTCCTCGAAATAGCGACAATTCAAAAGTAGCCAGAGATGACGGACTCCGAGCTCCCTAACTGTCACCAGAATCTCCACAAAAAAAATGCTTCCTCCCCTTTTCTTTCTTTTTCAGATGATTCTCATTATTTTCCTCTTCTTCTTTCAACTTCAACTTTGAAGCCACTGATTTATTACAGACTTTCCGGATTATTCATTATAAAAAATTCTAATATCTCTATGGACTTGCTCAATCCCCAATTTCGAAGAATTGTTTTGATTGCCTAAAAAGCCAATTTCGCAAGATTGACTCCCTGAAAAGCCCATTTCGCAGGATATTTAACTCCCTAAAAAGCCAATTTCGAAGGCTTGACTCACTAAAAAGCAAATTTCGCAGGATTGACACCCTAAAAAGCCAATTTCGCAAGTTTGACTCCCTAAAAAGCCAGAGGTTAGCGTCCAATTTCGCGGGATTGACTCCCTGAAAAGCCAATGTCGCAGGATATTTAACTCCCTAAAAATCCAATTTCGCAGGTTTGACTCCCTAAAAAGCCAGGGGTTCACGTCTTTTGAAGACCGAATTTAGCGGAACCAAATTTTATGGTTCTGGCTATTTCAAGAACCGTATACGTTCGCCCTTAGCTCCTTAAAAACACTATGTAGGTAGCCAGGTTGAATTTATTTAAGGCCCGTTCACAACATGTTCACAAGCTCCATGTTTGCGTTGTGCGGAGGCTACGCAACCAATCAAATTTATTCCCTCGAAAAATGAAGCATTTTGATAGGTTGCATAGACACCACACAACGAAAACATAGAGCTTGTGAACGGACCTTAAAAAACATCTCATACTTCTGAAAAACAAATTTCGAAGGGGCTGGCTCCCTGTAAAAAGGCCGACTTCACGCTTTAAACGGTTGATTCGTTACCGAATCAAAATTTGAAGTGTTTCGGCTCATTTTTCAAACACCAAGTTCACGCTCCTTTCATCATAAAAATTAGCGGCTTTTGCCATTCAAAATAACAAATCTTGCGGATTATTGCCAGAGAACCCAATTTACTCATTCAAAAAGCCAATTGAGAAGGATTGACTTCCTAAAAAGCTAATTTTAAGGCGTTCTCTAAAATACAAAAATCCAATCTCACGGGGTCGACTCTCTCAATTAAGTGATCTAATGGGTTTGGGACCGTCAAAAATACAATTCCACTGGTTCGGTTCTTTCGGAGTTCAAATTTCGAGGATTTGACAGTTAAAGAAGCCAATTTCACGGTTTTGGATGATTCAAGAACTAAGACGAATAATGGCTGGGCATTTTTGTGGTCAAATCTTTTTATGATCGAATGTTTTTGTGATTAGAAGATTCTGTGTTCAGAAGTTTTTCCGATTAGAGTTTTTTGTGGATATAGGAGCTTTCTGTGGTTATAAATTTTTGTGGTCAGAACTTTCATGACAGGAATTTTTTGTGGTTAGTGCCTTTTGTGGCTAAGGCATATTGGGGTTCAAGATTTGTGTGGTCTAATTTATGGTCAAGTTGTTTGTGGTAAACGCTTTGTGTAGTTAGAGCTTCGTTTGGTCAGTAACTTATAATGATAATAACTACATTTGGTTTTTGAACGATCCTACGCCGCGAAATTGGGCTTTTCAGTAGTAAAATCCACAAAATTTGATTTTTCAACAAACCGGGCGCTCAAAAATGATTTGTTGGGGAAAATCCCAATAAATCGATTTTTGATTACCTCAATCCCTCCTATTAGTATTTTAACTAACTTGTTTTAGAGTTAAACACGCGAAATTGGTTTTTTGAAGAGAAAGGGTCGCGACATTGATTTTTGGAAGAGCCGAATCCACAAAGTTTGATTAATTTAAAAATCAGGACCAAGTCAGGATTGGTGTTTTGATGGCGGAACTGACTTTTAAAAGAGACTTAAATGATAACAATTTGTCTACATCCGAATATCCCAATTTTGTTTTGAACGATTTGGTTTTGTGATTAGAGCTTTGGTCCAAGGCTTGAATGGTTAGAAATGTCTGTGGTTGGAGCTTTTTGACTACCTATTCCCTTTTTGTCATGGCATATTTTACTACTTGACATTTATAGTCCCAATTTTGTCGAAATTTCAAGTTTGCAATAACCCTATGCGTATGGTGTTATCGATCGCAAATGAAGTCTGTGTTCACCCATTTTTTTTGTGTGTTACAATCCCATTCCACCCTGTATCCTGTGGTAAAAATATACTTCGGGATTTTGGTTAACATAGGTGTTATAATTTTTCCGGTTTTTCATGCGGTTCCAGGTGGGCAGTGCTGCTCACTATACCCAACTCTTCCGCCGGCTCTTCTTACAATAAGCCAACACGGGGAGAGATGAATAGGATTGGCGTCGGGCGGACATATTATATGAAACTTGCTGGGAATCCTCGGCATGATTTATGTCGACCTAAACACGCAAAATTTACTGTACAAAGAACTGAAAACCCATAATTCGGATTCCCAATGGCTACACCTCATAAAATTCTTTTTTTCAGTGACTGGACCCCGCCAAATGGTTTTTAGAAGAGCCAAAACTGGAAAATTGGTCACGGCTAAATCCACGAGAAAAGGGGTTTTCCTGAACTAAACGCCCGCGATTTTTTTTTTTTTTTTTTCAATGGTCCAGCACGGCGAAATTTGTTTGCTGAAGCGCCGTCAATCCTGTGAAATTGGATTAAGTTATTGTAGACAAATCCGCAAAAAGGAGTTTTTAAAAACTACAGAACCCCGTCACATTGGTTTTTGGAAGAGCCCACCCCTTGTAATTGAGCCAAATCCCCTTATGTTTGGATTCCCTGCATAAAAGTAAGATCCCCCCTCCCCTTTTGGAACTTTGTTTTTTTTTTTTTCAACTTAAAAACTTCTTTTTTCAAATATTTTTTCTTCAAAAAGTTGAATATAGCATTAACCCTGCCTAAATGTTGTTAGAGAAACGCAGAGCAATCCAATGAGGGGTGAGGGTGATACAAAGTCGGTTTGTGAGACCCTGGTTAAAAAAAAAAGAAAAAGATGATTGTAAAAGAACAACCCTTGGTGTTTTCTATTAAATTACGATCTGCCCAGACAATTTTCAGATTTCTAACTTTCGAACAGAGCTGCTTTATTTTAATTGAAGTCAACGTTCACTGGGTAGACTTTAAAATCTCCCGAAACTCCCCCCGAACTCTGTTATAAAATTAAACTATTTTCCTTTTTCACGATAAGAAGAGAATGGCCCAGCACTCACAATTCGTGCGGCCCTTTGCTCTCATTTTAAAACAACATACCTAAATATCTTTTCCATCAGATTATTCCCGTTACACTTCGCACTCACTTAAAAAAAAATCTACCAGTAGATGATCAGTTCCGACTCCTGCTTGACGCATTCTCTTACAAGTTTTCTCCTGACGTTGGATATCTCAAGATCAAGCCCATTATGAATATTACGTTTAAATGTCGTTTCTGCGGACACGAGTACTCAGTGGTGAACGATCTTGTTCAACATATTATTCAAATGCACAACGGTGGGTTCCCCTTCGATTGCCCACACTGCCCGTTGAAATTCGACACCGAGAGTAAACTTAAGCGACATATTAAAACGCACGCCTCCGCCAAGAATCCCTTCCATCCTCCACAATGAGAGTGCAAGAGCGCCGAAAAAAAGTCACTTTGTTGGGCATATATTCGAAAGCACGCCGGTGAGAAACCCATGACATGGCCACACTGTGACTACAAGGGCACCCGAATGTTGATGACCATTCACCATGATACTTTTCACCATTTTCGAACGCACCGTCACACCGGCCAGTAAGCATTGTTATCCACATAAATATTTAAGCTACAAATGTAATTTTATGTTCTTCGAACCAATGTTTTTAAAAAAATTAATTACTTAGGTACTTCTTGTATTATTGATTACTAATAAAGTCAGCAAGTGTGTCGGATCAAGAAGCCTCTGCCAAAGTTACCTCTAGAAACCGCGAATTGGCGTTTTTTCAATTTTAGCTTCGACTTGGCACTTTTTCTGAATTTTAGCCGCGGATTACTGTCTCTTCTCAATTTATATCCACTAATGAGAGCAGTAAAGAATTGAAAGCATCAGTTCATAATTTTCGCGACATTGCAAAAGGGGCCAAAGCACCCCGGGGCCCCTCACGCGGAACTTGCAACATTTGTATGTATATGAAAGGAGGTGGAGTCACGCAATTGGATTTTCCAGCGGGACAGTCCCACATTATTTAGTTTTTTCGGGGAACAAACCTCTCGACGTTGTTCTTGAACGAGCCAAATGCACGAAATTTATTTTTCTTGTGCCCGGGCCCGCCGAATTGGTCTTCCAAACTCCCAAAATTGTTAAGGGACAATTTCACAAGATTGAAACATTGGATCACATCTTCCAATCTTGTTAAGTTGTTTTTTGAATGGGTAACAGCGCGATTTTTCTTGCATCGAAAGTCAGTGAAACTGCTCTTTCGAGTCGAACGAGCACCGCGAATTTATTTTTCATGGGCCAACTCTGCGAAATTGCATTTTGAAAGGACAACCCTGTGATATTTTGAAATTCGTTCTGCGAATTTGGAATTCGATTTGATTTGAGAATCAAGAGATAGTGGGTGGGAGAGAGGATCTTGAGTTCAGGGGTAAGCTCATCTAAAAATGTCACCCTAATCCATGAAATTTGAAGTTTTGGTTCAGCACTCTCGGCATACATCGCAATTTTCGTGAAATTGCTTATTAGTTATTAGCAATTTTGCTAAATTTTAGTCGAATATTATTCTCCTGAACAGTATATTAGCCTTTTTCTCCATTTTAGCTGTGAAATTGTGTCCATAAACCGAGAACCAGCACCGGTAACCACTTTCGACCATATGTTCATATGGTATTTTTGGTGCGTCCCGGTTGGCGGTCCACGAGATATTGTCTAGTTGCTTTAGCATCTTGTTTAAACCTGTATTGTGGTCTATTCGAATGAGATTGAGGCAAAACATTTGAATACAGTTCTGTTTGTGAATTATTGTCCCCCGTGGTTTGTGGTCGTTCGTGGCTCAATAAGAAATTTTGGAGAATGCATGTGGATTTTATAATGTCTATTGCGGTTTTCTTGTCGGTTTCGATTGGTTTATGAAGAATTCTCCATTTTGCTGCCATCACTCCAAAGCAGCAATCAACACTCTTGCGAGCTCTAGAAAGGCGATAATTGAAGACCATTTTTTCCGCATCTAATTTGTTTTGGCCGAAAGGCCGCATCAATTAATTCAAGAGCGGGTAACCGGCATCTCCAACCATTACGAAAGGAATTTTGCGGTCAGTTCCGGGGATTTCAGAATCTGGGGGAACATTCAGACTCCCCTTTTCAAATTCTTGAAAAAGAGATGAACTTCTGAAATGTCCTTCATCGCTTTGGCGTCCTTCGGTATAATCCATCGCAATAATCCTTCCATCAGCGTCCACTACTGCTTGTAGAAGAATCGAGAAGTATTGTTTGTAGTTAAAATATACGCTTCCACTTCGGGTTGGACACATTATTTTGACATGCTTCCCGTCTATACTTCCAATACATTTTGGAAAGTTCCATTTCTCGAAGAACCCATCAGCAACACGTGTCCACATTTGTTTTGTTGGAAAGGGTAGGTATTCGGTTTTCATTGTTTTCCAAACAATACGGCAGGTATCCTTCACGATCTCAGAAACCGTGGTCCTCCCTAATCGAAAATGTAAAGCAAGAGATCGGAATGATTCACCCGTAGCCAGGAACCTATAGGAAAAATAAAAGGAAATAATACATAGGTACATAATTCAAATACGCTGTTAACCTATTTATTATATTTTTTTGTTTCAGTGAAATTTGTTAAAAGTCCTACTTTTTCAAAGAGGACAGAAATACCCCAAAACCTAGGTCAGGAGATTCAGCGTCTGTCATCTGCCACAGCTCTTGGCATTTATTCGAGCAATCACAATTTTTAAAGAGCACCCAGGTGCCCTCAAACAGACCTTGATCTTGACGATGGAGACTACATCAGTCAACGAGGATTCCGTTTCCTCACCCCCAGAAATGATCCAGTCAACTCTTGATTTTGCTAATTCCGAAACACCAAAAAAAAAAAAAAAGAACCGCAAAGAGACACAGGCTGAAAGGAGCACGCAGTTGCTTGAGCTGGAGAAGAAAAAAATTGAAATTCTTCAGCAAGAGTGCCTCAAGGATTCAAACGATGACAGACATTTTTTTGAAAGCCTTCTGCCCTACATGGCCAAAATACCCACTCTTCCAAAATTAAGAATTCGGAATAGAATTCAAGAAATGATTCTACAGCAACTAGAAACCCAAGAAACCAGTTTTTCACACCCCGCCGTTTTCAGACCCATTTCGTCACAGCCGAATCTAATTAATCCACCCCCAGTGAACCGTCAATTAATGACTCCCCCCAGAAAGGTCAGGATCAATGTCACAGAACCCAGGTGACTCCCCCTATTATTAAGTCTGATAATTGTTTATAATTTTTGTAATAAAACATGAGGAAAGAAAAACTATTATCTTACTTACCTCAGTGTAACAACTAGGCGCTCCTCTGGTCCTATGCAATTCCGATAGTTTGTGTCACACTTTTGAATGTGGCCTTGCATTTTATCCAGAAGGAGGTCGAAAGTATTGGGTGACATCCGTAAATACTCGAAAAATTTATCTGCATATCCTCGCAACTCTTTGTAAAGGATGTTGAATTCTCCTAGCTCTTCTCTCGTCCGATTTAAGTCGTGTACCCAACAAGACGAATTAGCCGAAAAAAATACATTGTATTTCAAACTAGAATTTTCCATCAACAGCATTTTTTTCACGGGACTAGATAGATACATGATTCTCAATGCCCAAAGACAGAAACTGAATGGGGAAGAAGAGAATTCCTCCTCTAGAGCTCTGCATCCACTCGGGGAAAAAAAATAAGAATAAAAAATATCCCTCTAGTTATCCATGCGTGCATCCCACCAGCTACCCTGGCCAGTCACCAAGCGCCTACCTACCCTCCAGACAATCCTAGCGCTAACATTCAGTTGGCAGCTAACATCCTACTACATATTAAACCTCTCCTATCAAGACGAGAAGTGTAGAATTTTATGATCCAAAATATCCCCAAGGGGCTGACCGTCCGCAATCTATGACAAATACACATTACCAATATAATATACAATTTTCGTACATGGACTCTTACAATAACGCCAACACTAAATTACAATTAAATTAATAATATCCAAGCATTAAATTTCTCATCACATCTTCCCCATATACTCCCTACTCACTAACCCGATTTGTTCAATATAATTGATAGTTATTGAAGTGAGATGGAAGTTTGCGGACCCGGCCATAAGAGCTTACATTGCTAACCGGAGAACTGGATTGGATTGGTGGTGGAGGTCGATTGTTAGTATCACGGGAAGAAGATAGAGGTAGTGTATTATTTACATGCGAATGAGATTCAGCGAGATCAGGACCATCGAAATGGATAGTCGCATCACTGGAGGGACTAAAAGGATGCTGGATTGGGCGTATATGAACCCGATTGCGACTCACCTCATGTCCCAGATTATTTTTTACGACATAGGACCGTGGTTGAATTCTGCAGGAAATAATTTTACCAGGAACCCAATGCTTATGAGGAGGAATTTGAATGAGGACTTGATCATAAGGGTGAAGCGAGGGCAAGGATTTGGAAGACCTGTCATTAGTCAATTTAGTAGCTTCTTGACGCCTGGATCAATTAGATTTTGCTTCATTATAAACCAATTTAGGAGTCAGATTTGGCGCTGTTGTTGGTAATATAGTTCGTAGGGCCCGGCCCTGTAATATTTCTGATGGGAAAAATGTTAGGTGCGCAACGGGGGTGTTACGAAATTCGAGAACAGCCAAATTCAACTCTTCGTCGCTTCTGGTTTTTCTTAATATTTGTTTAGCGATTCCGACAGCCTTTTCGGCAAGCCCATTACTTCGAGGGTACCGAGGAATAGAATTAAGGATATTGAAATTCCATTTGCGGGCAAACTGTTGAAATTCGAAGCTGTTGAAGGGGCTGTTGTCACAAACCACTGATTTTGGAACACCAAAGCGACAAAATATCTGTTGGAGGGCCGGGACGATAACTGAAATACTCTTAGACGCGAGAGGAACAATCTCGAGCCACTTTGACAAATAATCCATGAAGACAAGATAAGACCGGGATCCAAAATCACACAAGTCTATACCAACTGTTGCAAAGGGTAATTCGGGAACAGGATGAGGTAAAAGAGGTTCTCGTTGGTTGGATTTCTGATATTTAAAACAGTCGTTACAGCCCTGAATAAACTTCTCTATATCATACGACATTTTTGGCCAATAAAGTATTTTCTTCGCTCTTTGTACGCTCTTATTGATGCCAAAGTGGCCTTGATGAGTTAATGATGTAACATTAACAGTACATTAAGCGAACAGGATAATTTAAAGTTTGATTTTTCATTTGAAGTTAAGATTAGTTAAGTAAGTTAGAATTCGAAAAGTAATGTTAAAAAAAAAAGTAATAATAAATAAATTAGTTTATGTTTATATGTATAAGTAGTAGGCTCACATGCTCTCCGTCAAGTCGTGACCGTAATAACCGTAATCAGTCCAGTGTCCCAGAGTATAACCGTGTCCAGTCCTCGGACCCTTCACCACGTCGTAAATTAACAACAGCACCGAACATCCGTCGCTATACGAGTCAACGCCGTCCGTCTTCTGGTCTTCCAGTCCAGTCCCTTCGTCGTTCAATTATTAACGAGACCTAAGACGAGACGGTCGGGCCGTACGTCGTCGAGTATTCAGGTCATTTCGCCGCTCAACTTGTCCTCAACGAGGCAATCCTCAGTATTTCAGCGAGTCGTCAAGTCCCTTGTCGTCCGACGTGACCACTGTCGAGTCCTTTCATCGTGTCGCCGTTCATCACGCGCTCTCCGTCACGGACTGTGACAGGCGCTCATTCGTCCGTCAGTCCACTATCGAGTCGTCCAAGTGGCAGTCATCAGCACTTCAGCGAGTCGTCAAGTCCCTTGTCGTCCGACGTGATCACTGTCGCGTCTTATCTTCGTGTCACCGTTCATCACGCGCCCTCCATCACGGACTGTGACAGGCGCTCATTCGTCCGTCAGTCCACTATCGATTCGTCCAAGTGGTGAGTCCCGTCATATCCTCCTTCCCCCTTTTACCGAGAGAGAGAGGGAGTCATTCCTGGGAAAACTTCGCGTTTTTTTATCATTTTGACATTTTTAAAGGAAAACGAGATTATCAATTATTTTTACTGGTTACGATTCGTTTTTTTTTCTTTTTTCGTTTGATTTTTTTTTTATTATTCGCAAACAATTTTAGTCTATAAGGAGCAATTTTTCATTCAAATAAACCGAACGATTATTTTTAACGTACTAAAATGAAGACGATTTTTTATTTTGCACCTACAACCCTTTTTCCAGCAAATCCCTGAAATATCTAATTATCAAAACGAACCCGGTAGTATAATCGTACAACAATGAAAGCATTTCTTGGCGAAGAGATTGGGGCACAACGACTCGATCGTCATAAAACAATAACCCTTGTTTAAGGAAAAGATTATCTTCAAGCTTCAAGTAGTGGCGAACGACGGACGTTTCTGCAGACGAGACATTATTCCACCCATCAAGACAATGTTGACTCACTTTTTGCAACACAATATCATTTTTAGTGGCTTGCTGGAATTTAAGAAGTTGTTGGGTAGAAATAGGGAAATAATCTTCTATAGAAACCGAATGAATAACACTGGATAAGTCAAGGGAGTTGGAATCTGAAGAGAGGGAGAACCGAGAAAGCAGATCAGCAATAAACGTTTTCTCCGACGGGATGTACGTCAATGAAAGTTGATATTTTAAGAGGTTCAGATGAAGGAGTTGTAAGCGACGGGTACTTTTACGAATATCTTTTTTCAAGAGATTAATGAGAGGCAGAAGAAATGATCTGTTTGCACTAAAATCGAATTACCATAAATATAGTTATGAAAACGCGAACACGCAAAAACAATCGCCAGCAGCTCCTTTTCGATCATCGCATAATTCTTCTCTGATTGGCTCAAGCTTCGGGACGCAAACGCTATAGGTCTACCGTCCTGAATTAGACAGGCGCCAAGACCACTCTGGCTAGCATCGGTCTGTAAAACAACAGGAGAGAAGGGATCGAATAATTTTAAAGTGGAGGCATTAGAAATCGCGATTTTGAGGAGATCGAAAGCTTTTTGGTGTCCTGGTAACCAAACGAATTTTTCATTTTTTCGAAGTAATATTCGCAATGGTTCGGTCATGGAGGAGAAATTAGGGATAAATTTGTTCAGGAAGTTCACCGTCCCAATAAATTTTTGTAAGTCTTTCTTGTTAGCCGGTTCTTTGATATTTAAGACTGACGCAACAAAATTACTATCCGGCTTAACCCCTTCTTTGGAAAAAAATAAGACCCAAGTACTTCACAGAGGATACCTTATACTGAAGTTTACTCGCATTAAACTTGACATTAAACTTATGAGCCTGTTCAATTACCTTGCCTAGAATTTTATCATGTTCCTCCTCCGTGGCAGATGCTATTATCAGATCGTCAAAATAGACCTGAACTCCCTCGACGTCACCGAATATACGCATGAGCTCACGTTGAAAACCCTCTGGGCTGCTGCTGAGTCCGAAAGGAAGGCGCAGAAACTTGTAACGCCCGAAGATTGTGGCAAATGTACATATGTCTGATGAGTCGTCAGCTAAGGGTACTTGGTGGAACCCTTGACTCATGTCCATAACGGTGAAAATAGATCGACCAGCCAAGCTGGATGTGAGCTCCTCGGGTGATGGGATGTGAAAGTGCTCTCGTTTGATGACTTTATTGAGTTCGATGCGGTTCAAACAAAGACAAAGAGCACCGTTCTTTTTCTCAACAATGTTCAGGTTATTCACCCAAGCCGTAGGATGCGCTACACGGATTATAATACCCTCTGACTCCATTCTATTGAGTTCTTCCTTAAGGCGCTCTCGAATTGAAATCGGAACTCGACGAGCTGGTTTTACGACAGGGACGGCATACGATATTTGAACGGAAGTTTTTCCCAGGCCAGAGAATATACGTGCGTTCCTTTGAATGAATGATGCCTTCCCAGAATCCTGCTGTGAACTGGCTGTTGAGAAGCCGATTAACTCGTTGTCCCGCGCGATCAGACCCAATTCGACGCACGACGAAAGACCAAGAATAGGGGTCGAGGCACCTCTAACAACGGCGAACGTCAAGGAAACATCCGGACGGTCCTTAGGTACACATTGAAGCTCGACTGTCCCCACAACATCCAACGAGAACCCCCGTAGGCCGTCAATGGTGTGCTAGACTGTTCAAGTTTTAACTCACACCCCAGTGACTTGAACGAAGCGAGAGGGAGAACATTAACATCAGCACCGGAATCAAGCTTGAACTCGATGTCCTTTCCACATATTTTGAGTGAATGGGTCCACCGTCTTGGGCCCTCCAGGGAGCAAACGAATAGATCATCAGGTTCGTTGATGCCAGATTGAGACTCCGTTGACGTCGTCATTGACTGGATGGCAGTTCCATCTGGCCTTTTGCCCTTGCGACAAGCAACTGAAAAGTGATTGACGTCTCCACATTTAAAACAGACTTTGCCCTTTGCCGGACACGAACTGCACTGATGACTTCCTCGATAAAAAAAGGCAGGACTTGATCACATTCGACTGAGGACGAGATGTAGCAGAGGAGGTAACAATGGTGGGAGCATGATCAGCGCGAGGTTTCACATTATGCTGGAACAACTTTCGGGATGACAGAGCATCTACGGATTTGTTGACAGATGACGACTGAAATTCCGCCGCGTGCTGTTTGCTCGCTTCAAAAGCTCGACAAAGGGTGACAACTTTATCAAGGGAGAGGTCTTCTCGTAAGAGACGTTCCTGGAGTACACGATCATTTGTTCCAATGACAATGAAGTCACGCAAAAAAAGACTCTCTTGGTCACCAAAAGCACAAGGTTGAGCGAATTCTTGGAGAGCTGAGTATAAAAATTATTAAACGGCTCATTTTCAGCCTGCGTTCTCGTAAAAAACTTGAATCTATGGTACACAACATTCTTGTACGGAGTGCAGTATGAATCGAAAGCCTTGACAACTGCATCGAAATCGGTCTTGTTTGAGTCGTCCAACCCAAGCGCCGTATGATAAACTTTGACACCTTCGGCACCTATACAATTGAGGAGGATGGCTGTTTTACGCACCTAACTAGAGCTTTCGAGGCCAGATGCCACGAGATACACGTCCAAGGATTGCTTGAAGGATTTCCACGACTCCGCCACATTCCCGGAACTTAGAGAGATAGAGTCAGGTAATTTAAAACCACTCACGAGCGCCATACTGACGAGAAACTATGCACAAGACAAATTTTCACCTGGTACCATGTTAAGTCAGATAGAAATCATGAAAATCACTGTAACATTAACTGTTTATTAATTATCAAAAAGCATGTGAACATCGTCTCTGAACAACGATATATAAACATGGGGGCCTATTCTCTAACAACAAGCAATATTTTATTCGCCAGCCATGTGTCTATTTCATTCATTTGTTTGAAGAAAATTAATGAAATAAACATATGACTTCGAGGGGCGTGGAGGGGGCAGGTCGTCCCCTGGTAAACAATCACCCTGTCCCTCTCCTGGTGAAGTTACGGCAATATGGCACTTATTTTGAAACTCCACCCCTCTCATCAACTATGGGAGCTTATTTGATGGCTATTATCAGCTGGTCTTTATCAGCAGTGATGAGCAATCCAGTTCTTTTATATATCGTTGTCTCCAAGGTGACTAAACTTTACTATAGGTGCCGCAGATTTCCCCCTGTCCATCGGATGGGAGGGGTGGAGACTGACGTCACCAGCAGTCCTTTGCTCCCGATTGCTCACTGTAGAGCAGCAGAGCAAGTTAATTTTGAAATTGAAGTTTATGATTTCTCAAAAATCACAACCCAATAACAATTAATAACGTACTGGGTCTAGCGCAATGGCGGTTGGGACTGCTCGTGACGTAGGTGAAGGACAGTGATCTGCGGCACCTATAGAAAATTTAGGCACCTTGATCAAGTGTCAACTTGTCAATGTTTTTGTTGGGTGAGGCCTGATAACAGATGGTGCGTGTAGTAATGGCGACCGGCTTCGTAAGGTAAGAGGCCCGGGTTAGTCGACCCCCGCCGCCACAACCGCGATTATTCGCTTTAAAAAATTTCTAATTCACAGCTAAAATTAAGAAAAATTGCCAATTCATGAATGAAATTTGAGAAAAATCGCACATTAGCGGCTAAAATCGGAAAAACACGAATTCACTGCAAAAAACGAAATTTTCGCGGGGTTTGGCTCCTTCGATACCCATTCTGCTTCTATCCAAGGGAGAGAGAGAATGAAAGGAAAACTACAAGTTTTTTGGTCATGCACGAATAGCCACAGTTTGGCCATTTCTTCGTGGTCGCAGATAGCTGTTTAGCCATTATCAGGGCACGAATTCTGTCAATTTCAGAATTTTCAAGTCGCGAATCGTCACGTTTGCCATTTTTATGGCGCCTAAGTTTGTTTTTTAATGCCTTTTTTTGAAGCGGGAATTTTTGGAGGTTTGGCTTTTTTTAGGGCGCACAATGTCAGTACGGCCATTTTTAGGTCGTGAGAGTAGTAAATTTCACTTCATTATTTTCACGGGACGAATCGTGAGTTTAGGCAATTTTCAGGGTGTCAACCCTGGGGGGGGGGGATTAGTCGCTATATTAATGGCATTGCATCCCTCTTGAAGGGGAGGGGGGCTTATCTTTTTCAGAAAAATTCGTGGTGACCAGGAAAATGCCACCGACCGCTTTAAGAGGACCGCTCGCACTTGGTGATCCGTCGGACAGATTCGCCTTTACAGGAACCTAAATATACGCAGTATCCTTGGATTTGAAATTTTTAGACCCATTTTCTGAAATTTATCCGATATGAGATGTACCCAGTTCTTATGGGTCCCTCGGAGGACGATCAATTAATGAGAAATACGCCGGCTGGTCTCCGCCCAAACCATACTAATTATGACCAAAAATGACAGTAATTTTGAGTTTTTTTCGGTTTTTATTCGATTCTCTCGACTTAGATTAAGGACTTTCACCGACTCAAAGGCCCGTTGTGTCGTCCAAAATGCAATTTACTGCTTACCAGCACCCCTCAGGAAACTACGGCACCCACTATGACCACCGTCCGGGGCATCACCGCTATGCCCCCGTGCTTTGTACACTTATTGTTTCATGTATAGTTCATACAAAAATTGAAGGGTAAGGCCCCGTTCACAAGCTCTATGTTATGCGTCTGTGGAGTGTACGCAGCCAAACAAATTCATTCCTTCAAAAAATGAGCTTGTGAACGGGGCCTTAAGCCATATGTTATGCGCCTGTGGAGTCTATGCACCCTATCAAAATGCTTCATTTTTCGAGGGAATAAATTTGTTTGGTTGCATAGACTCCACAGAACGCGTACATAGAGCTTGTTAAGGTGCCTTAAGGTCTTGCTCTTTCTTATTTTTACGACTCATTGAATTCAACAAAATCGTTCTCTATTGGCGAGGAAGGGCGCTGCGACCAACAAATTTCAATACGACAACTTGATTCACAAATTCGTCTTGATCATGATTCAGGCAGCGCTGTAGTTGGCCATTTAAGGAAACAGTTGTTGTGGGTGATTTCCATTAGAAACTAGTAGACTGCCCACATGAGCTAGTTCCCAGGTTGCCAACAACAGCGCTGCCCGAATTATGAAATAGGCGACTATAGTCCAGGAAGCAGGTAGTTCTGGGAGGAAGCAACTCCGGGACTAAGTTTTATGACTGATTCTAATGGCGATTTCCATTTACACAAAATTCCACTCTGGAGCCGAGCATTTCCACCCGTCTTCTCCGTTACCATAATTATGATATAATTCAGAAAAAAAATGCTCGGTTTCAGAGCGAAATTTAATGCAAATGGAAAACGCTATAATATTTTCAGATGTGCTTAATCCCAATTTCAACTTTGCCCAATGTTACGACCCCGGCGACATGTCGAAATTTGATTAAACTTTTAAAATTAGTTTTTTTTATGGTCTTTTGTCATTCTACGCGTAATTTACAGGGTGTACAGAAATTCACTGCACAGCCGAAAACTGTGATAGAGCACCTGATTTGGGATCCAAATTATTATTTGCACTTTTCCAAAATTCCGCATGGTTTCCGAAATATTTGACATTTTGTGATTTTTTTGCGGCCTCCGGTTTTTTGTCATTAAATGCCAGCTGCTCGCCAGTGGATTAATTGAACACTAAAAGTAACTGACTCTCTGATTTTCATCGCTCTGTACAGAATATTTTCCGGGCCTTAAAAATCTGGCAAATATGGTTTCTGGCAGTAAATTTCACCAGCTTTCACTCAAAAATAATGGAATTTTTATCGAAGGCTTCGTTCGAAAGTTATAGGCAAAAACGTTCGGCTGAAGAAATGAGTTATTGGAAAATCACTCATTTTTCGGAATTCTCACTGCATTTTATTGCCACTTATCGGGTCTTTATAGAAACGCCATACATGACTTAGTATAGGAAATTTAACGAGCTTTCTCATGAGATCCTTTAAAGTTTAATCGGGTGAATAGTTTTTGAGTTATAGGCCGAAATGTGACAAAAAACACTTCTTTGCAGTAAATGACAAATTGTTTGACGTTATGGCCCTGTCTTACGTTAATCTTCAAATAAAATTTCATGTAATAGGGCTGATGGAAAACTCAATCAGCTTTCAGAACGTTTTTTACAGGAAAAAATTCGGCAAAAATATGCAGAAAAACGTGGTTTTTGGGCTGCCTTTTTTCGCGTTTTTTGTCACATAACTGATGCCACTGATTTGTCTAGTAGGTTTCAATGCTTTTCACTTATGTAAAATTCAATTCTGAAAACTTTGATTTCTTGACATTTTTCGATTGGAGCAGCGGTTTTCAAGTTGCAGCTGCCTAATTCATTTTTATTTATTTTACCAAAAGCGGCTACAAATGGCCATTAAAAAAAATCAACACCGGTGAAACGGCTGGGTCAATTGTCACAAAATAAAAAACGATTCGACGCAGAATTCAATGCTTTTCAAAAAATGAGAGGGTAACATTTTCCGTAGAATGCGTCAGTAAGGAGTTATAAGCAAAAAAGTGCCAAAAATTAGCAGTTTTTCGCGATTTTCCCAAAACGCACAAATAAATTTTTGGATCTCTTCAGATTAGTGTTCCTTACCCCAAAAAACATAAAATAAAGTAAAAAAATATCAAAGACGAGATTTTTGTCCACGTGGAGCTACCATTTGACTGGACGTACAGAAAAAAAAACTCAGAAATTTACAAATTGCATAAAATTTCAGCATGTTGCTCGGGTCGAAATGTTGGGCAAAGTTTAAATTTGGATTCAGCACACCTGAGAACATTAGAATCAGTCAATAAACGTCACTCATACATGACCAAAAAACTTAGTCCCGGAGTTTTTTCCTGAAGCTACCCCTTCGACATCCTTCTAAATTATAAAGCTTTTGAAATGTTTAGTAAACTGGTCAACCTAACTGGCCCACCCATTTGACAGATACACGGAGAGCGGTCATTTTATAAATAAATACTAAAAGCCTTCCATCAAAACTCTTGCGCGAGGGAGTAACGGGCAAACATTGACGGAATAAACTGTCAGAATTTACTATTAGCTTGCTATATACACCCTCCCCTAAACACAGGTACGCCCACTCAAATCTATTTTGGAGGGTTCAGCTTTTTATTTATTGATGAGATTTTTGACAGAACCTCTTACCTTATTTTTGAAAAGCGAAACAATCCGTTTATACAATATAGCCACATAAGAACTGAAATGCTTCCGCTTAACTTTATTTTATTATTTATCGTTCATTGTGCATTCATCGGTATGTCGTAAAAATTTGTGATGACTTTAACGTCCCTCATTGAATTGTTTTATACGACTTGCTTAATCATTACGAGTCAACCCTATCCCACCCATAGTAGTATTTAACAGTGAGATATACAAAAACTGCGTTTTTATCAGTGGGGTGGACCTTGATATTTGTTGTCACTTACATGCGACAAATTAGTTGCCAAAATATTTAAAAAGTTCAAGATTATAGATATTTTCCAAGGAAACCAATAATTTTGAATTAAACATTTTCCTTTTGCGTTTTAAACAATAACATGGGCTTGCCTAAGGACACGTTTTTTCTCCGTAAAGTTGAACAAAAATGCAGATTTCTCAAACTGTCAGAAATTTTGACACAAACGTAGATATTGCTCGATTACGACTCGATAAATAACGACTTGGCGTTATTTGCTAACGATATAAAATTTTTCCACCTCACAGAGTTTTTATTAGGAGAAATTGTTTCACTCTCGATCTCACGTTAGAATCTCTGTAAAAATAAACGGAAGCGATCGAGCCAAGGGTCGAACCGACCCAGTACACGAAGAAATGCTGGCCGTTTGTATGACCCGCGCAGCCCCATTTCAAAGAGGTTGCCAAAACCGGGTTAAAATAACCACCGGAATAGTTGAACGCTAAAAACAGGGCATTAAGTTTGATGGGTTTAAACAATACGAAAAAGGGTGGAGGGGTGAGGCATACCTGCAACAACGAGGGAAGTTCCAATAAATGCGTCCAATTCAGTGCCGTACTTTGGATTAATTTCAGCGATAAAACGAGACGCGAGACGACAAAGGCATGTTGCGACACATTCAATTAAGGCGCCTAATACGGGCGTCACCTGTAACGAATCAAGCGTAAAAAAGGTTTTTTTAAATAGATTTCTATGCGTTCGGGGCAAATTAATGTTCCACTGAAGTGAATCATTGAATTTGCAAGAGAGTTGAAGGGGAGGGAAATTTTCCATCAAATTGGGCGTCTTATTAGATTCACTCACGATCAATTTACAGTTTTCCTGATCTTCATTTTCATTCCGGACTTTCACCCAATTTTCTTTACGGAACATAATCTTATCGTCAGTTTATTAATTTGGACGCAATCTGGCAGCGAATAAGCTATGTATTTTTTTTTTTTTTTTTTTTTTTTTTTCTAGAGAAATTCCCGCAATTTTCCGCCTCGAGACACTGCTCCAGTGAACGTGTCATTAAGCAAAAAATAAAATATAAAGGGCAAGAGGGGTCATTCGTCACAGCCTATTCTTTCGGGTTGTTCAATAGATGTAAACTATATCACGAGTCGTGGATTTGAAGTATTGCAAGCGTTAAGATTTTTTTTTCATGACGTAACTACAGCATTGTTATACGGCTTTTAAAGTGGTGTCCAGAGTAGGCGAACCTAAACTCGAACGCTTCACGAGCTGTGGCACCAACCGCGGGAGAACTTTGGGGTTGGGAAAAATGTAAGTTTTCTAGGATAGGAAAAACCGGTCAATGCTTCTAATCTTATACTCTTTAGTCCAATCAAACGGTAGTTCCACGTGGACAAAAATCTCGTCTTCGATTTTTTCACTTCATTTTGATGAAAATTGCACTATTTTTCAGTAAAAGCTGGTGAAATCTACAGTCAGAAACCATATTTGCCAGATTTTTAAAGGCCAGGGAAATATTCTGTAGAATAGAATAGATGGTTTATTTGTTTTGAGGCTGTCGCCTATACAAATGAGTTCGCGCTCAATATTCTGTATAGAGCAATGAAAATAGGTTTTGTTTAAAAAAAGTGGATACACCCACCAAATTTGTCCACAAATGTCGAAACTCAGCATGTCACCAGTATTATGGGTAGCGTTATAGATTACATCACTCAACTGAGAGTTGAACTATTTTTATTTTTGTGCACATTTTGCCAAAAGCGGCTAAAAATGACCATTAAAAAAAATGAATACCGTTGAAACGGCTGGGTCAATTGTGACAAAAGCAAAAAAATGATTCGACGCAGAACTTGGTGCTCTTCAAAAAAGAACAGGGTAAAATTTTCCGTAGAATGCGTCATTGAGGAGTTACAAGCGAAAAACTGAAAAAGGTGCCAAAAATTATCAGTTTTTCGCGAGTTATAATTATCAGTTTTTCTCAAAACGCACAAGGAAATTTTGTTGGATCTCTTCGTGTTCCTCACCCCAAAAAACACAGAATAAAGTGAAAAAATCAGAGACGAGATTTTTGTCCACGTATTGTTTTTTTTTCATACGATTTGACTGGACTACTTATTAAATTATAATAATTAATAAGCTTCAACCTCATACAAGTCCCAACCACAAAAAGGCTTCAATGGAGAAACACGGAAGCTCTAAACTCAAATAATCTCCTAACTACAAATGAGATCCCATTACCTACATTTCTTGACGGCGACATTGTGTGGTTTGCATTGTGACAAATACATATGTGTATGAAAGATGTTGTCTCCACACGTGTTTATTTTATTTTACAACCAGAACCGGTTTTCTGCCTACTTTGAGGACATCCTCAGTGGTTCTATCTTAAAGAAGCTTTTGAGTGCAGAGCACCTCGTCCGATTTTTAACATCAATTGAAAGATCCCATTACCATAAAATCTTCAAGCTCAAACCAGGGTGTACCTATAGCCTTGATCTTGGGGTGGGATACTTTACTCCATCATCACCAACCATCTGCCCAATCCCCCACCACCAACCACCTTACTATTATAGAACCTTACTATTTACAACAACTTGCACGTTCATTGCTTCGCTGTTTTGCCGTGGTGTGCTGCGTTCCTATTTATTGTCCTATTTCGTCAGAAAAATTAAAGATGCACTAAAATGTTGCATCCAAACATTATGTACTCAGTTGAAGAGCACAGAAACCACCAGTGATAAGCCTGTCAAACTGTCAAAACACGCTAGCGGTATTGACGTCACAAGGTCACTTTTGTCAAAACCCCTCCATCGTGAAACTCATTACATCAAAAATTATATTAAAATATTTCCCGCGCGATTGTTTTACTTTTTCCTACTCTTTGCTCAATAACTTCTATCAAAGAACGCCATGAGCGAATAAAAAAAAAAAAAAATAGACAAGTTCTCCAATCTCAATATTTTGCAGTACTTGTGCCAGAAGAACAATAGTAATGTACCTGTAAATCAGCGGTGCAAGCTTCGTATGCTCGGCCCCTGTGATTTGAACATACTTCTAAGCTCCATAAAAATTGAGAGTACCTTAAAAAGAAAAGAAAAAAGACACGCGTTATTATTAAATATTATTGAACAGTGAATTTGCTGGTTTGTCAAACTGTAAAAGGATAGATAGAAAGATATATTCGTCCCCCAAAAAAACTATAACCAAAACGCTATTTGGGTGAATCGACGAAAAGCACAGAGCTCGCGTTTCTTAAAAGTATTGGCAAGAGGGAAGGGGGAAGCTGCAATGCACGGACCACGGTTTGTTTAGTATTTTGACCTCTATAGGCCCCTCGTAAATCAATAAACGTGCTGTCTAGTCCTCGATTAAAACAACGCAACAACACTTCAGACTATAAAAAGGACGTTGACGGATGGCAATGTTATATGAAGTGAGCGAGACAATGACTGAACTTGATTAAGAAGGGTTTAGACAGCAGGGTGCGGAGGGGTGTTGTTAGTAATTAAGAGGAGAGAGGGATTGACATACCTGTATGTCATCAAGCCTCCCGCTAATTGCGCGATAATTTTAATAAATGCCAATCCGAGGCGTTGTTTCCCTTCGACAACATCCTCGATATGAATGTAAGGGCAGGCTGTCGCATCGTTCCAATTGCGAGACCACCAAATGGTGAGTAAGAAGAGATAGAGACCGTAGACGTAGACGCCGTAATTATCAGCCACTGGAACAAAACGAGGAAACGTTATAGAGCTGGCTATTTCTGGCATTTCATTAAAATGGAATATTCGGCCCTAACCGAACTATCCAGCAATTTGCAGTTAACGATAAAGCCGTAGCCCTAGCTTCAATTGAAAAATGTTCAATTTTAGGGTGTATTTCGTTGCGGTGTGATGCGAAATTGAGTTGTGACAGAAAATTGATGGTTCGCAGACCGAGAGCGATATGTTAACGCCCTCGGGCCCTCCCATTGATCCCCAGACCAGGAGTGAATCGGATACGGAATACATATAGGTAATATGAGATTGGAGAACTTGTCTATTTTTTTTTTTTTTTTTTTATTCGCTCATGGCGTTCTTTGATAGAAGTTATTGAGCAAAGAGTAGGAAAAAGTAAAAAAATCGCGCGGGAAATATTTTAATATAATTTTTGATGTAATGAGTTTCACGATGGAGGGGTTTTGACAAAAGTGACCTTGTGACGTCAATACCGCTAGCGTGTTTTGACAGTTTGACAGGCTTATCACAAGTAACCGAACCTGAACGCTGGTTTCTGTGCTCTTCAACTGAGTACATAATGTTTGGATGCAACATTTTAGTGCATCTTTAATTTTTCTGACGAAATAGGACAATAAATAGGAACGCAGCACACCACGGCAAAACAGCGAAGCAATGAACGTGCAAGTTGTTGTAAATAGTAAGGTTCTATAATAGTAAGGTGGTTGGTGGTGGGGGATTGGGCAGATGGTTGGTGAAGATGGGATGGGGACGTGCCTGAGAGGGTTGGTAGGTGGTTGTGACGTCACATCTCCAACCCTCGTCTAAGTCCATCAGATGGTAATTCACGGATGTTTTAAAATGCAATTAAAAATCTCTGCCTGCACCTATTGAGTTGCGGTTTTCACCGTTCTCTTTTGTTAAAGGACCACTCTCGACTGAGAACCAAAAATAAAAAATAGTTCTCCATTTGAGGCAGAAAACAGAAATGTCAGTCATTTCGTCGGGCTTAACAGTCAGTTTATCCGCGCAAAATTTGCTTGCATGGTCCCAAACAGCTTGAAATATCTGCCCTTCTTGCCGTTTTGAAAAAGGGAGAAATCAATCGTCATTGCATGTATTGCGCGTGGTCCTTGAGAGAGATTTGAGATATGAGAAGAATTTCATATCAAAGAAATTTGCGTGAACAAAAGTACAACATTTCAACCGATAAATTCGTTATGTAATTATGAATTTATGGACGTTGTGACTTAAACCAAGGCCTAAATTCGATAAAATTTGATTCAAAGTTATCAGTGGTAGATAATTAAAAACTTGAGTAAAAAGAAGAGAAACCCCAATCTAAATTCATGCCGTACACCTTTTAATTCAAGCATGAACTGGGTGATGGAGCTGATAATTATGTCACCACTAACAATACTTGACCTTTGAGATGAAATTGAAAACTTTATTGACACCCAACTTGAACCTATCGGGGGGTTTTCCTCCTCATAGTAGTTTAGCGCAATAAATGGCTAAACGTTTGAATCGCGCATTCGTGTTTTCCTTGAGCGGTAGGGAGCATGGCTGCATGAAGGAGGCAGGACAGCTGAACCCACTTGAATCTTCAAGGCGGGCATATAGGATGAAAATAGCAATAATCCCGTCTGCAAATGTATAACTCGCCTCAACTTAGAGTTTGAGGCAAACACAAGAGGGTTTATGATGAAGAGGGGAGGACCCCTCGTACCCGCTGTGCTTCAGGATCAGCGGTTATCGACTTGCCACATTCTATTGTTCGTAGTAATGCACAATGTGATATTCACTATAATAAAACGCGCATGAAAAACGTTCGTATGTTATTTTTTGTCGTCAATATACTGCCGGTATAGTCAGTACAGAAATTTTTAGTTTTGATGAGGCGAGTCGATACATATAGACTGGTCAAAGCATTTTTATCTTGTGTATGGTGAGTTGATACATGGGTTTAATTCGGATATGTGGCGAGTCGATCGACGCCTCCCGCGGGATGCTGTGGCATGGACAGTTGGACACTATCAAACACCCCAACGCAGTCAATGTACAGGTCTGCTAGTCCCTTTAGTTTTGTTTAGTGGGTGGGGGGGAGAAGAGCTTGGGGGGATGGGCATCCTTGTTTGGAGGCAAAGTTATTGAGTTTTGTTAGCAAAAGATCAGTTTCATGGTCTAATCTGGTCACAGATAACTAGGGTGCTGAAAAGGTCCCTGAAAAGGTGACAACTGAAAAGGTGAAGGGCTGATAAGGTGACAATATTTTGTCTCACACGGAAAAACCGTCATCCTTCAGAGAGCAGATCGGTGCGTGGCAGAACAATTTTTCCGTCATTTTCTCATGCCCAGCATAAGCGTTTGTTCTCAATTTTATCGCGATTTCTCTCAATTTTAGACGCGCATTAGTGACTTTTTCACTGTTAGCCCTTAATTAGCGCTATTCACAATTTCAGGGACGAAAGTTACCGCCAGACTCTCGATTTTAGCAGCAAATGTCCACTTTTTTAAAACTTGAACGAATTATCGATTTTTCTCAATTTTATAGCTGCGATTTTTCACTTTTCCAGCCATGAATACTTTTACTCAATTTCTTTCCTTTCTTTCTTCAATTTTCTCCATTTCAGCACTTTTTTAGTCCAACTGTTCCACGCATTTGACACTTTCAGAACCTGCCCCCCTATTCTGTAAAGCCCTGTTCACACGATGCAATGTTTGAAGCTAAATTGCATGCTGGATTTTTAAAAACATCCGGTCACTACCAAGGAACATAATATGGTATGAGCCACTCAAAAAACTAATTTGAATTCTTCAAAAATTAACTTTCGCTGTGTTCACGTTGGCTCGTTCAAATCCTATATTCCACGGGGCTGGATCCCTAAAAAAACAAAATTTCGCATGGTTGTGGCTCATTGAAGACCAAATTTCGCGCGGCTGGCCCATTCAGAAGGCAAATTTTGCTGAGTTACCTGATTAATAACAAATTTCGCAGGGACGGTACGCCTAAAAAGCTAATATATTCGCAGGTTCCACTATACACGCGGGGAAAAAAATTCGCGTGGAGCATGGCTAGGTGACTGATTGAAAAAAGTAATTTCATGGCTTTAGCTCTTTTAACCCCAAAATTTCGTGGATCCATTTTCATGATTTGCGGTAAATTTATTTTCCCTTTAGTTTTGTTTAGTGGGTGGGGGGGGGGAGAAGAGCTTGGGGAGATGGGCATCCTTGTTTGGGGGCAAAGTTATTGAGTTTTGTTAGCAAAAGATCAGTTTCATGGTCTAATCTGGTCACAGATAACTAGGGTGCTGAAAACATTGAAACTCCCAGGGACTTATCTTCACTGCGGGTAGAGATGGATCATAGTTTGCCGGTGCCCACTCTTTTCTTTGGGCTTCGGACCGTATTTACTTCGTGTCTGGATTTACCTATATACGCTCACGCACTCATGGCCTTCCTCGCTATATATTTTACACTTAAATAACTTGTGACGTTTTGAACTGGTTTAAAATTGACCAACCACCCCGCAGGCCTACCCCCAGCGTTAATTTAACCAGATATTGTCTCCAATTTCATTCAACCCACCTATAATTAACTCGAAGCACGCCGCACACAATTCCCAACTTGCAATTATTTCCTGGAGTAAAATCTGTTTCACGGGTGATTTCACTCGAAGCCTTTCCACTAATTGCCTCGCCCACCAGGCCACTAAACATGTGAACGCTATGTAACTCGACGACACAATCAAACCGAAAATATTGTTGCCGGTCATTAAATTTGTATGCTTCCGAGAATAAGGCACCCGCCAGGCACACTCTGCGTTGGGCGACTAAAATATGAGGCACTTTTTTTCTCTTCTTTTTTTTTCTTTTTTCTATAAAGAAAAAAAAGAAGAGAATTCCTCTGAGAACGCTACAGCCAGCAGATATTCTCAGAGAAGAGAATCTCTCCACAAAATATAAAATTAGAATGCTGGCCAGTTTTTTTTGTCTTTTAGCAAACTGCGACAAATAAAAGGAGTCAATTTTTATTTAGCTCTTCTCATTACTATTCGTCTAACGATAGTCGTTTACACTAATTTTCAGCTTAATTGCCGAAATGCCACTGAATTGTTTTGGCTCTCCCCCTTTAGTCTAAGAAAGATGGTTCAATGTGAGTGGTGGTAAAAACCAAGAATTATATTTATTTGTTTATTCATTCATCCCTCCGATTTGCTCTGCAATGAGAAAGGAGGAATACGGCAATCGAACGAGAATCCATCCTCGCGTTCCATTCGAAAACTACCCCACATGTGCCCGCTGGGTGACTGCAAACTGACGTGACTGCCGTACTGAAAAGCCGGGGACTGTTTGTTTAGCGACGGTTCCTGACCAATGACACCGCGACCGCGAATGGTTTCCAGTGTCCCGTTGAGACTAAAAACTCGCCAGCTTCGCTCTTTGAGTTGAACAGTTTTAAGGCCGAGATTTTCAATTCGAACGCAATAGCGCCACCAGTGGATTGTGACTCCCTGTGGATTGGGTCGCGAGCCCATGTAGAATGGAATGACGGTGACTCGAATATTGTAAGTTGTTTCTTTGTGAACTTCGGACAGAACCAGCCACGGATGGTTTTTCTTCTGCCAAGCTTTTAGCGTGTCCCTGGCAGTGAATGATGGCTGTTTATTCGGTAAATACACGAGGAATTTATCGAATAACTCGTGGTGAAGCGGCAGTTTTTCCCTGGTTGTATACGGTAGAACGTCATCGTGTGACACATAGTCTAAGCCTTGTATAGCGTACAGGCTTCTGTTCCCTTCTTGACTACCCAGAAAGGTCACAGCTTCGGTTTGTGCGCGAATATGAGGCGCGTCTCGCGAATCGATCAGCGCTTGATAAAAAGTCTGTTTCGTCCCTTTCACAACGTCCTCAGCACTGCCGCTGCTTCTGACAGTTCCTCCTTCCGACTTCGATTTCGTGACGGGTAAATCCCTGTTGAAAACTTTGGCTTGCCAGGGGAATAGAACCACTCCTCGGTACCCGAAGATTTTATGAAGGAACATTTGCCCCGTCGCGTAGGACTCTTCATGTTTTCTAGTTTTTTCCAGTCGTCCCACTTCAATCAATTTGGCTGCTTTCAGCTTCTTCCGGCGGAACAACAAGCTGGGCGTGTTGCTTTCCAAGAAATGTCTAGCCCTGAGGGGAGTGAATAGCTTACTTACAGACAATTTCATCGTTTCAAACAAGTTACAAAGTGCATGGGTAGGCTTTTAAAAAATCTCTCAGGCGTATAAGGCCAGAATAAGCGTTACACCACTACTCCAGATTTTGACCTGGCCTTCATTGCAGGTTGTTATTAATAATTGTTTAGGGTTCTACTCCGTTTCATTTAACTAAAACAAAAATAACAACCAAAATCCCAGACTATGGCATTACTCTATGATTACGTCGTGAACGGGTCGTGAATAGTCATTTTTTGGGGGCTGATTCGAAATGAATAGTCGTAAGCTGATTCGAAAGTTGTATCATTCGTTTTCTCAGACTGAATTTCAAATTTAAAACCCATCAAGGAAAAGGCTTGAAATGTCCACTAGCTGCCGGAGTTTATTTCCCAATCCAGCATTTTATTCGTTCCTGGCCCGCCGCAAATTGAGCCCATGCGTGGGTCACCCAACCTCAAAAAACAATTAAAAGACTTTTAACGTTTTTTTTTTAACTTGGGTGACTCACGCGTGGTCTCAATTTGCGGCGGGCCTAAATCCCGTCAAAAACGTCAGAGCCTAAGCCCCCCCGCTCACATTTGGAGAAAAGGCCCTAACACGACCGAGTGTACTAAAGACCCGCTCAACATAACTGTATAGACAGTCAGGCTTCCTTTTTCATTTTTTGTCGCCGAATTCCACACAAAAACAGTAAAATACCCCATTTTTTAAAGCACGCTGAGCGGCTGAGTAAGAGTAGCGACATAAAAAATCTGTTCACCACAGAACACCGGCTCGGCCGGATATGGATTATTTCTGTGAATTCAGTTCACCGGAACTAACTTAGAAGTCATGTTGGGAAGGGCCGTTCTTGGTGGAGGTTGACGATCAAAAGTTGTGTATTTTTTTTTCGGCCAATGGTATCTTTCGTTAATGCTCCGGACGAAAAATTAGCTTAAAAACTCGTGGATGTCTTCAAACAATAAAACAGTTTCCACCCTACGTACGGGGTTAAGAACAGTCTCGAGCTTCCTGAGGGGGTAAGTTTTCTCCCGAAGCTCAATTTTCGGCACGGAAACCGGCTGAATCGCCCTTATAACTGTTGTATAACTCGCACGCTCGGAAGAATACTGGTATATCTCAAAAAATCGAGTTTTTCAGTTAATATCATCCGTCATGTAACTTTCTACTACGTGCCAAGGGTAGTAGATGGAACAATTTGGGGTAGAGGCAAATTTTGTGGGCTGTGTTTGGGAATAGAGGTAATTTTTGAACTAGTTTCACCGGGCTTATAAATGTTATAAGTGGACTTATGGTCTTTCAGATGTTGGAAGAATAGTGGAATATTGCATACTTTTTGCCAATAATTAATTTATGCAAGGAACCACGTCATGTCAGCACAAATACAAAAGAAGCATATAGTAAAGCAGGGTTAGGGTGCGTTCATAGTGAATCACCTTCAATGCGATACCTCGATAAGCGATGCCCCGATGAAACATCGGTGAAGAACAAACATCAATAATTGTATGGGACTGTTCATAGTGAAGCACCCTCACTGCGATGTAATCTTCCATACATCGCTACTATCATCGATGATTTGAACCATATAGTTCCTCGACCCCCCCTCCTGTCCGTTGCCTTTTTTTTTTCTTCAAAAAAAGGGTTAAAGCTTGAAGGGGACAGGTGTGCGTGACTTACGTAAATGGTGTGAAGGTGGACTGTAAAAGATTTTGAAAAGAAAAAAAAAGGCAACGGTCAGGAGGGGGGTCGAGGAACCATATGGTTCAAATCATCGATGATAGTAGCGAGGTATCGAAGATCACATCGCAGTGAGGGTGCTTCACTATGAACAGTCCCATACAATTATTGATGATTGTTCTTCATCGATGTTTCATGGGGGCATCGCTCATCGAGGTATCGCAGAGAAGGTGATTCACTATGAACGCACCCTTATTATGATTTGGTGTGATTATGTGATAAATGTAATTTTAAAAAATCCATACAACGTGATAGATCGGTGAAAAATGAAAAAATCTTTAGCTGTTCCTGAAAAGTTGTCCTTTTGGTCTGATACCAGTATTCTTCCGAGCGTGCGAACTGTGGTCTAACTCCCTAAAACCACAATTCCACGAATCCTGCCCACCTAATAAATCCCTAATTTTGAGGATCTTTTTCATAGTTAAAAAAAAAAAAAAAAAATCGCGGGTCTGGTACACTAAGCCGCCGATTTTGCTGGTTCTCTCAATGCAGCCATGAATTACAAGTTTCGTGGGGTTAATACATAATAGAAAATAAATTTGAAGTTTCAGGGCTACACACTCGTAAACGATATTGAAAGTTTCTGTGAATAATTAGCCGCGAAATTGACTGGTTCAAGCTTAGCCCTAAAAAGCGACAAAATTGAAAATGTCGGAGGAAAATTAGATGCGAAATTGCATTTTCCCCGGGAGCAATAGCTGCAAAGTTCCGGTTTTGAATGTTCATCGGCAGTGAAATTGCGAGTTCGGATCTATAAACAGCCTCGAAATTGTAAGTTAGGTACTGAAGAAATTTGCTGCAAAATTACAGTTGAAAGGGAAGAGGTGACTAAAAAATTGCCACTAAATTGAGGGTTTAGGGTTGCATCGCAAGTGCAAAATTGTGCGAGATTTAGCTCTTTCTAATCCTAAATTTCGCGAATCTGGATCTTCTAGGAACCATGAATTTCGCGTGGTTACCTCCATAATTTACTAAACTTTTCGAGGTTTGCTCCCTGAGCCCCAGCAGACCCGTTCTGTAGCGAACCGAGCTAGTGGCCAGTATAGGCGGACCGCCGCCCCCAAATAACTTGAAGACGAAAAATTAGGATTTTTAGGTTTTATATTAATGGTTGAAGGTAAGGTGGAAAGGAGTCTTGGTATCTGGTTAGACGGAGATTCGGCTCCTTTCTACGATTTTCAGTTCATCCTGCCTGGAAGATAGAGCGTTGAAAGATGCTCACCAAATTTTTTGGCTGAATATTCGATTAAGCCCGCGCGAGCGCTATTCTATGGAAGCTGAAATTGAGAAATGTACTAATTCGCGCCTTATGGAGGCACTTCGTTGCTAAAATGTACAAAATACACTGATCCCTACGTTCGTGAAGAATAAGGCGGGTGTGACTCATCGACTAAAACGTTGCGCATTATAGTCCCAAAGATGCGATGAAAAGCTCAAGTCTACACCCATAGCTGGCAACGTTGCGCTCCCATCGTTGTCACTTTGGAGAGCTGTGAGCCGGTGAGCGTTCGTAAAACCCCACCCCAGATCACCATCCACAACGCACGGAGTGGCAACAGGGCATCGGAGGGCCGATGAGTCACCCGCCTTATTTCGTGTCGCGTACTTTAGGCGGCTGAAATTGCGAAGTTGCTCTGAAATACTATTCTTAGGGCTATTATGCACCATGAAGGCTGGAAAGAGCGCAATACTCGTGACTAAAACTGCGAGAAAAAAATACGCTCATTCCCTGTTTCACGATGCAACTTCCAGATCAAAGTTGTGAAAAACTCGCAGAGTCGCGGAGTATAGAGTCATTTTACATCTGAAATTTAGAATAAAACACCATAATGTTCTGTTCTTGAACCAGCAGCTTCGCAAATTTTCTGAAAATTCATTAAAAATTGAGTGAAACTGTAATTAGCGGCTAAAATTTCTCAATTTAGACGTGATCAAGCGTTTGTTTATCAATTTTTTAACGTTAATTAGTGCGTTTTCTCACTTATATTTGCGAATTAGCGATTTACCTCAATTCTAGACGCTTTCTTGGTTCAAGTACAGCGCATTATGGCGTTTTACTTTGTTTTAGCTATAAAATGGCTGTGTACTCCGCGATAGCGCTCGCGTATTTGAGACTAAAATTAAGTAAACGCCGATTCGCTTTTCTTTGTTGAAGGAATCTGAGTAAAATCGGAGCCAAAATTGAGAAAAGACGCTCCTAATGGCCAAGAGTGGAAAAAAGCTGCTAATTCACGGCAAATATTAAGAAACATCGCACAATCGCGGTAAAATTGAGAACAGCGCTAATTCATGACTATGAGCGTTTGAAATGAAAACGGTAATTTGCGGCTAAAATTGAGAAAAAGCTCAAATATCCAAGTAAAACGGAGAAAAATACGCCAATTCACGATCATAATGGAGAAAAATGCTAATTACCGGTTAAAATTGAGAGAATGCCAATTCGCGGCCTTCTGGTGAATGCTTTTCACTGTAATTTTCGATGTTAAAGGTCTTTAATACATGAAGGGGGGATTATTGTCTTTTGCTGAATTTTAGCCCCGATTCAGCGTTTTTACAAAATTTTAGTCTTGAATTGGCGTTTTCTCTAATATAGCCGATTTTTTCATTTGAATCCGCGAATGAACGTTTTTTCTTTACTTTATCCGCAAATTATCCGTTTTTTAAAATTTTAGTGTATTTATTCCATTAGTCCGCGATATAGGATTGTTCTAAGTTTAGCTGCTAAGTAGCGCTTTTTGTCAATTTCATTAGCGAATTAGCTATTTTTATCAATTTTTGCTGTGGATTAGTGTACCTGTGTCCCAATTACAGCAGCTAATTAGCCATTCTTCTCAATTTTAGTCTTGAATTAGCATTTTTCGATAATTAGCTGTGAATTAGTGGCTTTTCACTTTTTTATCCGCGAATGGGCGATTATCTGCAATTTCAGTTGCGAAATTGTCATTTTTCTCAATTTTAGCCCCGAATTAGCTTTTTCCTATCTTATAGCCTTAGTGGGTTTTCTTGCCTTTTAGCGCTTGCAGAAATGCAAAAACTGGGCCTCGTCTCAATTTTACCAACAGCAAATTAGCGTTTTTTCTTCATTTTAGGCGTAAAGTGGCATATGTACACCGCGAATAAGCGATTTTTTCTCAATTTCGGCCTGGGTGTTTCATCTAAATACCGCGAATGAAAGCTTTTGAACAGTTTTGGCCACGAATACTAGCGATTTTTCCCAACTTTTTGCATCGTTGGTACTTGCCAGCAAGAATAGCATAACGATGGCCGCTGATGGACACTCACCGGATGACTCGTGCTGCTTCATATGCCCAGAGAGTTTGAATGACGAAGTTACTGTTGTTAAGGAAAGAGGCGTGCAATCTCTTTTGGCTTCCAGTGTTTCTCGGAAGAACCGTCAACACGAGAATTTACTGAGAAATGTGAGAGAGATTTCAGTGCACAGAGCTTGCAGAATAAAATACACCAACCCTAAGTTGATAAAGGCAGCATTATCGAGAGGGAAAAGTGAGGTGACATCATCAATGAGGACAGAAAATAATGTTCCATTTCGCAGATCACAGAATTTTGCATTCAGGGAGAATTGTTTTTTATGCGGGGAGCGGATACCAGAAGAATTCATGGAAAAAGAAAACAAAAAGCCAAAACATAAGAGAAACACAGTAATTGCTGTCGAGAGCATGCAGATGGTATCAAACGTCTTGAAAGAAGCTGTGAAACTGTGACATGACCAATACGAGAATTGTATTGCGAATTGCGACCAATACGAGAGTGCGTATCGAGAATTTTTCAACAATAACGCGACCCCTGTACATGTATATATATCCCTCTGTAAAAAGTGTATTCCTCACTCTATTTGATTTACGGTAATATTTTAAAATTGATCAGTTTCGTTTATCAAGACTATAGTGTTTAAAATAAAATTCTTAAAAATCACAAAGTCACATTTTTCTTGCCTGTCGATATCCCATCCCTTGGACAAACCCAACAAAAGTAAGTGAAGACCCCGACAACGAAGTAATTTGGGGTCACAAACGTGGAAATGAGTGGGGTCAGAACATAATTGATCGTGTCTCCCGTTCCCCAAACAGTGATTTACCGACCAAAGGTGCAAGGTATCACCTTTTTTGTCAAAGAAAGCTGTACAAACCATCTTCAAAAAAGGAAACACCTGGAAGAAGTAAGAGTGCCTTTGTTGCTGAAGCAATGTCCAAAATTTTCGCTTTCTTAGAAGAAAATTCAGACGAATGCCAGTTTTTACTATCGGAACTTTTGGAGCAAGTGGAAGGAGCAAAAATTGATCCTCGACTGTGAAGCAATATTTAAAAGAGAAATATGGTGACGACATCATAATTGTAAAGCAAAGTGGTCGACAGACTATTGTTTGCTTCAAAAACACTCAATACAAAATTTTGTCGGACTTGTGGTATAATGAAAGGAACTCCAATCCTCAAATAGAAAGAATCCGCGTTGTAGAAGCAGCAGCTAATATAATAAGAGAAGACATCCGATCTCAAGTTTACAGCACTACGCATTATTCCCCTTCGAACGATTTTTTAAGTGATGCAACGACAGTAATTCCTGAAACACTGAGGATTTTCATGGAGACAGTCATTGTTCAAAAAAAGAAGTCTGGATGTTTGGACCCATGGTATAAGAAATGTGTTGCTCTTTCGCACGCCCTTATAGCAGCAGTCAGACCCAACTCATTTATTTCTTCATTGCTCCATGGTGTTGGTATTTATTTATATCACAAGTTCGGTTCCAAGCATCTTGTTGAAATGTTGTCGTCTCTTGGGTTTTCAGCAAGTTACAACCAAACCACCAAACTGGAAACCTCAGCTATCATGAGACCGGATAAAATGATTAAATAAAAATAGTTTTTTGCAATTCACGTTTGATAACGCTGACTTCAACATAAACACCTTGGATGGTTTAGGAACGTTTCACGCTTTAGGCGGAATCATGATGGTAACTCCCTCCGAATCTATACTTCCAGAGGGAAACATTAAAAGAATAGAAAAATGCACTGCTGCTGAGCTTCTTCAATGCAATCCTCCTGTGCCCTACTTACAAAGCTACCAACCCATGCAAAACCGTGGTTTGTCAACAATCTCAATTGAAGACGTGGATGTAAAATCTCGTACTGAAGAAATTATTCCATCCTCTGCGTGTATCGCCTGGCTCTGCATTAAGAATTTGAGAAGGTCTGGTACCCCAGGTTGGAATGGGTTTATGGAGAGGGTGACAAATAATTTGGCTTTCAAAACAACAAAGATTGTATGTCTACCCTTCATAAACCATCCTCCTTCTGACTACGACACTTTGCTGACATCTCTTAGGCTCGCTAATGAGAAGTGCAAAATTTATGGACAGAAAACCTGTATCGTCACGTACGACCAACCGTTGTACAAGAAAGCTAAGGAGATTGTTACCAATAGCTTGAATTCTGATTTAGGTAACGTTGTCGTCAGATTAAGTGGATTTCACCTTTTAATGTCTTTCATGGGCACGATAGGTTCAATAATGGAAGGTAGTGGTCTGAAGGAGCTATTCTCCACTATTTATGCAGAAAACAGCATTGAAAAAATGATGCCTGGACACTCCTATGCACGTGCTGTGAGAGCTCATTCCTTGACTCATTTGGCATTAGCGGGTGAAATTGTGAAATCAATGGAATGGACTGAGGTGTTTAAAGGTATTCTTGAGAATGTGACCTCAAGCTCGGGTTCAGTCAGCATTTTGACACTACAAGAAGATGGTGAATTTCAAATCCTTCGACAAAAATTCATGGAAGCACTCAAAAATGAAGATAATGGCCCAACAGCAAAACTTTTGGGTCAATACTTCCGCATGGTTTCGTTAGTGAAACTGTGAGCGGACGGGAAATTGGCCTTTGCACCTCCATGCGATTCGAAGAATGCTGCCGTTCTTCCACGCAGCTGGCCACTTTTTCTATGCCAAATGTGCCCATTTGTACCTTCAAGATATGATGATACTCGAAGAAAGAATGGACCCTGCGGAGTATGAACTCTTCACCGTCAAAGGGTATTTCACCATACGTCGCACCAACAAGTTTTGGTCTGGTACATGGAGTGACATGACAATCGAACAGGTTTTGATGAAATCAATGAAAAGTTATGGTGGGCTTACGAAGGGACGTGGGATGACTGAAAGTGTCCTCACCCGGTGGACTTTGGGAAAGGTATCTCTTCAGAATATATGCATGGATTTCGAATCCATGCAACGTGTCATCGGCAACCACTGAGCAAGACGTTGACATGTGACCTTCTCGCATCACAAGAGACGACGAGGATTCGGACAAACTTTCCAACTAGCTGTCTGATCACCCTGTCTTCCCGAACACCGATGTAATAATGTCTATGGCTAGTGGTATAGTATCGTGTGAACTGCCAAAATGCTCTGAAAATAGGAAAAGAATTGATGCAAAATGTCATTGGGGAAAACTTTGAGGATGTAAAATTCAGACGGAAGTATACGATTGTCAATTTAGCCTCCGACACCAGCAGTACTTCCATTGGTGACAGAAAGATGAACGTTAATCCTCTCACCCTATTTCACAGACTGTGCATCCTGAAAAAATCAGACAAGCAGCTGAAAGAGTTTTTCTCTTACGAACTGTCACCTTTTCCAATGTCGCTATTCACTGAAGAAGGGATGAGGAAAGGGGCAAAGTCCTCTTTCTATGCGGCGTTTACGCCCTCGAGTGAGAAGATCGACGAGAAAGACCCTCGATTGAAAATTATGGTGATTGTCGACGGAGGTCATTTACTACACAAAGTTGTTTGGCCTCGATGTGCCCCCTTCACGGTTCGATTGCAGCCAAATATGTCAACTATTTGAAAACTCACTATGGATCAAATGTAGTAGTTTTAGTGCATTTTTCAAAAAATGCACTATTGGTCTCGCCCTGATGGTCGCACATATGGGTTGTGATTGATTTTTTTCACGTTTCAGAACCCCTAGAACAAGAATCCGAGGTCGGTTCGATTTGCTATATATATATATATATATGGCCCTTTTTTGTTAGCACGATCACGGTCGCAATTTTTGACTTAGGTCAATCAAATTCGGCCTAAAAATCAATATCGTGAATATCTTGGACGAGTTCGTGATCCAGATGAATCGGTCCACGGGAACGGTGTGAAAGAGGAGTTTGGATTAGTTTAAAATTCGCTACCGCACGGCTGTTGCTGCAATTGCCCCCAAAATTGACTCGAGTCATGAGAAATGAACGCGCTTTCGTATGAGACCTTAGTGAACCAAATCCGTTGATATGGCAGGGGAGTTCTCGGCGGAGGGGAGCTATTAAATTAACGCTATGCCTTTATGGACCACCCAATTACCAAAAAATTTCATTGACATTGTATTTTGAGCAGTCTCTTTTGTTTGATTTGCCTACAGCCTAATAAATCTTGAGTAAAAAATCCTGAGGTGGGCCAAAAAGGGAGAAACAAACAAAAAATGTAAAACAAATTGTTTCGGATTCGAACACAAGCACTCCGCAATGGCGAAATTGTGACATACCATTTAACCTAATGTAACTGATCTGAAAATTGACGTAATCTGAAGAGTTTTTTTGCGACAGCAGCCAGCATGTCGGGCAAAGTGATTTTTTTTAATTAAAAAAAAAGTTTTGTTCCGACAGCAGCCTGTCGGGAAAAGTGCAATTCATTCATGTGACAATCGACTCAAACCTCATAAGTTAGAACGATATCAATCAATTATGAATGAAATGTAGGCCGGGATAAAGATTTTAATTGCAAATAATTCCTCTGACAAGAGTCCCCCTTCCCATATCGTATATGCAACCCAACCGACTCTGTTCACCGTGGTATGGTGTATTTATTATATTTACATTTTCCTCATTTTGTTCCCCCTCAGTTGGTGCCAAAAAAGGGGCCTGCGGTAAAAAGAAACACGATTTTATGATTTTGACTTTCTATACCACGGCCTAAATGTCATTCATAATTGATTGATATCGTTCTAACTTATGAGGTTTGATTCGATTTTTGATGATTATCCTACTGCCGCCACGGACAAAAGTACAAAGAGCTCAGAACGCAACCGTCGAGCTAAATTATTCTCGTCTTATGCAGCTATGTCATCTTTGACGAATCGACTATTGTTCCCATCGGCCAGGAAAAGTTCCTGTCCAATGAAAGAAACAAGGAGCGATGGATCGACATGTTGAAACGTCATATGACAAGTAATGACATATTGGTAAAGCAGGCTGTTGAAGACGCTGACAGATTAATCGTAACTACAGCATTTTCAATGGCGTCTTCCTATGGTGAGGACGTGGACTTGCTTGTTCTTCTTTGTGGTTTGGCCCATGGTGCACCAGACCTGGACAACGTTTTTTTCGAAAAGACTGGCAGAGGGAAACACCCTAACACTTTATACTCGACTAAATCCTTCAATCATGGGTTAAAACCTGGAATTGAACTGTATGTGCATGCGCTAAGTGGTTGCGATACAACGTCTACCTTCTTTGGCCAAGGGAAAATGAAGTTTCTTGCCACCTTGAAGAAAAAGCCGACGCTCCAAGAAAAAGTTAATGTATTTTTGGACAAAAATGCCTTGCCCGAACAGCTCGCAGAAGCGGGAGAGGAATTTCTGGCGGCGCTCTATGGGATAGGTGGCAAGACGTTGAATGACGGGAGATTCTTACTCTTTTCAAAGGCTGCAGCCCGAACTCATTTCAATCTAGCCCGACTGCCTCCGACCCAAGATGCTGCCACATATCACATACTGCGAGCTTACCACCAGATGAAAATTTACTACATTTCTCATTTTACCACTATTAAGTACATTATATACTATATTTCGAGCTTTTTCATACCTTCTGTCGCCTGATCTGTTTCAGGTTCAAAAATGGTTGGGAAATGAGAAAAGCCCATTGAAATTGGAATGGTTCCAATCAGTGCAAGGACTCATTCCAAAAAAAATGTCCAATGATCCTGCTCCCTCCCAACTCCTGAAGATGATTTCCTGTGTCCTGTAAGAAGGGTTGTGCCAGTGTATGTGGGTGCAGAAAAGCCGGCCTCAAGCGTTCCACGGTGTGCATTAATTGCAGTGGCGATTCATGTGAGAATCGACCGGACACACTTGTGGATTTTGACTGTACAGAAGATATAGAAGACCCCGCGGAAATGGAAGGCGACACGGAAGACATTTCGAAATTTTTTATAAAAGATCGAAGGTACAAGTGTCAAGGGGACGCGTCCTCTGTCAGGCTCTTCCAAGAGAAAAAGGGCGGATTAAAATAATTTTTTGAATTACTTTTGACATCCATGCTATCATTTAGTTGAAATAGTGCATTTCTTTTCAGTTTTCAGTCCTGAAGTACATATTTAGTTTATTAGGCATTTTTAGTCACAATTATGTCATTGCCGAATGAGTTACAATGCGTTTGTGATGTACTTCCTATAAAGGACGAAATGCTAAAAATTAACTATACCTATTAAAGTTATCTAAACATTGGGGTTACAGAAGTCGTCCCGGTCTATTTTTGTGAGAACGACAATTAAACGAACCCAACATGGTCACGAATAACGAAAACCGATAACATTTATTATTCAGCCTACTACGAGTAACGGCCGTACCAACTAATGCAACAATCAATTATTGATCAATGTAGTTACGGAGCTTCTTGGGCGACAGTTACCCCTCCACCCCCTCCCATCACTTTGTTGGAACGTTCAGCCTAAATCCATGGTACCATTTTGACCACTACAATGATTCCACATGGTTACAGATGATGAAGACATAGAAACATCAACATCATTTGTCAATTTTGAAAATATATCCTGCATTTGACGAGCTGTATCTTGGAAACGATAATACATGTAGAACCCGCTTTAGGCTGGTTTTCTCAGAAATTTTCTCAACTTTGAAAAGTTACTTCGAAGCCCCAACCGAAAAATGGCTAGTTGACCGTGAAAAAGCCAAAAAGTCCCAAATTTTGTGGTTTTTCGAGAATTCCAGGATGATCCCGATGTCTTTCGAGGTCAACAATTTGAACACATCATACCTACACCCCCCCTAACAACATGAAAAAAAAAAAAAAAAAAAAATCATCTACCCTAATTAATGCAACCTTCGACGCCTTATTTTACTGGGCTATAGCCATCTCCCATTAAATACTCCGGAAACTTTATTTTCAAATTTCAATCAATCAGATGTTTCGTAACCAAGCAACAACGTTTGTGGTGGTATGGCTAAAAGTATGTAAATATTTAGTAAGGAATTTAGTAGGCAGGATCCGTGAAGTTTGGGTTTTAGGGAACCAGACCTGCGAAAACTGCTTTCTAAAACTGGCTTTGGCGATTCAGATTAACCAAATGCGCTCTGGTGGCGGCCCCACGGAAGTAGGAAGAGCGGTAGACTCTCCATGGGCTCATATGAGAAAACGCAGGTTTTGTTATTTTTTATGAGTTTTTAGGATTCTTAAAGTTCATTTCTTTGAAATATTAGTTGGTATTACTACGTTCTATTAACAATAAACTCATCATCGAGGAATAATTGAGATAAAATGAAAGAACTCGTGGTGAGAGAAAAATGATGAAGTTTTCCATTTACCGAGAATTTCGCACTGCGAGGGTGATTTTTCCTTCTATCCTTGATGAAGGATGGAAAAATCCCCCTACCCTATGCTACCCTATGATGAATTTCCGGTTAAAAAGGGTTGTTCAGCCCCAAAAACAGACTGTCCTTAACGAAATATGTAATTTTCCCCAATAAGGGTGCATTTATCAATGCACTTATTCTACAGACAAAGCTGGGATAAGTCTGGTTGCTATGGGCCTTTTTGTAAACAGAAATGCAAAGTTCTCCGAGCTATTACATGAGAAATCCGGTGATTGATAAACCCACCCTGCATGGTGTAAATATCCATCACAGTTGGGGGTCTAATTCTCCTCCAGTAGGCACAGGAAGGTAATTAAAGGAGTTATTAATAAAAGGTTTTCTGTATGAAATTTTTACTAGTCACATTTGAGACTTTTTGAGACTCAAATGCCTTGTTTGAATTGAACAAGCCGGATTATGGATAAGTGTTAGTTTTTTTAGCAAAGTGGTTGAGTTTTCGAGTAAAATTAGCGCATTAAAAGACGCAATTTCATGAGTTTACCCTATTCGGCAAAGAAAGCGAATTTCACCCCAGAAACTGACTGTGCTAACATAAAAAGGGGCAATATTCCACGAATGACTTCCACTTTCACCGTGGTTAAACGATCGGTGTAGCCTTCTAATGGATAAAAACTGTTAATTCTTGAATTAGCAATTTGTCTCCATTTCAACCGCGAATTAGCGATTTATCTCCATTTCAGCCGTGAATTAGCGGTTTTCCTTGCAAAGAAATTGTGTTTTTCCTGATTTGAGCCGCTAATGAGCGATGTAATTTACCCGTCTAATTTTAGCCACGAAGTTGTCTCGAGAAACCGCGACTTGCCATTTGCTCTATTCATTCTGTGAAATAGCAAATGTTTTCAATTTAACGCCATAAACATCAAATTTTCTTGACTTCAGCCGTAAATCGTTTTCCATCATCTTAGCAGCTAATTAGGGATTTCTCTACGTTTCAACAACGAATTAAGAGTTCCACCAATTTTCTCCGCAAACTACCTAACGCGTTTTCTGAAATTTGGCCGTGGATCAGCGATTTTTTCACTTTTTGGCACGAGGTTACGATCAGAAGCCGCGAACTGACGTTTTCTCAATTTAATCCGCGAATTAGTCAATTTTATCGATAAATTAGCAAGTTTTCTCCATTTTATAGCCGCGACTTAGCAATTTTTGTAATTTTTACGATTTTTCACCCTTTTAGCTGTGAATTATAGCGATTTATCTGAATTTTGCAGAGAATTAGTGTTTTTCTTTATTTCAGCCGCTAATTAGCGTTTTTTCTCAATCGCATCAATGAATTAGCAACTTTTCTTAATTTTAGCTCAAGATTAGCGATTTGTTTCGCTTTCCTTTAGCTATGAATTAGCGTTTTTTCGCAGTTTGAGCCACGAACTTGCGTTCTGAATAAGCCGAGAATTCATGTTTTCGTAATTTTAGGCGTGAATTAGCGCATTTTCTCATTAGTGAATTATTGATTTTTCACGATTTTATCCGTTAATTACCGTGTTTCGTAATTTTAAACGCTAATGACTGTAATTTACACGCTATCCTCGAGCTTAGAGCTCTTTTCTCCATTTTTGCTGTGAAGTTTTCTTAACTTTATCCGTGATTTAGCACTTCTTCTTATTTATAGCCGTGAATCAGTTTTTTTTTTTTTTTTCAATAATTTCAGCCGTTAATTAGCCATTTATCTCCATTTTAGCCCCAAATTTGCGTTATTTTCCATTTTGGCCGCCGGGATTAAGTGGGGGATTGGCCCCCCATGAGGAGGCGCGAATTGTAGCGATTTACATTTCCATTTCCACAAAAATCAGAGGGGTGCCACTGTGTGCCATGGGCGGGCCATTGTGAAAGGCTCAGCTGAGTCAGCGGACCACTTTTTGGCTCGCGAGCGCTTGGTTGGCCACCCCTGCCCTTTCACCAACGGCGGCCTCTACGCCTTGGCGTCCTCTATTTGGCCGCATATACAATATTTGGTGCTTAACTCCATTTCCCATTCTTCGAAGCTCCCTTCTTTGAGACCCTTGCATTTATCAAATTTATAATGATTCACATAGGCAACATTATGAGACAACAAAAAGAGATAATGACTACGTACTGTCCATTATTGGTACAAACTAGGATACTAAATTCACTACGTTCCCGAAATGTAATCCCTTGAAAGCACGTCGTACAAGGTCGATCGAATAAAGGTCGTAACCGCAAATCATTTTTCAATCAAGTGTGACAATAGTTCAGACGGAAAACATTGTAAACTCCTTAAAAACTGCAAAAACCCATTATTTAGCCCTTATACGTTGTTGGTAAGAGTAGGGCTCTTTTCCGCCATTGCGCCTCGACGCTAGCGCTGCAAGTGATAATCTGAATCGCCAATAGGGGCGATTTAGCCGGTTTCCGTGCCGAAAATCCAGCTTTGGGAGAACTTACCTTAACGACAGCACGGAGTCCGTCGGTAGGAAACGTACGCTGAGCTGAGGAGGTTAATACTCTGGGAAGGTTATAATTTGGGAGTGTTGTTTGTCGGCGGTGTTTAGTGTTTAGTGTTTACCATTTATTTCATATTGAGCTTATTTTTCGAGTATACGTGTAAATTTAGTTCTTTAAATTTTTTTATCGCGTTCTCGTGTAACTCTCGACATCATTGGACATGGCTTCGGAGAAAACCCAAGCGTCTTTTGTATCGATGTGTCCTCAGTTCCTTGTAAGTTCCATTACTCTTTTTGCATTCAGTTTTATTGTGAAGTTTATTTGCGTATGCTTAAATCGAGAAATTTAAGACGCCTGTCCGTCTATAATGGTGTCTCATTCGACGGCTCAGTGATTCTTGTTCAAGGCGTGCTGATTCGTCACAGGACGCTTTTGTACTCTTCCTGATGTGGATTTCGTGCTGTCCGTAGCATAATCTTCCTGGTTTTGTCCCATGGCAGTCTTTTTCTGAGACTGAATAACCACGTACCGGTTGGAAGAATTTGGTGCCCCCTTGTACCGCTTAGCTACATGCTAGCGGGATGTTATAATTTTAACACAGTGTTATCCTATCACAATTAAAATGGTTGTCACGTGATACCACCCGTGTTATTGTTTGCCCCCTTTGTGAAGTGCCCAAGAAGAACTCAAGGTAGTGTACCTACTTGACATACCCCCACGAGACGAGTACTCTGGTATGAAACCACGGGGGCAGACCCTGCTTGAAGGGCAGCTGAGACTTGGGCACGGCAAGAGCAAGGCTCCCACGCGCCCGCTACTGCCGGACAGCTGGGTCCCCGCCTAAGTTAGGTACACGGAACGTGAAGTACGAAGAGACACGACCCGGTTCGGAAGGCATGGTTCGGTACGTTTGTCTCCCGTGGCCCTTCACTCCGAATCGACCTGCCCATCATGCAGACCACCGGGGTTCTTCAACGAGGGACTGGAGTGAGTCCGAGCCACCTCAGTTGAGCCCCCTTTACCATTTCAAACTGCGGTGGAAGGCAGTGTTTGTGAAGGGTAAAAATGTTAGCATTTCCCGGCCAAACAGGGGGCCGATTACACCCTGAGCCACAATTTCAAAAATTTAGATTCTTTGGCTAACAGTTCTTTGTCTGAATGGTTAGAAAATAAAGACTTAAGGGCAAAATGGGCAAACTTTTGGACTGGATGTTGGCCCTAACTATCCGGTAAGGGTGACCAGGGATTAAAGGCACCCTTCAAGGCCATGCCCAGCGAGAGGGTTGGTCTGGGGCCGATTGACCGTTGTGGGAGGGAAGAGGAATTTTCCGAATTAATTGCCTGAGAGGCAAAGAGTGTAGCCTCACCAGTGGGTACGTCATGATCGTTGCAATCAACCGGCTGACGGAAATAGAGAAAGGGGGAGCGTTTAGCACCAAGCTGGGAAACTTTTGGTCAAGTGTAGCGGAGTAATGAGGCTACAGGCCCCGGCTATGGTGATGGAGCTAGTGCTCCTTACCTGAAGCCGTATTGATCTATCGGGAATCGCAGCGGGTATCTGAGGGGTTCCAGAACGAGATGATGCTATTAGTCGATTCTGTGGTTGTCATTGATAAGTGACTCACTGCGTGCTCGTCACCCAGGCCCTGGGACGTGCAAGATCATGGACTTCGGGATCTGTTACTCCCCCTCCCATTATTTGATGATGGGTTCTGATAACCCCTCGCGACTCTTGAAAGACTGCCGGTGGTAGTGAGCGTGCTTGGCCCGGGGATCTCTGGTCTCCCCCAAACTTGTATGGTGTGTTGAAACATTGGATGGTGACATGGGGTTCAGGGCTCGAGAATCGTTCTGTGTGTGGATCTACCTTTCTTGACGGGGTGGGGGGGGCGGATCAACCCGACCACTGCACCACTCTGTGGTGACTAAAGGCCAGTTCTTCGTCTTCGAGGTGACTACTTGGTGGTGGAGGGTGTGATAAGTCTCTGGCTATGTAGGTGGTACGTTGGTTGTTCAACAAGTCAACCTGGAGGGCATACGCGGGGGAAAATATCTTAAGGCCAACTCTTTGGGCATCCCACACAGGGTGGCCGTGGGTGATGTCCGTTTTGCTTTCTGGGTGCTTCGCGTAGAGAAAGGATGTTAACCAACTCATTGGATGTTTTTCTCAACAATGCTGCGTGCGTCGACCCTGTGGGTGATAGACCCGAGACGGGCTTCTAAATGGCATTATAGCGTTGGTGTACATATTTGTTCATTTCGAATTAAATTATGGAAACGAAAACAATTAAAGTTGTATGAAGAAAAAAAGTTAAAATTGGAGGCAACTATTGCAAAAAGAGGGACGAAATAACCACATTTTCATTAATCAAGGGCCAGTTAGAGCTTAATCGATAGTTACCGGTCAAAATTCCCGGTTTTGTGACCAACTAGTCCAAGGTGCTAAGTTTGCTCGTGTAATATACAAAACCGGTGTATGCCGATTCCGGGAACAGAATTAATAATTTCTAGTATGAATATCACGCCACAAAGTTTCCAGTTTTTTGGCCAAGAAACTGAATTTTACCTCTACCGATTTAAGGTCCACCTGGCGAGGCGCATACTGGATCCTCAGGGCTAATGTTCCTGGTTCTATTCTATTCTGGTACGTTGTACTTGAAGAACTAATTTATAGGAAAATTGTGAACGTTACGGTGGGATTTTCTGTGACAAATTGTGATTTTTGTAGCGAAACGTGTGCCTACGGAGCAAAATCATTAGGTAAATGTTTAATTTTTGTGAGGCAATATCCAGTTTGAAAGACAAAATTTTCATCAGTCAACTAGTCAGTCCCTGGGCTTTATACCTCTATATTTTGAGGCTAATTTGTTGGTTTTTGAATCGTCAATTTGTAAGTTTTTCGCAATTCCTGACCGCGTTGTGAGTTCGTGATGAAAAATGGGTCTTTGTGTAGCGTATACAGTCATTATCATCGGCCAAATGACCCGTTATTGGTCGAGAAAATCCAAGTTTGGGGGATTTCGTTTTGGCGGGATTTCAAATATGCCAACTTTCGTTAAGAAATAAAAAATATTTCTGAGGGGTTTTAATTTTTTATTTATTTATTTACGTGGGAAGATTGATATGCTTCGTCGAAAAAAAATATTTTTGGAAAATGTGAAACTTCCTCATTCACCCCACGGCATTCACGTCTGCTGTATCCGCCTATGTCCCGATTATTTGTTGACACTTTTCGGCAGTATACAACTTTTCTTGTTCTTCTTCTGTGCCCCTAAAGGTCTAGATTCGACGCTGCACCGGAGTTCGGCAGATGCATTGAAAAATACACAAAATAAGATAACTTTGCTGAGTGTATAGCCTTCCCAAGCGGAAATTCTAGTCATGTACAATTGTTCATGAATTGTGGCAAGCCCTCCCCCCCTTTGTTCTCATGAATTTTCTTTTGAGATTGTTTGAAAACTCGGAAATTTGGCATTGAAGACGAGAGGTATAGGCAAAGTTGGGGGAGGTTCAGCTCAATGGGAAGACGGGGGCTAAAGCCCCATTAGCCCCCTGCTTGATCCGTGCCTGTTCATTGTGTCATTCCTCTGTTTCCAGGATGAGGTCAACAATTCAATGAAAACAGGGGACACGAGTAATGTCAAAGCGAAATGGAATTCGTTCGATGCAAAGTATTTTCAAAATTACGGCGTTCTTGGTACTTTTTTGTAGCTTTTTTTTTTTACTATTCGCTCAACAGAGACGCGGAAAAACGAGCCTGTCTAGAACAGTCACTCAGAGACAAAATTATCGACTTCCTCTCCCGCTCCTACACCGGGTCACAAGAAGACATCCTTCGACTGATACGCTTCGTCGACGTCGTCATGAGCCTGTGTAAATTGGACATGTGTGCGGCAGGCCTGTCCGTGTCCCTGTTGAACGATATCTTCGATTATGTTACCGTTCCGGTTTGCGAGCGCCTTTTTGAGTTCGTCGAGAGTCACGTTACGACTTGGAAGGGTTCTTCGTTTTTTAGCCAGTGTAAAAATAACATTCTGCGTATGTGCAACGGTGAGATTCTCGGTGACTGCTTTTCAGCCGTGATGCGTCGTTTTATACACTTATTTTGCAGATTTATTAAAAAGGCTCTCAACTGCTCAAAATACCGTATTCCGAGGTCGAATACTCATGTTCCTAGCAATGTTTTTTCCCTTTTCCGAGCGATCAGGTACCCTTTGTCCTGTCTACCCATAAATACTTTAATTTCACCATGTTTCTGTAACAGGATTGAACGTTGTTAGTGAATTTAACATCGATAAGGACAGCATATTGAAGTACGGGGTAGATGTGGAGGATACTGAGGAAGAGCCTTTACAAACCGTCGATGTCCAGTAATTTCTTTTAATCATTATTTGTTATCCAACCTCAAAGAATCTACTCGTTTTTTTTTTATGTTTAGAATAAAACTAGACACGAACTTCTATTCGGAATTTTGGTCCCTTCAAGAGTACTTTCGAAGTCCAACGCAATGTTACAGCCAGTGGAAAGACTTCGCACAGGTGAAATCTACGACTCATTAACCGCCCTTTTCGGCCCCCTACTGACCAGTTTTGTTTGATTCATAGAAAGCGAACGCTGTTCTTACAGTTTTCAAAAACTACAAAGTGACGTGGGACACCCCAACGAGCGACGAAAAACCCAACAAAAACGACGTGTTCTTCACAAAGTTTCTAACGAGTCAAAAACTGTTGCTTCTTCAGCTGAGCGACACAGATTTCAGGCGCACAATTTACATTCAGTTCTTGATTCTGTTTCAATTTCTCACCGCGCAAATCAAAACTAAGCAGTAAGCGTTTTTGTTTGTCTTGGTCGGAAGATTTTTTTTGGGAAGGGCTTTTCGTGATTAGATCTTGTCATTGCCTCAAAGTCCCCCCCCCCCTCACTGATTAGTCCCTTGTATAACATTATTTGAAAATCTGATACATAAATTAAATGGGGCCTTGAAGTTGACAGTCTTACGGCTGATGTCAGTTTTGGGGCTGGTTGGATAGTCAGAAATGTAAAATGTTCAGCTTCCTAAATGGGAGTTCCCACCTCGAAGGATAGTCAAGCTTCCCTTGGCATTCTCTGGGTAGCTGGGAACTTTTGGCCCAGGCATTTCCTATTTTACCGTCTGTTTATGGTGTACTTAGAGGGGGGGGGATTGATTTATTGATTTGTTTGCTTTAATAAACCATTAATCTGTTCGTAGGGATTCGTATGAATTGAAAACAAGTCAAGTGGAATGGGTTAAAACATCAACGAACGCCATTTATCAGCTAATTAAAGATTCTCCTCCTAACGGGCCTCAGTTTTTGGACTGCGTCAAACTAATGTTGAAGGTATGCGCTTCGGCTCCTTTTTTTTTTACTCCGGAAAACACGCAGAAGCTGGGAGTTGTTTTCGATATCATTCCAATTTAAATAATGTGATTGTACATTCAGAGAGAGGAGCATTGGAGCTCGTGGAAAAACGACGGATGCCCGGCTTTGAGTAAAGTAATGACCCATTATGATCCGTCGAATAAGGTAGAAATTCAACCGGCCAAAAAGACAGTGGCGGATGTTCTTTACGAGAAGAAATGTCGAAATCTATTGGTGATTCCTAAGTAAGTGATTATTGATTAATCTTTTGTTGTGATTAGTGGGCAGTGTCTTTATTTATGCATCTCTTTCAGGAATGACTCGACAGAATGCCTTGACATGAGACAAGACTATTTAAAATGTCTTCCCGGACGGAATAGTGCCCCAAGCGTCAACGAATTCCTAGCAGAGGCGATTCAACAGAGTGAATCTCCAGAGCCTATAGACGCTAAAGACAGGTATTTATTTCGTGGGCCTCAATTTTTCAGCTTGAGCGTTAATTTGGGGTATTTTCAGGAAGGTGAACGACGAGCGCTTCGCCTGGATAGCGTTAAAATTACTTTCCCTTAAATCCCCTCATTTCTTCTCCGTGAATCAGAATCCGATCCCAAAACTTCCTGATTTTGTTGACCATATCTGTAGGCGGATGTTTCGCGAACAAAACCCTGGAATGGTAGGCCAATTTAAACTTTTGAACATCTCTTGTCACTTCTTTAATTTTTACTTATTTTGTCCAGCTGTTACCACCGCTTATGCCTGCGCCAAAGATCGGGGGAAAGGTTGAATTAAAAAAAGCGAGCTCTTCGTCCTCTAAAGACAAGGCCGCGAGCGCCGGCAAGGTGCACAAAGTTAAAGTTCTAAAAAGTGCCAACGGTAAAATGGTGAAAACCGTCTCTGGGTCGTCTTCGACGAAGGTAGCTAAATCCGCGAGTGACTCGGACGCTTTAAAACAAGCGAAATTAGCCGCCCCAAAAGTGCCATCCTCGACAACGTCTTCATCCTCCGCGTCTTTGAGCGAGAAAAAACTTTCGGGTAGTAGTAAACCTGTTGAAAAACTTGAAAAAGAGAAATCCATCGACAGAACAGAAAAAGCGAGGACATCGTCGATATCATCTGTTGACAAATCTGATAAACTGCGAAGTAGTTCGAGTGAGAAGACAGACTCAGCTCGAAACTCCTCCGTTAAAACGTCGCCGTCGACCTCTTCAACGGCGCAGGCGTCGTCGCTGCTGACGACGAAAAAAATTGAATCCAAGTCGACGACGACGCCGGTGTCGTCTGAAAAATCTATGGCGTCAACCCGCGTGTCGTCTTCGTCGTCGTCGAAGCGGGACAAAACGCCGCCGAAACGAAAACGCGACCTCGACGAGAAAGACCCGTCGCCTGGAAAACGGATTAAAGGTGGTATTATTTGGACCTTCCTGTTTTATTTAACAGAATGTTTTAGTCATGTTTTTTTGTTGTTTTTTTCAGAAAAGAAAGACGACCGAAAAGATGATGACTTTGATGATGACCTGACGCCGTCGTTAACAGCCGAGCAGATCAGTAAACTCGCTAAATCCATATCAGGGAGTTGGAAAAAGGTTGCCGACGCCTTAGGCTACAAATCCGAAGAAGTGAGCTTGTTTTTATTAATTATTTGCTCAACACTGGCTCACTTTTCTGTCCCACAAAATTATGTCGCGACGCTAACATACTTCTTCCACTTCACGGTTAGATAAATCCATTATTTTTACTTCCATGTTTCCCCTATGGAAAGGAAGTTCAATGTTCGTGAAAAAATCGAGTCCGAGCTGACCTCATATTCGTGATACACAATCTCAGAAATTTTGAAAAACGTGCTTTTCGGCATGTCAGTCTGTCGGTTTTTTTTTTTTCTCGATAAATTGCTTGAAAGTGAAAGCTTGGCGTGAGGAACGCGAATCTGGCCTTCGTTTTGAGGAAATATAATTTTCTCCCTGCAGTGGAATGCTATTTTCGTTTTGTATTGAAACGAGTGGTTGTGGAATTTTGTAGCTCTTTTTTTTTTTTTTTAGGATTTCTCGTACAATTTTCATGTGAAATGACTTTTTCACTTTTCGGGTGAAATCGACATTTTCAATACGATACGGGCAATAAAGGTTGCAAACGCATTTTCCAGACTTGGGCCAATTATCATTTTTTGGGCACTCACAGAACCCAATTTCACGGGTTTTGCAAGTTCAAAAGTCCAATTTCTTGGGATATACCTACCCGCTTAAACCCAATTTTGTTCAAAAATCGAATTTCAAGGGGCTCAAAAAAACAATTTCACGCGTTTAGGCCTTTCTTAATAGAAATTCCGCACGTTGGGGTCTTTCCAAATTCAAATTTCGTTGATTCGGCACTAACAGAACCTAATTTTGCCTTTGGCTCCTTCAAAACAAGAAATCTTGGAGGTGCGGGATCTTTCAAATAGATACCAAATTTTGCGGATCTGGCACTTATTTGTGGAATATACCTTGAAATTATCATTGTTTCGTGGAAAACAGACTTTCCTCAGTAAAAACGACAATTTTTCGCCGAAATATGTCTGATTTTTGCCAAGAAACTTGCAAAATCGCTTAGTAACTGACCATTTCGCCCCCTAGACTTATTATTCAAGCAGAAAATGGAACACTTCTGCTAAGAACCTGGGATTGGTTTGCCACCAATGAGTAACAGTAGAGTTCGGTGGCTGATTTCCTGTTGTCATTGCTGGAAGTTTTGGCTCATGATACACCGCTTACACATCATACCAATGACGCAGCAGGATCAGACAGACGAATTCAACGTAATCTACCAGATCGCCACAAATAACGGATACAGTTAAACAACAATAGATGGACTCAGATCACGAAAACAAAACAATCACAATGACGAATCACCAAACCAAATTCGCGATGTCGGTTACTTCGATAATTAGTTTTCTCGGGTTTGTACAAAAATATATTACATTTTTTTTAAATTCGCGTCATCGACTCTTCTAGGAACGCAATTTTGTGGGTTCAACCCCCCAAATAATCGATTTTGTGGCCCAAAACAAAATTTTCTTCGGTTCCACTCATGCAAAAAAAAAAAAACGAGAGAAATCGCGTCGTTATTCAACCTCAAATCGATCTTTTCAGCAAATTCAGGAGCGCAGTCCCGCTCGGGACAAAATGGTGGCCCAGTTTTCGAAATTCCCCACCAAAATCACCTTCATCATTACTCTGGAAAAGCAGACTTCCCCCTCCCCCCACAGATTCCGATTATTTGATTAATAAATTACTAATTTTGCGACCAAAAACTGCTGTTACTAGAAACGGCTCATTCTGAACCCCAATTTGGTGGATTTCGATGCTTGAAAAATCCTTTCGCAGAATTGGATCTTCCAGGAATCAAAATTCGTGGATTTAGCTCGCACACAAATACACACAGGACATTTCGTGGGTTTGGCTCTTTGAAAACTTAATTTCGCGGGCTTGGCTCTTTTAAAATGCCAAATTTCTTAGTTATTAGGCTCCTCCTGAGCCCAAATCTTGTGGACTTGGCCCGTTCAAATCCAAATTTTGAGGATCAATTATTTCACGATTTGTGTCTTTTGTCAGTTGGTTCATTTAAGTCTTCCACGACAGCGTTTAAAGTCTTAACAAATAGCTTTTTACTTTTTATTGCTAAATATCCGTGAAATCGGATGCTTCCTGTCTGAATATTTTTAAAAACGCTAGTTTTCGTCAGTCGTCGTGGAAATCGTCAATTCGGTCACTATCCGTCGAAAACTCAATCTCTGGTGACAAACTGTCGTTTGTATAGCCTTCTATTCCTGATTTTTCTGTCCAAAAACTAATATCTCCCCCTTCCCTAGAAAGTGAAATTTTTGGAATTTAAACCTTAAATTTTGGTCCCCTGAGTCGGTAAACTGCGGTAATTTAACCCCTCCATCTGCTGGGCTCTTCCATCGTCGAAAAGAATAGTTCATCGTCAGGAGCTCACACAGGCCTGTAAACTGCCAAGTTGCAGTCCTCGCAACAAGCGCGTAGCCACCTCTTGGCCTTGGAAAAGAGACAGGGACTGGCGGAGCTGACATCCCCCCCCCCCCAACGACCACCATAAGTTTGTCTTAAATCTGTCGCAGGGGCCTAAAGACGTCTAAAATAATTAAATAAGGTTGTTCAATGAGCGAAATCTGAGAAATCTATTATACAGTGAGCCAGATCCGGGAAAATGCTGTCTTTTGTGAGACAAATTCGCGAAATTTGGTATTTTAGAGAGCCAACATGCTTTTTTTTTTTCGAACGAACGGGGAAATCGTTACCTAACTGAAGTAATCCGTCCCAAAAAATTGGTTTGTCAGGCTCGTTTCACACATACGCGGTTTCCCGAGGCGCGGTTGTTTCGTGGAGGATGCCTCGCATGTGTGAACCGAGAAACCTCTTCGAAATGTTTTTTCAGAGAGAAATATCCGTAAAATTGGTTTTGAGATAGCGAAATCAGAAAAATTTGTTTTTCAGTGAGCTATATCCGGGGAATGTTTAGTTTGAGGCAACAGGCAACAAAAATCAGGAAATTTGGTGTTTTAAGGAATGAACTCCCAGAAATGAGTTTTTATTCAGGCAAACCAGCTAAAATGAAGTTTTAGGGCGTAAAATTCAAGAACACGGTCTCTGAATGTAAGCACCCCGCGTTTGTTTGATCTTATTTTTTTTTTTTGGAGATCTCGGCAGGTGAACATTTTTTTTGTTTAGAAAAAACCGCACAATTTGGTTCTTGAGAGTGAAATCCATTAATTTCCCAATGGATCACAGTTCACATAAATTTGTTTTCCAGTGAACTAATTTTTTGGCAAGAAAATTCAGAAAAATTTGATTCTTGATCAAAATCTGAGAAATTGATTTTTTAATGGGGTCAGAGCTACGAAAATGGGTTTTCAGTGTGCAAAAACCACGAAAGTGGCTTTTGAATTAGGCCACCCCGCGAAATTTGGTTTTCATTACAAAAAAAGCCAATTAAGTGGGGTTTTAGTGAGCGGAATTCCTGAAGTTGGTTTATTGCTGAGTCAGGATCTGAGAAAATGTTGATAAAACAAAATGTACCTAGCGTATCTGTTGGATTTTAACTGTTTGACTCCTTTTTGGTGGTATATGGGGGTGGGCATCTGCCCCAATAAATCTGCGCTTCCGAGTTTAGGGGGGGGGCAACTGCAATAAATCTGCGCTTCCGAGTTTAGGGGGGCAACTGCCCCCTCTGACTACGCCCATGAGTATCAATAATGCCGAAATAAAAGTTGTCGGGAGACGGTAAGTAGAACTCGCCCGCTCATGTCCCTTAAACAAGCAATAACTCAGCAAGGGTTTAGAGCACTGTAAAAATTGATGGAATTTCTCTTTTGTTTTCATATGCATTAAGTCGGGAACATTATCGTGGGGTTCTCCACACTTACCTTAAATCCTTATCATCAACCCTGAGTCTTCAATCACCATCATCAATTATCGACCATTATTCCTCAACGACTAATCATTTTGTTTTGTTTTAACCGGCAGATGGAGGGATTCGAACAGCAAGAGGACTCCGACTATACCAGAGCTCTCAACTTGTTACTTATGTGGACCAACGCGGACGAGAACGCTAGTCCGGAGAATTTAAAGAGCATTTTAAAAAACCTCGGCATGACAGAAGCTGCCAAGATCTTATCGAATGTTTAGAAGACGCGCGCTTGTATTTGAGCGCGACTGTCTCGCCTATGTAATTTATTTTTTCAGGTAAATAAGCCAATTTTTTTTGTCGAGTTTTTAAACGCTTGCTTCCGGAGATAATTACAATAAAATTAAAAACGTACAACTTTATTTTACAACCAACAATTAAGGATCACTAGACACATAAAATCAGGGTCGTTTCAATAACGTTTAAAATATCCGAAATGGTTAATTTGGTACTTTAAAAGAAGTTTAAAACTAGAAAAAGGTTAAAATTTGCTCATTTTTAATAAAAACAGTCTTAGCGATTTCAAAAATGTAAATTAGCTGTTCAGGTAACAAAATACTTATCTACCGTTTTATCATTATTTTCGTCACTATTTTCTTACTATATACACAGGTAAAAGTGTTCAAATAACAACAAAGTCATAAAAAAAAATTAAGCGAGGGTCGCAGTTCTACAAAATGTCACATAAAAATAACTATCAAGACCCTCAACTTAATCGGCGCCCCACTACTTGCACTTTTTTACGCGGCTCCGTTCTGAAAGAGAGCAGCCTTCTCTTTAAAGGCCATTCGTCTTTGAGCCTTTTCCTCCTCCTGTCGCCTCTTTTCCTCCTGCTCTTGTCTGATTTCGTCTTCGAATTTACTTCCTCGTCTCAATTCCTCGATCTGTAAAAAACGGACACGAAAAACAAAAATTATGGGAATCTTTACACTGTCAGGTGGTGGGGTGGAGGGAGTTGGTCCGAAATTGTTACTTTGGCTTCAAAAAAGTTCTTGGCCCCGCACACACCGACAATGTCGACGTCAATTTCAGTCAATTTGGCCAGTTGAGAAAGGCCGCTCTCTTCGAGTAATTCACCGGCTTTAGCCTTTCTGAATATCAGCATGAACTGTAACAAAACAATAAAACTTGGATTAACCTAGGGAAAGAGAAAGTGACCAAAAAAACTTTCAGGCCATTTCCCCCCACTTCCACCCAAATAAACTATGCGCTTTTGTTGAGTTTCAAATTTGCACGTTTGCAAATTATTCGCCCCTCCACATTTGTTCAGAGCTGAACTGAATCCCCCCCCTACCTCCATCCCTGAGTATTTATTTCTTTTTTTACCTCTCTGAAACTGATTCGATTGTCTTCGTCTTCGTCTACCTCTTTTATCATAGCCTTCAGTCCGAGGTGGGTTTGCGGTGCGCCCAGTTTTTCCATCATACGTTTCAGTTCGTTCAAGTCCAAAAAGCCGTCCTTACCCTCGTCGTATCTAAACAAAAAAAATAAGGGAATGAAAGGACGAAGAGATTGTCGATTTTTTAGGGGTTTTTAACGTCATTCCTATGGAGGTGTACTTGAGACATCTTCGAACAATTTTCTTCAAGTTTTTTGAGACTGGTAACCCGACCAGGTTAGGCCAAAGAACACATAGCATCCTGTTTCGACAGCTGGCAATGTGGCCCAGGGTCCATCATGAACTGACTTTTTTGTTACGGCCCACGTGTTTCTTGCCCTCCACTCAGTGGTAATTTCGGAATTTCGATTCGTTGTGAGTTTTTGGACCGAAAATCCAGATTTTAGGGATCTAATTTGACAAGTTTGACAGTATCCCACTTCCCTGCGGGACCGCCCCGGGCTCCCGAAAAGTTTATAGATGGAAAAATTGGGATTCTTAGATTTTATGTTCATGGATGTAGGAACGTGAAAAAAGGAGACTTGGCATACCCGGTTTGACGGCGATTCGGCTCGCACAGGATGATCCTCAGCAGGCCCTTGGGTGGTTCTTGGGACGAGTACGCGGTGGAAAGTTACTAAGGCTGAACTTGCGAAAAAGCTTTCATTCGTTGCTAAGTACGAGAAAATGCCCTAATTCTCGGTATTTCGAAGCAACTCCAAGAACGAAATTGGAAAAAAAATTGCTTACTCGCGATATGTGGAGGCACTTCTACGGCTAAAATTTATAAAAATTGCTCATGTGCTACTTTTGAGCAAGTCCGCGGCCAAAATTGAGAAAAAGCGCTGATTCATGGCTTGTGATGTGGTTGTGACTCAAAACAACAACAAAAACAAACAGTACTTTGCGGATGAAGTTGAGAAAAACATTAATTCGTGGCCTAAATTAAGAAAAAGATAACGTTCGTAGATAAAATTGAGAAAATGCTCTAATTCTTCTTTGTTTATGGCTAAAAGTGAAAAAATTGCTAATTCGCGAAAAGTGAAATTGAGAAAAGGCTCTAATTTGAGGCTGAAACTGGAAAAAAACCGCAAATTGAGCAAAAGCGCTAATTCACATTTTCTGAAGGCAAATCTGGGGAAAAACGCTAAATTGAAGAAAAACGTAAATTTTCGGGACTGATATAGAAAAAACGCTCTTATTCGCAGTTAAAAGTGAAAGTAATGCTAATTTGCGGCTAAATTTGATAAAAATGTGAATTTTCGCGGCTCAAGTAGGGAAAAAGAAAGCTCCAATTTTCGGATAGTGGGGAACAAGTGTCAATTAGCGGCTCAAATTGAGAAAAGACGCCGAATAAATTCACACTGACTATCCACACACTAAAAATTGTCAAATCATGACTCAATTCACCATGGAAATCGTTAATAGAATGTGCCTAAGGCTGAGGAATCATTCACTTAAAATGACAAAACCCACCATATCCGCTCTTCAAAAACGCCCCAACTTGGCAAAGCTGACGATTCGTTAGGGTTGCCAACTCGAAATCTGACAAAATCGGGACAAAAGTTTCAAATTCCAAAATATCCCGGGACAAAGAGGAAAAAAGTGGGACACTCGAATTGAGGTGTCGTCATAAAGGGCACTCGCAAAGAACGTGCTTCATACTTTATTCTAGCCACAAACTGCTCCAACCACAAATTGGTCTAACCTTAAAATGCTCTAACCACAAAATGCTCTAATCTCAAAATGCTTCAGCCACGAAACGCTCTAACCACAAAAGTTTGGTTCCCGAAAAGCTCTAACCACAATAAGCCCTGACCACAAAAATTCTAACCACAGAAAAAGCGAACCACAAAAACACCGACAACTCGTACATTTGAAGAAAGTATCTGAAAGGTGAAAAAGAAAACAAATCGGCTGATTAAACGGATTATGGCGATTTCCATTAATTGTCCTCATTTTTTATATATCAGGCTAGGTTCACGTGCATCTTCATTACAAGAATAAAATGTCAACAATGTCAACTTTTTAGAAATGTAGAGCGGAATCCGGGACAAATTGTGTCCCGGAATGACCTTGGCCGGGACGCGGGACAAAATTAGCCAAACCAGGACGGTTGCTTCCCCTACGAATCGTCAGTAACCAGCCGCCGACCGTACTGAACGGAAAATCAATGCCACAAATCATTATCCATCAGTCAACAGAGATCCGCGTTGGGATTGAAAGAGAAAACCACGAAATTGCTTTGTTGGATCAAAAGCGCGCGATTTTGGTTTTTCTGCAGCGAAACCTGTGAAATTTCCTTTTCGTGAGTGAGCTAGGCCCGCGAAATTAGTTTTAAATTAGACAACTCCCAGAAATTGTCTTTTGAATGGGTCAGAAGCTTGAAATTCGGTTTTAAAATAAAGCAACCCTGCCATTTTTTTTTTTTTTTTTTTTTTTTCGGGGAACCAGCCCGTGACTTTAGGTTTAAACGAGTCAACTCCGCGACATTTCAGCTTTGATGGAGTCAAAAATTCTTCAAATTGATTTTTCGAGTGGTCCCAACCCACGAAATAGTTTTTTTGGGTGAGCCAATCCTGCAAAAGGTTTAAATGGGTCAACCTTCGACATTTTATTATTGAAAGGTACTAGACCCATGAAAGTGCACCTAAAATGAACCAACGCCGCGAAGATGCTTTTTGAATTGGTCAACAGCGCGATATTATACGTCTGTAGAAGCGAAACTTCTACAGACGAATTGCGAATGTGTTGCGAGCATGTCAAGGGAAACTGGTTTTTAATGACCCAATCCGCCAGATTTTGTTTTTCAGCCAGCCCTGAAATTTTGTTTTTTCACGGAGCTGAGGCCGCGAAGTTAGTTTTAAACGACCCACGAAATTGCTTTTTCAGAGGGTCAGTAGCGGGGTATTTGGTTTTTAATGCAGCGAACCCCGTGAAATTGCTTTTTTGGGAGAGAGATCATCGCGAATTTGGTTTTACATGAACCAACACAATGAAAAGTGCCGGATCCCTGAAATGGCTCTCTGGAATGAGCCAATCACGCGACATATTGATTTTTGAATGGGCCATCAGGGCGAAATTTGTTTTTGTGGCAGCGAAACCCATACGAAATGTATTTTTAGTGCGAGCCACAGCCCGGTGAAATTCCTTTTGAATGGCCTAACTCCGCGAAATTCTTTCGGAACATAGGACATCCCTGAGAAATTTTGTTCTTGGATGTTATAGCAGACCCGCGAAATTCCTCTTTAAAATGGACCAACACGGGTTTGGAAAAGAAGTGTGAAATCCCGTTGGCTTTTAGGGGAGGCAACCTCGCGATATCGATTCCTGGCATGTTAAATATGCAAAACTGGTTTTGGAAACAGCCAAACTGACGAATTGCTTTTTAGAAAGTGCCAGAGGTGAAATTATTAATTGAATTAGCCACAATCGCGCTCTATGAATGCCAAATCCATGAAATAGTTTGTCTTCTAATGTGCCCAACTGCCGGATTTGCTTTTAACGTGGATAACGTTTTACTCGAGGTGTATAGTTAGTGATTCAATGAAATGCAAAAAGGACCTCAGAGCACTTGCGCGCTGCCTTCTGGTGGAGCACGAGGTGCGATGGTAGTGGAGGAGAAGGAGACCCTGAATCTGTCGTGTGGAGTAGAGAAAAGTGAGTTACTACGCAAAACGTTATCCACGATTTATTTTAACGGTTCAATCCCGTAAATTCGTTTTTTTTTACGGAGTCAAAACCCGTAAAATTGGTTTGTGAGCAATGATCCACAAAATTTGGATTTAGAAAGGGTCAAATCCGTGAAATTGATTTTTCACAATGCGAAATTTGGGTTGAAAGGGGTGAAATTCATAGATGCTAGCTACCGACGTGACCCTTATTCTCTGCTGACTCAGGAATCGTGACTGTGGTGACGAAGGTGACTCGGAAATCATCCGTTTCGTCCCTTCGGTTACGAAGAGTCACGTTTAGGTGTGTAATGCCCTGGTGGTGACGAAGGTGGTGAAGGTGGGAGGACCTTGCCCATCCCTAGAAAATGTTTTGTTACGGCCCTGCCCCTGCCCATGAATTCACGTTTTTAAGTCCAGTAAACTGCAAACGGTTAAGATACAGAGCGCAGTCCACGGTTTTCTTGTCTCGTGGCCCAGTGCCGCTTGCCATTCGGTGGTTTAAGAATCATGAATGGCCATGCCAAAAGAACTGAAGACGTCATTGTGGTGGAAAGACGGGGACTCAAGGACTCAATTAGGCCAGGCGGTCCCATTTGAAAGTGTAATAGCAAGGAGTACTCGCTCAAGCCAGCCGAGAGAAACTCTATAGTACACTAATTCTTTTTAAAAATCGCCTCCAAAATATTTCAATCCGTGCATGCATGGCCCCTCTTGTTGTCGCCTTGACAATGCTGCAAGAAAGGTTTTGAAATTTAACAATTATTCATAAAGATATTTATATCGAAAAATATTGGTATTGAGGAAATTGTCGATGAATTTTCAAAAATAGAATCATTAAAAATTAAGATTTAATACTTGTACGTACGGCTAGAGTGACGGGGGGGGGGAGCATTGGGCTCAGGGCCTAGCCCCCTGAACATTTTAGACTAAATTCGCCCCTGCACAAAATTGTTTTGAAACTGAACATCATACACAGTTAATTTTTTTGTTAGCAAATTAAAATTGCCATACATCTTGTACTGCCGCCTGAATTAAATTGTACTGTCCTTTTTTCGTTTTCACTTTTAAACGCTTTCACTGAATTGAAAATATTATTCAGATTGACGCCATATAAGATCGTTGTGGTCTCAGGAAGATATACGCCAGCACGTGTTATACGTTTCACTTTATACGCTATTTTTCAAGGTGCGAGATTTTATCGGGATGACGCCCTCCCTTCAGCACTTCTTACCACCCAGGAGAAACATTTTTTTTTTCTTCAATAAAATTGTCCTTCCCCTCCTTTTAAAAGCCTTTTACTTTCTCAAGGAAGCCCACAGACAATACCACTGGGAATTTCTGTTCCGATTAATTGATTAATTTTTGTCGGTTTGAAAGTGGAAAATAATTCGCGAGGAAGTACGATTTTCATTCGTGTGGAGGATTGATATGAATTGTTTTGCAGTAATTGTCGAGGAAGGGAGGGGAAGGGGGATTAATGTTGGGCAATTGAAGGTGTAGGCGAGTGCTATAGTCGTCCAGGCAAATAGTGTCTGACTTAACTCTTCCTGATTCAATGGATTGAAGAGCTAGTGCGCGAATTTGGTCAATTTAGCCAAAGTTTTCATGTGTTCATAGGGAGACTTCCTAAATTCAGCGGATGAGTAAAAATGTCCATCACATTTATCATTGGCCGCGTTGCAAAACTTCAGACTTGTTCAGCGCTCAATGAGCACTTAGTCTTTTCTTTTGCCGTTGCAAAACTGTCAATCTAGCTCAGCGCTGAGTAAGTGTTTAATAATCCAACTAAACATGCTCCGAGGTGTTTCGATAGCCTTTTTTATCGCGATGAAACCTTTCTGCCCTCTTTTTTTCAAAGTTGCCATAAAAGTTCAACGATGGTTGTGACAACAGGGCCGAAACTAGGGAGGGGCAAAGGGGGCACGTGCCCCCGGTGGCAACTTTAGGGGGCGGCTATTTTTTTTTTTTTTTTTTGCTTAGTAAATATTAGATCCTTTCGGGCGATCTACAGAAGCTATAAAAGTTACAAATTTTTAGGTTGTTTACATAGCAACATGTGTTTAATTGGTTTAAAAGCTACACAACTTGCAAAATTTGTAACTTTTGTAGGTTATGAGGTTCGCCCGAAAAGACCTATTATGGGAATGTATCTTTGCCAACGGTTCAACAGTTGAATTACAGTACTAGTAACCACAGTAATAAAAAAATTAAATTCTCGCTCTCAAGGTTGTTAACTTTAACGAATAATTTTTTTCACACTTTTTTATATTCATCTTACAGTTAGTTCTTGTCTCAAATTTTTGGAGGTTCCTCAAAGAGAGCAATCAATTTTTCAATCGACAAGATACACTTCAGGGCCACACGTGTAATACAAGAAAAAGAAAATTATGAAGGAAACTAAAAATCCCTATCCGAATCCGCCCTTAATGTACCATGCTCCATTCTTTTCTACAGGTTCTCCCACTTCAAGGGGGAAAACCGTTGGCGAAATCCGGCGACAAGACGCGGCAACTATTTACCGGCTTTTCGGATAAAAAAATCGCCTCGACACCTCATCGCCAGTTTGTCACTCTTATCATGTTAAATGTACAGTCCCTCGGTTGTTTCCACCCGAGAAGGCTAAAACCGCTTTTCGGATTCCGCTATCAGAATGCCACTGCACTTAGGCACTATGGTTGGTGGTGGAATAACTTCTAATGCGGGGGTGTCAAACTAAAATTCTCGGCGGGCCGCACGAGTCCCCTCCCCTCCTTTTAATATTGAAACAGAGACGCAAGAAACTATAAGTAAGGGCTCGAAAACAATCAGTTAACTAACAAAATGATGAGAAAACTATTTAGAGACCAAGATCCTACGGAGGAGTTACACCTAACTTGTATTAACCCTACCACCGATTCGAAAGTGATTGAAGGTGACTATTACAGGATTTGGGAACTCTTTGGTGAAGAGTGTAAGGGGGGGGGGGGTAAAGGCGGCAAAATAGAGCTTGCCCCCCCTCAGAAAATCCCTAGTTTCGGCCCTGGTTGACAACAAAATGAAGGAAAGGAATATTATTAGTTTTTAAGCCATAGAACTTGATTAATATTTAATTTTTAGAGTTTTGGCTTATTGCAATATTAAGCCAAAAGCCTAAGGGTGCGTTCATAGTGAATCACCTTCACTGCGATACCTCGATGAGCGATGCCCCGATGAAACATCGATGAAGAACAAACATCAATAATTGTATAGGACTGTTCATAGTGAAGCACCCTCACTGCGATGTGATCTTCGCTACCTCGCTACGATCATCGATGATTTGAACCATATGGTTCCTCGACCCCCCTCCTGCCCGTTGCTTTTTTTTTTTTTTCAAAATAAGGGTTAAAGCTTGAAGGAAACAGGTGTGCGTGACTTACGTAAATTGTGTGAAGGTGGACTTTGAAAGATTTTGAAAAGAAAAAAAAAAGGCAACGGACGGGAGGGGGGTCGAGGAACCATATGGTTCAAATCATCGATGATAGTAGCGAGGTATCGAAGATCACATCGCAGTGAGGGTGCTTCACTATGAACAGTCCCATACAATTATTGATGTTTGTTCTTCATCGATGTTTCATCGGGGCATCGCTCATCGAGGTATCGCAGTGAAGGTGATTCACTATGAACGCACCCTAAAAATAAAATATCAATGAAGGAAAGGAAGTTACTAACCTTCCGACTATGATAACGGGGAGGTGAAAACTCACAAATCACCGTTGCAAAACTCCAGTAAGCACTTAATTCTACGCTTCAGTGTTTAAACAAGAGCCCCGAGTTTTGAAACGCAACCAATATCATGTGTGTTAGTTTTGTAACCTAGTCCATCATTGTGCTCATCGATGAATTTAGGAACACGTCCATTCATGTACGTTTGCATAAAAACCAACGAACAAGACACTCAAGGGCTGTTTCTGGGGGGGGGGGGTCCAATCCTTTTTTAAAGAAGAATAAAAACAAAAATACAGGAAAGAAAGAATGTTCACTTTCATTTAATAAGACGCGCGCCCTTGAGATAATTATTTCTTCATTGCCTAAATGAGTCCTTTCATTCACGTTCACAGTACCTTATTATGTGACAGAACAATTTCTTTCTTTATTAAAAAGCGGCGCTTTCTAATGATGGGCCATAGATTTTAGGCAGTCAAATTTTTTCCGACCCCCTCCCACCACCCTCTTTAATGACGCCCCCCGTGCACCAACTTTCACCCGCTTTCCACCTCATCAAACACCCCCCCTTCCACCCGAGAAAAAAGATTTGAGAGGACCGATAAATGGGTCGAAGCAAATGTCGTAGTTTATAAAAGGGTTTGTTGTTGCGATTGGTGAGGGGGGTGTTTCGCGTCGTCTCGAAAGTCGATAATATCCCGTCGGCGGGGGTTTCGGGAGTCAAGTTCAACCCCCAAGGACTGACCTACATCTATTTTTCACGCTGCCTCCGACTTGAATTACATTTTTTTTTTTTTCGTATCAAGAAGACTCAACGTAACGAAGCGTGTGAACATTTTTCATTTATTCTTCATTTCCTACCATTGAAAGAGAAAATGTGAAAGAAAATTAGCCGCCTTTGTAGACATTCGGTCTTTAGAAGCTTTTGTTCCGCGGTTTCGATTTAATTATGAAATAATTCGAATGGAGATCTCAAGGTCGCTTTCTCTTGACATTCGAAATGTGGAAGATGCGACGAAAGAGAGCTAATGAACCCACAAAGTTAATAAACACGAGAAGAGTTCAGAGAAAGGAGAAAGACGAGAGCATGATCAGCTTGTGACGGCCATTACGAAAAAAATATAAATATGTATGGATTATTATTGAACAATAATGGTAATTCCACACCACACCACACAAAGAACGACAGCAGTCGAAACCGGTACGCTGATGACTGTCTATTGTTATTAATTAATAGCGATCGCTCGTATTAGTGACTGGTGGATAACAGGAAGGGGGTCACCATGCATTCAGTGATAATTGCTATAATTTTATAACAATTTTTTATCAGTCGCGTTTTACGAAATCTCTGCAATAGCATGTTATTCTTGTTGTTGTTTTTTTGCTAAAGCCAATGAACGTTATTGAGGGTAGCAAACGTCAAGGGGAGAGAATGTTCGCTATGGCGTTTCGTCACGACATCCCGTCGCCGGTACACCAATGTACAATTACGTTATTATTTTTGTTTCTTGGCCGGGCTGTGTGCAAAATATTGTTCGTAAAAGCGTCTCTTTGGCACATTTAGGGGCTTCTTGCTTTTAACTTGTCCAGGAATTTAATTTTCTATTTAGTTCTGTAATGGCTGATGACTAATGAGATAAATACTCTAATGTCAATAATTTTATTAGTATTTCACCCCCATAACTCGAGTCCTTTCGCTAGAACAAGGCAGCTAGTCCGTCGTAGTATGCACCAATTTTTGTGACACACTGATTTTACACAAATTCGTTTGTTTATTTCAACAAAACAAAAATTTATTTCTCGCAGTCGGTAGGACTCGAACCTACGCTCCCAGAGGGAATCTGATTTCTAGTCAGACGCCTTAACCACTCGGCCACGACTGCTTGACGTAGAAGAGGGAAGTCGTCACGATACAAACATCAGAGTGACAGGGAGGGGGTTTGGAGGGAACCCCCTCACTTCTGAAAAGGCGTGAGTTATTTTTCAGTTCAGCCCAGCATAGAAGAGAAGAGATAAATGAAAAAAAAAATCGAGGCTAAATTACAATTCCAAGTGACTAATAACGTTTTCCATTTTCCCAAAAACCTGATAATGTACAGCAGTTATAATTTCCACCCGTCCCCCATGAATTGAAGAAGGCGGGTGGAAATGAACTGCTTCGAAGCCGAATTTTATGCAAGTGTAAAACGCTATAATTACGTACAAGTCAACAGCCCATCGATATACAGGGTGGACCCGTATAAGTGTGACAAAAAATTTTGGGTAAAACTACGGTAAAAGTGGAGTAAAATGGTACCTTCGGAAGTCCTACGTCGATCCGTTCCGGAGTTGCCATTTTCAGAAACTACGGAACATTTCCTTTAAGATGCAGGCCATGATATTGCTTGAAATAATAGTCAACACCCAGAAATCTGGCATTTTTGCCATAAATTTACGTAGCCTCCATAATTTGTACGTTTTACGAAAAGTCGCTGTACCCAAACGGCTTCCTCAACCATTGGCGAATACAAGGGGGGTGGTAGGGGCGGTCGCCTCCCCCCCCCACCCGTAGGAAAAAAAGAAATTGGGAAACTCTATAAATTTGGTTGAAACCGTTAAAATAAACTCAAATCTGGAGTTTAAAAAAGACATTGTTGGAGAAAAAAAAGCATTGTTGAACTCATTATCTATTGAGGTTTAATAAATCAAATTCCATCCTTTGAGACACCTTATTGGTAGTGACCGGATGTTTTTGAAAAACCAGGATGCAAAATAGCTTCAAACATTGCATCGCAAGAACAGGGCTTTAATCTCGCAGTGTTCATGAGAGTCATAATAAAATTCGTTGCCATTTTCTCAATTTTCGTTGCGAATTAAAGCTTTTTATTAATATTTATCCACGAATTAGCGGGGTTTCCTCATCTACCCGCGGGTTAGCGATTTTTTTCACTTTCAGTCCCGAGGTTGCCTTCTGAAGCCGCGAATAAGCGTTTTCCCTATTTTCAGCACTTCTTATCAATTTTGTCAGTGCATTAGCAATTTTTCTCAATTTTAGCCGTGAATTATTGATTGTCTCCACTTCAGCCGCGAATTTGCGATTTTTCTAAACTTTAGCCGCGAATTATAGCGACTTTTCAATTGGCTTCTTTCACTCTTGGTCATTAATAAACGCTTTTTCTGATTTCATCCGTGAATTAGCGATTTTTCTGCAATTTAACCGCGAATTTGCATTATGCCTCAATAATTTTAGCAGCAAATTAGCGTTTTTATAATTTATGCTGACTTTAATTAGCTATTTAGCTATTTTTGTTAGTTTCAGCAGCGGATTAGTGTTTTTCTTAATTACAATCCAGGAATTAGCTATTTTTACCAATTTTTGCCGCGGAGAAGCGTTTTTATACGGTGAGTTAGCGATATTTCTCAATTTTATCCCGATTCTCGCTTCTACTCGCGAATTAGCGATTTACCTCAATTCTAGCTATGGGCGGGGGCCAAGAACAGCACACTCTAAGTTATAGCCGTAAAATAAGACCTATATACTCCGAGTTTCGACGATTTTTCTCTCAAGTTTGGTCTGCAACATGCTTCGAGAAACAGCAAATGAGTGATTTTACCCAGTTTTAGCCATGAATATTAACGTTTCTTCCAACCTTCTTGCCCCAAGTACAACACTTCTCAATTTCAGCGGCCTATAGCGACCTACATGATCTATAGGGATCAGCGTATTTTTCTCTATTTTAGCTATGAAGTTGCCTCTGGAAGACGTGAGTTGGTACATTTCTGAATTTCAGCTTCAAGAATAGCGCTTGCGTGGGCTGAATCGAATTTTAAGCCACTTTGCTGGGCACCTTTTAATGCTCTATCCTCCTAATCGGATGGACTGAAATTCGTCGAAAGGAGCCAAATCCCCGTCCAACCGTACCGAAGACTACGTTTCACCAGCTGCTTCCCTTCCCCCCGCACAGCATTGAGTGGTTGAGTCGCGGGGAAGACCCTTCGAAAACGTCGCCTGATAGAGTAACATTGATGTGAATGATGAATCAAGCTGAATGAAATACCTATTGCGTCCGGCATCTTATGGAGGGGGGATTATAATGCTTGGCCCCTTGTTACTAGGGTTGCCAAATAAACCTTGCCCCCCCCCCTGAGAAAATCCCTAGTCTAATGCTGTGCTTTGTCCTGGATTATTCCCCCTCTCGGTGCACACCCCAATGAAGAAGTTTCGGACAGCATCCCCCCTCGAGTTTTTTAGACACTTCCCCACAACCACGAATAACTTCCATTTCCCCCCTGACGACGTTTTGCTTCCCCCCCCCCGGACGGCGTCCAACCCCTCCCCCCTTGTGTAGACGCCCCCGGGTCGTTCCACGGTAGAATTGCCAGGTCTAACAAAGGAACGTAATCGTGAGTACACAAGGCATTTTGCAGTGGACAATTACAATAGATATCCATGGCTATCGGGTTGTCGATCACGAAACCATTTGTTTTGTTTCCCATGTCTTCTGTTTTCGCCTGAAAAAAGTTCGGGGACCACTGGGTTTTCAGGTGTCACCACAATGCCGAAATGTTCTCAAAATCATCAAAGTAGTCACGCACACACGGTTTGCTCTGTTTCGTTAATAAAATTCGGAAAAACACCTCGCATTAATCTTTTATTAGATAATCAAAGATCAGAGCAAATCTCTTTTCATAACGAGAACGTTAAAAAGAACAGGGAGATTATGACACGGCTCATTGACAGCTGCCTTTTCTTGGCAAAACAAGAACTTCTGTTTCGTGGGCATGTTGAATCTCCCCTTTCTCAAAATAAAGGAAATTATCTCGAGTTATTAAATTTCTTAAAAGATTACGACCGGCCGTTGGAAGACCTATGTACTGGCATTGACACAGGCTATGACTTTGCATGCGTAGTGTTTGCTCATTGGCATCCTACCTTGCCTCCTTTGATTTCCACAATTTCGTCGGGGGGGGGGGGGGCATCGTGCGGTACCCAGAGTTCGGAGGCCACGCTACGCTACTGCCCACAGACACACAATGCAGTGTGTCTAAAACGCATGATTAAAACTTCGATCTGCATTTACCTCGCTAAGTCGTTATACCTACCCATCATTCAAAGATCCAAAAAAAGAAGTAGATTGCCGTAATGACGTCTTCAGCGATGGTTGTTCGACTGAAACCCAACATTTTTGCATTATTACCCATTCCTCGACTGTACTGCAGAAAAACAGCATTCCCTTCAAATACACAAATAAAGCCAGTTCCGGCCCAAAAATGTATCAGAGTAGCGAACCATTTAAAAGTGGCCTAATATGTTTCAGCCTTTACTCTAGAAACTAACATAGTCACTCGGAAAACCTTCAATGACACTCATTTAGTCCAAAAAGGGCCAAAATACGGAAAATTTGGCCTCTAGAAACTCATTTTTGGCCTGAACCCAACAAGGGGCCACAATTTATCTGATAAATAGTTCGGAAAGTCGTATAAAAGGCCGCTAACCCAGATGTGTACCGATGTAAGAAAGGGGGGAGTACTGCCCCGTGCCCCGGGCCTCCCCATCAGAGGGGACCCCCGAAAAGCTTGAGGATGAAAAATGAGGAATTGAGGATTCTTAGGTACGTGGTACGTGAAAAGGAGTTTTGGTATAATGGATGGACACAGCGATTTGACTCCTTTCCAGCGATTTTTAGTCCGTCCGACATTGAAAATAGAACGTTGCAGGTGACGAGCAATGAGTGAGCCTGAATATTCAATTCAGCCCACGAAAGTGCTACTCTAAAGGTTCGAGTAGAGAAAATTTGCGCCCTCGATAAGCAACTTTGCAGTTAAAATACCTACGGAAAATACGCTGATCCCCAGTTCTTTAGGTCCTAAACCGGATAAAATTTAAAGATGTGCTGTTTTTGCTGCCAAGTACGCGGCAAAACGTTCGAGAAAAGCGTGAATATGTGACTGAAACTGTGTTTCTGAAAAAGCGCCCATTCGTGCGGTTTCTTGATCCAACTTCCAGCCTGCGGTTAAAATTCAGAAAAAGCGCCAATTCAAGGCTGCAAAAAAGAAAAAATCGCGTCTAAAATTGAGGAAAAAACCTAACATAACGCCATTTTGGGGCTAAAGTTGATGGGTAAATGGCAAATTCGCAACTGAAATTGAGAAATATCGTCCATTCACTGGGTTTAAAAAAGGCGCTAATTCGCATATAAATAAGCAAAAAACGCTCATTGAAGCGTTGAGTTGAGAAAAATCGCTAATAAGCGGCTAAAATTAGGACGAACGATAATTCACACCCAAAATTGAGGAAAATCGCCAACCAAATTGCTACAAAAATGTATGAAAATCGATAATTCATGAATGAAATTGAGAAAAGGAGCTAGTTACAGCGGCTATGATTAGGGAAAGCTAATTGCGACTAAAATTGAAAATGATCTCTCATTAATTCGGGCTAAAATTGAGAAAACGCAAAGCCGTGAGTTTTGAAAAAAATACATCGACGTTAAACTGAGAAAAAGCGCTAGTCTGCTGCTAAAAGAAAAAAATTGCTAATGCGTTCCTGACGTTCAAAAAACAAACAACAAAAAACAACGCTAATTTGCGCCTAAAGCAGGGTTTTCCTATTATCATAAAACGTTCAGCTCAGCGTGTTTTAAACTGTTTCCCTGGAGTTGAAAAGTAAACATTTTTGTAGTAATTAGAACCACTAGAACTAAGGCTCTATAAACTACGAGTAAAGACAGCCTCCATATTGGGACCCTGGAGATAAAATTGATACTGTATCATCTCTTGATAACTTCAAACCCTCTGGTTTTGATTTTCTTTAAGAATGCATTTGTGTTCTAATTATTTAATCAAAAATTTGTTAAAGCCTGTATGTACGAACGTTTTTTATTTCTCCGTGTGTTGGGGTAGCTGGGGAGTGAACATACTATAAGAAAAATTGGAAATCGACTGGACTGCTGCAGTGGGTCACGGAAAATGTGACTAATTTTGTTTTTATGACTTCAGCCCGTAAACGTCGTAACGCCAAAGACCACCCTTTCCCACTTAGAATAAAATTAGTAGCAAATTAAATTTGCGAAAACGTTTTCTTTGCCAAACCGATTTATTTTCATTCGTCTTACTTAATACTTTCAGATGTAAAGCGATACGGCCTTTTTTTTGTCTTTTTTGCAGTGGTGATTGTTTTCATCGTCGGTTCCTACCCTTCTTTAATTAATCATAAATAATTTTCAAAATAGAAGTTGAATTAATTTCCTCTGATGATATGTTCTAACCACAACGTGAACGTGACAACAACTAATAGTTCGAGAGCTGGCGACAGTCCCATTCAACCGGAAGAACATAGTCACGAAAGGTGTGCAAAATGATAGCTTACGACCTCCTATTTACGAGTCCTGGAGTCTGCCATGCCGTATCTGGGGCCTAAGGATTTTATAGCTAATCAAAGTCCTTAATTTGGGACATGAATTTAAACGGAAGAACATAGTCCTGAAACTGGTCTCATTCGAAAGTTTCTATGGGGTTGATTACGAATATGAATGTCTGCCGGCGTCTGCCTGGGGCATTTGCCCTCTGTGGCTCGTTAAACTCATGAAATTTGGGAAATTCAAACTAACCGAAAGAACAAAGTCCTGAAACTGGTCTCATTCGATAGATTTTATGAAGATGATTACAAATATGGTCGTCTGCCGGTGCCTTCTTGGGGCATTTGCCCTCGGTCACCAGTCAAACGCACTAAATTGGGGTTAATAATTAACCAGAAGAACGAAGTCCGAAAAATGGTCTTATGCATCAGTTTTTATGTAGCTGTATACGAAAATAATCGTCTGCCGGCATCAGTCAGGGGCATTTGCCCTCATCAGTAACCAGACAAATCGCACGGAGGGAACATAACAAACCGGAAGATCATAGTCCTGAAACTAGTATCATTCGAAAGGTTTTGTGGAACTGATTACGAATATGATCGCCTGCCGGCGTCTGCCTGGGCATTTGCCTTCAGTGATCAGTCAAACTGCACTGAGGGAAAATAATTAACCGGAAGATCTTAGTCCTGAAACTGCTGTTATTCGATAGGTTTTTTGGAGATGATTGCGAATACGATCGTCTGCCTGGAGCATTTGCTGTCGGTGGCCAGAGAAGAAGGAAAGTCCCGACCTGACCGGAAGTCGAAAGGTTTCGTGTGGCTGAATAAAGAAATGATCGTCTGCCCACGTCTGCCAGGGGCATTTTCCCTCAGTGAACAGTCAAACAGCGCAAAGGGAAATTGCTTCCCGCCAAGGGAAAATGCCCCAAGCAGACGCCGCAGTCGATCATATTCGTATTGAGGACCATGAAACCTGTTGAATGAGACCTGTTTCAAGACCATGTTCTTCCGGTTAGTTAATTTCCCTTTGCGCAGTTTGACTGATCGTATTGGGCAATTGCCCCTGGCAGACGATCATTTTCGTAATCATCTCCATTAAACCTTTCGAATAAGACCAGTTAATACAGGACTATGATCTTCCGGTTAATCATCTTTGCTGTGTGCAGTTTGACTGATCACTGAAGGCAAATGCCCCAGGCAGATGGCGGATGGATGGAGTCGATCACATTCGTAATCAGCCCCATGAAACCTTTCGAACGAGGCTAGTTTCAGGACTATGATCTTCCGGTTAATTATTTCCCCTCTGAGCAGTTTGGCGAGCCACTGAGGGCAAATGCCCCAGGCAGACGGTGGCAGACGATCATATTCGTAATCAGCTCCATAAAACCTTTCGAATGAGACCAGTTTCATGACTATGTTCTTCCGGTTGAGTGGGACTGTCGCCAGCTCTCGGTCTATAAGTACTATGTAGACGAAATGCACGTGAATGGGCAGCTGTGGTACGCACTGTGTTTCGCGCACGCTAAAAATTCGAGATTTTCATGAAAAGTACAAATCCTTTCACTTATACGAATTATATTTCACAATATTAGGCGTTAAACGTTGAATTCCCAAATGGCAAGATACCATTATCACCTTATCTTATTTATCACGTTGGGTCCCAAGATGAAGGCTGTCCTTACCTGTGTGATAACTATAGTGCTCTACTAGAACTAAAGCACTATAAAACACGAGTACTGCAACACGGAAATCGGCGCCATGCTTGTTCCCTCACATGATTATAATTATCACCTGATCTCATTGACAAGTAATATATTTTGATTTATTTCGATCGCGTTCCGCGTTTGTTTGCTGTTACGATACGATGACAATTTTTTCATTCATGATATTTTGTTTACCCTAACAACTGAGGGACCAAATATGGCGCTGAAATCCGTGTTGCAGTACCTGTGTTTTAAAGGTTCTCTACTAAAGTACGCGACACGAAATAAGGCGGGTGTGACTCATCGACTAAAAAACCAACGTTGTGCATTATAGTCCCAAAGATGCGATGAAAAGCTCAAGTCTACACCCATAGCTGGCAACGTTGCGCTCCCATCGTTGTCCCTTTGGAGAGCTGTGAGCCGGTGAGCGTTCGTAAAACCCCACCCCAGATCACCACCCACAACGCACGGAGTGGCAACAGGGCATCGGAGGGCCGATGAGTCACACCCGCCTTATTTCGTGTCGCGTACTTTAGAACTAGTGTGTGGACTCGGTGTGTGGATGTAGGATGTGGACTCGGGTTTACCGAGCCCGCCGGCGCCTAAGCGGGCGTTTCGGTCGATGCAATACTCAAGCCCGCTGGGTTGCGAAGCGAGTATTGTATCCATTACACCATCGAGCCGCGCTTAAACTCGGCTTAAGGCCGGGTTAGTTACCCCATGTTTATTTTTCAACTGGGGAACAATTAAAAACGCGCCGCGCTAAGCGTTTTGCGTTGCCAGGAAATACGGAGGAAATAGAGTGCGTCAAAAATTATGAATTTTCAGCGCAAATTATGAAAAAGTGCTAGTTCACAGGTAAAAAAGGGAAAAAACGATTGACGAAATCACCAATTCGCGGCTGAAATGGACAAATATTCGAATTCGCAGCTAAAATTTTAAATACGCCAATTCGAGGCTTCTGATCGCAAAAATGGCTAAAAACCCAAATTTACTGCTGTATGTAAAAAAAAAACCACTAATTAACTGTTAGAATTGAGGAAAACGTTATTCGCGACCAAAATTGAGAAAATTTAGTAATCAAATCACTGCTAAATTAGAGAAAAATGGCGAATTCGTGAATTGAATGGACAAAGAGCGCTAATTAGGGGTTGAAATCAGACTAAAGGTGATTTGCGGCCAAAATTGAAAAGAATCTGTGGGTTCTAATGGATAATTCGGAGCTAAAACTGAGAAAAAGCGTTAATCCACTGATAAAAGTGGGGCGGGGGATTGCTAATGTGTGGCTAAAATGTGAAAAAAATCTGCTAATTTGCTGCTAATATTCACTCACTAGCGCGAAAATCACTAACTAGCGCTTATAAAATTGAGATTATTCAGCTCAAATTGAAGAAAGTGCTAAATCACACTAACAACGGAAAAAATCGTCTATTCTGGGCTAAAATTGTGAAAATCCCAATTTGCGGCTAACATTGCAATTACACCAATTCGTAGTTTCATCTGGCAAAGTTCTGCTTGTCTACAAAAATAAGTCAATTCTACCCCTGAATTGGGTGACATTTGAATTAAGTCTGGCTCCACGTGCCACCTCCAAATGCTTGGCAGACTTGTGTTTTTAACTTCAGTCAGCAGCCAGGAATGAGGAGGAAAAATTTCATCTTGCCGCCAATTGAGCGCAATTCGCAATTCTAAATTAATCTTCCTCTTCTTCCCACCTGCTATAACTGGCAGACTCGAGTCACTTTGAGTCCTGGCATCTGAGTGCAAAAATTGGTGTGTCAATTAATGAGTTCCCCTCCCCCTCATATGATTGGCATTTGGCAGACTGCTAATTTGGTGTCTGTCATCTTAACCTTGAATGACTCGGAGAAATCTCGTTTTTCTACAAAGTCATTTTTCCATAAAAATAACGCGAAATTTAAATTTATAGCTTATTATTGCTGGCTTAACGAATATCAAAGGTTTTCCTTACTCAGAAAGCAAATGTCACAGGATTACGACTCCCAAAAAATTCAATTTCACCGGGTTGACTCATTCAAAAATGCAATTCCGCTGGTTATTATTATTATTATTATTTAACTTCCACGTTCCTCAACCTCAGAAAAGTTGAAAAAAGTCGGTCTGTCATTCTTAAAGAACAATTTTACGGGTCTGATTCGCTGCAAATACAGATTTTCGCAGAGTTGATCCCTTCAAATCTGCGGGAACAAAATGAAAAATAAAAAATAAAATGCGGGTTTCCCAGCATCAATCAACTAATTTCGCGCTACTGACCCATTCAGATGGTAGTTTTTGAGGTTAACTCCCTGAATGAACAAAATTGCACGGCTCTGGTTCACCTAATAATGCAAATTCACACCAAAAACAAATTTTCGAACGTTTGAAGTATTCAAAAGCAATGATGTGTGACAGGGCTCACACAAAAATAAGAAATTTTGCTTGGCTGGCTTGTTGAAAAAAAACTCACATTTCGTGGATCTATGTGATGATTTGCGGCAAATTGATTTTCCGTTCAGTTTTGGTGTGTTGAGAGGGGATGCCCCCTCTGCTTTGGGGGAGGGATGAGCCCTAACCGTCGTGGATATGTGTCGTGGTATTGTAGGGGCTAATGTGAGCAACTACTAAGGGGGCTCAAACCCGCTAATGCTTTCCCTCCTACCTCCAAGAGAAAACTGGCAGTTCCTCAATGTCTTAGCCCCTTCATCAGACGACTTTAAGAGAATTAATATCCATGCTCATAAAATGTGGATCGAAAAGTAGAGAAATGTCAGCGGCACGCTGTCGTTTCAACACAAATCATAGTAAGCCACTTGACAACTGTTATAATTTCATCTCGTTTTACCCTTTATGCATCAATAGAAAGTCGGAATTATTCCGCTACGTAAAGGACACGCTGTAACCAACTTGAAACGATTTCCTCAGGGACACCCAACTAGTCCTTCCCGAAAGAGACACGATGCCGGAACTGCAAACAGAAAGAAAAAGAAGAGAGAGAAAAAAAGCAAAGCGGAAGGAAAGAAAGCGATAAAATTCAGGCAGCACAAGTATTCCTAGTACGAAGTCTCTTCGAAGTATGTATTCTATTACGCCATCCCCCCCCCCACCAACCTATTTCTTTCCGACTCTTTGGAATCGCTCTGCAATATTTACAAAGCTGTATTAACAGGCGCGGCGAAATCGAAACGTGATGGCGACATCGGCTATTTGTTGAATTTTCCGCTTCAGTTGCCATTATCAGCGGGAGAATATGATGCGAGGGACACCCTAGATTCAAAACATTTTCCTCTCCTTGCCGCTGTGTGAACTTTTCTTATTTTTTTTTTTTTTTTTTAGCAGGAATTATGGAATTATCACATAGTTTTCCACAATAGTGGGAAACAGATTTCCTACTTTTAATTGCCTCGAACCCGTCGCTTAACATTGCGCAACTGTAACTCATCATCATTGAAAGAAGATGAGAAATAAAAAAAACTCTACCGGTTCGGTGAGCGCGGGTATAGGCATTGCATTTCCACCGTCCAAAAATCAGGAACGGCTAAAATGATCCCCACCCTGAACAGATCATGAATTAAACAAAAGACTTCCTTTCTGTTATCAAGGCAAGAGAGAAATTTTCGTTGACTCATTTCACGGAAACGTTAATTTTCACGTTGTTTTGTCTCCTGTACAACAGCCCCGTCCCTTATCTGAGGATCAACCCCCCCTCCCATTCTCACTGAAAAAAAGTTGCAAAAATATAATGATTCATCCTGTAAATGAGTCACGCTCCTTATGTTTTTTTTGTACCTTCGGATCACACACTATAATGCAAGGACATGGAAAGACTAACTGGATTTTACACACACTAACAAAATATACAAAAAAAAAAAAAAAAAAATCAAGGACATTCCAGGTGTCCTCTTCCATCGGGTTGAATTTCCTGAAACAACACCACTTCCTTTTTTAATTGGATTTCCTGGTTCTTTTGTCTTCTTGTTTTCCCCTTAAACTGTTAAAGGGTGGCTCGGGAAAGAAGGCGGCACTCGGAAGAAAACTTGTACTTTCTTCTCCCATTAAAGACTAGAATGAACCACCAAGGCAGAGATGAATGAGAGAGTATAATAGTAAAAGTTGTTTTTGCGAATCATTTTGATTTCAAGGCCTTCGTCATTATTGAATCACAAAACTGGGAAAACAAGAGGTTTTATTTTAACCATTGTCTACATTTTGTCCTTTCGACACGGCTGTTGCAGTTTGTTCAAGTTTCGCTATACATATTATGATGGTGTACGCAAATCATTATTCATATGTATATGTAGATTTCGACTTATTGAAGCCGATTAAGATGAACAAATTATTTTTTATTCTACGTGATACTAAAACCGAATTTTACGGCCGCGAATGAGTCTCAAAAGTGTCTCTTTTCGTGTCTAGGAGCTAAAATATTTTACGGCCGCAAATTTCACGGTTTTTAGAGTCTAGGCTCTAAAGTAATTTTCACGGACTGTGCCGGGGGGCGGGGGTTAATACTCTAAAACGCCTAAAAATTGATTATTACGTTTATTTTTGTAGAATAAAAAATAGTATATACACCACGAAGCTAAAAGTGCCTTTTCAAGCCTCGAGGAGTGGCAAGCCTCGGTTTCACCTCGGCTGGCCATTTCTCCTCTCGTCTTGAAAAGGACCACTTTAGCTCCTAGGTATATAATATACTATTTGACTCTATAGGGGTAACGTCCCCCACGTTAAAATTTATAAATCAATTCCCCAGAGCAATGTTTTCCACGCACATTTTGCCTGAAGATGGTCTCGGTATATAGAAAAAACCGAAACCGGTTAAATTACAAGCATTGTTTTTGAATTAAACTTAACTATGAGCGCCCACCACACCATGAGGAATTAAGATGAGCCGAACGGGACTGTAAACTGTTGTGGCCGACCCCCAGGCCCTAGTATGAAACAAGTGTGGTGAATAAATCATTCGAGAACGAATTAATTCCTGTGAAGCTCCTTACAGTTTGGCCTGATTTTTTTTTTTTTTTTTTTTTCGTATAAAAGACGCGCAAGAGAAAGCCACATTGTAAAAGAAAGACATTCCTCATCTTTTAATTGACCTACCGTTGACAGTATGGAATTTAATATTTTATATTCATCGAATGTGTGCCAAGACTAGTCCGTAAGTCACTTTCCTCCGCTAGAAGAAAAAAGTTGTACAGGACAGGGGCGCGCCCAAACATTGTCAATTTCATCCTGCATGCTGAACAACAAGGAAGTGGGAACAAGATCCAGGTTTTATTATTAGATTAGATCCAGGTATTAATCGGTTTCGCAGATTTGGCTAATTCAGAAAACTAATTTGGCTATTTTTAAAAACAAAATTCCTAGATTGGGCTTATTCAAACCCGAAATTTCGTCGCTCTTACAAACCCCTATATTTGGCGGGCTTCCACCCTTTCCAGACCTAATTGGCTCCTTCGAACCGCGATTTCACAGGTTGCTAATTCAAAAACAAAACTGTCTCTTTCTGAAATCAGTTCCACAAGTAGTGATGTACGAGACCGAGACCGAGACGAGACTTGAGTGGTCTCGGTCTCGCTCATGAGGGGTTGGTCTCGGTCTCGGTCTCGAAAAGTTAAAGGCGCGAATTCAAAGTATGTGTGATATTAGTGACGAGTGATCCTATTCTCGACTCAATGATTACAGATGACGACGATAGATGAATTTATACTTTGCTTTCCTTACTTGGTGGCTCGTGGCACGAAGGGAGATAAGTGATACACTATTGATCAATGACCAAAGAGCTTTGTGATTGCCCCAAAATAGTCGTGCCTTTAAAACAATCGTCACACTGAGAACATGAAAGGGGAACAGTTGGGAATTCAACGAGATCAACTCAAAATCTCGCAGATGCCAACTCATTTAGTTCAAGCAAGAGACTTCCCTTCCCAGACACGACGAGGCAGAGGTGCACAATCCCCCCCCCCCTCATACATCAGACCCTCCTGCTCATGCTTCAACTGGCAATGTTATTAAAAACCAAAAAATGAAAGCGGTGTCGAGTTTGATGATAGCGGTCCAGGGAAGTTTCAAACGCAAAATTAGGGTTCCCTTGCACTAAACAGCCTGGCCGCGGCAGCCAGTTGGCTGCTGAGCAGTTGGGCTTGTTTTAGTGGCTGCCCCAGTCTGGAAATCTTTGCTGCCTAGTGCGCGGGCACCCATAGGTTGCAATGTATTTCACTGGCCCCCCGGGAACCCTACCCCTTTTTTTTTATTACGTTACGTAGGCATAAAAGAGCTTTTAACGAACGAGGCACGATGTTTGTGACACGAGACGAAGTCGAGTGCCTTCATCGGTAGAGTTTGTAGTGCGATTATACGCCTCAGGATCGTACGCTTTTTTTACCTTCGATCGTACAAAGCCTTTTAAAGCCAATTAGGTTCATAATTATTTAATTTAACGGTTCCATACAGTCTCCCATTTGCCACACAACTTCATTTCAGAGAAATAAAAAAGAAGAAACAAAAGAAGCGCGTAAGATGAAAGAGGGCTTCCCTGCCTCAACGGCATTGCGGTATCAACGGACTTTGACCTTTTTGGGATATAATTTCCACGGTTCCACTCACCCTTCACCCATCGTTCATCGTGCTCAAAGACCTACTTTACACGCGCCGTGCGGTAAAGAGAGAACTCTTTTACCGTGAACTCTTTACCGCACGGCGTGTGTAAAGTAGGTCTTTACGCACTTCTTTAAGAATGATCTTAGGAATAGTAGATTATACGCCTAGGCAAGAAAGCGATTTTTTGGAGGCCGAGAGAAAAAATTGGACGGCGAGACGTAGCCGAGCCTGGCCTTTTCTCGAGACCATAAAATCACTTTTTTGACGCGTTGTGTACAGTATTTTTTTTATTAAAACATGGGCTGATTTTTCGGGTCACGGCGATAAAGTGAGTGTTTTATCCCCTAGGCTCTAAAATAATCAGCTGTTTAAAAAAAATAGTATCATACATATAACGAGACACGTAAGTGCCACTTTACTTGCGAGTACTTTGTTTGGCTGGCGAGGCAAAGCCGAGCCGGCTAAATCCGAGTGAGCTAAAAACAACGAGCAGAGTGAAAGCTTCTTCCTCACGAGTTGTGGACATTACTTTTCGCACGACCAACCGGTTTCATTGTCTTTCCTGCAAGTGATCGGAGGCAAGGGTACGCTAATTGAATACAGAACTGTTTTTTCACTTTCCTTCACTAGTGAGTGAAATCTTCCTGTTTCCTTCCCTTGCGATGGAAAATGTGAAATTACTTTTGAGAAGTAACTTTTTTTCCCCATTATTTTATTCATTTTGTGCGTTGGGGGAGGGGGATATATCCACCCCTTGGACCCACCACGGCCCGGAGGCCCATAACACAATAGCCGTCTCGGCATGAAACAACGTCATTTCATCGTTAAAATGTTCTGTATTCATAAATGAACCATCATTTTTTCATTCTTTTAATTCCGAGACCGAGACCAGAAAACTTGGTCTCGGTCTCGCTCCAGAAATGATGGTCTCGTCTCGTCTCGGTCTCGTGCATCACTATCCACAAGTTTGGCCAGTTCAAAAAACTATTTGTCGAAAAACGAACTGTATGAAAAAACATTAATTTCATTTTGCTGTGGGGATTTTCGCTCTTCCATAACCAAATGTCACGTATTTTGCTCCTTCAAACCTCAATTTTTTCTATTTCATCCCCTAATTTCGTGTATTTTCATTCTTTCGTGGGCTTGGCTCTTTCAAGGCCCATCTTATTGATTTTGGCACCTTTAAATCCAACTTTATGAGATTTACGCTGCATCTAAAAACCTAAAATCATGGCTTTGACTTTTCCGAAAAACCCGTCCCACAGGTTTGGTTAGTTCAGAAAACTGTTTCTGATCGTTTGACGGCTTTGGCCCTTTCAAACCACTTTTTCGACGCTTCGTGTCATCAACAAATTTCACGGATTTTACTTTCTGCCATTTCATACCCCTATTTCGCTAATTCATCCTTCCAAAACCAAATTTCGTGGCTTTAGCTCTTTCTAAAATCTTTGGCTTGTTCGAAAAACGTTCTGATCAACGATAGAACAAATGAACCTGCAGCTAGGGGGAAAACCAGACAACTCTTCTGAAAACATTCGACTCCAGTCTCCAGTCCAGCTCTCAATAAATTGAAAAACAGGGAGACAACAGACAATGAAATTTTTTCAGTCGGCGAGCACTATTTTGACCCTTCCTCGACTTGTCGCGCTCACGTTAACTCTTTTGATCGCTAATTCGCTCTTTAACAATCCAAATTCGATGATTTATTGGCACACTCAAAAACCAAATTTTGTCATTTTGTCTCCTTCCAACCCCAGTTTCGAGGATTTTCATTCTTTCAAAACCGAATTCTGCTCCTTCAAATCCTAACTTCACAGGGATCATGAGGCCCCCTATAGCCCTATACCAGAAACGCATTAGTGGTAGAGTGGGCGCACCTCCTTTTATAGTGGAGTAGTGGAGTGGAGGACCCCCTGGCCATTCACCAGAATCTGCGCCTGGGGTAATTTCAATTCCCCCCCCCCCCCCCGATGCAGAAACTTGGTTTTTGACTTCAACACCGTGCATGACGAAAGTTTTTCGTTTTTCGATTTGAAAGTAATTTAAGCTAAGACGCTTTTACCCGCTCGTTTTAGTCAGAAATCGATTACGCGGATAGAATCATTTAGCTTTGACTCGCTTTAGAAAAGATGCAACTACTAACACTCTTGGAGAGAAATTAGAGCGCATAACCACCTTCCATGAATTCAATGAAACTTGTTACGATTTTTCAAAGCTGAGTACATTTTTGTAGGGTGGTGTTGGGTTGAGGGGAGGGTAGACAGAAAATTTACTATAATTTCGGAGAGTAAGCTTTCACAGAGCTTCACCTTCAATGCTTTTTTTCTTTTGTTTCGTTTCGTAAGCACAAATTGTGCGGTTGGTGTTTCGCCAAATCGAAAACCGTGCTGTTTATCATGCTGAATGGAAAACTTTTTTTTCTTTAAGCATTCAACAAAAAGGCGTATTTTTCGCTTCTGCGTCTCAACGAGAGAACGGTTTTAGTATTTTTTCAGAAACTGTGCGAGATGTTTATATACAAGGAACCTAAAGCTTCGCTATATTTATAGGTCAACGCGTTGGCTTCGCCATCAAAATGTTAACACGAGCGCGGTATACGTGCTTTAAAAGAACGACCCACGCCAAGCCCGAAAAAAAATCTTATTAAATTATGAAAAAACCCTCCCCTGTCACTACGCCCCAGAATTCTCCCTCGTTTACGACTATACCTTTTTTTTAGCGAATGAATGAGAATGGCTTGTATTGAACGTGAGGGTAATCAAAGTATGTATTACAGGTAGAAAGGAAGAAGAGTTCTATTGTCGGAAGCGATTGGTGTACTAGTTTCGGGGGAAAAAAGGTCTGTCGGCGAGGGGGTGGGAAATAGTTTTTGAAAGTTCCGAAGCCACTGCGGCATCATTGGAAAATTGGTGCACGAAAATAATTAATTTTGTCCTAGAGAGCAATTCGAGAGAAAAATAACTGGGCGAGGTTTTGAAGGCTGCTGTTTTCTTGTGCACACTCTCTTTTGAGGCTGGCTCCTAGTTTTTACCTAGGGTTTTGTGGGCTGTAAAAAAGGGTTCGTTAGTTGTTTACCACACACGCACGCATACTTCTCACTCACTCTCTCTCTCTCTCTCTCACTCACACACGTAAATCCTTGCTTCATGATTCAAGGCCCCTCAGTGAAAGAAGAATTAAAAGTTAAAGAGGATGTTTCACGTCCGCAGCTCTGCCGCAAACATAAATTATTTACGTACGTAGCGGATATGATTTTTGAGATAACTAAGGTGATTAGACACCTTGAAAAAAATTGGGGGGGGGGGGGGGAATGAGGTGAGAACAGCCTTATTTGTTACTCAACTGTTATTACGTCACATAAAAATGAGCCGTTTAGTCAAATGACAGCCTTGCTATTACCACTATTCACCTGTGGAAACACTTGAGACAACAATTTTTTTCCTCCACGATCGACGCGACGGGAAATTCGACAGGATTCGAATTACGTGGGGTGGCATTCTTGGCATCATTTTCTGGAGGGAAAATTGTCTGTTTTTGGATAGACCATCCAGAGTAGAAAGCTAGAGCTATACGACGATATTTTCCCAGAGGAGGTGTCGGTTTTTGACAGGCACATTCATGAGCTACGCTTGCATTCTGAATTAACGAATTACTGTCTTGTAGATCAAACGATCTGTTTTAATACAAAAAATTCCAGGGTTGAATTGTCATTTTAAGGTGCGTGTACACTGAAGTGTCCCGCGAAACTTATGTTTCGACATAAATGTAAAGTGTCAGTCATAAATTTATTGAGTGTACAATTCTGATAAAAATGTCTGGAAGTTTGTGTTTACACCAAGGAAATTTGTGTCTGACACTAGATTTCAAGCAATAAGTGTCGCGGGACACTTTGGTGTAAACGCACCTTGGCGGTTATGAATTCCTTGTGTGCCCTTCCAGGGGCAGATAGTCACACTTATTTAGGGTTAAATTAACAACCTCTGGGAAAACGATCTTATTTGTGTTGGGGCTCAATTTATTCTAGAATTTCTTAAAGTTATCGCGCATGGTCCCCCACAACTGCGCCCGTGTCAAGCCCTAACAGTGAAATGTGGCGATGACAGTTAAATAACCAAATTTCTCGAGTTCTTCACCCCAAATAGCCTTATTTTAAGGCAAATTTTTTGGGAAGCAACAATTGAGAAATCACGATAATGGGCTGTTCTTGGGGCAAACAACGCTGAATTATTGAGGCTAAAAATCAGAAAAAGCTCTAATTCGCGGTTTCTCGATGCAACTTCCGGGCGGAAGTTTACAGCAAACGCTGATTCGCGGTTCAAGGAGGGACCTTACACGGCGGAAATTTAGAAAAAAATAGTTAATATGAGATAAAATATTAATCCATGGCAAAAATTGAGAAATGGCGCTTATTTCCGGCTAAAAATTGATAAAAAGCGCTTAATTGCCGCAAAAATTGAGAAAAACACTAATTCGTGAATTTAAAGGGCAACTTCGCGGCTAAAATTGACAAATATAACAAATTAACAAAATTGACCTATATACATACCCACCAAAGGAGATAAAATTGGGCAAGCCCGAGCTAAAATTAAAAATAAGCCACTGTGACGCGGCCCAGCCCTTCCGTTCGCGGAAACATTTGGGGCTCGTGCGCTCGTGAAAACCTGCCGAAATCGGTCAAAAATGCCTTAGGGTATGTTTATATAGGAGCGGTGACAAAAGACGAGAGCTGCGAGGAAAGCATAGCGGAGAAAATTTTCATATTTGTTTTCAATGGAAACGTTTCTTTCAAAGCTGCGTGGGCGAATAGGAGAGTGGTGAAATTTCTAGGCTCACTTTATCAGCCTAGAGTGGCTCTCCACTTAGCTCTTTTTTTTTTATTCACCGCTCCTGTATAAACATACCCTTCAAAGTTTTCTAGCCATAAATAGCTCATTGACCCTAAAATTCAAGAGAACTAAATTGCTTAGCCCAAAAACTGGTTCCTTCGCCAAGTTTTATCCAACTTTAGGGAATTGAATTATTTTTTGGGTTGAAACATTCATATTTTTATTGCACTTTTGCCGACTAGTTTCGGGGTATGTATCCCATTATCGCGAGGCATTCTCCTAGTCGGCAAAATTGTTTACAGAGCGTTTTTCTCGCTTAAAACTAGCGATTGTAGCACATCAGAATTGTATTTTTGAAGTTGTCTGCCAAAATTTGATAAAATAAAAAGTCCTGTAGCGAATTCACGAAGTAATTGAACGCTACGAAAAAGTTATAATAGTATCCCTTAATTGTTTATTTGGAGTCAAAGGGGCCTCATTTGAGTCCTGAATCCCGAAAGACGCAGGCCCGCCAGTGCCTGAGAGGGAGAATGCGAGGACGTAATTTACTAGGAGGTATCAAAGGGCTCGTGGATTATTGAAATTAGCGGAACAAACGTTGACATTTTCCCGACCCGACTTATAGTTCATTGAATGTCCGCAACCAAATTCGAAACTGAATCGCATCGTGAACTTCTTTGTAGCTGGTAATGATGGGTGTGGGAGGGGAGTTGCTAGTTTTTTTTCAGCCAAATCAAGTAATTTATAGGAGCTAGGTCGGAAAGATGTTCACTATTGAGTTCCTGTGAGAGAAAGTTAACTCCCTAGGGCTAGAACTATAACTCACTGGAATAGACAATTTTCCGTTCCTCACAAAAAACTCTGAAGGAATGATCAAACACTTCTTTGGCGGTGGATCAGAGTACATTTTTATTGATCGATGTATTTCTTTTGCGCAATTAAGGGTAGGGCCCGATTGTATACAGTAAGATTTCTGGGTAAAAAACTTCCAGTTTGTTGACTCAAGTGCAATTATAATGTGTCTCCATTCCCGAGGTTGAGTCAGCTATTGGTGGGAATAGGAAACGGTCATTACACTATGGTAAATTTTAGGAAAACTTGCCCGTCAACATGAAATAATTAGGTAGGTACTCTCATAAGCATTGTTCAACCAACAAGACGAGCGGCTTTTGACCTCGACAATTTGGTACGGAATAATAAATTAGATTAATAAGATGAATGGTGCGGGATTATTCCTTCCCCCCCCCCTCCAACACTGAGGGGGCACGTGCTATAACTGAGTCCGAAAGTTTTGAATTGGTGACTTTTAACGTGGGTACAATTTACGCAATGAAAAAGAACTCGGAAAAGGTCACCAGACCTGTACGAAAAAAATAAAAAATAAAGAAAAGGTCCGGCGAAGGCACAAAAAACACGCCAGCTATCCGCAGGTACTTTTATGCCTTCGTGCCCTCAGAGGAATTCGGCCTTGGGTGTCAGCGAGTGGGTAAAGTACGGGCAAAGACTCGACAGGGCAGAGCGCGATGAGACAATTTTAATAATAATACGATAAAGATTCGCGGAGGGACTTAAAAAGTTTAACAAATTTAGACGATCCAGAGCCGCCAATAGCGAAAGACTGATTTTATGGAATAACTTATAATGTTCATACATAACCCTTCCTAGCAAAGCATTTCCCTGATTTAAAATACATAAATAATGCATTAGACGTACACGTGAAGGTCGTGAAAAAAGCAAAGCAAAATCGAAATACTGCCACAAAGCAAACAAATTGAAGTTGAATCAATTTTGACGGAATGAAAAGAACTTACTTGTTGAATGTAATTTCGTACTCGCGAATTTGTTTCCTCGAAAATTCGTGGAACTCGGCAAAAATGGACCGATGAGCTTTGAATTGATGCTCGATTTGAAGGCCTTGATCAAGAGCCTCGTTGATTTGAACCCTTCTCTCCAATAAGGAGCTTAATTCGTCACCGGCCGGCATTTTAAAAAGTGACAACAAACAAATTGATTGGACTTGATAAATCAGTAAATGCGAACGCAAGACTGAGGCGCGTGTTACGGAAAAAACGCCGAATCTGAGCTTGACACGCGTACCCTTCTTTCTCTGTTTTCAAACTGTTGTGTTGGGCTCTCTGTGGAGCCTTGGAGCGTCCGAGACAACAAATTAAAGGAAAAGAGTGGGTGGTTTTAAAGTGGGATAGGGGAGGGCTGGCACAGTTCACAGGAGCGCCTTGAGGGAGCCTGCACCCTGCCCTGCAGCCTGGAGACAGGTGAGATCGTACGGCGGGTGCGAATGTATTGTTACCGTTCCGAAGGGCGTCCACCGTTCAGGGACTAGGGAATGAGGGAAGGGCTGTGCGTACAACACCCCCTCCTAAAAAACTTCCCCTCATCGTAAATTCCACCCAAAAATAATTTTCAATTTTGTCCTTAAGTCCAGTGCTGTCTTCTTTGAAGTTTGGGGCCCGGGGTGATCACTGACTGGCTGGTGTGGTGTTTGTGAGGTGTGGGGTGTCGAACTCGAAACCGTCCTTTAAGATATCGAATTAAACTTTCAACCTGAAATTTGGTGTTAAAACTAGGGTTGCCAGACGTACTATGAATTATAGTATTCTACTATATTTTTGAGACATCATACTACTGTATGCTATACATATGTATAAGACAATTATAGTATAAAATAATATGTATGTACTATATTTTCCTGGCAAGCTTGAAACCCAGCGCGAAAATGAGAACAATAAATTTGAAGCATACCTGTGATGAAGCAACGAAAAGACGTAATACAACTGGCCAGAGGGGCAGAAAAATACTAATAGTCGTTCATAAAACTTTCAAGTTCCTGTTCAATTTCATACGATTTTTTCAAAATTATGTACAAATTTCTATAGTGACAATCAATGTGAAATATGTGTTTATAATGAATTCCAAAGAGACTTATTGGAATGTTTTATGCAGTACGCCTTTATGATTTAATACGGCACAAAAGATAGGCTCGCTTTTTGGGTGGTTATTCTGACTCTAACAAAATTTTGCGAAGGGTAACCAAGGGGATATAAATGTTTGTTGTGAGTCGAAACGGTAGAAACCATGTATCTTGACGTCAAACAGGACGTGTGGAAAAGGATTGCTCGAGAAGAAATTAATGAAAACCCCAAATCTAATAGCGTTTTCCATTCAACACACCACACAAGTGTAGTGCACCGTCCTCTCCATAAACATATGTTTCAATTCAAAGGGGACGGGTGGATATACACAATACACACAATACAAGTGTATTGCAATGAATGGAAAACTATAAAATGCTATAAATATAGGGCGTACAACGTGAGTTCCGCTTTGAATGTGAGATTTCGCCTGAATTTTGCCTAGAAGAGAACGTGTCGTACGCGGATTTTGCCTTTCACGTTTTTTTTTTTTGCCCCCCACCAGGGGCGGATACAGGAGGTGGGCGATCGGGCTGAACCCGAAGGGCCGATGCGGCCAGGGTACCAGTGCGGCCGGTGCCTGCCGCCCCCCTCCCAACTCTTTTACGGATCCCAGTCCTCCTGAAAAAAGTGGTAACTACAGATTAATTTTCCTCGGTAATGGTCCTTATAAGGTATGCCAACAGAATCCCGAAACTAGAGAACCTTTAAATCACAGGTACTACAACACAGATTTCAGCGCCATATTTGGTCCCCGGTTAGGGTAAACACAATATCATGAATGAAAAAATTGTCATCGTAACAGCAAAAAAACGCGGAACGAGGTCGAAATAATTAAAAATATCCAACTTGTCAATGAGATCAGGTGATAATTATAATCATATGAGGGACCAAGTATGGCGCCGATTTACGTGTTGCAGTACTCGTGTTTTATAGTGCCTTAAGCGCCCCATACACTGTCAGTTTAACTGAAGGCAATCGTGAGGCCGTCGATCGGGGTTACCCACACATTTTCAGTTAATCTGAAGGCCATGGACTGCAGTCCACCTGCAGTCCGTGAAAACTGAAGGTGTGTGGCCGTAGGACCGGCTAGGATCGAACGTGAGATCGTTGACTGACAGTGTATGATACCCGTCGATTTTGGCCGGACGGTCGCCTCTTGAGGCGACGGCCTGCAGGCAATCGCATAGTGTATGGGGCGCTTTATATGTATAAGCTGGCGATACCCCATTTTTTTACATGCTAGCTGTGGTGTTACCACAAAAAAATCGTGCATGGGCTGATACCATGTAATCGTGTTTAGCGTGAATACGTTTTTTGGCTGGTAAGTGGCAGCCGTCAGGAGAGCTTGAGTTTTGAGTTGGGATCTTGGTGATATCCCTCATTCCCATCCCCATATCCAGGACCGAAACTATGGAGGGGCAAAGGGGGCACGTGCCCCCGGCGGCAACTTTGGGGGGCCTATGGTTGGTGGTGGAATAACTTCTAATGCGGGGTGTCAAACTCAAATTCTCGGCGGGCCGCACGAGTTCCCCCCCCCCCCCTACTTTTAATATTGAAACAGAGACGCGAGAAACGAAGTAAGGGCTCGACAAAAAGGCAGTTAACTAACAAAACGATGAGAAAACTATTTAGAGACCAAGATCCAATATAGAGCAAAATAGAGCTTGCCCCCCCCCCTCAGAAAATCCCTAGTTTCGGCCCTGCCCATATCCTCGACCTCCACCCAGTACCACCCACACTGAGACGGAGCAGGCGCTGTGAGACCCATTTTGCCACTTCTGCCGAATTTGTCCCTATATGTACTAGAGAACCTATACTAATCAGACAGGTAAAATCACAGACGCCATGTTCGTTCTTATCATATGAGTCTTTTGTAAAATCCTCCTTTTGTTGATGCTTTGTGGAGCTCTGATTAAACTGATAAGAACGAACATGGCGCCGTATGCGTCAGTAGAAGGCTGGGACGAATCCAAAATCTTCTCAGGCGAGATGGGCGCCGATGATGCAATAGACTGCTTGCAGCAATAACCATTGCAGCAGCCGCTGTTACACACATTTCCTCATCGCTGCTCATTTTTGCTACGAAAGTAATGCACGCCAGTGGCGGTTTTCAGGCTGAGGCATGTGAGGCATCGCCTCATTATGAAAATGTGAAGAAAATTATGTAAAATAAAAGTTAACTTTTTATTTCAAAATCCTTCTAACAGAGCGTTTTTTGCCTCTAGATCGAAGAAGAAAAATTGTTTTTGCTTGATGAACTATCTAACTGCTTTCTAGCGGCTGATAGGTGATGGACACTTGAACCTGAATGCTTGCTTCGAATCCTTGCTTCGTACTACGAGAGCGAAAGAGAGGGCACAAACTGAAGTGAAAAGGGAGAGACAAGACTATTCGCCTCAGTTGGGCTAGGTCAGTTCAGTACCCCCCGGGCTACCCGCCACCGATGCCTCCTCACCGCCCCATCCAGGACGTTCTTCTGTCTCGCTCAAAAAGTCTTCAGTTTTGGCCCTCTCTTTTTAACAACTAGTTCTCATCGAGTGCCTTCCTCTGATGGTATTGTAGGAACAAGTAATTCCTTCTAGTCGCTAGGCAGCTCTTCACCACATGTAAATTATGCCGAAACCGATTTTTACCCTTCACTTCGGGGTATCATCAATGGTTGTCTGAATGGCCTGATCCAGACAAAAGATTTCTGGAGCCATCCAGGATTTCTGAAGACCAGAACGCGTGGATGAAAACTATTTTGAGATAATTCAATAATACACATGTGGTGAAGACAACTTTTTTAGATGTTATAAACACAACACACACGACATCTTCGCAATTAAAAAAATACAAGACTCTTAGGGACGGGTGGGTGGGGGGTTAACGCCTATCGCCTCACCAGTATTTGAGGCCCAGAACCGCCACTGATGCACGCGAGTACAACCAGAAGAAAAAAGACCATTGGGCATTATAGCCAAACCTCATTCAACTTCTCATTCAAATTTCAACATTCAACATTCAACTCCATTCTACGCCTACACTTCAATTTAGTGCGGACATCTTGTTGAATCGCGTTAAAAGTTGAATCGACCGAGATGATCAACTCATTCAAGTCCGATTCAACATAGTGTGGATGGGCCATAAAGCCCCGTTCACACTAGGCTACTAATAGCGCGCTACCAATAGAAAGCTACTCAAGGTAGGCTACTAGTAGCTTTCGGGCGAGGGGTGAGGGAAACTCGCTCACATTAGGCTACTACAATGCGCTACTGCTAGTGAGTAATCAGCATGAAATATCGAAGCGAAACTTTTTGGTATTTCTTGTAAGTTCTGTTTGCTACTAAACTTACGGGCCACGACTACAGTCGAGCATGCTCAACTTAGTGCTACTCAAAGGCGGATCTGGAGTGAAATTTTGGGGGAGGTCACTCGAAAAATTTGACGGTGATTGGGGGGGGGGGTGATAATAGGACATGCAATTTGAAAACATCGCCAAATTTCACTCGTTTATCTTAGTGTAAACAGGTTGGGGAGGGGCGTTGCAATAGGCCTTTCAGCAAGGTGTTTGGAACATGTTCGGAGCAGAGTTGACATGAGATCATCCAATAAAATGTAATCATTCTGGATTTTATTGGTTGGTCCCATAATATGGGAACTCTTCTCCAAACATGTTCCAAACACTTAGTTGAACAGACCTAATAGTGTGTTCTATCGTGGTACCAATTTTCTGAAAGAGTCATAGGGGTCTTGAGGGAAGGGTGATCATTGAAGGTTTTAAATTACGGAAAATCTTGAAATTTGTGCTACTAATCTCCCCAAGAGGTGTAGAAGTCGGTACAGAAAGTTATTTCAATTATGACCATCAATGTGAAAGAGGTCATACAAATTATTTCTAGGTATTTATTTATTTTTTTGTCGTTTTTTGTGGTGGGGAGGGATAGACATGCCTTCGCTAAAAGCCTAAGCTAAAAGTATACGTAAAACATTCACGTAGGTACGTAGGCTTTTAGGTAGGTTTATTATAGGATTATTATTAAAACTATTAATATCGAGAATATTCACTAATTTTACGCATATATATCATAAGAATATTCATATTCTAATGATTTTGGGAGGTCATGACCCCCCTCTGGATCCGCGCTTGGTGCCACTAGTAGCTTGCTACTATCTGAGCTGGAGTTTTTGCTTCTATTGGGAATTCAAGCTATCACTTGGAGCGCTGCCGTCTGATAATGAAAAGAGTACTCCTTGGTAGAATTCCTACTGATTTCAATGACAGTGCCGGGTGTTTTGATTAAATTCGTGGTTTTAAATGTTGATCGAGAGCTCGAAATGAATGAATTTATGTTCTCTGGGTGGAATACTGTATTGCGAGTCTACACAAGTCAATTTTACGAGTGGCCGTATGATGAAAAAAATCTAGCTTCCAAAAAGAAATGTCTCGGTGGGAATTCCCTCTCCTGAAAAACACCGGCAACACCAACAAAACAGAAGGTACATCTGTTTTTTATTCAAATGTGTTGAACTTCCTTAACCAGAGGACTTCAAAGGCGGCTGTGATAGCCACTGATGGAATGGGAAATATCCTTTATTCTGATAAAAGGGGTTTAAATAATGAACCTCAGGGAAGCTTGGCTTGGTCACATTTCTGTTCTGTAGCATTCCCTACTCATTAATGGCCTGGTAATTTGTTCGTTTTGTGATTGTATTGTTACTCCGAAAAAATGCGCTTAAGGCTGTTGACGGTGAAGCTTTGAAAATCACCCTGAGACAAGAGATGGCGCTGTACATCGCGGGGAAAAAATTAAAATGGGAAATTGTAGTACAAAAACTATACACCAGAATTCGTTTTCCTAACTTCTTACTTGAAGCCCTGATATTCGAACATTTTCGCATCTAGGTATCTTTTTGAGTCAGAAGTCAGAACTTCAGAAGAAGTGCCCTTGACCCCACGAGTTTATTACAAGTGAAGTGTGATCTGATAATGATAATGCCTCAGCCAGTGTCTAGTGATGCTCTAATTGAAATCAGAAACGTACCAATTTCTCTTCAAGTTGTAGTGTATACGTAGGAGTGCAATAAATAAGATGGCATTATTATTGTGTCAGTCATTTTCCCGAGATATAGATTTTAGGCGAAAGCATAACGCCTGGAAAACAAGCCCAAGGAAACGATCAAGTTGCCGTCAGAAAGAATTATTTTTCTTTGACTGAGTACACGTCGGAAAATTAGGCCCATTTTCACCAACAAAATCGATCTCGTTTAAAGTTGATCGTGATTAGTTGCCAATAGCGACCCATATGAATTTTGATACAAGTGTTTACATTGTAATCGTGATTAGTTGTTGATCTTGGTTTAAGAAGTAGGTGAAATCGGGCCTTAGACTGTCATAACCAAACCTGATAATTTTTACGGTAGATAATAATTATTGACTATTCGACAATTGTACTGTTTCTACCGATAAATTCGAAATTTGGGCAGTGTACGTCGAATTAGCTAGCGCTGTTAGTGCTTTGAATAATGACTGTAAAAATGACTATTGATCAAAACTATCCCTTGAAACTACGATTACGATTCATTATTTCTTGACTGTGAATGGAAAACTTGCATGAATGCCCGATTTGGGGGAAAAGTGTACCGGTGAATTGACACATGCGGACAAGGATATTAACAGTACCTAGTTCCTGACCGATTGGTGCTTCTGGTGATTTTGAATAAATTTCAAAGTTCTTCAGGAGGGGATGGATGGTACGAGGGAAAAATGACGTCAATGTGCAGTTTTGAAGCATTTGAGGAAACTAAAATGTTTTGTTTACAAATAACAAGAAACATTAAACCCCAGAAAACGCGTATTCCCCTCTCTTCTCAACACCATCCATTTCATTAACTGCCCTTTGACGCAATCAAACCCCCACTCAACATTTTAAAAAATTCGCCTAAAAAAACCCTTGATTGATTTCAATGTTTAATGTGGGCAATTGTCTTGTTGAAGCACCCTCTTCAAGAAACACCAGTGATTGAAAAATGTGCAAGTTCCCCATTGGTGATTTATCGGCAGAAGAATATGTATGCGCAGAAAACTACGACTTTCACGCCAAGTCGTGAGAAAAGAGGTCTGTCTCTTTGCTGCACTCTAGAAAAACACATGATTTGATTGATGTGAGACCTATACCGGGTGTACTTGGTCCACGTGGCACAAATAAAGCAGGTGATTCTAGACCATATTTACGTCAAAAAATGACCAAATATACCATGGTCCGAATATCAACCGTTTCCGAGAAAAACGCATTTTTCCGCTTTTTCAACGCATCGCTGGTTTTCCTCAAACAAACTGCAATAACTCTCACAATTTTCGTCGCACGTAATATTGTAGCACGCCACTGAAAAGGGCACAAAATTGTCTTTTTATTGTGTATACATGGTTTTGGAATCAGCTTGAGTTGAAGGCCGTTAATGCTGAGCTGAATTCCCAAGTTGTCCTATTTTACCATCACGTTTTTTCCAACAGCTTTAGTTCCACTCACAGCACATCGAGCATTCTTATGAAACACGAATGATACAGAAAAAATAAAATAAATAAATTGAAATACCTATTGTGCTTTGTGTGGGCCCTATGAGGGGGGGGGGGTGTATGAGTGAAGAATTCACAACATTCGTATTTTTATAATTTTCTGAGACCAATTTAGCGATTTGGATTTAATCATCCACCAATAAGACGATAGTTCTCTTTTATTTCCAGTGGCTACAACAGCCTTATTTTGGCGATTACACTTGACAATTTCAAACCTTTGTCCAAATATCTTGGCTGTTACAGTGGCAATGTCCATTTCATCGTAGGTCATTGGAAAGCTTTTTTTAAGAAGAAGTTTTTTCCGCAGAGGGACTCATCTTGATAATGCCGTGTGCGAAATTAAAGCTGTTAGAAAACCCTTGTTTGGTGGAAAACGAGGAAAACTTGGAAATTCAGCCCAGTATTAAGGGCCTTTAACTCAAGCTGATTCCAAAACCACGTAGACATAATAAAAAGACAATTTTGTGCCATTTTAGTGGTGTGCTTCATTATTACGTGCGACGAAAATTGTTGGAGTTATGGCCGTTTGCTTGAGGAAAACCAGCGATGCGTTAATTGTGAAAGGAACTCGCAATGGATATCATTCCACTTCTCTCTTGGAGTGCTCAATGTGTGTACTCAAAAGAAATGTTACCTCAGAAAACAATCAAACTTCGCGCACAACAAACACAGCAGCTGTTATGGGCACACTATCCATTGGCGGTGGTTTTTCCCAGCTCAAAGAATTACATAGCGTTATGGAGATACCATCCATGTCTAGCGACACTTGAACAAGATTGAATCGAATCTGGACGAGCCATTGAACGAAGCGGCCCGGTAGTGCCTATGTTTCACAGGCGTAAGGAGTTCGTTGTGTGACTCATTCTTTGTATCATCTTTAGATGAGAAGAGTATTAAAATGACTAGATTTAGTCCAGTCAAAAACGGAATTGGCCGGGACAAAAGTATAGAAGTAGTTTTGTCAACGGATCTTATGTTCCTTGGGTTGCTGAATCCGAATCTGAACTTTGCCAACAAAAAATCGGTCGGCTGCACGTCGAAAATCGCAAAAAAACTGGAAATTTTCTTACTTTTTATACTCAATCGGTTGTATCTCTGGAACTAAGTACTTTTCGATGATTGCGCTCCTTTGCATTTTTGAAATAGACTAAGTTTGCGACTGTTTAAGCCCAATTGTATCTCCGTACGACTAATGGTTCCTGAGATATGGTCCATCAAAAATTGACAATTATCTGCCGCTGACGGAAAATTGGTTGGAGCCTGAAGCTGGAAAAACTGATAAACGCTTGGCAATCTCTTTCAGATACACATCCTTCCATTTCCTAAAAAAATCCTGAAGATTCCACGTTGGGTGTTCGCGCTGCACGATCTCAAATTTGGATTTGAGGGCCCTTTTGTTCGATTTGGTGAAATATCTCTGAGACCATCGGTGTAGACTAATCATGGGCGTAGCCAGCGGGGGGCAGGAGTGCGCAGTTGCCCTCCCCTAGAATCAAAAGCGCAGATTTCGTGGGGCAGGTGCCCACCCCCCAATTCCATCAAAAAGTTAAAATTCAACACTTTTTTAATGATTAAAACTTTCGCAGGAATTGCTCAGCAGCAGAACCGATTACTCGAATTTCGCCTACTAATACATACACCAATTTCGCCTTTTTTAGTGCATTTCATTCTGAAAATGCACTATTGGTCTCGTCGTGATGGTGGCAAACATGGGTCATGTCATGTTTTTTTCATGTTTCAGAACCTCTAGAACACGAATTCAGTGGTCTCCGGAATTCACATATATTTTTCTTTATATATATATATATTATATCTTTATGGCCGTTTCCTTGTTAGCACGATAACTCTCGTAGAAATTAATTTAGCGGAACGCGCTTTGGCACAAAAATCAGTAGTCATAAGACACCCGTCGGTATTGCATTTGGGCCAAATCGGTCAAGGTGGAGGGGGGGAAAATCGGGCTTGAAATCGTCAAAAAATCACTAAAAATCACCAGTTGATTCTAGAAGCATCATATTCGGTACGTATACTCCATGTTGGACTAGCCTTTGATTCCCATTTTAATTTTTTGAAAAAGTCAAGGGGGAGGGGGTGGTGCCCCCGGGGTGGAAGTAAGTGTGTGGTCTTGTTAGCACGATAACTCTCGTAGAAATTAATTTAGCAGAACGCGCTTTATCTAAAAAATCAATAGTCATAAGATCCCGGTCGGTATTGCATTTGGGCCAAATCGGTCAAGGTGGAGAGGGGAAAATAGGGGTTGAAATGGTAAAAAAATCACTATAAATCACCAGTTGATTCTAGAAGCATGATATTCGGTACGTATACTCCATGTTAGACTAGCCTTTGATTCCCATTTTAATTTTTTGAAAAAGTCGAGGGGGAGGGGGCGATGTCCCCGGGGTGGAAGTAAGTGTGAGGCCTTGTTAGCACGATAAGTCTCGTAGAAATTAATTTAGCGGAACGCGCTTTGGCACAAAAATCAGTAGTCATAAGGCCCCGGTCGGTATTGCATTTGGGCCAAATCGGTCAAGGTGGAGGGGGGAAAATAGGGGTTAAAATGGTAAAAAAATCACTACAAATCACCAGTTGATTCCAGAAGCATTATATTCGGTGTGATGATTCCATTTTGAAATAGCCTTTGATTCCCATTAAGTTCAGCTTAAACAAACCCGGCAGCAAACAGTACGAGGGAGGGTCAAACATAAACGAAACAAATCATGGTCTCAACATTACTACTTCTGGGACGGCTTAGGGTATCCGTATACAAAATGAAATGCACTCTTTCCGACCGCCAGCTGCCGGAGCGAAATTTTTTTTGTTTTTGTTTTTTGTGATGAAAACCAAATTTCGCACATTACAATCTCTGCCTCACTAAGCAACCAGCATCACTGATTTCGACCACTAAGATATCACTTTTACTGACATTTCTTCCTCAAATGTCTTGTATTTCGATCCATAAAACAAATTTTGCGGATTTTTCTCACTAAAAAAAACAACACATTTTCGCTTATCGGTTTCACCAAAAATCAATAATTCGCGGATGTTTGTTGCTGACAAACCGACTTTGAGGGTCGGCTTAACTTTGAAACCGATTTTCCTGATTTTTCGCGCTAAAATCCCATTTTCGCAGGTACGACGCGCAATTTCGTGTGTTTTGGCTAGCAAATCGTGTTTAGCCCGCTGTGCCATCCAGACTGGGAGAGGAAATGCCAGCTATGTTTACCGTCTCAGGCCTAAAATTTAAAGTTTAGCTCCACAGTTATCACTTCCCGGGGGAGAAGTTTCAGTTTTTCGACATAAAGTTCGAAATAGAAGGCTACAAACAACACATTTTCTTGATTAATGTTTTTTGAAAAAAAAAAAAAAAGTTCTCTGACGATGTCTTCAGCAAAAGAAGGCGAAAGCTCAGGAAACGAAGAAGTAGAAGAAGAAAAAAGCCAAAACCCTAAAAACATAACATTAATCGAGTTGTATGGCTTAAAAACTAATAATATTAATAACCCATTTTCTTCAGTTTAGCCGTTAAAATGTCTCAAAAAACCGTGAAATTACGCATTTTTATTTATTATTTCAATTGCGGCCAGCACTGGGCATAGCCTAACCGCGAATTGGTGCGCTCGATCTGTCAACTTCAGCCGCAAAAGAACAGTTTGCCAAAATTAATAGGTATGCCTAACTTTTTCGATGACAAACCGGTTTTATCGAAATCAAGGATACATATTGAAAAATGGCAGAGGGGGATCAAATGAAAATTTTAAAAAAAATTGAAATTTGAAAAAATTGAATCCATAGTGACAATTTTGCAACCTCAAAGATTCGCGAAAAATAATAAAAACAAGTATATTGCATTTTTGTCCAAGAAAACGTTTACCGAAGCTTTCGTTGCGGGGGGAACCCCCCCTCAGAATTTTTTTTTCCAAAAAGTGAATCCATACTGACAATTTAATTGGTTAGAAATAGCTATGTGCCAATTTTCGTGAAATATCTCGGTTTCACCACAAAGAAATCGTGTACCGAAGTTGAGGAAGCACCGTCAACAGCCTTAAGGCGGAACTGCAGTGATGATTCCTTGACCCCCCTCCCTTCATCCCTCGTATACTACTCGGCATACACTTCCTCACCTTATTTCTGCACCAAAACCTGACTCGTTTTAATTTTCAGGAAATTCCGCATATGCAGTAGTTTTCCTTTTTTCAAATAAGTCGAAGGAATATGAGCGCGAAATCACAAGGTAAAAGTTCAAGGTAAATTTAAAGTAACTTCTGGGATGAAATTTGAAAAACGGTTCAAATGGTCTCAACGGTTCCTTGACTCAAAGAACGTTCATAAATACGGACCTAAGTTTTTTGTTGTTTTTTTTATCGAAGTGGCCATTTTTTAAAAAATTATCAGATGTTCCAAGCCCGAAATTGTCTGTTTGCAGACAGATTGAACATATTTTTTGAACAAAAAACTTACTCGTGTAAAGGGGTCCGTACACGATCATCCTGGTTGTCAACTTATAGTGTTTCCCATTTGCACAAAATTCTGCATTTGGGCAGTTCATTTCCACCCATCCACTCTTAATTAAATCATATGTTGCTGGAGAAGACGGGTGGAAATGAATTGCCGCGTTGCATAATTTTGTGCAAATGGGAAACGCTATAAGTTTACAACATTGCGTGTTGACAACAAAGTTGACTGTCTGTGGGGAAGTTGGTGGTTGACATTTTGAAACAACTTCCCCACGGACAGTCAACTTGGTTGTTAACACGTAATGTTGTAAACAATGTTGACAACCCAGGTTGATCGTGTATGGGCCCCTTAAAAGGGGCCTTAAGCGGCCCATACACGTACAATAAATATTCCGCAACCTAGGGGTTGTACAATAAAATTGAATGTTTGTGGGTTGCACAATATAATGAACAACTCATTTCTTTTTTTTATCCGTAAACATCTGGAAAGGAAATATTGTACAAAGTTATTGCGCAATAATTATTGTACGTGTATGGACCCCTTAATAAAGGAACTGCATTAAGTTTTTATCGCATATTCTTTGGGGAAAAGTATGTATAGCTTCGCTCAATTTTAGCGATGGACACGACACGACTTTTGTGGCGTTGCTTCAGTTTGGCATTAGGCCGGGGTCGACCACGTCACTTTAAAGTTTTGTTCAGCCTTAAGCTGAGCTTAAGAGCTTAAAATCCAATCAAAATTGAGTATTGCACGCCTAGAGTGACACCTGAAGACAGAACAATTTGTTCGGGATGGACGATTCACACATGCACTGACAGAAAAAAAAAAGATATTAGCATGATTACCTCGAGAAAATGTATGTAATTGTACATCAATACATACTTAGCCATGGAAAACGCCTAGTAGCTCCAACAAAAATAAAAATTGTTGAAGCAACAGTAAAACGATACAAAATCATCACTCAAACCGGCACTTTCGTGGGGCGATGTTGAGAAAAGAGTACTTTTTCTAGTAGTTCACCCGGAAATCCGCCAGACCTCGTATCCGATAGCTTGAATTCCCAATACTCTTCAAACAGCTACTTCTTCGCGAATACTTGTAAAATCCCGGGACTATTACACTCCATTTGAAAGCTAACAAAATGAGGAAGTTTTTCCAATAAACACAAAAAAATATTTTCCTTTAAGGAGTGGGAGAAAATCGCAGCTGAAAAACAAGGGAAAGATACAAAGATGAAAAAATATCACTTTCCAGCAGCGTTAATACCCTGAAAAAATGGCCAAATTCATAATACAATACAGTCATTTTAAAGATAATTGTGCGCTCTTTCGAATGACCCAATTATTTTTGGGCTAGAATTGATTCTAGAGCGGCCGGGAGCAAGTATTTCAAAAAATATATAGCCCCGCAAAAAAATTAAAGATGGTGCGAAAACCAAGCTGAATTCCGGAAAAGTGAATTTAGTAATTTCGACCACAAATCAGCTGTACTATGACCAGTTTTCGGCTGAGCGTCGAATTTTCGAACACCCTGTATATATCTTTATAGTATACAGGGTGTTCCAGGAGGAAACGTCAATACTTGCACATGTTGTACTACTAAGTAGGGCGAACCAAAATGACTATATGGACATAGGGTCGGAAACGCTTTGTTTCAGAGTTACAGGGAATTTAGTGTTTTCTAAGCCAAATCACCTCTTTTCCATAAAAAGCGGTCTTAACGGACTAACCGTTCACCGTAGAACAAAATAAACTACATTTCTGAAAAGAGCACAAAATTATCATTGGAAGAATCAGGAATAACGTATTAAAATCGTCTTTATGTACGTTTAGTTATTTTTGGAAAAATCGAAAAAGTGTTACGTTGAATTTTCGTGTTTCTTTCAGAGGCGAATTTCGCTCTATCTTTCAGTCGATCGGGCATTGACCAATTATTGTAAAAACATGCCCATTATGTGAGCTTTCAATTGACGTAAGAAAATTGAAAATCGGTTGAATTTTTACTGAGATATGACACGAAAGGTTCGGAAAAACAGTGCAAAATCGTCAAAATAAGCCATATTGCAACTGTCAGGTAAAATCTCCAAAAATTGTTTTCGACGTCAAAATAACCCCAAAATTCAAAGAAACAATTTATGTAAGAAAAATCAGTGCACCATGTCCATCATCATCATCATCTCCCACCACTTGAAATGGGCTTGAAATGGTCAAAAAATCACTACAAGTCACCAGTTGAATCTAGAAGCATCATATTCGGTACGTATACTCCATGATAGACTAGCCTTCGATTCCCGTTTTAATTTTTTGAAAAAGTCAAGGTGGAGGGGGTGGTGCCACCGGAGTGGAAGTAAGTGTGTGGTCTTGTTAGCACGATAACTCTCGAAGAAATTAATTTATCGGAACGAGATTTGGCCCGGAAATCAGTAGTCATACGACCTCGGTTGGTATTGTATTTGGGCCAAATCGATCGACTTGGAGGGGGGGGGGGGTAATATGGCTTGAACAGGTAAAAAAATCACTACAAATCACCAGTTGGTTCCAGAAGCATTATATTCGGTACGATGATTTCTTTTTGAAGTAGCCTTTGATTCCCATTAAGCTCAGCTTAAATAAACCCGGCATCAAACAGTACGAGGAAGGGTCAAACATTAACGAAACAAATCATGGTCTCAACATTATTACTTGTGGGGGTGGTATATTTTCTATTCGAGCCGGACGTGGTTTTTCAGTCCCTTTGCAGATGGTCCCGTATGACCCGACAGTCATCACAAACTAAATTCGTTAAGGGCCCAAACACACTAGCGTTTTTTAAATGCGGCGATTAAAAAAACGCGCCGTCTCAACACACTTGCGTTCAAAGTATCGCGTGTCCAGTTTCCTGTAGTGAAATGGGTTTCGTCAAGACAGCTTGTATCCCACATCTTGTCTTTCAAATTTCTATAATTTTCATCTTTTTTGTTGAAGAGAGCAGGTCTTCTCTCGATTTCTGAGATAAACTTGTCAATTTCAATAACAACATTTCGCGTTGTAACTTCTTCGTCCGACCCAGACATTATGTTAAAACCACGTGTTGAACACGTTCACAAAAGAATGACAAGAAAGAAAAGCTCAGAGCCCAGCGTTCAAAATACAACTGAAGAACGATTCAAAAGGATTGAACGAGAAGATGCTGGGGGTTGCCGACGAAGCAACCGAAACATTTTTATCGGGGGCCCCGAAATGAAAAGTCCGCTATAAACGCGCCTAGACGAACGCAAGTGTGTGCAAAGCCATTCATTTCTTTGTAGTTCAAATTTGAACGCTTTAAACGCCCCGCGTCGAAAATAGAACAAGTTGCGTTTTTTTAAACGCGGCGTCTTTTTAGACGCTGGTGTGTTCGTTCTCATACAGTTCTATGTGTTGCATTTTTCACGCGGGCGCGTTTTTTTAATCGCCGCGTTTAAAAAACGCAAGTGTGTTTGGGCCCTAACTTACCTCGACTTGGGAGGCAGCGCTGGTGGGTTTTTATTGTTGGTTTCCGTTGATTTGAGCCTCGTTGCCGGGGAAAACTGATGAGCGCCTAGTGGAAAAATGATAAGAGGTGGGGGGGACACGGGGAGATCATCTCGAGATGGCTTCTTATACTGCCTTCAATTTGTTTTCTTCAAAGACGCAACAGAGGACCAACCGAGTGACCCCCCCCCCCCCACTTCTCAACGACAACCTCGAGAGGCCGAAAAAAAAAGCAGAAATTTTGTGTGATTCAAAAATGCTCGGATTTATGAAAACTTACGTCTGAAGCTAGAGTATAAAAGAGAATTAACCGAAAGTCGTTTGTACCCAAACACTCTCAGTCATGTACCACAAATTTCACCGGTACGATTATTACTAGCCTTCTTTGACTTTGCCTTGGAGATTTTTTTTTCTATCACAGTACAATCACTGAATTTCAACATTCACTTCTAAAGTACTTTAGAAAAAAAGGTAACAACCGAAAGGCACTTAATTAAAACACTAAAATTATCAAAATGAATCTACGTGAGCTCCAAACAAACGAATAACGAAATAATAAAGCCTCATTATAAACGAAAATTCAAGAAAATAATAAAAAAAAGTTCGCTTCCCCTACCACACCTCCTCTTCCTCGGCCGCATGAGCAGGAGCCGAATTGGCTGGTTCGGCCGAACTCCAATCGTCACCACCACCACCACCTCCTTGGTATGCGGCGCCGCCACCACCACCGCCGCGGCCACCTCTGAAGTTCCCTCGGCGAACATCGCGACCACCATACGAATCAAAACCTCCCCCGCCGCCGCCGCCTCCTGAGAAGGAGGCGAGAAACGGGGGAACGGGTTGACCCGCCTGTTCGAGAATCGATACAAGATCACCAGCGATGGCCCCGTCTTGATTCGAGTCAAAGAATGACGTCGCCTTGCCTCGATTGCCCACTCGACCTGTACGTCCAATTCGATGAACGTACTCGTCGATGGATTGCGGCAGGTCGAAGTTGATCACGTGACCGACATTTTTGATGTCTTAACAAAAAAAAATAAAAATAATAATAATAATAATAATAATAATAATAACGGAAAACGCGATGAAAACATCCAACATGCGTACCTAGTCCTCTAGCGGCTACAGCCGTGGCCACCAACGTAGGCCGCCTCGAAGTTTTAAAATCCCTCAGAGCTTCTTCCCGTTGACTCTGAAGGCGATCACCGTGAATGCTTGTTGTCGGGAAATCGTTTTCCGACAAATAAGCGGCAATGAAATCCGCGATTCGTTTTTGTTCCACGAAGACCAAAGTCAGAAGGTCAGCTAAACACAAAAAACGGTAATTTTTAGGAAACACCACTCTCGACTTTTGCGCAATGGAAATGGAGGAAAATAGAATATTCAACTCTCAAATTTAGCGGGAATAGATTACACGAGAAAATGGTTAATTATAATTATCAATCATAAAATTATGAGTTCCCGTTTAACGCTAGTGCAACAACCTGTTTGCCAACCAAGTATTCGCCATCGTCATACGATTCAAGGGGGAGGCCGGACACACCAAAGCCCTCATCACTTCACTACAAAATCTTGAAATTTGAGTCATGAAATCCACATAAGTAGGACCAACCAACTTTTGGAACCCCCCCCCCCTCTGATTTTACTGGACAATAAAACCAAGGTATAGTTGAACCAAACTCTGATGGCATTTTAAAACAAAATTTCCAGATGTAAATGATCCTTATGTAAAAAAAAAAATGGTTTTATTGATTTTTAGGTTCCATTAGAATGTGTTTCAACTATAACTATACAACCGAGTGAACGAGGGATAGATGAAGTTGATATTAGGACCGTTCCATTGTTTCGCGAGTGCTACACTTTTGAAGAAAATTATCTGGTTTCATTCAATTTTTCAGAATAAGTCAATGAAATCACATGGTTTTCTACCCTAGTGTAGCACTAGCAAACAATGGAACCTATTTAGTGGGTAGAACGGGTGCATGGAAGTGGAAGTACTACGAAGTATCTCACGAGGCTTTTGAGGCGAGCCCCAAAATATTCTCTAGAATTTACAACTCAACTGAATTCTATTGGTCGAAAGGGTTTCCTATGAAGTTATTTGTAAACAAGAAAGTTCATCTACCCCAATATGGCCGTGCGTTCACCTGGTAGTATACGTTCTCTAATAAAACGAGACCCTAAAATCCAGGATTGGTGAAGAAATAAGGTGAGAAAACGTAGGCAAAGTAGACGAGGGGGAGAAGAGGGGGGTAGGACCGAGGAATAATCGTTATTTCACGGACTGGCGTTTCAAAAACCAATTTCGAGGGCTCCCGGGTATAGACCCCTTCACGGATTTCAGACTTTTAAAATGAACATTTTCTGGGTGTTTCCTCATTTTACAAAGGAATTTCCCGACTCTGGGAAATTCCTTGGGTGCTTATAAACAAAATTTCATAGATACGCGGACCATTCAAAATTACCATCGTGGGACTTAGCCGGCCCGTTGTCTTCCAAAAAGAAATTTCACAGAGTTGCATTATTATAAAAACAATTTGACGGGGCTGGGTCACCCAAAAATGCAATTTTTCGGGACCATGAACACAATTTCGCGTTTTCGACCCCATCAGGGTTGGCTCAGCCAAATGACCAATTTTGCTGGGTTGGCTCATTAAAATAACTAAATCACCGATTTTAAGCATTAAAGAAGTTGTATTGCTGATTTAATGCTTTCCAAACCCCAAATTGCACAGATCTGGCATTTTTAGAAACCAATTTCTTGGGTTTGGCTCATTTGAAACCAATTCTGCTGCTATCCAATAGAGAGCGAAAGTGAGTGAATGAACCGGGTGTCATCAGCACTAAGCGCCCATATATTTGGTTCATTTGCCAGTTTTTTGGTCTTTAGTGCCTACCCGGTATTTTTCACGGCCGTCAGGGCAGTTGGTTGATAGGAGGCCGGCTGTTTTGGAATCACAAAAAAAATAATAATAATAATAATAATTCGCATTTGTCACAGCGAACATGCAGAACTTATGTTCTCGCGGATTTTTTCTTTACAAACAATACTGGCCCTATATTATTTTTATTTTTTCGTGCTTAGGGTAAACTCTCTCAAAACAGCCCATTTCAAGTGGAATAATCGAGAAAAGTTGTATTTCTTAAGGGGGAGTTGCACATGTGTTTCCTCGACCCCCCTCCAATCACACCTCGCCTACTCCGCGTTTCTGATATTACCGCCGTATTTCTGCACCAATCCTGGACTTCAAGGGCTCATTTAAATCTTCAGGAAATTCCGCACAAGCGTTCGATCTTCCTTTTTCATATTTCATCCCTAAAATAACTGTAAAACGCACATAAACTTTTACCTTGTAAATTCACACTCTTTCGGCGACTTATTTAGGAAAGCAAGATCGTACGCTTGTGCGGAATTTCCTGAAGATTTAAATGAGCCCTTGAAGTCTACGATTGGTGCAGAAATACGGCGGTAATATCCGTAACGCGGAGTAGGCGAGGTATGATTGGAGGGGGGTCGAGGAAACACATGTACAACTCCCCCTTAAGGCGCGTTTACACTGAAGTGTCGCGCTACAATTATTGCTTGAAATTTAGTGTCAGACACAAAATTCCTTGGTGTAAACACAAATGTCGAGAAATAAGTGTAGCTACATAAATGTCAGACACTTCAGTGTAAACGCACCTTTAGGGTTAGGTCGATGATGTCCGTTTATAAACGTTGCCAAGGGCTTAAATGATTTTGTATTAAAAATACTAAAATCGGAATGCGGTGTCAGCTCTTAAGCTCAGCTTAGTGTTAAACGCAATTTCAAACGCATGTGATCGACCTGGGGCCGTATTCCGAAGCCATGTGAAAATGCCGCAAAAAGTGGTTGCTATGGAGGGATAATGTTATTTCTTATTCGGCGTCCTTGGATCCCGCTTGCGGCATTTTTTCCCGAACTTTCGTACTAAGGCCCCAGGACCTTAAAAAAAAGTTTCCATGAGGCAGTAACTTAAAAAATAAAAATCGCTGGAAACATTTTTTTTCGAAAGAAAATTACTAAATATGACCCGGAATTGAATATTAGTGCGTAAATGATTGATTTCGATTTATAACGAAATAATAAAAAACTTGCCAATTTTTTTTTGTTACCGGACGGTCTGTGACTCGTGACGTAGTTAAGGGGTTGTGACCCCTCCCAACCCTCCGCATCGAGGATGTTATCATGTGTTGCCCCTTCTTGTCCTACCCATTTCTGTCAAGTCCTATTGTTTGATTCGCGGAAAGCTATTGTGAAGGTTATGCAAATGATGTTATTACGTCATCAGTCTACCTAGCCTATTTCAAATGGGTCCCGCAACCAAATAGTTTTAAAAATAATAAAAAAAAATATATAAGGCCTGATTTTATTTGAACGGATCGTGTTTTCATGAGTTTTGGTAACCAAGCTATCATGACGGCATGATTTTGGAAAATGTGTTACTTCCCATTGGATTGCATAGACTGGCCCCATAGGCATTTTCCTCCCCTCCTGGTATATAAAAGAACTGGATTGCTCATCACTGCTGATAAAGTGGACTAAGGGGAGCCATGAGAAAGAGAGGTGTGGTCTGGTCATTATTTTATCAGGGGACGGCGCACCCCCTCCAGTCGTCTATGAGCAATCCAGGGGGCCTATTCTTCAACTCCGAAGCAATAGCTTTTCCGAAGTCATATGTTTATTTCATTCATTTTCTTCAAACAAATGAATGAAATAGACACATGGCTGGCAAAAAAAATATTGCTTGTTGTTAGAGAATAGGCCCCCTGGTTTATAACAGGTCTATTCGTTTGTCGTCCCGGACTACTCCGAGCAGCACGAAATTTTGCAACCTCGCGGGTTATCATGTGAAATAACGCGAAAAAATAATGAAAGGTTAGTACTTTCAGTGCTAATAGTGCAGCTCCGGACGACAAACGAATAGACCTAATATATCGTTGATCCTCACTAGTTTACTTCACCATAAATCCGCATTGTGGCCCTCTTTGACGGGAACTCCCAATAATGCCACGGGCCGTATTACGAACGTTCGGGGAAAAATGCCGCTAGCGGGATTCTAAGGACGCCGAATAAGAAATAACCTTTTAACCTACTCGATGTGAAAACACGTGCTTTCATGACTCGCAACTGTCATGAAAATACGATTTTCATGCTAGGCATGAAAATTTTTGCCAGAATTTGTCACCAAGATGCGCTTCGGATAGCTATTGCATTTTGTTTCCTGTTCCTACAGGGGTTTTTCTCGTTGCCACACAACGCACCTGCTCTCCTCAATCCTCCACACCGACCGACTTTCCCACTCACAGAAGCGTTGTCGTTTGTCTAGATGCACTTTCATTTTTTATTTTTTCAAGTACAGATGGGCAAACGTTTTCTTTTTATTCCACCTTCCAGTTTTAAACTCAATACTAATTTATTAATTTTTTCCCCTTCTTGCGTAGGATAAAAAATCATGGGTACGCGCCTCGGCAGAAAGGCGTATTCTGAGCCTCGAAAAATGGCCAGCCTCGACTGCGTCTCGGCTCGCCACTTTTTTTTCGGCCCGGAAAAGTACGCCTTTTATGCCTAGGTGTACAATATACTATTTCTGCCATAGCAACGGCACCTCGTGGCATTTTCACACGGGGTCGTAATAAGGCCACAGTTGCCAGGGGCCTTAGTACGAACCCGTGTGAAAAAGCCTTTAGATGCGGTTGCTATGGCGGGATAATAGGTCTGTTTGCGGAGAAAAAGTGTAGAGTAGTGTAGGGCAGGTTGGGGTAGCTGGTGTAGGCGAGGGCAGCGAGGATTTTTTTGTTACACGAACGCTTTCAGAGCAGCCAGTGTAAATTCATAACAGTCGTGATATTTTCTCACTCCTGTGCCTGTTAGATAAGAGTTATCAATTTATAACAAAAAATTGGAGTAACTTCGGGCAGCCCGGAGTAGCTCTGAACTAATCGTGAACGCCCTACACGATTAGTTATATATATATATAGTTATAAGCTCGCGAACGCTTTTCGGGCGCCCGAGTGTACCCTCGGGCAACCTAGTGTAGCTTCGCGAACAAACCTAATGTTATTTCTTATTCGGCGTCCTTGGATCTGGCTTGCGGCATTTTTTCCCGACCGTTCGTACTAAGGCTCCAGGTTGGGCTAGAAACCACAATTTCACCTATATCCGGAGGCAACTCCACCCAATTAGGCCCGCCGCACATTGAGCCCACGCGTGGGTCACCCAAGCTCAAAAAACAGTTGAAAGACTATCCATTTTCAACTGTTTTTTGAGCTCGGGTGACCCACGCGTGGGCTCAATTGGCCAAGAAAAGTTTTATGTATTTAGCCGACAAAACCTATTCTGGTCAAGAACACATAATTCAGGGTCCAGACCACCACTTCTAAACCACGCTACCAGGCCTCAAGCTTTAGAACCGAATAGACCAGTACGGGCGTGTCTCACCAATAAGAATACACCAAATTTGGGCAACACCTCCCAAAATTCAAATTCAAAGATGAAAAGAAAGCGCTTACGGTTATCTTTCAATGTTTCGATCAGCTTCCCTTTCTTGTCAAACTTGGAAACTTCTAGGAATATCTGTTCAACGTCAGTACAGGCACCTCCTACAACTCCAACTGCCAGAAATAAGTAGTTGTTAAGATAGTTCTGCGCTAGATTTTGAATGGCCGGTGGAAAAGTCGCAGAAAACATGAGCGTTTGTCGGGATTCCTGGAAAAGAAAATGAGCCAGCTCAAATTCTCTAAAAAATGTACGAAAGGGCAATAACCGTACCATAGGAACCATAGATTCGTGGTTAAGCATTTTCTCCACCGCGGGCAAGAATCCCATATCAAGCATTCTATCTGCTTCGTCCAGGACGAAAAATCTCACGGACGAAAATTTTATTCGTCCTCTTTCTACGAAGTCATTTAAACGGCCAGGAGTAGCCACCAGAACGTGACAACCTTGCTGAAGAAGACAAAAAAAAGTGAAATAGCAGCAAAAATGAAATATCGTCCGTCCCACTGCAACACTGATTATAAACAACTTTTCAGGAGAGGCAAAAAACTTATTTCCAATAATTATTCTTCCCCCAAACGTTCACTTTACATCGAAAAATCAATACTATTATGCGTACTCAGTTTTAATCATTGAAAAAAAAGGCCGTAATGAAAAAATTGTCAAATTGCTGCTGTTGTTTCAGGCTTAGGTAGATAACTTAATAACAGTAATAACTTCGGTAGATAAATAATAAAAAATAAATTCATGAGTGGAAAACCGAGCTCACCATTCGATCCTGCACGAAAATTAGAATCTAGATTCATCACAACCCCAAAACCGACAAAATGTTAGTTAGCCGGTGTTGCAGTGGGACCGACTATGTACAACTAACACCGATTCCATTTACATCTCTAGAGCAGTTCATTTCCACTCGTCTCTCTGAAATAAGGCCTCGCTCACAAGCCAAGTGTGCGTCTGTCGAGTATATCCAACCAAACAAATTAAACAACAACGAGCGGCGTCGTTTAAAAACAAATTAATTCCCTCGAAAAATTAAGCATTTTGATAGGTTACGTAAATGCTCCACAGACGCATAGCTTGTGAACGGGATATAGGACATAATGAGGAGCATACTTTCAAAAAGGCCCATATCCATTTTTTCCGGGCTGGATTTTACCAAATGTATACACATCTATATGAATAAAATTGGTAAAAACCCGTTTTTAGGGAAAAGGACATGTGCCTTTTTGAAAGTATATTCCTCAATATGTTAATGGAGAAGAGGGGTGGAATTAAATTGCTCTGGAGCAGAATTCCATGTTTTACGTAATTGGAAAACGCTATAAGAGTTAATACTCACACTAATACGGTTCGCTTGGCTGTAGACCGTCGTCCCTCCGTACGCTATAGCGACTTTAATAATAGAGGAATGAGCGAATTTCCTCGCTTCGTCGTGAATTTGAATGGCCAATTCGCGAGTCGGGGCCAAGATTACGGCTTGAGGCTCAACGCAAGAGCCTGTGATTAAATCGACTGGGCTCTCGACTAGTTTATGCAGGATCGGGAGGAGAAAAGCGGCGGTTTTCCCCGAGCCCGTTTGTGCGCACGCCATCAGGTCTCGTCCTTTTTTGATGATAGGGATAGCGTTCTTTTGTACGGGTGTAGGCTTTGTATAGCCTGATTTGGCGACGTTTTCAAGGAGGAATGTGCGAAGGCCGCATTCCTCAAAGGATGAAATGGCTGGGACGACATTTTCACCGGTAACCTGAAAAATGTTGGTAGTTGTCGAAAAAGTGTTTGAATATGGAAATTAAGTGTTAGTGGGTTACCTTAACGCTTATGTTGTCATATTTGTCAAAGTTGATACCGGAGGAAATGCCAGAGCCGAAAATGACGTTCTCGTCATTGGACGGTTCAGGGGGTTCGTATCGTTCTCTAGGTTTTTCGCTCTCCCCATCACCTCCTTCCCCGCCACCACCTTTTCTAAATTCTTTCGAGTCTCCTCCCTGCCAATCACTCGACTCGTCCTCATCATCATTTCTTCGGCCTCCACCTCCACCTCTACCACGGTTACCGCCCCTTCCCCCGCCGCGTCCACCACGGCCACCGCCAAACGATGATCCCCCTCTCGAGTCGTCATCTCCTCCATATCCACCACCGTTGTTTCGGTCGTTGTAGTTTGAGCCACCGCCGCCCCACCCGTCGTCATTACTTCCACCGCCGTTATTAGAGTCGTAGTCACGGCCGCGACCAGAACCGCGGCCCCTGCCGCGGCTACGACCCCTACCGCCGCCGTAGCTATCGACGCCGTTCTGATCATAACTGTCTTCACCGTATCCTGTGACAGAACAAAAGGCGTTGACGTTGAGTGAGGATAACTTGACAGAACAGCGCAACATTCAAATTCAAAATCACATCAAATATAAATGACCCAGAGACCTGACTAAAGTCTCCCCCTAAATATCCTGGTAATTATCGGGATTCAACATCGTAAGAAACGATATCTGGTAGCTGGGGGCCTAAAAAATAACTATGGTTATTCCCACCATAAAACAGGCTAAACTAGTTATATGCGCCCAAATTGGCCAACCGTTTCACGCCTGGAAAAAGAAACTGACAATTAGTGCTCTGAAGAGCCAACTTTCAATTAATGCCCTAAAAATTACCAAACTGACCATTCGCGCACTTGAAAAAAAATACTCGGACTATTCTGGTATGGCCAAAAATAGATACCGGCCATAACAACGTTTTTAAGGGAGTTACCCCTTGCCCTACGTGAGGACGGGTTTTAAGAATTTAGCGTTTGTAGAGGGTGCGCGATTTTAATTTAGGAAACTTTTGTTTATTTTTATCATCATATTTTTTTTTTTTTTTTTTTTGGTAGGCATCGGCATCGGTGTTCATTAGCCTTATGTTTCCTCATTTATTTCTAATTCTGTATTTTATCATCATTATTATTACATTATTATCATTAGTCCAATCAAATCGTATAAAAAAACGCTGCGAATTATCGAACAATGCCTTATTATTTCGACTGTGGGTTTATTATTCATGGATGTAGTCAAATCCGGCTTGAAATTACATGAAAATCGACACCCCACACCCCTATGACCCCAAATCCTTTGAAAATCCCCATTTTGGACCCGCTTTTGGCCCATAAAACCCAAGGAGGTTATTTGATCAAACTGATCAGATGTTAGGACCAACTAGACCCCAAATGGAGTCTATGTGCGAAAGAACGAGTTTTTTCGAGCAATCCTAGGGCAAGAGGCCCGGACGGCGGACGGACATTTTTCTTTTTTTTGCAGATTTGGATTCTACGCACTTTGAAACGTAAAACTACAAATTTTGAGGGGGGGTCAAAAATTTTTTTTTCCGATACGATTACAAAGACTTATTGAGAAATAATAAGCCAAAAATACCATACGTGGACAAAAATCTCGTCTTTGATTTTTTCACTTTATTTTATGTTTTTTGGGGTGAGGAACACGAATCTGAAGAGATCCAACACAATTCCCTTGTGCGTTTTGAGAAAATCGCGAAAAACTGATAATTTTTGGCACTTTTTTTAGTTTTTCGCTTGCAACTACTCAATGACGCTTTCTACGGAAAATTCTACCCTGTTCTTTTTTGAAGAGCATCAAGTTCTGCGTCGAATCACTTTTTCTTTTGTCACAATTGACCCAGCCGTTTCGCCGGTATTGATGTTTTTAAAATGGTCATTTTTAGTTGCTTTTGGCAAAAGTGTGTGAAAAAATCAAAGTAGTTCAACTCTCAGTTGAGTGATGTAATCTCTGACGCTACCTATAAGACTAGTGATATGGTGAGTTTTAACATTAGTGGACAAAGTTAGTGGGCATAGCCACTTTTCTTTAAAACAAAACCTATTTTACTATTTTCATCGCCCTGAATAGAATATTTTCCGGGTCTTGACAAATTTGGCAAATATGGTTTCTGACTGTAAACTTTACCAGCTTTCACTGAAAAATAGTGCAATTTTCATCGAAGGCTTCGTTCGATAGTTACAGGCAAAAACGTTCGGCTGAAGAAAGGAGTTATGTAATGGGAAATTACTCATTTTGCGAATTTCCCACTGCGTTTTATTGCAACTTATCGGGTCTTTGTAAAAACGCCATAGATGACTCCTAATAGGAAATTTAACGAGCTTTCAGATGAGTTTCTTCAAAGTTTAATCGGATGGATAGTTGTGGAATCTGAAGAGATCCAACAAAATTTCCTTGTGCGTTTTGAGAAAAACTGATAATTATAACTCGCGAAAAACTGATAATTTTTGGCACCTTTTTCAGTTTTTCGCTTGTAACTCCTCAATGACGCATTCTACGGAAAATTTTACCCTGTTCTTTTTTGAAGAGCACCAAGTTCTGCGTCGAATCATTTTTTTGCTTTTGTCACAATTGACCCAGCCGTTTCAACGGTATTCATTTTTTTTAATGGTCATTTTTAGCCGCTTTTGGCAAAATGTGCACAAAAATGAAAATAGTTCAACTCTCAGTTGAGTGATGTAATCTATAACGCTACCCATAATACTGGTGACATGCTGAGTTTCGACATTTGTGGACAAATTTGGTGGGTGTATCCACTTTTTTTAAACAAAACCTATTTTCATTGCTCTATACAGAATATTGAGCGCGAACTCATTTGTATAGGCGACAGCCTCAAAAACCAATAAATAACCGCTAACTCCTCAATGACGCATTCTACGGAAAATTTTACCCTGTTCTTTTTTGAAGAGCACCAAGTTCTGCGTCGAATCATTTTTTTGCTTTTGTCACAATTGACCCAGCCGTTTCACGGTATTCATTTTTTTTAATGGTCATTTTTAGCCGCTTTTGGCAAAATGTGCACAAAAATAAAAATAGTTCAACTCTCAGTTGAGTGATGTAATCTATAACGCTACCCATAATACTGGTGACATGCTGAGTTTCGACATTTGTGGACAAATTTGGTGGGTGTATCCACTTTTTTTAAACAAAACCTATTTTCATTGCTCTATACAGAATATTGAGCGCGAACTCATTTGTATAGGCGACAGCCTCAAAACAAATAAACCATCTATTCTATTCTACAGAATATTTCCCTGGCCTTTAAAAATCTGGCAAATATGGTTTCTGACTGTAGATTTCACCAGCTTTTACTGAAAAATAGTGCAATTTTCATCAAAGGCTTTGTTCGAAAGTTATAGGCCAAAACGTTTGACTGAAGAAAGGAGTTATTGGAAAAGTACCTACTCATTTTGCAGATTTCCCACTGCATTTTATTGCCACTTATCGGGTCTTGATAAAAACGCCGTACATGGCTTCTTATGGGAAATTTAACGAGCTTTCACATGAGTTCCTTTAAATTTTAATCGGATGGATAGTTTTTGAGTTATAGGCCGAAATGTGACAAAAAACGTTTTTTTGGCAGTAAATTTCAAATTGTTTGACGTTATGGCCCAGTCTTATATTAATCTTCAAATGAAATTTCATATAATAGGTCTGATAGAAAATTCGATCAGCTTTCAGATCGTTTTTCATAGAAAAAAATTGGACTGCTAGTTCTCGAGCTACTGGCAAAAATGTGCAGAAAAACGTGGTTTTTGGGCCGCCTTTTTTCGCGGTTTTTGGCGCTTACTGATACCACTGATTTTTCCTGTAGGTTTCAAGGCTTTTCACTTATGTAAAATTCAATTCTGAAAACTTTGATTTCTGGACATTTTTCGATTGGAACAGCCGTTTTTAAGTTGCAGCTGCCTTAGTAATTTTTATTAATTTTACCAAAAGTGGCTAAAAATGACCATTTCACAAAATTAATACCGGTGAAACGGCAGGGTCAATTGTGACAAAAGAAAGAACGATTCGACGCAGAATTCAATGCTTTTCAAAAAGTGAGAGGTTATCATTTTCCGTAGAATGCGTCATGAAGGAGGTATAAGCAAAAAACTGAAAAATGAGCAGTTTTTCGCGATTTTCTCAAAATGCACAGGGAAATTTTGTTGGATCATTTCAGATTCGTGCTCCTCACCCCAAAAAACATAAAATAAAGTGAAAAATCGAAGACGAGACTTTTGTCCTCGTGGAACTACCGTTTGACTGGACTATATTTAGTTCTTTAATATTATTAGTACTATTTAAATAGAGAGTAAAGAGTTATAATTATATCACAGTCATCATTACAATTACATCACAGTTTCATTGCTAAATCCGATGGTATAGGTACATTTATTTTCCTATGGAAATCAAGGACCTTGGAGAGCAACGCTCCCGTGTTCAAGAGAGTTGAGAGGCACGCATAATTTGGTAGTCCACTTGATTGCCGTTGAGAGTTGTACCGGGGACAGCCAATCAGAATGTGCTCAATCGTGATAGGCACATTACAGGGTTCACACGCGCGAGCGTCCTGACGCGTTACGTAAAGGCTATTCGTGTATCGTGAGTGCCCTGTTGTGAGGCGAAGAATCACTATCGCATCTTTCCTGAACGGGCGGAGTGTACAGGGCTGGACTTAGTATGATTGCTCGAAGTTGTGTGAGGCTGTTTTCCCATTCACATTTCCACTGCCTCCAGATCATACGACGAATACGAGCTTTCTTATCATCGACTCTCATAGGTACGAGCACATTACACGGTAACGATCTAGCCGCAACCTTGGCAAGTTCATAAACGCGCGTATTTCCCGGTATACCCACAGGGCATGATATCCAAAGGAAAACTACGGTTTTACCAGCTGTATGTAATCGACAAATAACCTTATGAATATTTACTATTACAGGATCATCCGTGAATTTATTATTTATTGACATTAGACTACTGCATGAATCCGTTAAGAGCAGAGAATATAGAAAAATCTGAAGGGAGTGGACAGGCAAATGTAGTGCCTGGAGCGGCATAGTACGCACACCCAACTCCAAAATTAGTTTTGGAGCCATCGGTATATATTTTACCGTGCAATCGGAGTACTTGTGACGGGAGCTGTTTTTTCGAATATTTTAGCAACGAGAAACCAACCACTAACCTCGGATACAACCAAGGGAATTTTGTTATTTTCTTGAGCTGAATTGTTGGATAGAGCCTAGTCCGTGTTTCGTTAATGATTTCCTGGAGTCTAACCGGTAATGGTAGAGAACGACTCGGAAGACTCGAATACTCCGAAAAATTATTCGGATTGAGTAGTTTGGCGTGGAAAAAATGGTTCGGTTTAGACTGAAGGGTAGCGGCATAATTTAATATTACCTGTTTGATTCGATACTTGAGTGGCAAGGAATTTTATAGCACGTAGAGATCGTCAAAGTAGTTCTAAATGCTCCAAGCGCAATTCGAAAACCAGCTTGATATACCCATGCGCTCTAGGGGCAAGAACCAACTTTTCCGTACTGAGTTGTATGCTTGAATTCCATACTCTATCTTCGACCTAACTAGGCAGATGATAATTTTGACCAAAATAGAAGAGTCTGACCCCCATTTATGACTTGACAGCATTTTCAGCAAGTTTAGCGTTTTTGAGCACTGTACAGCTACCTGCTGAATGTGCTCTTTCCAACGAAGCGATTATTATTATTATTATAATTATAATTAATTTGTTTATGATTTGATTAGTACAATATGCCTGCATCCATATGCAGGTCCTATTCGAAAATATAATAAGTAAAATTTGGGATAAACAGATAACAATAGCCTCTTTTTTCACTTTATCTGTTGTACGTGTGAAATGAGAAACTCTTTACTTATTTTTATTTCATTTTCTACTTCTTTAGTGGTACTTTGTAACACTTCGGAATCACAAGCGCAAATGACGGCATTCTCAAAAATTAAACCAAGGAGTCACAAGCCAGGGAATACAACAAAACCCGATTAAAAATTAGATATATAGGGACAAGAAGCTTACTTTTTTCGCGTATATGATCATTTGAATGGTTTATAAATAACTAGGAATCTCCGATCGCGGGGATAGGATGTTCGCGGGAAACCGCAACCAGGTGACATATTGGAAACCGCGAGCGGCATACCACCTAGTATGTCATAAGCAATAAGGCGTCCTTCTACCCTCATTCTTGAATACCCAGCAGTGTTGCCTTTAGGTACTTTTGAACAGGTAAACCCAAAATTGGCTATTTCAGCTGATGGCGGATACCCTTTTGGGCTACTTGAAAACGTCTGGCACTATAAAACCACCATCGCCATCCGATTTCGAATGAACTACTAGTAGTGAGGGGTGGGGCGCACCCCCCCCCCCCAGGACCATAAAACACATTCGGTGGTCTTTTAACAACGTCTTGAACTTCAGGTGGAAAATCCACTTCAGTTTCCAATAAAAAAGCCCAGGGGTTAAGGCGGGGATTCAGACGGGTTTCCTCGAACCCTCACCCAAAACTTTTCCCCTACATTTTGGCTCCATTTCTGTTCGGTTCTGTGATGAGTGCCAAATGCGCGAAATATGAACTTCGAAAGACCCCAACCAGCGGATTCAAAATCATTCAAAAAATGCACTACTGGTCTCGCCCTGATGGTCGCACACATGGGTTGTGATTCTTTTTTTTCACGTTTCAGAACCCCTAGAACACGAATCCGAGGTCGGTTCGATTTGCTATACAGGGTGTTTTCGTAATTCCTAACATTTTACTACTCGGGCTTATTTTTCGTCCCCTGAATCCTACATTTGAAATCTTATTTTGCATTGGGAAGATGGTAAATTTAACGCTCTTTCCAACGGTGTATTCAGATTTGATTTTCGGCCAGAAATAAGGGAGTTACAGTCGTTCTAGTAACGCAATGTCTATAACACGAAAAAAACCTTTAAAAGCGAAAAACGTCGGACTTCGTGCGGGGTAAATTTGTTTTTTGCAGAGGACAACGTTTGCCGCAAATGAGTTGCAGAATCGAACCCTGGCCGGTGGTTCGACCTTAATGTTAACACCCTATATATACATATATAGCCCCTCACTTGTTAGCACGATCACGGTCGCAATTTTTGACTTAGGGAAACTAAATTTGGCCTAAAAATCAATAGCGTGAATATCTCGGACGAGTTCGTGATCCAGATGAATCGGTCCACGGGAACGGTGTGAAAGAGGGGTTTGAATTAGTTGAAAATTCGCTACCGCGGCTGTTGCTGCAATTGCCCCCAAAATTGACTCGAGTAATGAAAAATGAACGCGCTTTCGTATGAGACCCTAGTGAACCAAATCCCTTGATATGGCAGGGGAGTTCTCGGCGGAGGGGAGCTATTAAATTAACGCTATGCCTTACTGGACAACCCAATTACCAAAACATTTCATTGACATTGTATTTTGAGCCGGCTCTTTTATTTGATTTGCCTACAGCCTAATAAATCTTGGGTAAAAAATCCTGAGATGGGCCAAAAAGGGAGGAACAAAAAAAAATTTATTTTTTTCTTTTTTCGGATTCGAACCCAGGCACTCCGCATTCAGCTATGGTGAAATTGTGACATACCATTTACCCTAATGTAACTGCTCTGAAAATTAACGTAATCTGAAAAAAGTTTTGTTCCGACAGCGGCCTGTCGGGAAAAGTGCATTTCATTCATGCGACAATCGAGTCAAACTTCATAAGTTAGAACGATATCAATCAATTATGAATGAAATTTAGGCCGGGATAAAGATTTTAATTGCAAATAACTCCTCTTAACAAGAGTCCGCCTTCCCATATCGTATAGGCAACCAAACCGACTCTGTTTCATTTTTCATTTTCATCATTTTGTTTTCCCTCAGTTGGTGCCAAAAAAGGGGCCTGCGGTAAAAGATACCACAGCGTAAATGTCATTCATAATTGATTGATATCGTTTTAACTTATGAGGTTTGACTTGATTGTCGCATGAATGAAATGCACTTTTCCCGACAGGCTGCTGTCGGAACAAAACTTTGATTAGTCAATAGGTATCCCGTAAAAATAGACTTGTGAACATTGAGTTCCCTGAATGGCCATGACTTATGCCATGGGCGTAGTAACGGCGGTACCTGACCTATTCTTCTCAACCCCCCCCCCAGTACTTAACCCAAATTTCATCCCCGAAATAACCCTAAAGCACATTCAAATTCAGAAGTGTTTTTGGGTAATTTTAGGGGCGAAATTTGAAAAAACAAGAATTAAGGTCGCTAGGGGCGAAGTTTAGGCGAGAAATGACTGGGAAAAGGTCGAGGAAACCCGCCAAAATTAAGAAAAAACGCTCATTCGCTGTTAAAATAGAGAAAAAGGGCCCTTTCGCAGCGATAATTTGGAAAGCGCCCCAATTCCTCGTATCGTGACGCAAATTACAAATAGAAAATAAGAAAAGCCGCTAATTCACGGTTAATTTAGACCTTTTCAAGCAAAAATTTGGTAAAAGGGCTAGATTGCGGCTAAAATTAAGAAATAACGAAGAGGAACTTCCCCCCCCCCCCGGAAAACCTCAAAATTTCACATTTTTAGAGGCAACACTAATGCAGGGTTGCCACAGAATGGATCACACGGAATTCCCTGACTTTTCTCGGTTTTCCCTGACCAAATTCAGGTAACATTGGGAGAACAATGTCTACGAAATTAAACACTTATAATTGGTGGCGATTGGTACTTATAATTCTGTATGACAGTTACAGTTTATAAGTGAATTGAGAACACAACGCAAGAACCGGAAGAATACTGTTCCTGGGGGGGATGTGTGCGGATCTAGGGAGGGGCTCGAGGCCCCTCCTTTGGGGCCGCGCTCGGATGCGGGTTCGAGTCCCAGGTTGGTTTCGGGAGTAGCGAGGAAATCGTTAAGCCCCCCCAATACGTAACTTCACACCATAAACTGGCTGTTCAGCTGCGTGACTGGGATCATTCGCAAACTCCCTTACCACCAGGAGAAACCGAAAATAGCTTATGAGCTGTAAAACTGTAGATTGAGCATGAAAATTGGATTTTCCATTTCGAAAACTTACTAACTCCCCCCCCCCCTCTCACACACACATACAACGAAACTTGAAACGTGGCCCTAAATCCGATTCATCAGCCCGAGATCTGAACTGATTTCTGAGATTTCAATCTCAGAAAGACTCAGCTGACGTGCTTGCAGCTGCACGTAGTAATTTTTAGAGCGCCCAGAGATTATTTTTAGAGTGCTAATTTATAGCGCGAGCCTAGCACGGCGAATTATTGCAGGAACTATAGGGGGAGGCGGCGAGGGCTCTGTTCGGTGGCGGAAGGGATGACCAGTGATCGAATCGTCAGTTTAGCCTTTATCATGGCGCGAATGGACAGTTTGGCAATATTTACAGCGCGAATGGTCAACTTTGCCATTTTCAGGGGAGGAATCGTCCGTATATTTAGCGTGCGAATCGTCAATGTAGCCGTCGTTTGGGCGCGAACAGTCAATTTTGCCATTTTTTGCAAATGGATGGTCGATTTAGCCATTTAAAGTGCAGGAATAATCTGTTCAGGCGACCTATTAAGTAAAATTTAGCGCCGGCGCTATCCACCCGTCCTCTCCGAATTGGAACACTAACATGTTTTTACACAAGAGGGGGGGGGGGAGCGCCGGCGCCAGGTTTTACTAAATAGGCCCGCTGGTATTTTAAAGGGTACGAACGAACCATAAGTTTAGCCAATTTTAGGTTGCGTAGAGTCAGTTTGGCAATTTTTTGTGCGAGAATTGCCTGTTGTTTTTATAGCGCGCAAATAGTCAGTCAAAGTAATATAGCGTGAATCATTGTTCATTTTTGGCGCCCGAATGGTCGATTTAGCCATTTTCATGGCGGGGATTATGATCTGTTCAACGATTTTCACTTTTCAGGGCTGCAAGAATCGTCAGCTTAGCCATTTTTAGGGCAAGCGATGTCATTTCTAAAGTCAGTTTGCACGTCAGTTTTGCAATTTCGGGGAGCAATTATAATCAGCTTACAATTAGCCCTTTTTATGGTTGGAATAACTAGTTTAGCCATTTTTAGACCGGTCGTCCACTGGAAGCGTTTTCGAGCGGCGCTACAACGAGCGTACATACAAAAAGACATAAATTGAATTCACTGCTGCTAAGCCTGCAGTGGACGATGTCACATTCAATTTGAGGCTTCAACGGGAGTTGCACGGGTGATTCCTCGACTCGGCATACATTTTCTGGCCTTATTTCTGCACTAATCCTAGTTTTTAAGGTCTCGTTTTAATCTTCAGGAAATTCCGCATATGCAGTAGTGTCCCTTTTTTCAAATTTCATCCCAGAAGTCATTTTAAATTCGCTCTGAACTTTTACCTTGTAATTTCACGGTTTTTATCGACTTATTTGAAAAAAGGAAAACTACTGCATATGCGGAGTTTCCTGAAGATTGAAACTAGTCCTTAGAAACCAGGATTGGTGCAGAAATGAAGCCAGAAAATGTATGCCGAGTATTGGCCAAGGGTGATTGGAGGGGGGTCGAGGAATCATCACTGCAGTTCCCCCTTAGGCCCCGCGCACACTAGGGGAAAAAAGACGCCGACGCGCGCGTCCCCTAGTGTGTAGTTTTTTCCCCTAGTGTGTGCCGGGCCTTTAGGGTGTAAACGCGCTTTTAGGCAGAATAGTTGTCAGCTGTCAAGAGTAGAGCAAACCCAAGGAGGTAGGAACAAGTGGAGGGAGTGAAACGCATATTTCGTGAAGCCGATCGCCATTACTATACACCATCTGTTATCAGGGGGCCTGTTCTGCAAAATTTCATAGTGTTCCTAGGAATATCCTTTCCACCCGTCCTACCCGAATTAAATCACATGTTGATGGGGAGAACGGGTGGAAAGAGACAGTGATAGTGACAGTCAAAAGTTATAGAACAGGCCCCCAGGCCTCACCCAACAAAAACATTGACAATTTGATACTTGATCAGTGAAAAAGTGGTAAATTCCCCCCCTCCCGACCACTCTAGGTGAATGATTCCTACCTCCATGAGTGAACCCATGGAGGTAGGAACAAGTGGAGGGAGAGAAAGTCTTTTTTAATGTAGAAACATGTGAAGCCAGTTTTTCCGCCATTACACACCCACTGTAATATTCACCTAGAAAGGACGGGAGGGGAAATGTATCACTTTTTCACTGATCAAGTATCTAATTGTCATTGTTTTGTTGGGTGAGGCCTGATAACAGATGGTGTATAGTAATGGCGATCGGCTTCACGAAATATGCATTTCACTCCCTCCACTTGTTCCTACCTCCATGAGTAAACCACACGATTTACCAAGACTTGAGCAAATTCTGAATCTGCGCCTGACTGGTATATCATATAACTCAAAATATTGAAAACAAAAGAGCCCGTTGAAGGGTGATAATGGGTCGCATTACTTCAATGTTTTCTCTCGTTTAACCACCAAATACTAGAAAGCTCTAGTATAAAGAATCTGCCCGTTTATTTTTCCCTGAATTTGGTGTCAAAATCGCTAAATGGATAACTTGCCTCTTTTAGTGCATTTCATTCAAAAAATGCACTATTGGTCTCGCCCTGATGGTCGCACATATGGGTTGTGATACTTTTTTTTCACGTTTCAGAACCCCTAGAACACGAATCCGAGGTCGGTTCGATTTGCTATATATATATATATGGCCCCTCGCTTGTTAGCACGATCACGGTCGCAATTTTTGACTTAGGGAAACCAAATTTGGCCTAAAAATCAATAGTGTGAATATCTCGGACGAGTTCGTGATCCAGATGAATCGGTCCACGGGAACGGTGTGAAAGAGGGGTTTGAATTAGTTGAAAATTCGCTACCGCACGGCTGTTGCTGCAATTGTCCCCAAAATTGACTCGAGTAATGAGAAATGAACGCGCTTTCGTATGAGACCCTTGCGAACCAAATCCGTTGATATGGCAGGGGAGTTCTCGGCGGAGGGGAGCTATTAAATTAAAGGTATGCCTTACTGGACCACCCAATTACCAAAAAATTTCATTGACACTGAATTTTGAGCCTTCTCTTTTATTTGATTTGCCTACAGCCTAATAAATCTTGAGTAAAAAATCCTGAGGTGGGCCAAAAAGGGAGGAACAAAAAAAAATTTTAAAAAAAATTGTTTCGGATTCGAACCCAGGCACTCCGCATTCCGCAATGGTGAAATAGTGACATACCATTTGACCTAATTTAACTGATCTGAAAATTAACGTAATCTGAAAAAAGTTTTGTTCCGACAGCAGCCTGTCGGGAAAAGTGCATTTCATTCATGCGACAATCGAGTCGAACCTCATAAGTTAGAACGATATCAATCAATTATGAATGAAATTTAGGCCGGGATAAATATTTTAATTGCAAATAACTCCTCTAACAAGAGTCCGCCTTCCCATATCGTATAGGCAACCAAACCGACTCTGTTTCATTTTTCATTTTCATAATTTTGTTCCCCCTCAGTTGGTGCCAAAAAAGGGGCCTGCGGTAAAAAGAAACACGATTTTATGATTTTGACTTTCTATACCTCGGCCTAAATGTCATTCATAATCGATTGATATCGTTCTAACTTATGAGGTTCGACTCGATTGTCGCATGAATGAAATGCACTTTTCCCGACAGGCTGCTGTCGGAACATTTTTTTTTTATTTACTCATCGCGTTGAGTGGTTAAAGTTATTGAGGAAAGAGTAGGAAAAAATGAAAAAATCTTTCGGAAAGTATTTTTAATTAATTTTTAAAGTGAAGCATTTTGCAATGGTGGGGGAAAACGTCATTACTTACTCTTTTTATCACGCTTATCATAGGCAACCGAGCCTGCTTGTTGATGAGGAGGTAGTTATCAGTACTATGAATGTGAACATAGGCTTGGATTGTATTTTGTTTTTTCTTGTTCACGTTCTTATTTGTTGGATTTTTTTCTTGAATAGCGAGTGGTGAAACGTAGGATAACGGTTCGTAGATGTGAGGTTTGCGGGAGCCAACGATATATAAAAGAACTGGGTTGCTCATCACTGCTGATAAAGATCAGCTGATAAAAGCCATCAAATAAGCTCCCATAGTGGATGAGAGGGGTGGAGTTTCAAAATAAGTGCCATATTGCCATAACTACACAAGGAGAGGGACTGGGTGATTGTTTACCAGGGGACGACCTGCCCCCTCCACGCCCCTCCAGTCCTCTGTGAGCAATCCAGGTTTATATATCGTTGGCAGGAGCTTTCAACAGTGCGGTGGTAGGAAGGTTCTACGACGGTAGCACTGATAAATAAGTGGGGTGAGTGGTTGGAAGGAACAGGTAGTGGTGATTGGTCAGGGGGAGATCATTGAGGAGGGGACAGTAAGTAGTGACGTCAAACGAAGTCTATCAGCTGATGGCTCACGAAAACTTTAAAAATCAATCAAAAATCAGTGCCCGCTCCTATCACGGTGCGGTTTTCACCGTTTAGTTCTATTTTAGCACCACTCTCGACCAAAAATGAAAAAAAGGAAAAATAAATTTCATGCAAGTTCTCTATCCCCTGACATTTCCCGATATCCCCGGTCTGTGGCAACTGTTCCCCTGTTATGGCGATATCTACAACCAAATTGGATGGCCTAATTGGTTTCGTAACTTATTGGACCCGGAAACTTCTTTTTACACTCGCCATCAGTCGTTTTCAAACCAACCAAAAAGGAGTGTGTGCCACGGCTAGCTCTAATGTGAGACCTTGTCCGACGGAAAATGGCTGGCGATTTCAGAAGTGTCATCTCCCAGACCATAAAAAACGTCCTAAGCAGGTCCCAGACACGATAAAATGATACGGATTTTTCATACGGTAGGTTCCGGACTAATAGTACATTAAGGGGCATCAGGGGTTCCACAAAATTCCTCTCTCCTTGCCTATGCGTTAGTAAAGAAACGAGATTTTCAACATCTGTTTACTGGTTCACCGAAATTGGAGCATCCCTACTGTAAATCATGCTGGGAGGCAATTAAAATTGACTGGGGGATTGGTTTTTCTAAGTTTTTTATTACAAAACTTCGGCTGAATAAAAAATTGCGTACACGGTATTCCTCATTAGATCTCGGGCGACTACTGTCCAAGGCGAAGGCGACTAAGTGTCACTCTCGATTGTAATAATGAGTATCCCTTGTACCCCCGTATCTTATATACTATTTTGTCCCGATTTTTCAAAAGTTAGCGTTTTCCATCGGTAGGGCTACAACGGTTTGTTACGCGTACTTTTGGAGGGGGAAGGGGGCGATTGCCACCGCGAGGCTGCGACACACTGAAGCATCTTCAAGCGACAAAAATCATACTATACTTATCGGTGTTAATAAAGGTGATGTCGCGGCAAAAAGAGGGTGACACAGTGAAGAAAAGCGAAAATACGGTTAACGTACTGGGAACTGCTTTTACTCCATAAAGCCCTGTACACACGGAGACAGAAATGTCATAACACAAGTCATAACATCTCGAAGCAAGATATTGTACGCCACTTCTGTCTAGCCCCTTGTGTTCACACGAGGACATTCATGTCATGACATGGTAGCGGGTAGCCTGTTGGTAATCTCTGATTCAGCGAATGAATTGTCTCATTGTCTTTTAGTTCTTGTGTTCACTATGTTTTTAATTTTAACTATTCTTTTCAGAACGAAATCCCCAATACCATTTTCTTTCGTTCGGAATTGAAGTGCAGACCTTCTTTTAAAAAAAAAAAAATGTGTCCGCTCCTCCTGTGCTCCAAAGTTCAATAATTTTGGTGGTTTAGTTTGCTAAAATCGTGTTTCCTACAAGGACAATTCATCATTCCAATTTATTTGGTGGTGTTGAAAGCGGTAGTTGGCACCACGGCAGCTAGTTCTACTCTTCACGCAATAATGACTGTCCAAAATAAAATATAAGGATGAACAAATAGACGGTATAAGAGTAGCTGTTTCGTGAAATTCTTAATGCAATTTAATGAAATACATCTAGCTGTTTTATTACAAACTTGTTTAGCACAGGTAAAGTAAAGGCACTCACGCATCTCATGTGAGTGTCATGTCATGAGTGATGCCATTACTGCCTCGACTCCAATCCATTTTTTTTCCAAACTTCACTTGAACATTGAAACAACAGAACGCTCTCAACAACAACAAGTTACAAGCTCACTTCCACGGTTTTAATAATCCCTATATATGAAGGTTGGATTGAAAGGGAAGGTTGTTAGACATTTCTGTCTAGAAAGATGTCACCGTAGAATTCTCAAAATTTGTTGTGACAGATATGGTATGATATCAAATGTTATGACTTTTTCGTGTTCACACGGAGACTTTTCTGTCATGCCACGGATGACATGACAGAAAAGTCTCCGTGTGTACAGGCTTTAAGGGGGAGTTGCACATGTGTTTCCTCGACCCCCCTCTAATCTTACCTCGCCTACTCCGCGTTACGGAAATTACCGCCGTATTTCTGCACCAATCGTGGACTTCAAGGGCTCATTTAAATCTTCAGGAAATTCCGCACAAGCGTACGATCTTCCTTTTTCACATTTCATCCCTAAAATAACTGTAAAACGCACACAAACTTTTACCTTGAAAATTCACACTCGTTCGACGACTTATTTAGGAAAGCAAGATCGTACGCTTGTGCGGAATTTCCTGAAGATTTAAATGAGCCCTTGAAGTCCACGATTGGTGCAGAAATACGGCGGTAATATCCGTAACGCGGAGTAGGCGAGGTGTGATTGGAGGGGGTCGAGGAAACACATGTACAACTCCCCCTTAAGGGAGGGCGGTTCTCTGCAAACTCTATCATCCGTTCTGGGTCCTCCATCGCAAGATCACAAGAGATTGAAAATTGAGTACTAAAAACAACCTCAACAGTCTGAGCTTGAGTACTGGGGAGTGATTCTGTAACTTTTCCAAAATATAGAATTTCCTATCGGAAAGTCATGTGTTTCATTTAGAAATCACATTGCTTGAAAAATGTGCAAGTTCCCAATTGAAGAAATGTGTATAAAAAATGTGATTTATTTAATTTTATTGACTGATTCTGCATAGTTATGTTTTTTACTTATTTTCGCTATTAGTGCATTTTATTCAAGCACTTTCATTTCATTTCATTTGACAGTTGTATTATTATTGTATCCAGCCCTCAAAGTTTTTCAAGATTTACGGGGTACATGAGGCCTGGATCCCATTTAAAAAAAAAAAACACACAAAAACAAAAAAAGGATGAAGGAACCGGCTCAAGCACGTGGTCAGCCCCTTCACCTTCAACACAATTCGACTTATTCAACAATCTTCAAGTGTTCACGATGACCATCGAACTCAATAGTTTTCGTTTGTTGTAAACAAATTCCTCAAGAGAATTGACATTTTTTCATTTTTTAAGCACCCCACTGCACTGTGCTTTTTCCTGCAGGCCGACGCTTCAAGAGGCGAACGTCAGACCAAAATCGCCGAGTAACATACTCTGTCAGTCAACGATCTCACGTCCGATCCTCGACGGTCCTACGGCCACACACCTTCAGTTTTCACGTACTGCAGTGATAAATGTGTGGGTAACCCCGATCAACGGCCTCACGATTGCCTTCAGTTAAACTGAAAGTGTATGGAGCGCTTTAGGAATAAGTGTACCTCGTTGACACAAACACGTAAGGGATGGGGGGGGGAGGGATCACTCAGGCTTTTTATAAAAAAAAAAAAAGTGCTGAGGTACGGAGAAAACGCTCACATGAAGAACGTTCATTGAAGCGGTACATAATCTGCACACTTTTTTACCGGGGGAAAAAGTTTACGGGAATTTAATCCCGTCGGGTGCATGAGTCGCCGATGGTTATTTGTTAAGGATCGCGAACTTGACGCTCGCGAATATAGGGGAAATGAGAAATTCAAGTTTAGCTTTACATCTATCTAACCTACAAAACCTACAGGACGCGTGATCGTGGGAAGGTCGTGTTGCGAATTCAAACTTATTGAATTTGATTAGCGTTAAAGACGAGTAATAGTAAATCTGTGTGAGTGATCCTCTTAAAATCTCTGTAAATCACAGAGGCAGCGCAGGCGAAAGCCGCGGGTGACAGCTTTGATTCGAGTATTTTCTAGCGTATCATGGCAGGACTTTGAACTTGAGAAATACGAAACCGGACACAATCGCATCTTCGGATTAGAATACGAAGATTTTAAGCAATAAGTTGCACCGCAATTTGATGACTCATGAAAACGATAAAAAAAACAGCTCGTAGGGCTTATACTAATATGAATTTTTTTTAATAGTAGTTTCATGCTGTAAATTAACAAATAAAATTCGACTCACCAGCCATTGAATAGAATGCAACACAGTGAACAATATGCAATGTCACAGTTTGCTTGAGGGTGAAGCTTCGTTGAACTATAGAAATTGAACACCGCCGGCTTGCTCTTCTTTCTTTACTGCTTTCGAAGTTTCGATACCCAGCAATCCAGCGCGTTCAAACACGAACACGAGCAAAATGTGGCGTGGAAGGGATGGTAGGAGGGTAAGGTTAAGGGGGAGGGTCGTCGCCAAGAAGTGCAGAGATCAGCTGAGTTGACACAGAGGTTTGGGAGTTTTTGAAGGCCACGTGGGACTTTTTTCCCGCCCTCATCCGGTGAGCGATGGCCGATGCCTTCGAAAATGCGAATCAAGAGCTTTGAGCTTTCACGAAAGTCGACGTCGCTTTGCTTTCCCTAGACATTAGAAGCCAACGCTCAAAATCCCCCCTGCTTGCCATGGCCCGGGGCGCTAAATTCTCCTCCTTGCTTGTAACTTTCCAATGAGTGATATGCCAGAGATATGATGAAATGATGTGTTTACTGTTTACCGGGATTTTTGTCTTGGATTTAGTGTGAATTGAAAACTGTTAGTCTGCTGTGATGTGCCCTAAAGGAGTAAGAATACTTCTGCAACATGATACCGCACTCGTCTGGCGTGTCAAAGGTAAATAACATCGAGTCCAAAATTACAGTCAAATTCCTTCATAAAAGGCCAACCCACAGATTGGATGATTCTAAGGAGCGAACACAGAGTCATGGGTCACCTAATTGGATGCCTGGCTCACCTGCCTAGGCAGGAAGTGCAGAATGGTCTACCGATGGTACTTCTTCCCGAGGAGGTGACATTTCTCGTCGAGAAAAACCTGGCCCACGTCGTCGAGTACAAAAATCCTGGTCGGGCCTTCACGTGCGAGGAGAAGAAATTATACGATGATTACTTGGAAAAATCATTCGAAGAACAGGTAGGTCGCTTGGGCTACCCGTGGGCGTATAATATGTCGTATTGTTATCGACGTTTAAATTGCATCAGATCAAATTCCAAGTTGACAAGAAGAGAGTGGAACTTAATGGCATGATTGACCGAATCGTCGAGGGTAAAAGGAGGAAATTGGCTCGCGAGCGAGGAACTGCGTTGTCTGATGTTGAAGTAGACCGTGATGCGATTTTCGAAACAGAACTGAAGCGTTCGACCTCCGATTTATCTTCAGGCCTTAGCGTTCACATTCCTACTGGTAAGCACACTTTTCTCTTGGTGTGATAAGTGTCAAAAAGAGTCGTCAACCCCTCAGAAATAGGGTTGCCAACACGACATTTGGAAAAGTTGGGACCGAAAAGTTCTAAACCCCAATTATGAGAGAAAAAAAACGGGGCGTTTCACTGAAATTTAAAATTATTTACTGAATACATTAAAGGCGTAGCCAGCCCTTAATCCAGAGGTGGAAAGCTTCACTTCACTGTAGAAGATTTCAGCAGTGGCGGCGGTTAAGGGCATTGGTGGAGCAAGAATCTGAGCAGTTCAGATTTACCCCCCCCCCCCTAGAAAATACTATTTTGCGAATCAATTATGTCTACATGTGCAAAAAATACAATTCTTGAGGCAAAAATTCCAAATCCTCACCAAATTTACCGCCTCTTCATGAAATTCTCTTGTCTCTGGGTTAATTTTGTTGGGTAATTCGAGTCCTAAAGACACAGTATTACTAGATAAATGACGTGTTGTAAGCTAAATCAGCTACAAAATGGCGTATTCGCACTATTCAGAGCAGAAACTTAGTGTGAAAGAGCAAGATTAAGGGGGAGTTGCACATGTGTTTCCTCGACCCCCCTCCAATCACACCTCGCCTACTCCGCGTTACGGAAATTACCGCCGTATTTCTGCACCAATCCTGAACTTCAAGGGCTCATTTAAATCTTCAGGAAATTCCGCACAAGCGTACGATCTTCATATTTCATCCCTAAAATAACTGTAAAACGCACACAAACTTTTACCTTGAAAATTCACACTCGTTCGACGACTTATTTAGGAAAGCAAGATCGTACGCTTGTGCGGAATTTCCTGAAGATTTAAATGAGCCCTTGAAGTCCACGATTGGTGCAGAAACACGGCGGTAATTTCCGTAACGCGGACTAGGTGAGGTATGATTGGAGGGGGGTCGAGGAAACACATGTACAACTCCCACTCAAGCCGTGAACAGTAGCGTACCGTGGTAAGGGCGAGGGGGTCAGACCTCCCCGGGGCACCTATCAGAGAATGCCCCGGAAAAGCTTAAATATGGGAAATTGATTATTTTTAGATTCATGTTCATAGATTTAGGCACGTGAAAAGGTGTTTTGATATACTGTGACTTGACTCATTTTGACGATTTTTAGCCCATCCGGCTTGGAGAATAGAACGTTAATGTTGATCAACAATATGGCTAAATGTTCGATCGAGCCCACGAAAGACAATTCTTACGGCTGAAATTGAAAAAACTTGTGCCTTCTGAAGCAAATTCGCGGCTAAAGTAGAGAAAATACGCTGATTCCCTAGTTTATTTAGGTCCTTAAGCAGATAAAATTGAGAAGGCGCTCTAATGTGCCGATGTTGGGGCGAGTATGCGGCAAAAAAGTTGGAAAAAGTGCTAATATTCGTGGCTAAAACTGCAAAAAAGCGCTCATTCCTGGTTTCTCGATGCAACTGTCAGACAATAATTTAGACAAAATCGTTGATTCTTGGTGTATAGAGCAATTTTACGGCTAAAATGTACCTAAAGACCGCTAATGTGCTGTTTTTGGGCCAAGCCCGTGGCTAAAATTGAGAAAAACCGCCTAATCCGTCGATGAAATTAAGTCAAAGCGCTAATTCAAGAATAACATGTAGACAAAACGTTAATTTGCGTATAATTATTATTTTTTTAATCACTTATTCGCGGCTGAAATTGAAATAACGCCAATTCGTGTCTTCTAAAGGATACTTCGAGGCTATAGCTAAGAAAAAGTGCTAATCCATAACTAAATTGAATTGAAATGAAATGGCCAATGTGGCGCTAAAATGTAAAACAAACGCCTTACTCACGACTAGTATTGAAAAAATCAATAATTAGCGCGGCTAAAAATAAGGAAAACTCTAAATTTCACCTCAAATTGAGAAAAATGGCTAATTCGCGGCTAAAAATTGAGCAAAAAGCCAATTTGTAGCAAACATTGATAAAAATCGCGATATCAATCGTTAATTAAAGAGCTGACTCAAACCTTTATCTGTTTCATGATCAAATATTTCGTCATGGCTCGCAGATGATTTGTCTAAATCAGTTCTTTAAATTTCTTAATCGACAATTGATAAAGCGGGCCTAAAAATGATAATTTTACGTTCAAATTCAGAAAAGTGAAAATTCCCTGCTGAAAATTGAGTAAAAGCGCTGTTTCGCGGATAAAATGGACAAAAATCCCAACAAATGTTCAAAATTGAAAATACGCAGATTCTCGGCTTCTGAATGCAACTTATTTGAGGCTAAAAGTGAGAAAAAGCACTGATGCAGAGCAGATAGTAAGGGGCCTCATAGAGTTATCCGCCCGGGCCCCGATAGATGTAGATCCGCCAGTGGCTGTGAAATGTACTTTCCCCTCTGAGTCAAATTGCCCATTGAGCACATTAAAATATACTTTTCGAGGGGGTTAGCCATTCAAAGCCAAATTTCGTGGATTTGGATCCCGAAGAAACAAATTTCTCGGGTTTTAATCACCCAAAAAGACCAACCAGGAGGACGAAACAGTTGATTCCTGAGTCACATTCCTCTTCTTTATGGTCTTGACTGGAATTTTCTTGGTTAGATGTCTAGAATTGACAGTTTTCACCCTTTTAAGCCACAATTTCAAAGATTTGGCCCTTTGAAAAATAAATTTTGAAGAATTGATTCCCTCAAATCGAAATTAGCGGGGTTGACTAATTAAAAAGTCGTATTTCACAGGGTTCAAGATATCAATTTCACACGTTTGTGGCCTTCATAGAAGCAATTTCGTAGATTCGGCACTAAGGGAACCCAATTTCCACGTTTGGCTCCATAAAAACAAGCAACTCTGGTAGTTATATTTGGCTCTTTCAAAGCCCAAAGTTTGCAGATCTAGCTGGTGAACCTGAATCATGTTGTCGAAGGTTCGAACGATAATTTTAGGAGGCAAATTCAACACGAAACCATTTTTTTCTCGATTCCTCAAACATCGGCTGCTCCACCAATTAGAGCGTTGGGGGAGCATTCGCTGACCCTGAACCCCACTTCCGCCGCCACTGGATTTCAGCAGCACTGTTGCATATTGCCCACCTTGATGGCTGGACGCGAATGGGGCGTTATCTAAGGGGTGCAAATGGGTCACACGCCCCGGCTGCAACCACACTCTGGTGACAGTCGATCTTGGCCAGTATTCTCAGTCAGCTCGATTTTATAATGGGACGATGGCCTTCAACAGAAAACACAAACCACTGTTTGCCAACCGTCTGTTGGCAAACTGGAATCGAGCTGCAACCACACTGTTGCAGCCGGCTTCTTAGGACAGATTTTCTCACTCACCTGTTCTTTTTCTTGGATAGGAAGCAGAATTGGTCTGATAGGTCACGCGTTACAAACCCCGCTAAGTTTCGTATTTGAAGGAGGCACACCACGAAGTAGGTTCCTAAAAGTTTCAGATTCGCGAAATTTGGTGTTAGTAAAGCCGGCTCCACACATATGGTACTTGGCAATTAACGAGCAAAATGTTTCCCAAATATGCGATAGTGTGGAAGGGTGCTCGCTTTTCGCCAAATCACGAATATTCGGTATTCGGGTGCTCCTTTTAGTACGGGGAATACGAATACGTCATTCACTCATTCTTGCAGCTGGGATAGCTCAATTAAACGTTGAGGACCCGGACGATTTTCTAACCCGACTGACTTGGTCTGACGAGTCGGCTAGAGAGACAGAAGCGAGGACCTTATGCCCCCTGGGAAGCGGTGTACCAGCTACATAATCGGCTCAGTATCCGGGATAATGCGACCAAGAAGACCGAGTAGCTCTGATAGCTGAAAGTATGAGGTCGAAAGGGAGAAATCGGACCGACGTGACACCCTCTTGAAAGTTTGTGCTGTGAGCCCAATGGGCGTGAGAGTGAAAACCCAGATTTAACCATATTCCCTACGTCTAATCAGCCGGTGGATGCTGTTTTTAACTCTTCAAATTGCATAGCATTTAGAGTTTGTGGACTCTTTCTCTAGTGATTGTTATTCGATACCATACTGGCATCATTCGAATTATTCCCTAGTCTAGATACATTTTTCTCCACAAGTAAATTGTAGAAGGCATGCATCATCTGATTTTCGGTGAGATCCTTTATTTACCGTGCCAAGTGTCAAGTCTATGCGTGGATTCTGCTTTAAACGAAATTGTACTGCCAAAGGGGATTTTTGCATGGCCAAAATTCAGGACTGGCCACAATATCTAGCGAACGTCCACTTTTCTGCTATTTTACCTATCTGAATTCACTTTGTTCCATTGAATTTTCTCTTCAAAGATGCCCTACATTTCCTCCTCTATCTTGCAACCTCCATGAGTTATTAACATATTTAACGAATATTCGTATTTCCCAAAGCGAGTAAATCGCATGTTTTTGCTGGATTTTCACAAATACCGAGCCGAGCAGTTTGGCGAACACCGAATATTCGGTATTCGTCGAATACCGCATGAGTGAAGCCGGCTTAAAGGCCCGTTCACATGCTCTATGTTTACGTTGTGTGGAGTCTATGCAGCCAAATAAATTTATTCCCTCGAAAAATGAAGCATTTCTATAGGTTGCACAGACACCACACAACACAAACATAGTGCTTGTGAACGGACCTTAAGAGTTAAATCTATAACATTGTTTTTTTGTTTGTTTTTTTAAATTAACCATGCCAGCAAAATTTGCAGGATATTTGAGTGAGCCAACACCACGATCCCACGAAATTGGGTTTTCCATTTTTGGGTCCAAATTTACTTAATATTGAATTACGTCTGCTAGAACTTCCCAACGGGTTTTGGGTGGTAGACTGGGTAGGTACGTTAGTCTTTCCATGCGGAGCTTTTTATATTACCAAAATTTCAAAGGTCCCACCAAAGGTTCTATTTTTTGCCCAAATTTGCTAACCATGAAGGACTGTCTGCAAGCGCTTTCCACGGCGATTGAGACGACAGATTAGGCGTGTTAGTCCCTCCATGGGGAGTAGTTTCAATGACCAAAATTTTAGGAGCCCGGAACGGAACGGAAGGTTCCATTTTTGGGTCCAAATCTGCGTAGACTGAAGTACCGTCTGCCAGAACTTCCCACCGGGTTTGGAGTAGCAGACTAGGCGTGTCAGTCCTTTCACAAGGAGCAGTTTCAATGACCAAAATTTCAGAAGTCCACGGAAGGTTCCAGTTTTAAGTCCAAATTTGCGTACCGTCTGCCAGCATCTTCCCTTCGTGAACGAGGTGGCAGAAGCGGATTTCCTATACCCACGTGCCTTGAAGGAACTCTCACGGAGTTCTCAGCTCTCCGAAAGCAGTTGCGAATTCGGCGAATTTTTGCATTTTGAAATGGCCGCCATTTCTTAACCCCCCGGCAGACGCGTAGTTTTGAGAACATCTTGGTGACCTCTGCTTCGTTCCGCATTTTAAAATTCTCCACTCCAACTACCATTTTTTTCAGCTGGCTCCTGGGGCCTTATTCTCTAACGAAATAGAAACTTTGCTTTGGTAGAAACATTGAAATATCATTCTTGAAATTGAGAAAAATGAACGGAAACATAATTATGATTTTTGAAAAAAGCAATGATGAAAAAGTTAGTGAGTAAGGCCCCTGGACTATTTGCTATGGTAGAAACATTAAAATCTCATTCATGAAATTAAGAAAACTGAACGGAACAATAGATTTTTGAAAAAAGTTAGTGAATAAGGATGTTTACGGAATAAAAATGAGTTGTACATTGTATTGTGCAACCCATCAACCTCTAATTTGTCGTGCGTGTATGGGCCGCTTTAAAATTAGTAATTCTGTTCGATTATGTATTTTTATAGCCCTGAAGGATGCTAGTACCGTAGCGAAATGTAGGCTATAATAAAATTATTGAGGACCTCGACGGGTGTTTAGCTTTTCCTTCATATATTGATCCTAGGGAACATGAAATTTCGCGTCTAATTACTCTCGTGAATATTCAATTTTTTGGCTATTTCTCCCTGCGAATTTGAAGTTTCTACCTTTTATCCTCCGAAACTGGCAATGTCGAGGATAGTCAGCCCTAAAACTTTAATATGAAACTCACTATTACACGGCTTCACTATTCACCGAAACTTTGAATAGCCTTGTCCATGTAGCTCTGAACCTTTGATTTGTGGCTACTAATCCCCTGAAACATCAAACTCCATTTCTATGTATCCCTCCAAACATGGTCGTAGCCATATGGTGCAGGCATTTGCCCTACTTGAAAGTGGATTCTTGACGGGGCAGCGGCCGCGGGGGGGGGGGGGTAAGAGCCATCAAAAAGAAACAATCCTACAAAGGTCACCAAATTTTGGTCAACCATTTTCACGGGTCTGGGTCGCTAATAAACCTAATTCTCGAATTTCACTCCCTAAAACATCCATTTTGAGGACTTTTCTCTCGCCCAAAAAAAAAAAAAAATCGTGAGTCTGATTTACTGAAAACAAAATACTTAAAAAACGAAGAATTCGGAAGATCCCGTTACAAAAAGTTTTATTTTAGAAAAAAGGGACTAGTTTCGACAATTAGGTAGTCCTTTTCAACCTAAAAGACAAAGAAACAATTATATTCAAAGCATATCAACAAACATTTACAAATCTCATTCGCCTTACCTCTAGATCCCGGAAAACAAAAAACCCAATAAATAAATAAATAAATAAAAACAACAAAAGCCACAACAGAAGATGTCACATTGTTTTCTGAAATAAAACTTTTTGTGACGGGATCTTTTGAATTCTTCGTTTTTTAAGTATTTGGCACACCGTCACTCCTCCGGTCAACCCTCAACTTTTGTTTTGTTGGAAACCAAATTTCGTGGGTTTTGTTGGTATAAAACCATTTCGCGGGGTTGTCACATTATTCAAAAAACAGTTTAGTGGATTTTTGTCGTGAAATAATCATTTTTGCAGGTCTGGGCAAAAAAAATCAATCGTATTTCGCTCATCAAACAACCCACTTTGCTGATTTTTTTTATGAAAAGCTAATTATGCGTACTAATAAAAACCCATTTTCGTGGGCCTGGCTCATTAAAAACCCTACTTCGCGGGTTCCACACGTCTAAAAAACATTTTCGTCGAAATCGATTTCGTGGGATTTGGGGATTTTCGTTGCAGAGGGGTTTCCTCAATGGAAAACTATAATCACGAGGATTTTTCAGTCTTATAGACCATTGCACCGTAAACCGTTGCAATGGTTTCTTAGCTCGGTTTCTCTACATTTAGACTATTCGTACATTAAGGAATTCAGAAAGTCTGAAACTGACTTCCCACTAAAAAAATTATTAGTAAGTCACCACTATAGTTGCGAAAAAGCTGTCCATGAGCATAGTTATGGGCGTGGTGTCCCGTTAGTCGAAGTTCAGTGACTAAAGATGTGTGGGGAGGGGTTCTTCAATGTTATGTGAGCATGTTTTCCAATTTAAAATAAACATTATTTTTCCTCAGGTAACCACTTCGCCAAGGACGAGGATTTCAATCCAGTTGAATGGACTCACCCGAAAACCAGGCTCGACCGCCTTAAATATCGAGTATACAAGGATTTACATGAGCGAGGCTATTTCATTACCGACGGAACAAAATTCGGTGGGCATTTTCTCGTCTATCCTGGAGAGCCGTTGAAATTCCACGCTTTTTTCAACGTATTTTGTCGACTGTTTGACGATTCGATGGATCTGTCTTCCGTCGTCGTTCACGCTCGTCTTGGAACGTCGACGAAAAAAACTTTTGTCATTGCGAGTACGTCAGGTGACGCCGAGTCGAGTGAGTTGAGTTATTTCAGTTTCGAATGGACGGGAAAGACTTGACGTCGCACGATTATGATAGCGAGGAAATTAATAATTTACTAGGTACAACAGTTACTTTTCAACAAATAGAAGATCGAGAATTCCATCTTTTCTACAACTAATTTTTCACCATACTTTTCCGCTATTCTTGCATTCATTCTTGGGTGTGCCAAAATTATCAGGGAGTAATAGTAGTCATTTCTAAGCCCCTGACTGAACTTTCCAATAATATTCGGCAGTGAAACTTGAATTTGAAGACCTAAAATCGACTAAATCTCACAATTAGCCCCTCCCCCCTCTTCTCTTATCTCTCGGGTCAGAATCTTGTAATTTTGTCTACTGAAATTAACCTCGGCCCTAAATTCCTCAATATATGATTTTAAAACCTTCGAGGATCTCGATTTTGAGAATCGTCATTAACATTACGAGCCACGAAGTGTTGTTTTTTCTTGAGGGGGGGGGGCAAGCAATAACATAATTTTGTAACTTTATTTCTGCTTCTTCAAAGAAGCTACACATTTTTCGATGTATTCTATTACGCCTTCCACAAGTGTGTCCGCGTCATTACTGGTTTTAGCCACGATCGAGTCCATCATGATGCCAACATTACAACGACCGTTGAAAAAAGACATCGACATACCAAGACCTGTGCAAACAAAAAGTGCATATTGAGCGGTTGGTCGTTCGTTTCATAATCCACGCTAATTCGTTACAATTTTCAGTCATGTTCGGGTTCAAATATAGAGAACTCACGAATTCAAACCCATTCATAACCTCTTTGTTCGCAGGCCCTGGAAAATTACTGAATACACTCGTGTAATCGGTGCATTTATTCACCCATTTGGGTGTTGCCGTTGGAAAAAGTGCGGTCAATTGTTTCGGTAGGAAAAAATCGATTTGATAGAACGGTTTATTTTTGAACCTCTCGTACTGGGCGGCGATTTCGTTTTCCCTGTCTGTAGACTCTACCGGTATTCTAAGACCAATGGGAACGAATTCCTTTGCGCCATCCGGCCGATAGGGGAGTGCCAGGGTGATGTAAGGAATGGACTCGTTTCGTGATTTAAACAGTCGCTCCAGGGCGAAGGATAATGCTGAGAGAGCAATAACTGTTATTTGCCTCCCGGTGTGTCTCTTAATTTCTTTTAGCGCTTCAAAATCAATTTCTCCCCACCTGCCAAAAAGTAATCAAAAAATAATGGTGTCCTATTACGTCGATGACACTCTTACCCAATTTGTTTCTTCAGCGTTAGCTTCTGTGATTTCAGCGAATTTTCTTCCTTTGGCCTCAGGTACTGACCAATCGTATAAGTTGGCCCCATCAAGACGTACGGAGCGTACGTGAATGCCGTCGACAGAATTTTTTCAATTTTGGCGAACGGTTTTGGGAGGGTTTGTGACAATAGTTCGTCGCGTAGGGTAAAACCGTCTCCACCGGAGTGATGGACTCGACAAACTATCGGGTACACATTGCCTTCGATCGGATATTTGCTCACGTAAACCTCCCAAATACTAATGAAAAAATATTAGAAGAAAACACTGGCGATACATTCAATGGAATCTTACGCGTCGTTAGAAGGTTGTGTTTGAGCGATGTCGCTCAAAAATGATTTTATTTCCTCCCTGTTCTTACATTCGAAAAACCGCACTTGCTTTTCGTAGTTCACTGGTATTCTTTCCCAGTAACGAAATCCACACCATTCTGAAATTTTTACGTTCATTCTGGAAAAGTTTTTCTTTCCAACGGCGATAATTTCCTGTCGTAGTTCTAAAAAATAAGAAAAATAAAGGGAAAACAAATAAATGATGAAATCTTGAAAGCTCTCCGGTCCCTTCTCTTCCGCCAACCTTCACTCGACCCCAAGGTGGTTAAGTTTGCGTCTCCTACCACGCACAGGTAATTTAACGGCTCATCGTCCAGTCTTGTGTCGAAGAAAAGATCGTGAATGTCCAAAAGACTCACATAGTTAGTTTTTGTCAAAAGGAGATAAATGTGAACGATTTGACGTAAACAGATGACGACCAGTAATGAGAGCAGGTAGACCGGGGTGACTAGAACTCCGCAAATGATGACCAAGGGGTTGTTCTTGATGTATAAGCTCTAAAAAAGAATAACAAACCGATAATTACTTTAATTAAAAAAAGGAAAGGTGTAACGGGGGGGGGGGGCTCACTCAGTTTTCACACCTTTGAGACTACGCCTATTTTGACTCAGAAACTTGACATTCGGCCCATAACCTTCCACTTTATTAGGGCCCTAATACATTTTAGCATCGGCAATGAACAAGTTAGCCTCCCCCTCCCTCACCACAGTAACCGGCTATTTCATTCCCAGGGCAGAGTTGGACTATTCGACGCAACAAATTACAAATGCCGGTAGACGTTTATTCAGTCCGTAATAAAAGTACTTGCCTAATTTTTTTTTATTTTTATTCACTCATGACGTTATTTGATAGAAGCTATTGAGGAAGAGCAGGAAAAAGTAAAAAAATCGCGCGGGAAATATTTTTAATTAATTTTTAAAGTAATGAGTTTTGCGATGGAGGGGGTTTGAAAGAAGTGACGTCCCCGGTGCGTTATTTTTGGGTGAAGGGGCAAAGGAGAAGCTCATTCCACTAAATACAAGAGCGGGCGTGAGTCCATTCTTGCCCAAATAGGGCAAGAAAAAAATAGAAACGCTGCACACCAAAGCAAAACAGCGAAGCAATGAACGTGCAAGTTGTTGTAAACGGTAACGTTCTGGTTGCAGTGATTTAGTATGAGGGTTGAAGTGGTTGGGCAGATAGTTGGTAGGGATGGAATGGGGACGTGCCTGAGAGGGGTCGGTGGGCGGTTCTGACGTCACATCCACAACCCCCGTCTAAGTCTCAGCTGGTAATTCACGGACATTTTAAAATTCAATTAAAAATCACTGCCTGCACCTGTTGAGTTGCGGTTTTCACCATTCACTTTTGTTTCAGCACCACTCTCGACTGAGATCGAAACAAAAGTATAAAAAAGTTCATGCAAGTTCTCTAATGTCCGCTAAACAATGGTGGAGTGGTTCGTCTCGGCTCTATAAAGAACAATTTTATGTGTCTGGAAATCGTGAATTTCCGACATGTTGGTAAAAATAGCAAACGCTTTAAAATATAAAACAGTAGGTAAAGGGTTTTTTTAAAAAATAAAAAGTTTAAAACTAAACAGAAAAAACCCACCATTTTTGTCGAAATGCCTCGCCGACGCGACGTCTCTCTGATCCAAATCGAAGGACGCAAAAAATTATTCTAATGTGGAAGAACTGACAACTGACCTTTCAAAAATAATGTTTCTTTATGTGGGGAGGGGGGTTGGCAATAAGGTGAGGGAGGGATATAAAGATGCGTGTGTTGGGGGAGCGAGTCGTTATGAATTAATTAAACTAGAGGTTCCTCGTGTCGTTAATAGTTTCCTTGGTATGAATTGATTACTAAATCTGTTTACACGGGGGCTACTCCCTCATCGTTGATTTAAAAAAAAATGTTTAATGGCGAAACTGCTCGGTGAATCTAGGTATTAATTACGTGTTAATGCGTTCCCTTTGAATCAAGGCTGGTGGTGTGGTATTTTATGCATAAAAGTTGTTCAATATCGAATAGCGAGCGTATTTCGAAACAAAACCGTGTAGCTACAGTGTAGTCTGTGTAGTGAACATAAGTGGGAGGTGGTTGGTAGGGATAGGGTTGGATGTGTACTGTGGTAACTTCACACGGTTAATAGTCTAATCTAATTTCGTAATTTCCAAAAATCAGGACCTCGTAAGCTCGGATTGCGAGAGTTGATCCTAATTGAGTGTAAACACACCCGAAAGAGCTCCCTGACACATATGATTTGTAGCGCAAGAAGTGTCCGACATCACATTTGTATTCAGAGTGGAAGGACTTTCGGACTTTCTCTCTGAGAGATGAGTTTTATTGCATGCCACTTGAACGTGTTTGTGATGTTTGTGACACTTGTGTGATATGAGTGAGTGGTCTGGATACAAAATTTCTAATTTCGTGCCCGATACATAGTTAGTTTCTTGGTGACGTCATTTGACAGCTTACAAAATGGGCATGTTTCTACAATAGCGTAACAATATCCGACCCACTAGCGAAATTCATCTCTGAAAGATACACGAAAATTCAATGTCACACTTTTTCGTTTTTTCAAAAAATAAGCGTACAGACGATTGTAGCGTGTTATTATTAGGGTTTCTAAAGTTAAATTTTGCGCTCTTTTCAGAAATGTGATTCATTGTGTTCTATATTGAATGGTTCGTCCGTTAAGTCCGCTTTTTGTGAGAAATAGGTGGTTTGGCTTAAAAAACACAAAATTCTCTGAAACGAAGCGTTTGCGACCCTATGTCCACATAGTAATTTTGGTTCGCCCTACTTAGTTGGACATGTGCAAGTATTTCCGGATCCTCTTGAAACACCCTCTATACATTGGCTTCTTGGGACTCAATTACATTTGTATGCCCGAAGATAAGAGTCAGGTGAAGTGTTTTTGTCGAAAAATGGTGATTTTTGTACCGAAACGTGAGTTTCTATAGTCTGTTCAGTTAGTGATGGACTCACGAACGGGTTGCTTCTTTTCGATAGTTCGATTTTTTCACTCCCATCAAAAATATTTAAAGACCTCAACAAAAAAACTTTTACTATGGGCACTATGGTCTATGATTACGTATAGACGCAACACAGTGATCATTTCATTAAGGCCCGTTCATAAGCTCTATGTTTGCGTTTTGTGGACCAAACCAAAGAGATTCATTCCCTCGAAAAATGAAGTATTTTGATAGGTTGCATAGACACTATACAACGAAAACATAGAGCTTGTGAACGGGCCTTTATAAAATTATTCCCGGTGAGTTATTTTTAGGAGAAATGACAAATGGGAAGCTCATTCCACTAAATTCAAGGGCGGGCGTGAGTCCATTCCTAAGTGGACAGACTATACGAGGAAAAATACCCGATTTGAAGGGCTAACTTAACAATTTCCATCAAGTCTATAGGATCTACAGTCAAGTTCAGTCAGCGTATTTTTGTTTTTTTGTTTCCAAAGAAGGCGTGCCCCGGAAATCAGTTAATATAGTCAGTTTCTGGTCGCTATTAGTAAAAATGCAAACTCATCAAAAGAATAAAACAATACCCGCACGTAGGCAAAAAAGTTTAAAACTAAACAGAAAAACCCACCATTTTTGTCGAAATGCCTTGCCGACGCGACGTCTCCCTGATCTAAATCGAAGGACGCAAAAAATTATTCTAAAGTGGAAGAACTGGCCTTTCAAAAACCAAGTTTCTGAAGTTAGCAGAGAGGGGGTTGGCAAAAGGGTGAGGGAGGATATAAAGATGCGTGTGTTCGGAGAGCGAGTCGTTATGAATTAATTAATAATAGCTGCACTGGGAAAAAAAAGAGGCACTTTCTCGGTTAATTTTAACCGAGAAATCTCGGTAAAATGTTTGCAACCGTCACGAGTCTGTAATGTCAACCGACAAGCTTCATACGGTTGAATGCACGTCTTGACTCGGTTAACGCATGTTGTCGGTAAAATGTTTGCAACCGTCATGAGTTGGTAAAGTCTACCGACAAGCTTGATACGGTTAAATGCACTCGGTTAGCGCATATTGTCGGTAAAATGTTTGCAACCGAGTCTGACGGTCAAGCCACAAACACGGTTAAACACATGATCCCAGTCAGTTGAGACATATCTGTTGAATGAACCGTCACTAGACGGTTAACTCTAACCGTTACTTTACGGTAGATTCTTCCGACCCACAACTCCCTTGTCTGTTACAGCAACTGTCTAACATCGGTGAAAGCTGACCGTATACTCGGTAATCACAGCCGTGTCAGGCGGTTAGTCCAACAGTGTGTTTACGGTAGTGGCGAACCGAATTCTGGATATTATACGGTAGCATCAGCAGAAAAAAAACGGTAAAATTCTACTGTCATGACGGTTGCATCAACGGTTACTCAACGGTAAAACAGGTATCTCTACTCGGTTAAGAAACGCCGTCTTGAGTCTGGTGTCAACCGTGACATAACGGTACATGCTACCGTTGGCATACGGTGGAATATACCGTTATATCACAGTTAAAACAGGTGTCTCACCTCGGTTAAGAGGTACCGTCTTGAGTCTGGTGTCAACCGTGAAATAACGGTATATACTACCGTCGGCATACGGTAGAATATACCGTTTCTACTGTGGTACAAACGGTAATTTTTCACCGACTTTCTCGTACGTGCTTCCACTTTTCACGGTTAGCCTTACTGATTCTTTACGGCCAAATTTGCCGCAAAAAATGGTTGAGCCGAGCGTCAGAGGTAAACCGCAGATTAAATTTCCATTTCAAATCCTGATTTCTCTCGACGCTCGGTTCAGCCTTTCTTGTGGCCCGTTTGAGACCCTAAAAAAAATTTGAGTTACCGTGAAAGTGAGTGTTCTGAAATTCTGTTATTGGTAAAAAAAGATTAAAATTGGAAATAGGATGAACGTAAATTTTAGTTCACATGCGAAGAAGTCGTGAAAGAAGAAACACGAAATATATTCAAACATAGTACAAAACAATAAGTAGAAAATTCACCACCGTCATTGAATTCTGCTTTACCGTCACTTCGCTCGGTTTTACCGTCATTCAACTCGACTTCACCGTCATTGAATTCTGCTTTACCGTCACATCGCTCGGTTTTACCGTCATTCATCTCGGTAACACGACCGCTCAACTCGGCTTTACCGTCATTCAACTCGGTAACATGGTCGCTCAACTCGGTTTCACCGTCATTCAATCGTGTAGTCGCTCAGCTTCCACTCTTGCAAAAGAGTTTTAACATCTTCATCCATTTCGGAGTCACAAGTTCTTGTTTCAACACGACTCAAATCACTTCACGAAAAAAAAAAAACAAAAAAAAAAAACTCTTTCACTGACTACAGTGACTGAAACAACTTCAGCAGGCGAGGACTAAATAATGAGAAGTGCGAAGTTACTGGGAGCAGTGAGGAAGGCAGACCTTGCGCGTTTTCTGCAGGTGCCGCTAAAAACAAAGAGAGGGAGTGCTTCAACCGATAGAGCACCCTGAATCAACAGAATTTTGACGGTTAAGGGTTGCCTTACTGAACCGTCTACTTAGTTGTTGCATCTAGCTACGAGTGCGTGAAGTCGGTTAAAAACTGCTTGTCTAAGACTGCCAGAACAGGAGAGTTTTATAGGATGATGAAATGGGGGAGGGGACCTCTTGGGTAACGTTATATCTATATGTATCTGAATGCTTTCATTAAATAAAAATAAATACTAGGCTACCGATGGGAGCATTGAGTTTGATTCTATTTACATTTTTTGTGTGTGTTCTTCATCGAAAAATATCCCGCTTTCTTTGATTGTGACCTGGGACCCAGGGCAATTTGCGAAAGTTGCAAGATCCGGAAGTTTTAGAAAATGAAAATTTCGTTTCATCGGTTTTATCGTCCGCCTACACAGTACAACGTCAGTACATTTGATATTAGTGGCCATGGAGCCGGGTTCACCGTCATTCAACTCTGCTTTACAGTTACTAAACTCGGTAACGCCGTCATTAAACTCTGTTACATCGCCATATTCAACTCGATTTCACCATCATTGAATTCTGCTTTACCGTCAATACGCTCGGTTTTACCGTCATTCATCTCGGTAACACGACCGTTCAACTCGGCTTTACCGTCATTCAACTCGGTAACATGGTCGCTCAACTCGGTTTCACCGTCATTCTACTCGACTTCACCGTCATTGAATTCTGCTTTACCGTCACTTCGCTCGGTTTTACCGTCATTCATCTCGGTAACACGACCGTTCAACTCTGCTTTACCGTCATTCAACTCGGTAACATGGTCGCTCAACTCGGTTTCACCGTCATTCAACTCGGTTTCTCCATCATTCCAACTTGATTTCACCGTCATTCAACTCGGTTCTACCGTCGTCCAACTCTATTTTACCTTCATTCAGGTCGGTAATACGGTCGTTCAACTCGGTTTTACCATCATTCAGCTCGATTTCACCGTCATTGAATTCTGCTTTACCGTCACTTCGCTCGGTTTTACTGTCATTCAACACGGTAACATGGTCGCTCAACTCGGTTTCACCGTCATTCAACTAGGTTTCTCCATCATTCCAACTTGATTTCACCGTCATTCAACTCGGTTTTACTGTCATTCAACTCGGTTTTACCGTCTTCCAACTCTGTTTTACCTTCATTCAGGTCGGTAATACGGTCGTTCAATTCGGTTTTACCGTCATTCAGCTCGATTTCACCGTCATTGAATTCTGTTTTACCGTCTCTCAACTCGGTTTTACCGTTATTAAACTCGGTTACACGGTCATTCACCTCGGTTTTACAGTTATTCACACCGGCTGGGTGACAAGTTTTCAGCTCAACCGACTTTGTTTGTACGGTTAAGCACGTGAAAGTGTAGAAAAGTCTGTTAAATACACGGTAAAAGAGTCTTTTTGACGGTTGTTTGCACTCTTAACCGAACAAATAACTGTTGGAGCCGTCTTTAACAGAATGACGTTTATTTTTCACGGTTAAGTTTAACCGTTTCAACCCGTTTTAACCGTTTAACTGTTTCAACCGAGTTCCGGAACCGACTCTTTTTCCCAGTGTGGTATACTGAAGAGCTTGAAGCCCTCCGAGAAGAGATCGGAAGGCTGTGCCAACTATTGAAAAATTCTCCCACCGAAGAAAATAAAGCCCAGCTAAAAAGACTACGTAACCAGTACAAGGAGGAAATCAGCAAAGGAAAAATTCGGTTTAATGACAAAATAGTTCAGGAGGGGGAATAACATCTAAGTCGAAAAGTTTGGTAAGTGGTAGACAAAAAGAAGGCGCAATCATCAAAGACCGCGCCGGAATCGGGGATCACGGCAGACGAATTCAACTTTTTTTTAAATGGCGTCGGAGAAAATACAAGCTCAAATAAATCAACAGATTCCACCTTGGCGCATAGCTTCTAAGTAGAAAATCAAAATGTTCAAAACCGGTCCTGCACCTAAAATAAAGCTGTGGAGAGACAAACAATTTTTGATCATTTCACTGAAAATCAAAATACGTTAGAAGTATTAGAAGGTATTTTTTTTTTTTTTTTCGGGGGCGCCGGGTTTTTGAACCCGGCAGGCGCCTAAGCCTCACTTGGGCTCCTACGCCATACCCAGATCTAACTGTGCACTTCACATCCGTACTACGCGGGCGTTTCGGTCGGTGCGCGGTTTGTTGAACGCACACCGCCGGGAACGCCCACACGAAGCCGAGTGTGCCGTGTCACAGCTCGCCGCAGCCTTATAGTGTAATGGGCAATGGCTGGATTCGAACCCAGGCCCACTGGGTTGTGAAGCTAGCATTGTATCCATTACACCATCGAGGCGCGCTCCAGTATTAGAAGGTATAACGCTGCCTGAATTGGCTGGTGTAGTTAAGTCCCTGAAAAACAGAAGAGCGTGTGATTACTACGGGATCAACGCGCGAATCGTTAAGGTTACTGCGGACAGTCACCTTCCACCGTTAATCTCCCTAATAAATAATAGTCTAGAACAGGGGCGGATCCAGGTCTGAATCCTAGGGGGGGTAATGCCGATGACCCTCCCCCCTCTCCCTTTACATCAAACACCCTCATGTTACATCATTCCATCGCTTCCAAAATTCATAAAATATTGGGTTGATGTTTCAAGACAAATGAGGATGTGTAGTACCCATGCCGAATTAGTCCTGCCACATTATTCTTTTCCCCTGCAAATTAACGGTTACCGACGCTAGGGACCTAGTGGAGTCCCAGAACACCAAAACGCCAAGTTTAACGCATAAATTATCGTTTTCTGGAGGCAAAATGGTCAGTTTTTTTATATAAAATCTAGAATAGAAGGCTTCAAAATTTTCAACCGAGGTGGAGCTAGGGGCTTGAAAAAGTTGGGTAGGCTAATGGAATGAAGGTTGATGGGCAGAAATCAAGCTCACAGAGCATAGATTGGTCGGAAACAGGTGATTTTAAGCCTTTCACCCATTTTAGAAAAAAAGGCCCGTAAGTTTGTAGCGCGCTCCGCATTGGTCGTGGAAAACCAATGTGCTTATTCACATGAATGTATTGGTGTAGGAAATTTAATGACCCTAAATGTTTTGTACGAGAAGGGTTTCCTCTATAAAGCCTCTCGTTTTGGGGGATATTTATAGAAAAAACTGATAAAATGACCCAAAAATCGCGGTTTTTGGGCAGCCAAAAATTGTGCCTAGTGTTTCAAAGTATTAATTTTTTATGTCGAAAACTTTCTACTTATACATACAGGTTGGATGCGAATAAGTGTAGAAAAAAAAATTGATGAAATTAGACCTCATTTGCAGTCGAAAACGCTAAATACACTATGGTAGTGGTACGAAAATCAAAATCCATCGAGATATGATTTTTCTAACATCTTTTTAGGATAACATCTCTTTCCCTAAATAAATGCGAGTAACTCGCTTTGTAGCAGACTTTCTGCCACCCTGACAGACCCTGTCAGTACCGTGACAGAAAGTCAGGAATAGCAATTTTCGACATAAAATAACTATTTTCTGTCGCCTCAACACCTTCTTAAGATTGTACGATATGGGGATTTTTAATTTTCCATAAAATTCAACCCCCACTTGATCATACTAAATCTGACTAGATAATGAATAATAGGCCGTAGGTGTGGAAGCAATGATCCAAATCAAAAGGAAAAATAAGTCCTCTCCCACTGTTGATCAACAGAGCCTATCGACTTTCCATGGATCAGAGAAACTTCTCCAACGTGTCCCATTCAAAATTACTCATGAGCGTTTGTTTAATTAATTGGCAATTTTCCAGCAAAAATGACAATGTTTTTTAAAGAAGAAAAATGTAACTTTTCTCTTCAAAATCGCTTGTTTTGACCTGCAAAATTCAAACAATCCTTGCGAATTTCAACATGCTAAACGTCCTGAAAACCTCATCGTCAGTGGGCCTTTGAATGGAACTGACTGCCCACCGAACGAACGCCCACCAAAGTATCAAAAAATGTCGCCCCAGCAGCTGGCTGTCAAATAGAGTGCATTTACTACACCGAATTTCCACGTTTTTAGTTAATTTGCTATTATTCGACAAAAATTACCACTCAGTGTGATTCTCTTCTTTTATTTCCGCACAATAATGCCTAATTTACTAATAACGTCGAAATTCGTATATTAGTAGTGAAATCCACTCTATTCGACAGCCAGCTGCCGGAGCGATATCTTTCGATGCTTTGGTGAGCCTTCACATCCAGTTCCATTCAAAGGACCGCTTCAAATGAGGCTTTAAGGCCCGTTCACAAGCTCTATGTTTACGTTCTGTGTGGAGTCTATGCAACCAAACAAATTTATTCCCTCGAATGATGAATAGGTTGCATGGACACCACACGACGAAAGCATAGAGATTGTGAACAGGGTCTTACGATTTTTAGCACGCTAAAAACCGCAAGGATCGTTTGAATTTTACTGGTTAAACCACTGGTTTTGAAGAGCACTCTTTTTCCCCAAAAATGGTCATTTCTGCCAAAAAATCGCTAATTATTATTTTTTTAATTGCTATAAAAGAAAATGAGTCATTTTCATGAGTTTTCCACCAAAATTTCCCCGCCAGAAGGGCCCCACTTCAGAAGCGCCGAAAACCCGAGTTTTTTTGCCTGTAACTCGAAAAGTAGTACGCGTTCTATGGAAATTTCCCGTAAAACTGGGTTTTCCTATAGCGGCGCAAAACGCTTAGCGAGCGCAGCGCATTTTACATTCATTCCTAGTTACATCTTCACTTTTCGACTGGGAAACAATTTAAATGACGCTGCGTTGAGCGTTTTGCGCTGCTAGGAAAATCTAGCTTTAAGACATTGTAGAGCACTGAATTTCCTTTAGAATTCAAACAACCATCTACATGTATAGACCAGCAGTCAGGTAACTTGTTAGTGACACAATTCCAAAGTTAATGACATTTTGGGGTGTGATTCAGGGTGTATAAGGATGTCTCATGAGTTTTCCACCTAAATTTCATGGTGGAAACATCTTGGAGAGGTAATCTACCCTGCAAAAAGGTAAGGTGTATTTGATTTTCTTCGAAAACCGGACGAACGTATTCATCGGTCTAATAGGTACCAAAAAAGTGCAGCTCTTTACATTAATGATACATTTCTCAACATGAAAAGACTTCTGCACGATCTCGTTCATGAAGATTCACTTTATGAAAAGGTGAGGCTACGAAATTGGCATTGCTGGGGAGGGGGTAGCATTTGTATGAGAGAATCGACAGATAAGATTGCCAACCACTGCTTGTCCTCAGGAAATCGTCGTGATGTTCTCTCTATCTTTTTTAAAAAATTAACTTTTCTGAAATCCTGGGGGGGGTAGTTACCCCCATTACCCCCCCTGTGGATCCGCCCCTGGTCTAGAACAAGGGGTATTCCCTGAGGCTCTAAAGATTGCAGTAGTGGTACCAGTTCATAAAAAAAGAGACGCGCATGTTTTAACTAATTATAAGCCAGTATCATTACTTCCTTTATTCAGTAAGATAATGGAAAAGGTAATAAACAGGACGTCGGTTAAATATTATGAGACTAACAATTCAATTACTACACAGCAGTTTGGATTTAGAGAAAAAAACACCGCGACAATGACCATTAATAATTTGGTGCAATATGTTACCAAGTGTTTTGAGTCTCATCAATATTATAAAGCCAAGTTCTTGGACATCAGCTAAGTCTCTGACTGCTTGTATCACCGTTTGATGATCGAGAAATTAAAATTGTATAACGTAAATGGAAAGGCACTTCGAATGATTGATAACTTTCTGTCAAATAGGTATCAAACGGTGAAATTTAAAACAGCTACTCTAAATTCCTAGCATGTTAGAGAGGTGTTCTGCAAGGGTCAATTCTGGGACCGCTGATGTATATAATACATATACGTGAATGACTTACCGCTAGAAATTAAGGATCTACATTTTATAACTTTCGTAGCTGATTGTAGTGAACAAGGTCTTATGGACATGCAGAAATGGTTTACCTCAAATTCGCTTAAAATAAATGCGGATAAATCGGTGGACGTGTGGTTTGGAGTCTTGCGAGAGAAGTTGAATGCACAAAATATGTCAAATTCCTAGGGGTCCATATCGACCCGTAGTTAAACTGCGGGTTTTAACGGGGATTGTGAAGAACTAGTCAAGAAACTGAGCACATCTTATTGAGGAGCCTGAAAAACAATGTGTCAGAAAAAATCATGTTGGAAGTGTACCATGCATGCTTTCATAGTATTATAACTTACGCATTGTTAGTATGGGGCCATTGTCCGTCAGCGAAAAATGTATTTAGGTTGGAACGAAAGGCCATTAGAATAATAAGCAAGAAAGGCTTTCGTGAGGATTGTCGTCAGGAATTCACTAAGCACAAAATCTTGACCTTACTGGGTGCATCCATCCTAGACTGTTTGATGTATGTAAAACAAAATTTCAAATTGTTTCACTTAAATAAGGGGATCCAAGAGCACGACATAAGGAATAAAGAAAACTTGCATTCGATGTTCAATAGACGTAACGTGAGCAGAAATTATGAGACCTACTGGAGGATTAAATTTTATAATAAGCTACCAAGCGAAATAAAAAAAACTAGATGTAAAGACATTTAAGAGAGTTATAGTTGACATATTTGTACGTGATCCCTGCTATAGTTTGGCAGATTTTTTGACTATGTAATTTGCTTTTATGCGAACTTACAATGAAAACTAACAAAAAAAAAAAAAAAATTAAACTAGAGGTTCCTCGTGTCGTTAATAGTTTCACGTGCGTTCCCTTTGAATCAAGGCTGGGGGTGTGGATATACATCCTGTATTATTGGCCGAATTGTCAGTTGAACCTAAAAATATATTTAAAGAATGAACAGTCTTGATATTTTTAATAAGATCGCTTAAACTACGATAAAATCCTCAAGTTCAACAGTTTTCTCCTTATGTGTAAGTCTTCACAGGGCGGTTATAACCGGAAAATTGAGCACTTGAGGCAGGATTACTGGCGTTTCTCATGATTATTCCACTGATTCAGCTCTCTGGCTGTTCCCTCTGTTCTTTTTTCCTTCGTTTTTATTCGCCACCTGCGTTCAATTCTGCTGTATCCGCCCATGGTTCTATATGTATCTATGTATGTGTTGGCAGTATACTGCAATTCTCGAATTTTATTCAACAGGCTTTTATTTAATATTTTCGTCAGCAAGGTCTAGATCCGCCACTGCGTAAAGGCGTGGAGATGAGTTGCAGAAGAAGCAAGAAGCAATACAATGCTCGCCGGGTGTGGTGGGAGTCTGGAAGGATCGGCCTGAGTTTTACCTTTGAAAAGGGGACAGTATTCTTATTTTCTTCTTGAATTGCCCCCTCTCGATCCAGTGGCGTAGGTAGGAATTTGTCCTGGCGGTTGAAATCTCGTAAGGGTGAGGGGAGGGGGGTAATTTCGTATTTTAGTCATCATTCCACCCAGCCAGCACACTCTTGAATCTGGACATCTTGCTGGCCTCATCATAGCCTCAATCTCTCAGTTAAGGGCGATTTTTGGGCTCTACCCGCAAATTAGCGCTTTTCTCAATTTTGGCCGAGTGTATCGTTCTTCTCAATTTCAGCCGCAGATTAGCGGTTTTGCCCCACCCCCTCCCATAGCCATGAATTTGCGCATTTTCTCAACTTTAGCAGCAAAGTATCGTTTTTATACTGTGAGCGATGTTTCTTAATTATCCATGAGTTGTGGCATTTTCCTCAATTTTAGCAGCATATTACCGATTTTTTAAATTTTTTTACCAGGGGATTATAATTTTTTTCAGTTTTAGCTAGGAGTTAACGTTTTTCTTAAGTGTTTTCCTCAATATTAGCCGCAAAATAGGGGGACTTTTCACGAATTAGGATTTTTTTGGTTCACCATACGCAATGCATGAGCGATTTTTCTCAGTTTACTCGCGAATTAGCGGTTTCTTCACCAATTTCGTAAATTGGCGCTTTTTTTCAATTACAGTCCGAAAAGTTGCCTTCAGAATCCGCAAATTGGAGTATACATATTCAGTTTTCGCCGCAAATTAGAATTTTTCTCAATTTCAACTGCGAATTAGAGCTTTTTTTAAATTTTATCGGTGACGCGTCGTCGTAGCGTTTCAAACTGTGAATTAGCGAATTTTCTCAATTTCCGCCACAAATTGGCGTTTGGCGCTGTAAAATGGCGATTTTTTTCCATTTTTAGCCGCGAATTAGCAATTTCCTCAATTTTTAGGCTTAAAATTAACCTTTCTCTTAATTTTGACGCTGATTATTTCATTTTCTAAATATTACCTGCAAATCAGCTGTTTTTCACATTTTACCATCGCATTAGCAGTTTTGTATAACTTTTATAGGTATAGATTATTGCTTCACGGCAGTTCTAGCCGTGATTTAGCGTATTTTTCAACATTATACTATAGCCATGCACGACTTTGCCATTTTTCTGAATTTTAGCCACAATAATGCCTTCAGAAGGTGCGAATTTAAGTTATAAATGTAAATTTTTTTTGTTCAAACCTTTTTCAAACCAAAAAATTTACGTCTATCCTTCCATTTCTGTCAAAAAATCATCATTTTTAAATTATAAATTTCACGACACTTAATGCAAGAATTAGTGATGTTTATCAATTTTAGCAGCGAATTTTCGCTTTTTCTAAATTTTAGCAGCTTGGTAGCGTTTCCAACCTGTGCATTACCTACCGAGTTTTGTCAATTTTTTCCAAGAATTGGCGTTTGACTCAATTTAAAATGCAAATTAGCAATTTTTTCTATTTTTAACTGAGAATTAGCACTTTTCCCCAATTTGAACTGAAAATTAACGTTTTTCTTAATTTTGGCTGCGCTAATTGGTGATTTTTTCAATTTTTGCCGCGAATTAGTGATTTTCTTCATTTTGCAAACGTGAATTAACATTTTTCCACAACTTTATATCAGCAAATTGCAGATTAGCGATTTTTCCCCATTTCAGCTGTGAAATAGCGTTTTCACATAGCGTTTTCATGCTAATTCAGCATCCTATTCCGTTTTTCATACGCGAATGGGCGATTTTACGCTATTTAAGTTGTGAATTTGCCATTTTTGTCCAATTTAACCTGAAAGCGTCTTTTATTTGTCAATATTATAGCGTGTTTTCTCAACTTTAACCGCGGAGTTTCCCCAAATACAACACTTTTGCGTTGATTTCTACAATTTATTCGTTAGTACCGCGAATCAGCGATTTTTTTCTTAATTTTAGTATGGAAGTTCCATCGCGAGACCATGAATCAATGCTTTTTAGCAGCTGTAGCCACGAATATTACCGATTTTTGTCTGATAGATGGCCAGGGGCGAACCCCTCCCCAGGCGCGGATCCAGAGGGGGGGCGCGCAGGGCGCGCGCCCCCCCCTTGGGTCTGGTAAAAAAAAAATTTTTTTCGCTATGAGAAGATTAACGTGAAAAATAATAATTATGTAATAAATTATTGTAATAATCATTGTTCCTCGTGGGTAAACAATGAATATCACTCGATAGCACGAATAAGCAAAACCATGGTTTATTTTTATTTTTATTTTCTGAAAGTTTGGCCAAATACAAGCGTTGTGAGGTGTGGCAGTTCTAATTTACTCATCGCCAATCAGTCAGTGGGCGCGCACCCGGCCATGCCGAATCAGAAGCGCTAAAAGCCACGAATGGCTTTATACGCTATAATTTACTTATCATTCAAACCCCTAGATTTTTTTTGTTTTTTTCAAGTAGGTGATTCGAAATTCCCGGTTTTCCGCTCAAAGTTATTGGTTGTTTGGAGAATAAGCGAAGCCAGGCCCAAACATTCTTTGCATTAATTTTTGAAGACGCAATGAGAATCATGAATGACCTTGATGTGCCACTACGTCAGCCGCGGCTTGCTTCCTGTCAAACCATTAGGGAAAACTATGCAGTTACGCCATCTGATCCGTCTGCTTACTGGAGGAAAAGTATTTACATTCCAGTCTTGGACTACGTTATTGCCGACATGAAGATCCGTTTCAGCAAAGAGACCATAAATTGTTTCAGCTTAAATTTCTTAATGCCACGAAATTTCGTTAATATTGAAGACCCTCCGACGTTGAAAGAGAAGCTGCTGCCTATATGTGCCAAGTATCACCCATTACTTGAATTCACCGATTCAACAGACTTTTCAACGAAATGATATTAGCTCAAGACATTTCAAAGAAAACTCTGAGTTTACCGGGAAAAATGTGCCCATGAAATTTTCGAACTCTTGGATGGAAATTCGTTCCCCATTTTGAAGTCACTACTGCACATACTGGCCACATTACCTGTGTCAGTAGCAACAGCAGAGTGCAGCTTTTCTTCATTGAGAAGAATAAAAACATGGCTTCGTTCCAGAATGAGTGAGGAACGTCTCAATTCTCTCGCCCTCCTAAATATTCATCGGGACATCAACATCGACCCAGAAGCTGTCAGCTCACACGAGTTGCCAAATCAAAACGAAGAAGATTAGACGCTTCCTTTCAGTTATTTTCTGCCATCGTTGAGGCTGTGAACCGTGCTGTTTTGTATTTTTAATTAAAATGTTTCACTGGCTCTGTTTTTAAGACGTGGTACGTTTCCACAGCTAAGGCGCGTCTACATAAGACGCAAGAATCCGTGGGCAGTACCCAAGAAAAAAATACACAACACATGGCTTAACAGTATTTCTGATCGTTGCTATTGACTACTGCACTGCGTTCTGGGTTCTGTAATGCGTCCTGTCCACGCGTTCTTGCATCTTATGTAGATGGGCCTTAAGAGTATAATATATACTAACTACATACATATACACACTTTGGGGTGGGACCTCTGCACCTTTTTGAATGCGCCCCCCCTTTGGAAAAATCCTGGATCCGCGCCTGCCCCTCCCCCCTTACCTTGGTACACTACTGCGTTGGCTCTGAAGTCCAAGGAAAAAGCTGGACGTACTCGGACCATTTCGGGCTGCTTCAAGTCCAGAAAATCTGCGAAATCTAATTTCAACGTGAAACGCTCATTTTTGGAGATTTTATGGGGCTCTTCGTTATGGTACTAGTGCTTTTTCGTTCGTATACTTGTAGCTCTGGGGGGGGGGGAATCCATCCCCCATATCCCCCATTACCTACGCCCCTGCCTCCACCATGAGACTAAATTAACCCTTTTTAAACCCAAGCATTCCGCGGACAAGCGTAATTTGACATAAAACGTACGTCGCGTTTCATTTATGGGTCGGCTATTGACCGCAACACACCCAGGGCTTGTAACATTTCTTCACTACGGGTCGCCTCCCACGAGAAGTCTTCTGCCCGCGATGCACCGATGAAGAAACTTAGTTACTTGCCCGAAAAATCAATTGTAGGTACTACTTTTAGTACTTGACTCCTCATCTTTGGGTAATTAAGTAATATGACAATCAAAATAATTAATTCCTTTTCATTAAAGAACCTTCGTACGCGGACCTCGCGCTCTCGAGCCGATAGAAAACCTCGAAACCAACGACAATACGAAACACTCAATGCGGTACCCTGCAGTTTAACAAGTGTTTCCCCGTAGGTAATTGAAAAGCGGGATGATATATCGTGGTGCTAATTAAATTTTGAGGGACACCCCAAAACATTTGGACGGGACGCTCGGGAGGTCGGGACATCTCCGATTTTGGGAAATGCCCCGCAAAAACGGGACGGAATATAGCATCCCTAATATAGCTATCAATATTGCATTTTACTTCTTGTAATTAAATTACGAAATTTAATTACATTAAATTAAAGTACTGCTCGGCCCTTTGCTAAAGGTTCTTAGCCTTATCGTTGGGTACTGTCGAAACTCGTGTGCCCCCCCCCCCCCCCGATCATCATAAGCACATGCACATCAGCCAACACAGACCGACGATCTGGACCCGGCCGATCTTTCAGGCTGGCCGTACACCTGAAACCGTTAATAAAAACGCACGGTCTCCTTCGGGCGATCTTTTGACTCGACCACAGAGGGACCGACCACTCCCTATCCTCAAGCCCTCAAAGGTATGACGTGAGCCCTGCAAACGCCAAAGCATCTGGAATCGGCACGTGTGTCGAGCATCAAATCATAGTTATTCAGCCCGAAAAATACGATTTCTTGGTATATTCCTTCCCCTCTCCCCAGAAAATCACTTAAAATGGGCATTATTCGAGCCGCAGCTGCATCTGCATGAGCCAGCCCTTTTACCACTACCAAAAAAACCCTAAAGTGACGTCACATTTTTAAACATTCACTGCGCTGCCCGCATACAATTCTCTTTCTTTTCGCGCTCGTCCTGCTGCGTCGAGCTCATTATCAAAACTTTTTTTTTTTACTAACCAAGAGACCAAGACCGTGTTTCCCGTAATTTGTTCAATCGTTCAGTGATAAATCTTACAAATATGCATCTCTTTGTGTTGTTTTACGTTCAATAAGGCTCCAAGGCTGCTCAAAAATTGTGTGCCTGTGTATGTTTTGTTTTCTATCGATTTGGTTTCGTGTGGTGAGGAATACCAAGAGTGCTGTAGCCCCGCGTTTCTCAAGGTCGTCCAACATGGCGTTGTCTTGTTTATGAGAAAATGTACAGAAAAAAACCTCGGATAAAAGTGTTATTTTGAAACGAATTTGCCGTATTGTAACTTCTTTAAAAAATGTACTGCGATCACCGGTGATCAAGTTCCGTTCGCGTCAAGTCTGCGAGGCACCAAAAAAGCGCCGAGGTGATTTGATTTTCACCACATTTTCCTGGGTCACTTCCTCGATTGAAATAAGCCTCAGCATCGTGTCTCTCAGCTTTAGTTTTCTCTTTGACGTTTTTATTTTCATTTTTGTTATTTACGCTGACTTTTCCAGGTCCCCCCTCCCGCCAGTTTTTCCGCTGTTTGCCTTTCTTGGCTGGAGGTTCGGTGGTTGGGGACCGTCCATCACAGTGGATAACCGGAGTTTCAAAGGTGCATTAAATTTCGTTATCTTCATTGTCATTTTCCTTCGAAGTTGCTTAGATGCACCCAGTAAACCCTCCCGACGTTGTTTTTACTTTGATTGTATGAAAAATTGGTCATTTCCGGGTTGATTTTGTAATGTAAAAGTTTTGTGCCTTGTTTTATTTTGATAACCGTAACCTTCAGGTTTCCACTCTTCCACCTTTGGCTGAGAATAAACATTTTATTATTCAATTCCTTTCATTACTGCTTTTATTTATTTATCGCGATGAAACTCTTGACTGACCAGTGAGGACCTTTTATCGGTGTATTTTTTCCAGTAAACAGCTGCCCCGTAAGTTTACTGTAACTATGGCCAACACCATCGTGTCCGATCCTCCTACAGATGACAAGGATGATGCTCTCGTAATTATGGTCAACGCTGACGGAACCATCACAGTTGACCAAGAGACTCTTCAGCGTCTTATCGGTTGTTTACTATGTAGTTTTCAACTAGTGTGTTTGTGTCTAAAATGTTTTTCTTTCATTCAGCGAGCCAACACCCGACCAATGTGAGTGTTGTCCGCGTCGACGGTGGATCGGATGCCGACGACGATGGAGAGTCGCACGTTAATTTAACCGTCGAAGGGTATTTCAACCAGCAAAGGGAAGAGTCGCCTCCTCCGCTGAACGATTTGAGTCATGGTGAGTCCTCCATTTCTAAGGGGTTTGAGTGAGGGGTACTGCTCATATACAGTTAGAAGCGTTAAATGGATGTTATGGTTATGTATAATCGGAGGATGATATCAGGGGATCATGTCTAATGTGGCGTGATGTTTGAGTTCCGTGACCTGGCCTGTTTCAGGAACCAGAATTGTACAAAAATTGTGAACTATTGGAACTAATGTCCTAGTAGTAAGGAGGGGAGCATTGCTAGTACCATAATAAACCTACCGTTAGTCCCAAAAACCATGAATAACAACTGGGAATTCAGCCTACTTACACCGGCTACACTCAACAAAATGACCTACTTTCCATCAAGGAACTCACCGTGTGATCCGTGATCGGGAACTGCTAGCTTTTCAGTTTCACCAGTTCACCACACACGGGCAATCGATAATGGAAACGGTCAACTCAGGGCTAGGAAAATTGAGGGGGGGGGGTTTGAGAACGCGCGGGAAAAATTGGCTATTTGATCGGCTAGCGGTCAATAAACGGGTTTGATTGGTAGCATAAACCGTGATATCCAAGAAAGTGCTCCATTCAAAGTGAGGCCCGGGGTGAGCCGCCCTCCCATACGCTACGCCTGCGCCACTGTTGTAGGGTCATCAAATTCCGTGTACGGCGCTGACTATTTAGCCTAGCGACTGTTCAATTGAGCCCTATGAGCAGAATTTTGGGTCTAATTGTAAGACTATTCGTTGAGCTACTTAATTTTCTTGTCGGGTTAAAAACATGGAAGTAAACTTGACAATTAAGTCCTAGAAGGGTGGAGGGAGTGAAGACGGTCAAGACACTGGTACTGCCTGTCCACCAAAATATGGGAGTTTCCTGCTCTCGCACTTTTGCACACGGAAGCCCTTACCGCCACATGGCTCACTTTCAGTGACCGAAACGACTAGGATAGTAAGGAGAATTGGTTCTTTGCTCTTTTTGAGTGACCGGGAGACCAAGTCATTTTGGACAGATTGAATCTGTTGATGCACATCAACGTCGTGAAGAAGAAAACCCCCACCCCTTCCAATCTTGTTGTAATGACGAAGCTCATCATTAACAGACTCGATTCCTTCATTTCAGCTGATAACTCAGCGTCGTGTGACGTTGAAACCGATCCATTTTCTCAAATGGATCCCGAGCATTTAGCTCGGCTTGAATCGGCGCTACAGTCGGAGCAAGCGAAAGAAATTTTGGGAACAAAATTAGAGGACAGCAACCTATCTGAAATGCTTGGTACTTGCTCGATGCATTGTTGCTCATGTTAGAAGTTTTAACCATTGTGATTGTGACGTAGAAATACTGGAAGGAAAGGACGAGAATCGCGTTAATTCACACGAGCAGCAGCAGGAGGAGGACTTTATGACAACTCTAGTCGAAGCGCATAACGATCACAGTTACACTAACGAAGGCTTAACTCCGATCTATACGAAAGTTCCTGTGTCTCAGGCTGTAAGCATGAGGCAAACGTCAACAACAGTGGTGACAACAGAACCAATTAGGAAACCCGTTGTTATTACGACCCCCGCGACTCAGGTTCCGTCGGCTTCTCCCCAATCACCGCGACCTCTCGTTCGAGTAAGCCACCCTTACCTCTCGCACCTCCGTCGTCGGACATGAAACATAGGCTAACAATTTGAATTATTCTGGTTAGACCAATCGGACCGTACGACCACCGTCTAAACCTTTGCGACCGAACTCCGTGCAAGGGCCTAACGTTATCGTCGTCCGACCACCTGGCTTGGCTAGTCCAGCTAGCGACGACCAGCAGCCCCAAAAGAAGCAATTGACGGTATGTATTCGACTTTTTATAAATGTAATATTGATTTGCTTTGAATTCGACTTCATTCAATTTTAGCTTTCGGCGTCAAAGCAACCTGTGATACAAAAACAATCGGGGCAAATTGTGCAGAGGACGAAATTAGTCAACAGACCAGGTTTGTACCTATAACTGGGAGCATATTCCCCCAGATTGAATTCCTTTTTTGTTTAGGAGAAGAACTGAAGACCGTGAGGAAGGTCATCACCAAAGTACCTGTACCTGGTAATATTAAACATTTTTCTTATTATTGTTTCAAAAAATCATTAATCGCTAATGAATCGGTTTTTTGCTCTGTTTTAAAGGGATTCAACGAGTAGGTGTATCGCCCGAAAAGCGACCTTTAATAATACCAGCCCAGAAGAAACCTCCAACTGTCCAAAAAGTGGTTGCGAATAAAAAACGGCCCAGCGTCGATCCAGGAACCATTGCTGTGACCGATTCGCGGACAACGACGGCCGCCACTTCCGCCAAAGGAGAGACATCACTGACTTCGGCCGCGACAGACGCGTCTCCGGTAAGACCAAGCTCCATTAACAATGTAGTCAACGTTATGTACATTATTTATAATAAACCAAGTTAATTATTTTAATTGAAAGGAAAGGAGTAACATTATAGATTTTTGATAAATTTATCTTTACTGTAATGATTTTATTTTGTTAAGTGCATGACGATGCAAAAGGATGATTGCCGAAAATATGGAATTTGTAGAGTTTTGCATGTGAATTTAGTTTCATTCTAGCCTTTATTCCAATGAAGTCCCTCCAAATTACCAATCAGCCCCATGGATCCTGAGGATTAGTTTTTGTTTTTTTAAAGTATTTATATTTCAATAATTTTAGGTAAATTCCTCTTCTTAACCTCCGAATAAATTAATGAGACAGAACGAACTTAACGAAAAAGGGTGGGAGGTGGGTGGGTGGACTTCTCGCTGAGCTACAGACGTCCATGTCCTTTCAGTCGTACAAAAACTGTCCTTTCATTCTTTTTAACGCTTGACTTTCTTTCTTCTTTTTTTTTTTTTTGTTTTGTTTGTTTCCTGTGTCGTTTACCTGACTAATGTTAGCTCATGGCTCTTATAAAAAAGAAGACAGCACAAGTTGTATTGGAAAAATTGAGCACGAACGCTACCGGTTCAGTCGCTGCGACGACGGGGATTTCTGCGGCCGTCGCAGCCTTCACGCCTACAACGCCACCGTCTGCCACTCTTCAGGGAACTAGTGAAAAGAAAGTTGTCAAGACGAAGAAACCGGAGTCTTTAAAATTAATTCAACAAGAAGTAGCCAAACATGCTGGTCTAGGTAAAACACCTGACAATTTGTGCCTTTATCGTACCCTCCCCCCGCCCCCAGAGATTTAACTGAAACCGTTGAAATATAGCGAAAAGCGCGGTTTCACCAGGCATGAAAACCCCTGTCACGTCATCCGCTTCACCGGTCGCCGTAAAAACACCCGACACTCCAGTGACACCCGGAGGTGGAGTGGAGTCGAAGAAAGTGAAAAAAGAGAAGCCCAAAGTTCTAGGGCCTGAACTATTTTCAACGCCCGACGTCATTCGACGTGTGAGCACAGACAAGGAGAAACTGGTGACCCCGACGACGACGACAACAACAACGGCGACGGCTCAACTGTCGCACGCTCCTGAGCCGCCCATGACTCAAGTGAAAAAAATTGACGAGTCCGAGGCGCCTAAAGTGCAAGTTCAAACTTTGCCGACACTGCCTCCAGTCCCTAAATGTTCGTACTTCTCGGAAAGTCTTCTTATTTGATAATTTGATTAACGAATTGTTCGTAGGTGACAGCATATCAGCTGAAAGCCTTCTGGACTCAATTCACGCCGAAGTTGTAAAAGGAGACCCTGTAATAGACGAAACTCTGCTACGGGAATTATCTTGCGATGATGATGCCGTGGTATGGCCCCCACAACCCCAAGGAGTCAATTTTTTAGTGTTTATTCCAACGTTTATTCTCTTTGTTTCAGGCTGGGCTTAACGCGATCGAAGAGACACTTCAAAAGATGGAGGCTGATTCCGTCGATGTCCCCGTTTCCTCCTCATCGCAACTTCCTGAACAATCACAGTCAAGCCCGGTGGTGCCGGTTACGGAGGTGGTGGCAGCAGGGGTAACGACGAACGAACGAATTCGTAAATTGCCCCCCATAGAGTTGCCTACGACGAGATCAGCTGCGAAGAAAAAAGCGGCAGCTGTGACTGTTGACTCGGGTGAAGTCGCCCCTTCACTGGTGGTGCCTGCAATCCCTCAAACCACCTCACCCACGGGAATTAAAACGGAAAAGAGACCGGGCCAAAAAATCAGTCCCGTCAAAGAGAGACGAGCGTCTGAAAAAGGTTCTCGAAAGTCTGATTCAAGGCGAGCGTCAACTTCGAGCGAGAAGTACGAATTTTAGAGGTCGAATTTTGTAGAAACGACGTTTTAAACTGAACAAAATGGTAAAATTGTTTTTCAGGAAATCGAAACTCGACAAAAAACCCGGAGGTGATGATGAAGACGACTCCGACGATGATGATGACATTGAAAGTGGCGAAGACAGTTGGAATTCGGAAGATGACCCAGACAGACTTTGGTGTATCTGTCAAAAACCTCACAATAACAGGTAAACCCCCCTCCATCTCACTAATTTTCATCCAACACCTTTTTACGATCGTCCGCTTCTACCCTCAGGTTTATGATATGTTGCGATGGTTGTGCCGATTGGTTTCACGGGAAATGCGTCGGTATTACCAAAGCCCTCGGTCAACAAATGGAACAACAGGGCGTCGACTGGACCTGTCCAAAATGTAAGGAGGCGCAAATGAAGAGAGCGGCCGAATCGTCGGCTGTTCCAGTCGGTCAACGTCCGGCGGTGAAAGGACCCACCCAACAACAGTGCGTTCAAATTTGTATTCTTTTTATATATATTTTTTTTAATACTCACCACCTCACCATCCACCCATCAAACAGATTGGTTGCCCTAGAATGTCTGGTGTGTAAAAAACCGGCCAAAGTTGCGAGCATTTTCTGCAGCGATGTCTGCGTTAAGAAACACGCAAAAATCAGTTTGTACATGCTCAAGAGGGAAATTGAAGGACTCAACATATCGACTCGAGTCGTTGTTTGCGAAAGGAAGACAGGGAGAATGCTTTCAGGTGAGTTTTTCGTAAAATAATCATTTCGGGGACACGTAATTTCCCGTTAACCCGTGTCTGGTCCGATGGTTGGCGAGTGCATTTGGGGGAAGGGTCAACGTTGAATTTGCTTAGGTCTGAAAATCTTGCTGCTAAATCACCATTTTCCCATTAAATTGCCATTGTTTTGGGCCAAAAACATACTTTCAAGGCTAAGTAGGGATTTAATAAAAGCCCATAAATAGAAAATATGGGCTTTTCGCTACGGAAATCAGTAAGTTCCGTCTTCGAAAACTCACTTTTGGAGTGCACTTTGACGATCAACACTGCCGAATATTATTACTCAAAACGAAATTTATTGTTTTCTCATATTCAAAGACAAAGCGAGTCAGTAAATCCTTGACCCTGGGTCGAATGTGTCAATTTCCTAAAGCCTAAACGAATAGAGCGCGTTTTTGGAGGGTAAATTTGACTTGACTGGAGCTCCCAACCACTGCCGCGCTGTCAATACCCGTAGCAGTCTTCGGATTAACATTACCCTCCCCCCCTCCACGCCCACACTAAGACATCGCGAGATCACTCACGCCAATTTCACACCCGGGGATAACGCTGATAGGGATCGGGGTGGCCGACTCTATTCAATCTGTGTGGGCCTTTCAACGAGGCACATGCGGGTAGAGACGTTGCTGAAACTTCCAAAGGAGGTCATGGCAGTGTTCGTCACATACGGTCCACTGACTGCCGCCTTCTTCGTGGGATACACAAGCCTGTCTCGCCCTACATGTGGGCGGGCTGGAGTCCTTCCGCTTGACCTGGTCCTCGGCGTCTGTCAGTGCTAAGGACCTTCCAAATCGGTAAGAGGAGGGGCCCCAGGCGCTATTAGGATATGACCTTTCCAGGCTATTCAAAGCGTTTGTATCCTCGGAGAATTGTGATGTCGCCGTCTGACGAGCACTAGTGTTCCTCAATGAAAAGCGGGGTGCTCCACTGTATCTTTCTGGCGGTTTCTTTATTGTTCTGTTCTTTAGTAGGTGGCGTCATTGTCTGCCTCTGTATCCCCTCCGCAGACTCACTTTTTTGGTTACAAAACTGGCACTCGCCCCCGAAACCAAAACGAAATTGGCCTCAGAAATCGACTTTTATTTTAAATCACTTACCTTTTGTTAAAATAGGCGACAAGGCCCCAACAGTTGAACTTCTGGCTGACTGGCTCGTCAAACATCCAACGTTTGAAGTTCTTAAACCCAGCGAGCTTCCTCCCAATAAATACTACATAAAAGCGGCTATCAAGGCTCAGGTACTTGTCTCTTTTCCTAGCGAATGAATTAAGTTTTTATAGCTTTCGATGTTCCATAGCCTCCCAAATCTGAGAAGCCGGCTATGAAACAATCAGTTCTGCAGACCCGTGTCAACCAAAGCGGGGTTAAAACCGTTGGATTCGGGCCTAAACCGGCTGTCAAAGAGAAGAAGGCGGCTACTGCTGGTTCCCTGGTTCAGCAAGTTGTACGATTATGCTGTTATAGGGTTGGCTGTACACTATTTTTAAACATTTTTTCCGTTTCAGGTTAAAGTGAAGAAAGAATCTGGAGAGGTGCAATCACAAATCAAGAAATTGATTACATCACCGGCTGCCGGAGCGTCATCACCGGTTCGAAAATCAAAAGACGAAAACGTTCCCGGAACGCCAGGGTCGACGACCTCCGTGAGTTCGTCGCTCTCATCCACCGCGACCACCCCTTCCACCACGCCACACCCGCCCAAAGTGAAAAAAGCGCGTAAAGAACCGCCTGACGGTTCTGGGTCAGGAGGGGCCCCTGTGAAAACCGAAGTTACCGAAAAAGAAGAACAACAGGCTCCAACGGCCAAGTCAATGACTGAACCGGTCAGAGCAAACGTTCGTCGAACCCTTCAAGAGTTGTTGAACAAACGTGTCAAGGCGGACCCCGAGATAGAAGTACCTGTGGCCGATATAAAAGCGCTGGTTGAAAACATCGAGGCCGAGCTTTTCAGCTATTTCCAAGATACTAACGCCAAATATAAAGCGAAGTACAGAAGTTTGGTTTTCAATATAAACGACCCTAAAAATTTGACGTTGTACCGAAAAATTGTTGACAAAGCTGTGAGTCCTGCCCAGTTGGTACGCATGAGTCCTGAAGAGCTCGCTTCTCAAGAGTTAGCGCAGTGGCGTGAAAAGGAACAAAAACATCAGCTCGAAATCATTAAAAAGAACGAACTGGAATTGATTCATCAGGCCAAAACTGTTGTGTTGAAAAGTCGAAAGGGCGAAGAAGTGATCGAGTCGAAAAACCACGAAGCCAACATTTCTGAGCTCGAATCAGCTTTGAATAGAACAGCGGAGGACGTTCAGGAAGAAATGAACGGCGTAGACAAAAAAGAAACTGAGACTATCGCTGGCGCAGCCGCTCCCCCTTCACCGTCGTCGCTGAATTCAGCGCCTGCAGACAAAGAGGAAAAGAAAAAGGAATTATTGTCTCGAAAACGTGACAGGGAAAGAAGAAGAAATCGCGACAGGCGGCATAGGTCTAGAAGCCGTTCGAAAAGAAGTCACAGCAAAGACAGGTCTCTGTCCAAATCGTCTTCGAGGCGTGATTCAAAGAAAAGTAGAAGCACGTCGAGAGAGCGACCTCCAAAGCGAAAAAGCCGAAGTCACTCGAGAGAGCGCGTTGACCAAGTCAAAAGAAGTCGAAGCGGGGAAACGAAAGACCGTAAACCCGAGCGAAAACCGGAAAAGGTTAGCGTTAAAGTCGTCGTCATTAAAAAAGACGCCACCGAGAAAAAAGAACCGTCAACAGCGGACGATCAGCGATCTCTCACTCCGCCTCCTTCGACCGGTCTCGGAGGAACCACATTGGAAAAAGAGAGGGACGATCTTTCGGACAGGGAGCCGTCGTCGACGGTCACCATAGCGACACCGCCGTATCAAGACGAAAAGCAACCCGTCTGGACGGGCATTCTGAGTATGAACGATGTGACGAAAATTCGTTGCAGCATGTTCGAAGTGTCCGGCAGTTGCGAAGGCCTTGAAAACGATCTGTCCAGCTCCCTTGATTGCATCGGTCGGATCCCTCCCGAGTCAGTCTGGGACTACGTGTCCCGAATGAAAAAAGCTGGGACGAAGGATATTGTCGTTGTTAGGTTAGTTTTGGATTTTTTTTTTTTTTTTTCAGTGGTTGCTAACTCGCTGGTTTTTAGGTTCCATGCTGAGCAAGAAGACGAGCGTGCGAACTACATGAGTTTCTATACGTACCTCCATTCGCGGGGTCGCATGGCTGTGGTGGAGCACGCTACCATGCCGGTCAAGGATTTTTACGTTCTACCTTTGGCTAACCACGCCCCTATTCCTCAAGTATTGCTACCTTTGGATGGACCTGGTTTCGACGACTATCGACCTAACATGCTTCTAGGGATCGTTATTCGAAGCAAAAGGTTAGTTTTTTTTGTTTGTTTTTTTTTTTAAATTAATATTTATGTTTTTCCTAATGCCTTACTGTGCCCAGAAATAAGAAAAGAGGGCCAGATGTCGCCGAGTCAAGCAGGGTGAAGTCCCGCCCGAGTAAAGGTGAAAGATCGTATACCCCACCTCTTCCGGGACAAAGAAAACGCTCCAAGCCACCTCTGCCAATCATGGGATCCTTGGACGAACCAGAAGACGATAGTTTGGATCCAGAAGCAAACGAACCGTACAGTCCAGGGGACGGCGATGACAATGAAGCCTATTCGCCTGGAGACGCCGATCTTCCAATGGCGCCACCAATGGACAAGCCCAAAACGACAAGCACGGCGCCGTCGGTGACAACGTTGATTCCGTCTTCAACTCCGGACATTCAGAAAAATCTCGAAGAAGTCAATCGAATGATCGAAGAAAAACGTCAAAAACTCGAGTCTATGACGTCATACCCCGCCATACCAGGACTAGGGGGATCGCCTCCTCCTTATTCTACTATTGTGAGTTTTAAAATTTTGATTTTACACAACCAAGAAAAAAAAAACATTAAAATAAAAGAATTTTGCACAGCTCAACATCAAAGTTAACGATGACGACGATGAAAATGTCGCGTACAGTCCACCTGACTCGTTCACTCCTCCACATCCAGGTGTGGGAGGATCAGCCGTGCCTGTGCCTCCGCCCGTCGCTCCCATCATTGCCCCCTTCATAGACACGAAAACCCTCCCTGATATTAAACTCCCGTCGAATCTTCAAGAAATACTCGCTTCCATCAAAGTTAAACCGCCGCCACCACCTCCAGTAGCATCAGCAACAGAGGGCGGCATCGTCGCCGGGAGTGACGGCAAAGTTTCGGACCCTATTCTTCAAGCGTACACCACGCAATCTTCGAATGAGGTTGGTTTATCGTTTGATTTATTTTTGTCGTACTCAATCCTACGCGCCATCCACTCATCGAAGCGACAATGTGATCTACAATCTCAGGCTTAATTGTCACTTTTGAAACTGAATATCGAGCTTTGAGGCCCGAAAAGCCAATTTTGATACCAAATTTGACAGTTTCGTGACAAAATACCAAAACCATCGTTCCTAGACCCAAAAAAGGTGGGATCTTCCTATTAATCGCAAATATGTTAGCCCCCTCGAAATGTGAGGTAGTAGGATGTGATGGGGTGTGTGACACCTTCCCCCGACTCTGGATCCACTCGTGGGGGGAATATTGATTATCTGGAGGAAGCTAAATGGCTAATTCCTGAAAAAAATCACCGTCAGCGATGATGTGCTAATACAAATCTGCTGGGGGGAGGGGCACTGTAGGAGTGAATTTAGGGAGTTTTGTATTCCACGTTTTCACGATCCAAAAAGGGGCGATCCCGTACTGTTTGTACTTTTACGTTACTTTCCTATAGTGCTGCGCCAATCCCGGTCTCGCTTCTGACTTAGTGGAGAGCACATCAAGCCAAAACAGCTCACATTAGATCTGTAAAACGACTTTTATTCGGCCGGATAGTTAAATTTTAGAGCTACGCAGCGGGTTTTAGCCTGCGTGATTTAAATTATCGGGTTTTTGGTGGGAGGTGCGTCTGAAAAAATTCTGGGGCAAAATGTCATCTTTTCAGCCACGTGGTCATATATTTAGGGCACGTTTGGAGCAGAGAGGCCATTTTGGGCGCTGCAAAAACTAGCTTTTTGTGCTAAACAATCTTCATTTGGGACTAGATTTCCAGGTGAAAGAAAGAGATCGCCCCAGTCGCTTCCCTCTGTTGAGGTCCATTTTTCAGTGTTTCGATTTGAGACGGTTGCAGTTTATGAGCCTCTCAGGCAAATGCTAAAAAATGAGCGTTTTTTTGTTGCTATCGATTCGGTCGATGTTCTTCGCTCCTGTGCGGCCTACTGAGATCCGCTCGGATCGAGGCTCTTTATCGCGGACTTCAAGGTTGTGTGCGGCCCTCCGTTTGCGGGAATACTTGGGCACTCGGGAAACATGGAGGGGGGAGGCTTAGTCTAAATTTTGGGTTAATCGTCTGAAAAACACAGTTGCTAGCTGCTGACAGCATTGACCATGGCGTCAGTACTCAGTAGACCAACGTAAGAGTAATCTAATGAATAGAGAGTAATTTATGGCGAGTTCTATGCTTCGAGAAAAAGGAAAATTACCTCAAATAATGAACACATGTCAAGTTGACTGAAGAATGAAGAAAATACCAATGGTCACCCTCATTATGATGATTCATGTTCGATAGTCTCCCCTTTTCTAGATAGAAGAAACCGCCTCCTCTGAAATCAGTATCTGGATCCGCGCCTGGGCGTGGGTCATTATTTCAGTCAATATTTGTTGTGGTTGGGGGGGGGGGAGTGTCTTTTGGATGTTGAAGTTAAAAACAAAATTTTTGAATCTTGAAGTTAATGAAGACAGATGGATATAATGAATAAATCTGTCGCCGGTATATTAATTAATAAATTAACTAGACTGATATTATCCGGACGACGATGGAAGGGCATAGCCCAACACGATTCGAGTTTCGAGAAAAAATGGCTCCCCGGCGGGATTTGAACCCGCAACCTCTGGATTACCAGTCCAGCACGCTGCCATTTGCGCCACGGAGACGCCTATGGGAGTCGTACTCCGAGGGATAAGCTAAGCCGAACCCCACCCAGGTCCATTGTTTCTCGAAACTCTAGGCGCTTCTCCTGATCGGTAAACCACGCCGAATTTTATCTTATCTAGATGTTGTTAGATGGATATAATGAATAAATCTGTACGACTCCCATAGGCGTCTCCGTGGCGCAAATGGCAGCGTGCTGGACTGGTAAACCAGAGGTTGCGGGTTCAAATCCCGCCGGGGAGCCATTTTTTCTCGAAACTCGAATCGAGTTGGGCTATGCCCTTCCATCGTCGTCCGGATAATATCAGTCTAATTAATTTATTAATTAAATTACCGGCGACAGATTTATTCATTATATCCATCTAACAACATCTAGATAAGATAAAATTCGGCGTGGTTTACCGATCAGGAGAAGCGCCTAGAGTTTCGAGAAACAATGGACCTGGGTGGGGTTCGGCTTAGCTTATCCCTCGGAGTACGACTCCCAAAGGCGTCTCCGTGGCGCAAATGGCAGCGTGCTGGACTGGTAATCCAGAGGTTGCGGGTTCAAATCCCGTCGGGGAGCCATTTTTTCTCGAAACTCGAATCGTGTTGGGCTATGCCCTTCCATCGTCGTCCGGATAATATCAGTTAATTAATGAAGACATTATTTTCCGTTCAATAGATAGAAGATGAATCGTCAAGAGATGGTGGCGAAACACGAACCACTCGAACGCGAAGCGGTGCTCTGCCGGCAGCTTCAACCAGTCGCAGCCGAGATCCCCGACAACGGCATGAGCCGCCCGCCGCCATCAACAGGCCGCCGCCCATTAACCCACTGTCAGCGTCGGTTGCGACAGCCGATTCACTCACTGCGGCCGCCGCCTCGGTCGGTGCAATCCTGCCGCGAATACCACCCGACTATACAACATCAACGACGACGACAACCGCGCTGCCGCCTGCTGTTGTTGCAGCAGCGGTTCGAGGGGGACCACCGTCGCCGGTCGCCGCCGTATTCTTTCCTCCTCACATCGGTCCGCCGCCCCTTCTCAGTCACGCTTTTCAAGCTCTACCGACGACGCCCACAGTTGAACCGCCCAGAAATAACCCCGCCTGGGTTCAACCTCCGTCGGCGGCTGTTCCTCGCATGTTCATGCCACCACCCCCTCCGCCGCAGTTCAGAAATTTCCGGATGGGCGGCCCAGGCGGGGCACCGCCGCCCGGATTCAGAGGGGCAGTACCTGGAGGACCTCCTCAGCACCGCCTTCAAAATGAATGGGACAAAGAAATTAGGGTAACTGAGCGAAATACACTTAGGTACTCTCTATTTTTTTTAACTACAATTTTTTTTTTTTTTTTTTTCAGGAATTTGAAGCGCGGAAAGCACGCCATGTGGACCGTGATATGAGGGACAGGGATCGCGACCGTGACAGAGATCGAGCCCGTGAGAGAAATCGTGATAGAAGAAAACGGAAATCGAGATCTAGATCACCCCCTCGTAGGAATAGCCGTAGTCCAAGGAGGAGGTCCTCCAGAAGACCGTCGTTACCTTCTAGTTAGACAACTCTCACCCGCCCATTACCAATATTTTGCTTTTTGTATTTTTACTGTACATAGCCAACTACTTGTATTATAATTTTTTCCTTTTTTTAGTAATTTTTCACTAGTTCATTTCGATTACCTCGATGAATTGAAGTTACGGTTATTCCTAACTTGAAATGTTAATGCTGAGGCTTGAGTTTTTCTGCCTTCACGTAAATTTGAAAGGATTTTTACCTTTACAATTTAATTTCCATAGTTTTACAAGTTCTAAGGAAATAAAATCAACTTTATTTCTTTTAGAAGCGCATTGAAGCTTAATTTAATCGTTTTTCTATTAATAAAGAGAAAAATGCGTTGTGAATAATCACCGTAGTTTTTTGAATGCCTCCCCCAATCCCACCCAACCCAAAAAGTAGGTAAGCTGTAACTTTTAAAGTTATGACGATAAAAACTCACTTATGTTCAGTTCTTCCAGAAAGACGTGGACGAGGACGAACGAAAACAGAAAGGCAGCGAAATATTCGAAAGCTGTTCGAACCACAGCCAATACGGCCGTGACCCGTCGAAGTACAGGCCCACCGTTGGGCAGCAGCGTTCCAAGTATGACACTGTGAAGATTGGGCGAGGTGCTGAATTGTGAAGCCTCGAGAGTGGACAGTAGAAGAAGAGGCAGTGCGAATAAGGCGTAAGCCCCAAACAAATTCTGGGGGGGGGGGCAGACAAACTGGGTTTTCTAGGGTTTTGATGTTAATAAAAAGAATGTTAAGTATACTTACGAGTGCAGACACGCTGACTTCTAGGTAAACACGAGCGAGAAGACCCACGCCGAGCATAGCAAGGAAATCGACTCGGTTCTTGAAGAAAGACCCTCCTCGTTGAAGCGTTTCAGTTTCTTCACGTTCGAACGCCAGAGGTTCAATAGGTGAAGGGCGATGATTTGTCGAGTCTTGCACAGAAAAATATTGCTGTTGTGTGTCAGTGGTCGTTGACTCTGTTCCTTTCGGCCGCACTGACCGAGGAAGTTTCAAGCCCCCGGCTATCGCTTGAAGTCTCTTCTCGGCATTGGCGAGTATCCGTTGACGTCTGGCCTCACTTGAAGCGCGTATCTCCTCCAGAACCATCGGTGTTGGACAGAGGAAGTGAGTCCAATTTTGAATTTGACATTTGACGAGAACTGGCTACCTGTGTTTGCTCATATCTCACTTTATCACTAATTGATAAAGCTTTTGACGTCATTAACGTCATTCGTGATAGGACAAGGACAACCTTCTCAAGTTCTCACATCAAGTTTCTCACGTCCCAAAATACTTGAAGAGAGCGTCTGAAAATCAAAAGTGACCTTCCAATTTTGGTTTTAGTTGGTTTTTGATCTAATACCATCAAAGACATGAAAATTCGGATTACTTGAGCTATTCGTTCAATAAACATGGACTTAACTGGCCTCGCAGGTAAGAGATCGATTGAGTTTCTTTTACACTACCGCACTAACAAAGGGCTTTGTTTTACTTTAAACCAGGAATCTTTCTCATCGTGCTAGCTTGCACGAAAAGTTCGAGTCGGGGAAATCCCGTTATAAACGATCGAAAGATATCTAATGTCGTGGTCGCTAGTGTTGGAGAGTCGTTAACGTGCGCGGCCGCTATCCATCAATTTGACAATGCGAGTTTCAATTGCGATCGCTCTTTGCCAAAAGCCGAAAACACTAGCCTCGCACAAATGGAAGACTTCGTACTCTGCTTCGCCCTTTACGACTCGCTTTATTCACTCTGTCGCTCGCAGTCTGAAACCATTCAAGTCTCGAAGTTCGACACGTCTGAATTCGTGAACGTCACAATGCTACCGAGTCAGTTTTCGTCGTTGATGGACTTCTACCCCAAGAACAATTACACCGTGGATGGCGGGCTATGGGCTTCTGAGACTAAGTTATTATTGACTCAACCGAATATTCTCCAGAAATTGTGTGTTTCCGAGAACAAGGTCAACACGATATGCTCGCACATACTTGCCGTGCTAAGCAAGCTAAAAACCCTCAAAGATGAAAGGAAGCCGCCGGAAGTACAAGTCACCGAACTGAGGCCAGAGTCCACCGATGTCCATCCTCCGGTGAAAGAGGCGCCATCCGTCGAGCCAAGTCAACATTCAGTGGTTCCACCACCACATCTACCAGCCGCCGCCGCTGTTGTTCCCGCCAGTAACGTTTCCACTCAGGCCCAACAGCCGCTCCTACCGGTCTCCTCGTCAACGGACAAATCTCCGGCCCCGTCGTCAGTCGAAACCGACGAACAACTGGCCGCCATGGCCGTTGACAGCGACCCTGCTGCGGATGGAGAAGACCTTCCCGCACCTTTCGACAGCGAGCCGACTCAGCGTAGCAATATTCAAAAAATCGAGAATCCGAACGAGCCGCCTGCTATGGACGAGGAAACGGACCCCGAAGATTTGGACCCATTGTCCGGCAGATCGGAGGACGCACCGCCGCAAACGAATTTTCAAACACCAAGAAAGCCTCCTGTGGGTAAGTTACAAAGCCCGTTTCTTCCAATTTTTTTTGTATACGTATTTTCATGCCAGACGGCCAAAATCTGCCTGAGGCTAGGACGTAGCCAGGACGAGGCAGCTGCCCACCTCAAACTAGGAAACCGTTCAAATTGGCTTTAATTAGCATTAAGAGGGAGTTGTACGTGTGTTTCCTCGACCCTCCTCCAATCGTACCTCGCCTACTCCGCGTTACGCAAATTATCGCCGTATTTCTTCACCAGTCCTGGATTTCAATGTCTCATTTAATTCTCCGGGAAATTCCGCTAAACCGTACGATCTTGCTTTCCTAAATAAGTCGCCGAAAGAGTGAATTTTCAAGGTAAAAGTTTATGGGCGTTTTACAGTTATTTTAGGGATGAAATATGAAAAAATGAAGGTCGTACGGTTGTGCGAAATTTCCTAGAGATTTGAATGAGACCTTGAAATCCAAGATTGGTGCAGAAATACGGCGATAATGTACGTAACGCGGAGAAGGCGAGGTATGATTGGAGGGGGTTCAACTCCCCCTTAAAACAACATCTTGAAATTTCGCCCGAGAAAGAGATTTTTGATAAGAATCTGGCAAAGTGGCTTGGAAACTGGAAATTTTGCCCCCCCCCCCCGCCACCAGGACTTTTCAAACTGACTACTCAAGCTTATTGACAATTCAAGCAGATAACTGTAAGCCCCTAGAACCTGTTCTGCTTGACTATAAAAAGGGAGTCAAGAAAAAGCAATTGACTCAATAAAGGACAGTTAAAAGTTGCTTTTAGTGAATTCATTTAAAAAATATTCTATTGGTCTCGCCCCGATGGTGGCAAATATGAATCAAAATACATTTTTTTCACGTTTCAGAAAGTTTCAGAATTTTGACCATGAACTTTCAATAGCGAGCCAGTGAACACATGGCCAAAAAGTTAACATTTGAGCCGAATTACCATGAACTTACTACATTTCCAGTCAAAAATCTTCAAAATTGAAAGTTTAGGGTCTACATACATATTAGCGAAAATGACAAGTTTCTGGTCTTTACTTTCCCGAGATGACAAGTTCCAGGGCCTTTTATTTCGGGAACGTGGAGCCCCGTCTAGCCGACCCCGGGAAAGTCGAAAGCTTGCTGAAAACATTCTAATTCACGGATAAAGAATTGAAAAGGTGCAGAAAAACTCCAATTGACTGGTGAAATATGGAAAAATGGTTAGTTTCTGTTATGGTAGTTAGCTGCTTAAAACGTTCATTGGTGGCTGAAATTGAGCCAAAAGTGCTAATTCGTGGCTGAAATTGAGAGGAATTGAGAAAAATCGTGAATTATGAGCTAAGATGAGGAAAAACGCAATTTCGCGGCCAATATTAGGAAAAATCGCTAATTCGAGGCTGGAATTGAGAAACCCTTGTCTTCATAGAAGCAACATTTTGGCTAAAATATAAAAAAGGCGTTAATTCATAGCTAAATGTGAAAAAATCGCTAAATTGCGGCAAAAATGAATAAAATGTCTAATTCACAGTGTAAAATTGAGAAAATGAGCAAATTCGTGGGGTTTGCAGGAGCCAAATTCAAGACATTCGTATTTTTATTATCGAAAATCTGCTAGTTTTTGGATGAAAGATACAAAATCCGTAAATCTCGAACAAAGACATTGATGAAGCACGAAACTCAGTCCAAAGAGTACTTGAGAAGGTCGCACTATACATGAATAAGTGGAAGATAATTCTAAACTCGGCTAAATGCCAGGCCAAGGTATTTACTCCGCTTCCCCGAGGAACCTACCGAACTAAGCATAGGCAACAGCATCGTAAAATGGAACGAAAAAAAGCAATCTGTGCGCTACCTCGGGATTTATTTAGACAGAAGGTTAACCTGGGAGAAACACATCACCAACAAAATCAGAGATGGATATTTGAGGCTGCGGCTACTCTACCCCATCCTGAACAGAAAAAGCAATCTAAAACCACGGTTCTGTACGATCTATACACGTCGCTAATCCGCCCTCTAATAATGTACGGCAGTGAGATATGGGGAGCAGCAACCGCATCCAAAATACAAAAATTGCAAACCATCCAGAACAAAGTCCTTCAAATGGCAGTAAATGCGCCATGGTTCATCCGTAACACCCAACTATACAAGGAAATGGCTTTGCCTACAATAAGAGAATACATCGAAACAAAGTTCTCCAGGTTCCACCGTAACCTAGCTGAGGTGTCACGAGCAGTCCACTACATCAACCCACCACTCCCCAACATGTCCACTACGTCAACATATCTCGCAGAGACTTGAACCCCGTCTTCTCCAAGATACCGTCCGCTTGTGATTATTCCCGTCCACAATCACCTAATTTTTTTTTTTTTTTTTTTCCTTTCATATTTACACCAAGTTTACACTAAGGCCGCGTTCATACTGAGGCGATTCGATATCGTTTCTACATCACTCTGACTCATTTCCAGTTGTTACTATTTGTCCCAGACGCTGTTTATTTGCGTCGGCGATATCGAAACGATATCGTATTGCTCTAGTATGTTCGCCACCTTATAAGTAAAGTTTTTCTAATACACTGTTTTAATATTTACGTCCACCCGATTACCCGATGTTTTTACTTAGGTAAAAGTCAATTAGGTCAGGTACCTTATTCATATCTGCTGGCCAATAAGTAGGCTTGCCAGTTGAATGCGTTCCACATCCCTCCTCCAACACTGCTTGTTGAAGTGTTCTTCCTTTCAGATTGACAATTCTCGAGCCCCACATAGTATGCTTAGCGTTGAAGTCCCCTCCCATGATGATGAGTCCCTTTGGCTCATGACGAATCGATCCCCAAGCTGGGAAAATATATCCTTATATTCTCTGACTTGGACGGCGTACCTAGGAGGAAAGTAGACACTGGCTAGGACACAGCTGTATGATTTCATTTTAAACTCTACCGCGCTAATTTGGTATTTGTCTGTTTCCATTTTTGCATGTTCCTGATGGCATATGTTTTCTTTTATTATTACCGCTCTCCCCCCTCTCGCAGAGTTGCTTGGATGGGTCGCATGGTAGCATTTGTAATTTTTCATCCTGAGGAATGATTCGTTAGTGAAATGAGTTTCCGAGACAAGGCAAACGTCAACTTTGTTGATTTCCATTGCAATGTGCAATTCCACCCAAATGAAGGCCATTTGCATTCCAGCACATAATTTTGATATTATTCATCGTCTATTCGGTTTTTTTAGTTGGCCTGCCTGTCTAAGCATTGCTGTTGCTCTCGAGCATCGTTAGGCGCTTCCTAATACCGAAGTTATCTTTTTTAATTTCTTCCAACATCCCAATCATTTGCTGAAGCTATTGGCTTGATGTTTTGTTTTCTTCTTTGCTTTGCGCATTATTGACAACTTTCGAATATGTCAGTTGCGTCTTTGGGTTCACCAATATGCCCTTTAGCGTCTTCAGCGATTCCTTAGGTTGCTCTACTTTTATTTGATCCCGTGCAATTTTTTGTCTTGCCGTGCAACTTTTGCGGACTTTCACTTGTTCAAAATTCAATTTCGCGATTTTAACATTAAGGCGAAAGGGGATGAAACATGTGCAATTGAGAGGGAAGACGTCAAAACGGGGGCACTTCTCACACCTCCACAAATGAGGTCCGATTTTCATTTTGAAAATAGGATTGTACTTGGGTACTAAAGGCTAAGGACATAATCCCAAGTGATTATCGCTCCAATACGACCATTTTCCTACGTTTTTTCTGTTTCTAGCGTGCCTGCTGCCCTCATGGTTCACGTAAATACGGTTTGTAATACACCATTCGAAAGGCCATCGAATGGAGAAGTTTTCATCAATTTTGCCACTCATGAGACCATAAAACAGCTGACGTACGCCACCTTGAAATTCACCTGCTATTTTTGGCATTTCATTTTTCCTGTGTTTGCATGCAGATTACATGTTCAAATTAACTCCGAAAACCCATTCTAATGACAGATTCGAGAAGGAAATTTTCTGCTCTTTCTGAATCAGTCATTAGTTTTTGTCTAAACTTGGATTGCGAGCTGTGAACCCGCTCTTTGTGTAAAAAAGTCACGAAGAGCGTGAAAAACAGGAAAATGCCGATATCTCGTAAGGTAACCACTTTCGACCATATGCTCATATGGTATTTTTGGTGCGTCCAGGTGTGTTCTACAACATGGCAAAGTATTGCACATTCCTCCTGAAACACCCTGTATACATATACACACACAGGGTGTAACGGGAAAATGGGGCATAATTGAAATGGCTGATTCTACATCACATGTGGGTCAAAAATGACTATATGGACCATGGTCCGAATATTAACCGTTTCCGAGAAAATAGCAGTTTTCCTGATTGTCAATGCATCAGGCGTTTTTTTCAAGACTCGGTCGGTATCTTAGCAACAATTGATCCTGCAAAAATTTCAAGGACACCATTGGAAAGAGCACAAAATTTCCTTTAAGATGATAGTAAAGTAAGGGTAGTTCGTGAAATTTTGACGCCCTTTACGCTCGGCTGAGTAGCAGGTTCCTTGAATTTCTCTATTCTTATTTATTCAGCCAGCTGTCATTTTACTGACAGCTCTCGGAGGAAGAGTAGGACTTCAGGAAAAACTTCTACAATTATTAAGCTTTCAAATGAGCTGCTTGGTTCGTGGTTTTGTCTTTATTTGTTGTATCTTTTGTACTTAGTTAAGAAATATTGCACGCGTATTTTAGGTAACTCTTTGTTTGAAATCTAATTTATTACTAATGAAAAAAAATATGATTTGTAAATAATGGGTTCTGAAGTTCAACAAATAGGGAATTTGAAGTGATGAAGCCATAACAGTCTCCCCCTCTTATAAAAGAGCTTAGAGGATGACTAATTCATCACAAAGTCTTTGAATCGAACTGGCAAGCGAATGTTCCGCCGGGGACGACGTTGAACTTCCTGCCGACATTATTCCTTCTGAGATACAGTTCGAAATACTTGAAAACTCGTCTAAAATGTTTGGAAACGTACGTTTACGATTGCTCTCGAGAGGGAAACATTTTGTGCTTCCGATTGCTCTTTTCGGTGAATTGTTCTCTCCTTTGAGACTGCTGCGCCCAGTTACCTTGCTGGACGAACTCCAAAAAAGACCGTACTAAGAGCTTGAAACGGCAAGTCACTGCTCAGAACCTGGGGGTTCTGATCGGTAGAATTCAAGGGTGACTGCCAACTGTCACTACCGTTCCTGCCCTCTCCTCTGGCAGATAATTCGTAGAGATTGGTGGAAACAGACTGTGATAGACGAACTCAAAGCCAACCTTATGCCAGGGGCTTAAATAAATGACTCCCTACTGCTAAGTCGTACCGCCCTTAGGGGGGGGGGGGAAGATAAAAAAAAATACACCAGCAAATACAAAATTAGAACCGATCAGAATTTCTCACCAACCTGAGTGACATGAAGAGCATTTTTTTGAACGAATTTTCCCCGTTCTATGGCAATTGCAACCATGCGTTTCCCAACGATGTAGACAGGGGCTTCGTGCATTTTGAACTGTAGCTCCAAGAAACGAAGGACAAAACCCCGAACCAAGCAGGTCATTTGAAAGCTTAATAGTAGTAGAAGTTTTTCCTGAAGTCCTACTCTTCCTCCGAGAGCTGTCAGTAAAATTACAGCTGGCTGAATAACAAGTAAGAATAGAAAAATTCAAGGAACCTGCTACTCAGATACGAATTTCGTTAATTTAACTAAATTTGCGATTATTCAGCAAGAATGGCTGTAAAAATGTAGAGTAACAACGTGAAATGTTAATTAATGCCGAATAATAGCTAAATAACTAAAAACGTCGAAACTTGTAGTAGTGCAATGCACTTAACCCGACAGCCGGCGGCCGGAGCGACATTTTTTGTTACTTTGGTAGACGGGCATAATCAGTTTGATTCAACGTATAGCTTTGGATTAGGTTTTAGTGCTTTTTATCACGTTAAAATCACAAAACTTGTTCAAATTTTTCAGGTCAAAACAAGCGATTTTGAAGAGAAAAATCATTATTCTTTCTAAGAAATCGTCATTTCTGACGAAAAATCTCCAAACAACTAAGAAAACGCTTATGACTATTTTTGTAAAGGACACTTTGAAGATGTTTTTCTGAATCACGGGTTGTCCGTTCACTCAGATTTAATGTGGACAAACGGGGACTGACTTTTTTTGAAAAAAATTAATTCCCCGATTTGCACGACTTTGAGCCGCATTCAAGGGCACATAAAATAGTTAACGTCTATCGAAAATGGCTAATCCTGACAGAACATAGTGTGCTCTTTCCGAATCCATCACCAAAAGTTGCAAAAATTCAAATAAAATGCGAGTTTCTCGCCGTTAGTCAAAAAAAATTATGTAAGCCTTAAAAATCGTTAGAAAAATCATATCTCGAAGGGTATTGATTTTCGGACCATGGTGTATATGGTAATTTCGGTCGCAAATGAGGCCTACTATCACCCAAAAATTTTTGTCACACTTATCCCCTTCCACCCTGTATATCTTTATGGCCGTTTTCTTGTTAGCACTATAACTCTCGTAGAAGTTAATTTAGCGGAACGCGCTTTGGCACAAAAATCAGTAGTCATAAGACCCCGGTCGGTATTAATTCCATGGAAATAGGGCTTGAAATGGTCAAAAAATCACTACAAGTCACCAGTTGAATCTAGAAGCATTATATTCGGTACATATACTCCATGATAGACTAGCCTTCGATTCCCGTTTTAATTTTTTGAAAAAGTCAAGGTGGAGGGGATGGTGCCCCCGGAGTGGAAGTAAGTGTGTGGTCTTGTTAGCACGATAACTCTCGAAGAAATTAATTTATCGGAGCGAGATTTGGCCCGGAAATCAGTAGTCATACGACCTCGGTTGGTGTTGCATTTGGGCCAAATCGGTCGACTTGGAGGGGGGATAATATGGCTTGAACAGGTAAAAAAATCACTACAAATCACCAGTTGGTTCCAGAAGCATTATATTCGGTACGATGATTTCTTTTTGAAGTAGCCTTTCATTCCCATTAAGCTCAGCTTAAACAAACCCGGCATCAAACAGTACGAGGAAGGGTCAAACATTAACGAAACAAATCATGGTCTCAACATTATTACTTCTGGGACGGCTTAGGGTTTCAACATACGAAATGAAATGCACCCTTTCCGACCGCCAGCTGCCGGAGCGAATTTTTTTTTATATTTACGCTCCGATCAAAATTCGCGTCCGGAACAGAAAAATGGTAGATCCCCTCGCGCACCGTCTACACTGGATGAGCGGCAGGACGGGGGGCTTTGTTGGATGTTTTTCTTTTGGGTTTTCCTTGATGCCTGTCTGTCAACAGATGTTAGGAATTTTGTTGTGAAAGAGATTTGTTTCGGCCTGCGGATGCCTTGAAAATGGGATGCATTGCCCCAAAACTAGTCGGCGTAATAAAGAAAAAAGAATGTATTACTCAAAAAATTAATTAATTACCTCTTAAGTCAGCTATAAGGACAGGTCATTTTCAGTGGCATTCCCGAATAAGGCTCATAGAAATCTTACGTTCTGTTCTAGATGAAACTCCCGTAGCTCATGATTTTGGAAGAGTCGAAACGGCCAGTTTTCTGGACGACGGTTTCAGAAACACCGAAGACTCGAATTTTTTCTCATATTTCGTCTTCATGACCGCCGGTTGCATAGTCGTCTACATCATTTTTCACAACAAGAACAAGGTATATAATGTTTTTTTTGGCTCTGTACCCTCTCCCATCCGCACCTATTAATCTCCCTTCCCTCCACCATATTGCCCTCAGTTACTGGCACTGGCCCTTGAAGGCCGTAAAGGAAGCCACAGGGGTGGCAGTGGTCGCTCGAGGGGTGGTCGCCATTCGTCGACAGCCTATTCGAAACTTCATTCAAATCTCGAGGAAGCCATCGCGTCTAACGCCACGACTCCGTCCTCGACACACGTACTGTACTAATATTATAATTTTTTTTTCGGCTTCGTCTTCTTAATTTCTCAGCTAGTCCCGTCCTTATCAGTTTTTAGGATTTTCTGCACCAATATCCGAGGTGCCATCGATTTTTTTTTTCAACACTTTCATCATAATTTATTTTTATTTTTCATTTTCATATCACAAAATAAAGAAAGTTGAATTGGCGTGATTTAAAGTTATCGTTTTCCAACCTTTACAACGCCTAAAAACTTATAGAAACAAAATTAAAAAAACACTTTTCAACACAATGAAAATCATGGTCTTTCTTTTTCACACCTAGTTTTATTCTAAAATTTGAATGTGCAACAATTTTGCGCGATTTCTAAAATTATATATTTTTAAATACAAATATTAAATGTAGAAGTGTATTATACAGTCCTGATTGACACATAAAAAACAACAAATATTTATTTTATCACATGGAGGGTCAGGGACAGGGGATGATGTGACGGGATCTAGCGTTTAGCCGCTTAATAAAATAATATTATACGGGCGAAAATTGTGAAGAAATTTTGGAGGGGAAAAGAGATTGATAAGCTAGCAAATTTGCCTACTTTTTTTTCTTAGGTACAATAATCGCTCAAATAATTAAGCATTCGGTGTTAATTATTTAAAGAGGGGGGGGGGGAATTCACGCCGCGTTGCAACGGAGAGAAAAAACAATTTTCATGTGGCAAGAACACAGAGAGCGAGAGGGTCGTTGTTGTGAGGGGGTGGGGTAGGGTAGTAGATAGGGAAAAACAAACAACAATATTGAGTTATATAAAAAGTAGTTTCGTGATGGACATTATACTTTTCTTCTTGTTTTATAATTATTCGATGGCCTTGCTCAGAAATTCGATGAACCTCTTGCCGTATTGTTCAGGATCGCACGTTGAAATACCATCGACGTTAGCGCCGTATTTGACTGTTTTGGCGGCTTTGGCTGCTTGTTTTTTGACGCCGTAATGAGTGAGAACGTCGATTAACGCCAAAAAGTATATCTCTTTAACCGGTGCGTCTAAGATAGGTGGACAAAAAGTTAAAGATGGGTGAATGGAGGGGGGGCGAATATATATATTTTTTTACTTTCTGACGATGGTATGGCGTAAATGTCGATTTCAGGAACGATTCCAGTCTCGTACTGAAGGGACGTTTCACGACAGAATTGAAGTGGCGAGTCGGGAGGTGTGTTGCCCCAGGGAGCGACGCCGCCGCCTTCTGAGTCTTCGTCCTCGTCACCGGCACCGTCGGGGTCCATGCCTTCTATTTCATAGCCTTCGGCCTCGGCGCGAGCGCAGTCGTGGATACCCAATAGAAGCGAGTAGTCCATGAGGTGGAGTTTAGTGAGAAACTGCCAACCGGAAATGTAAAAAAGGAGAAACAAGTTTTAGATGGCAATATTCTTAGTCATCAAAGGGGTTAAGAGGGCGAGGGGAGGAGCTAAACTCTTGCACCTTCTGCCAGCAACAAAAAATCGCCGTAGTAAGGAAAGCGACGCAATAGGACCTTCTGAACTATGGGAACAGGGGTCTGGTTTTCTGGGGGGGGGGGGTGAAGCAGTGGCATAGCGTAAAGGGGGGCTCGCCCTGAGCATCTCATCATTGAGGCTTTTTTTCTTATTTTTTTAAAAACATCGATATGTTCAAGAACGGGGCACAGTTGAGAAAAATATAGTGCCCCCTCGCGCAGCCCCGGGTCCATAACATTTCACATCTCTTCAACCGGCCAAAAGTTGCTACGTTCTCCGTGAAAAAAATCGCGGGTTGAGGTCCGCCATGAAGCAAAAAAACTGCACTGACTGGCGCAGTGATCAACTTTACGTTCGTCGCCGGTCCACTTCACCAAGTGGACCAGTGCAGGGAATACCAAGAGAACACATCACATTTCGCCTCTGTGGTCCTCTGTTCGGTAAGTGGCGTCTACTCAAAAGTCAAGCTGTCAACAATTTGGTGCGATCCAAAAACTTGGAGACGTCTTCCCCATTCCCGCCCCCCACGATGGTACGAGTCGAAATTTGCAGACCGACCTATAACTTATTCGTTTGCACTTTGATTTAGTTCCAGTTTGGTACATGGTGTCAACTCACGAGCCAGTGCAAGCTATCACACAACTTGGCGATCCTGCTTCCTGCCACAACGGTGTGAGTCGAACTTTAACAACTTAGGGCCCAGGGGTACGCGGGATTAAGTTCGGTGCACACTATGCATTTTTTTGAAGCAGGATTGCCTGGAGGTTATGAAAAAACATCTGGTCACGACCAGGGATCATATTATGCACTGCAAGGAGACATTCAACGAAAAATGTATAGTGTGCACCGAGCTTTATTATATCCCGGGCAAGACAATTCCGGAACCCATTTTGTCTCGGACAAATTAACAACAATTCTTTAAATTAATCGTAAAATCGTTTGTTTTGGCCAAGTTTTCGTTTGGTTAGGATTTCGAAACATAATTGTTTGAAGAACATAGATGGGTGCGGCCAACTTCACGCAACCCAAACCATGAACGAAACCGTATGTTTAGAGCCATACACGATCGTAAAATCGTTTGTTTAGCCAACATTTTCGTTCGTTAAGACCCCCGTATCAATCTTGTTCGGTCCATGCTTGGGGTGAATGTCTTCCAACACTGCCCATGAAAAGAATTGTTTGCTCAACGACATCCCTAGTCGTAACATCATTTATGTTTACGTTTCTCCGGTCAAAAGTTTCGTTTGTTCAGCCTCGAACGCTCGAACGAAATTATCGGCTAAACAAACGGTATTAAGACTAGAAATGGCGCTAAACAAACCAATCCGTTCATGGGTCGTTGCGTGCGGATGACCGCCCCGATATGTTTTTAAAAATGGAGAATTAAAACGCTAAACAAACATAAATGACGAATGACAAAAGAATAGGGCAGTTTTTTTTCGCTATTCGATTCGATTCAAACTCACGAAATTTGGATTTAAATTTGGCAATATGGCGATTTTTTTTAAAACAGCCAAGTTCAGGAAATTCGGTTTTCTAAGAATTTGACAGAACAGACATCCGTGGTGCAAACCCCACAAAATTGATCTTTTGAAGTTTCGAAACAGGACAAGTGGGTTATTGGAGTCAAACCAGCGAAAATCGGCGATACTGATTTTCTGAAAGAGCGAAACTCGTGAGAACGGGGTTTTAAACAACCAATGCCGCGAATTTGCGCGAATTTGACTTTTCAAGAGCTTAACACGCGAAATTAATTTTTTCAACGATTGAACGCTTCGAAATTGTTTATTTTCAGTGACTTAGGCCCATATTCATAGACATTTCTTAAACTTAAATTTCCCTAACTGGGCGTCAAAAAAGATGATTTTATTCCAACAAAAACTGAATGGACTTAGGAGAATTTTAACTTAAGTAGCCACTATGAATACGGGCCTCAGCCATGCAAAATTGTTTTTTGAGAGAGCCATTGATTTCATTCAGTCAAATCAGCGAGAATGGGTTTTCCAGAGCTAAACCGGCGAAATTGTTTTTTTGAAGAGCTAAACCCGTTAATTTGGTTTTTTGTTCCCCACCCTCGCTGCCATCCATCCGCCTGACTCTACTCAACCAATGGGGCCCCAAATCCGAAAGTGGGGCAGCAGCCCACCAGTTGAGATACAGGGTGACCCCCCCCCCCCGCATAGAATGTAAAAGTATGTGCAAACTTACATCGACATCCGCGTTCAACGTCTCAAGTAGTTTCTCTTTAGCATCCTCGCCAATATAAATTTTAGTGCCTTCCTTGACGAAATCGTTGTCCTTATAAGTTGGAAGATCTTTCTCCCTCTCACGATCCGACGCTTCCCTGTCAACTGTCGATCCTTTCAAATCGAATTTCCTGAAAATATATTTTTTTTTAATTGAAGGATGACACTCGTTGAAGAATTTTCCTGCAATATACCTGTGCGTAGCCAAATGATTGCTGAAAACATTCCTCATGGCGACCATATAATGCTCGACACCGTCAACTGTCAACCTGTACATTCCCAGATACTGCGGAAGCAAAGTTTTACCGTGCCTCTCAACGATATACTGGCGGGGATGAAAAAACCGGGGAAGAAAAGCGGGGTCGCGCCGAGGCAAAAAGTCAGTAATTGAAGACATTTTGAAGGTTTTGAAAGAACGAATGAAAAAAAAAGAAGAAGAAGAAAAGGATTCTCACCGGGTGGTACTGTTTTAAAAACGAGTGCATTCTTTCTACTTCCTCGCTTGTCATTGTCTTAATTACAAATAGCCTATCGTACGAATGGTAGAACTTAGCGCCTGATTTGCCTGGGTTGTCCATTACAACAGGTTGGGACCTTGATAACATACCAATCTGATTGATCATCGAACATAAAAATGGATGGAAAAAAAAAGAAAAAAAAACGACAACATTCAAATGAATGGCAAACGCCCTCCGTTATTTTTGGGCCGCAAATCGGGTAAAAATTAGTTCGAAAAAAAACACAAAGTGAGAGGTCATCATTCCAAAAAATTGGAAAAATAAACCTGCTGGTTCGAATCGAGTAGTTTCTGCGCGATTTGGTCTCTGTGTCAGACCTGCGCAGGCTGTTGATTTTCCTGCGCAGTCGACCACCTTCACTGTCGGTCAATCTACAACGACACCACACGGGTGGAATTTCTCACATTTTTAACAACAAAAAAGTAAAATAAAAAATCAAATAATCATAACATTGCGGCCCAATTAATTGCTGTAAGACCATTTTTGTATCGTTTAGTGCAAAAAAAGTGAAAGAGAGAGAAAGCAAATTCTAACCTCGTCATGGATTCTTTGAAGTCCAGGTCATCGATACCAAACCTCTCCCTCAGATTTCGAAACACCAGCGGACAGTATTCTTTGATTTTGAAGTGACTCGGCATATTTTCTCTGAAAAACGAGAAAAAAAGGAAATAGTGAAACAGAGTCACGCCCACCACCGGGAGGAGTTTGAAAACTCACTTGTTGAATAAGTGGTTGTCCACTTTGAGCTTGCTGTACGCTCTGAAGTCATCGGGTAGAAGCATGACGGGTATTGTTACGTGACTCAGTTCGTTTATCTGTGAAAACATGATACGTGTGTATGGGGAGGGGGTTAGTAGGATACAACACTTCAGACAGATTGGTAAGGGGGGTAGGAGAGGGATCGGATCCATTGACGATACTCTGAATTTTTGTTATTCCCAGGCACGGTGGGTCGTGGGTGGGCAAGGTGGTGCTGCGAGGGGGGGGGACTTTTTGAGTAGCGAAAGCAGCTTCCACCAGAATAGTCAGATTATCTCGATAATATCGACAACTTCGCGTTGACGCTGATTCTCAGGGATTTCAAGGTTTCCTTCCCGGACACCTTAAGATGTGGCCACATCACAGTACCAAAGGCATCGCACGAGCCAATCGCACCTTCCCCACAATACGCCTACCACGGTTCGTTTCCCAAGCATACTTGGCCAGTGCACCACCTTCGGTCCTAAAAACCCCTAGCTGCCCCGGTTCATCACTGAGCTTCTAAGCACTGCCACCGAACCCGGGGTGGACGACCACATGGTCATCAGGCGGGCCGTTCCTTCTTCTTGCTGAGTGACGGGGGTAATCGTGTAGCCACGCAGAGCCGGCTCAGCCGTTTCCTCTATCCTTCGCAACTTGAGCAAGTAAAGGAGTCCCGTCGCCGAAAGAACCGCTTTGCATAGAACCAGCGGAGCTATGCCCCGTGAGGATCGACAGGGCGGATGGTTGCCCTCGGGTCCACTGATGACCACCAGAGAGGCCGGCAAATTCATGAAAATTGCTATGCTGAGATCCTACTAGACCAGAAACTTGCCGTGTCACGGATATTGAGCTCCGAATGCTGCAATTTTGAGTCTATTCGTTAGACATTGGGTGCTGTTGTTCCGACTGCCTGGGTTCCGCAGGGGGGGGGGGCAGCGTCTTCTAGGAACGTAGATGACCATTTTGAACGACCGATCATCCAATTTTATAATATTCTCTTGGAATTATGAGGATCCAACCATTTTTACTTCGAACACATTCCTCAATTTCGACCCCTCCTCGTCAATAGGACTGGCACTTCTCCCCGTAGCGTGCAGATCTGCAGATTCATAAAAGCATGCAGATCGACCCTTTTGCGTCATTTGTTTAGCCTCAAAAGCCATGCATACCAGAGCCATTCATTCCATTTATGAAGATTTTCCACAATTTGGACTCCTCCTTGTCAATAAAACTGGAACTTCCCACCGCGACGTGCAGATCTGCAGATTCATAAAAGCCTGCAGATCCAGTGCCGGCTTCAGGGGGAGGGCGAGCCGGGCGACCGCTCGGAGCGCCATGTCTTGAGGGGCGCGTCTATCACAATGAGGGGAGAAAAGGCGGACGAAAATAAATGTCCTAAGAAGCGCATTTCATTTATGAATATTATTTACAAACTATAGAATTCGAAACAAATTAGCTTAAAAGGAGCGTTGGGTTGTCTAGAGATCTGCCGAAGAGAGGGCGCGCAGAGAACTAATACACAGCAGACAGTTGGGGCTAGCTACCAAGTAACTCGATGAAATATGTGACTGGTTTCTTATTCCATTTTTTAAATTATTTAATTTCGACTCCCGTTCAAACATTCTAAGTTTTAGGCCCGAAGTTGTCTTCAGATGCCAAGGATTGGTGTATTTTCAATCACAGCCGAAAAATTCCATTCCTAAAATTCCAATTTTGGCCGCAAATTACAGCCTCTTCTACACTTTATCCGCGAATTCGTGATTTTCCCCGAATTTAGCCGAGAATTACCATTTTCTCTTGATTTTAGCGGCGAAGTAGGTAGGGTTTTTATCTCATGCTGGCGATTTTTCGCCATTGGATTTTTCCTCAATTTTTCATGCAAATTATCGATTTTTTACCTTTTCAGCAGCGAATTAGCACTTTTTCTCACTTTGACCTGCAAATTAAAGTAGGTATGTCTTAATTTCAGCCGCGCGAATTAGTGATTTTTCTCAGTATCCGTCGCAAAATTAGCGGTGTATGAACTATGTTTGTCCCGCCCCATAAATTTTTTTCTTCCTCTCTTTTAGCAGCATATTAGTGCTTTTTCTCGGTTTTAAGCCCGAAGTTGCCTTCAGAAGCAACAGATTTGTGTTCACCTTAATTTTATTCGCAAACCCAGCGGTTTAATGAATTTTAGCTGTTTTGTTCTTTTGTATCCACGAATTAGCGTTTTTTTTAGACTTTATCCAGGAATTAGCGTTTTTCCCTAATTTGTCTATGAGTTAGCGATTTTTCTCAATTTTAGTTTAGTTTAGAATCAGAATCGTACCAATTTTAGCCGATAACTAGCGCTTTTTGTCAATTTCGGTACCGAATTAGAGATTTTGCTCAATTGTAGCAGTTATTTTTTCTCAATTATTTTGCCGTGGATTATTGTTTGTCCCAATTTTAGCTGCTAATTAGCAATTTTTTCTGAATTTCAGTCGTGAATTAGCCTTTTTCGCTAATTTAGCTGCGAACTTGCGGCTTTTCTCTTTTGTAATTGCGACTGGGCAATTTTTTTGCAATTCCAGTTACGAATTTACCATTTTTCTCAATTTTTGCCCCGAATCAGCGTTTTGTTTGTTTGTTTTTTGTAGTTTTTTTCCTCAATATAGCCGTGAAAACCAGAACACAAATTAGCGTTTTTTTTTCTGCATTTTACCATAAAGTGGGATATCTATACACCGCGAATCAGCGAACTGGGGATAAGCGCATTTCCTCTAATTAAGATAAATACTTAGCTACTTCGCGGCTAAAGTTTTCTTGAAGCTTCCACGGGTAAAGTGTAGAAAAAGCGCCAATTAGAGGCTGTGAAGGCAGGTTATTAATGGCTCAAACTGTGAAAAAGTGCTAGTCACAGCTGAAAGCGAAAAAATCGCTAATTCACAGATAAAATTAAGAGAAGGTGCTAATTCATGGATGAAATTGAGAAAAATCGCTCATTAGCGGCCTAAATCAGGGAACATATAAATTACTGCATAAATTAAGAAAAATTGGCTATTTCCAGCTAAAAAGGTGAAAAAACGCTAATTCGTGGTTCAAATGGAGAAAACGTTATTTTGCGGCTTCTGGAGGTAACTTTCGTGCAAAAAGTGAAAAAACCGCTAATCCTCGGCCAAGTTCAGAAAAAGCGTTAGATAATTCGCGGCCAAAATTGGGAAAAACTCTAATTCGTGGCTGAAATGTAGAAAAATTGAGGGGTTGATTTCAGAAAATTAGCTAATTCACAGAAAATTGAGAAAATGGTTAGCCGCCGTTTCTGCAGAGTCAACTTTGTGGCTAATTAGGAAAAAAACGCTAATTTACAGCAAACATTGAGACAAATCGCTACCTCACGGCTAAAATGGGTAAAAATAGCAAATCCGCGGCTAAAATGGACCAATCGCTTATTCACGGCTAAAATGGAGACGAATATAGCTAATTCGCCGATTAAATTGAGAAGAAGCGCTGAAGTGTGAGAAAAACGCTAATTTGCCTCAAAATGCATACCCATTTCGACCCCTCCAACATCAATAGAACTGTCACTACCACCCGTAGCGTGCAGATCTGAACGTCTCGGTGGAAGTGCTAGTTTTATTGTCAAGTGGGGGGGGGGGGGTCATAATTGAGGCAAATCTTCACGCATGGGACAGTTATAACTTGACAATTTTTTAACGGACCCTGAGGGCCCAAATTTCCAGATGGTTCTAGGAACATGTGCTTAGAAAGTTAACTGAATTTACCACTAGTCCAGTCATTTGGTAACAAAAAGTAGTGAATCCAGGAAATAATTGCCAGCTTGGTTTTTATGACGATTCTTTATGTTTTTTGGGTCGCTGAATTCGAAAATCTAGTTATCGACTAAATTCGGATATGGCTTTTCGCATGTAAATGGCGAAAAACCAAGAAATTTGGAGATTTGTTCTAGGTTTTCGCTCAACTCCGAAAAGACGTACTCTAGAGCAAAATCATCCCTTTTCAAAAAGACAGCTGATGAAATATCCAAACAAAAGATACCAAAGTCAGCTCTTTAGCTCCCATTGTCGAGCCGCTAGAATGCATTAAACATTGTCTATGGTTTCCAACTTTTCCAAAATCTACATCACTGACGTTAGCCCCCTGTGTGAAAAAAATCTGTGTCAAACGGTCTCATACCGTGCAAATGGCAGCGCACCATCACATTTAGATAGCTTACCCACTCTGAAACCGGCAAATAACACCGGGCCGGTCTTTCTAGGGGGGCCAACTTTGTGACAGCCCTTCCACTTTGGATCATTTTAATCTTGACCAAACTCATTTGATAAGGGTCCACTAAGAACAATTTGCGCACCACCTCAGGAAACCCCGTAAAAATAAATGCCATAATGGGACTAGGGCCCAAAACTCGATGAGATAAAATTAAAGCTCTCTCTGAGCTCTCCACCAAGAACGATTTTGATTTAGTAATTTGATTGCCTAGTCGTCTTCCGGGTTCACCGTTCCAAGTTTTTCAACGGCGGTAACGCTGGAACGTATACAGTTGCTTGTTAAAGTACCACTCAAGACATTTAAGTGAAGTTTCAAGAAGGAACGATTGGTGAGAAAGCAGGTTTTCTCGATTCATCAAAGAAAAAGGCTCTCTTCAAAAGTTTGAAAATGAGATTTGGGAAAATTTGAAAACCAGAGAGGAGCGTGGTGCACAAAATGTTCTTGGTGGTAACCAAAACTGGCGGTTGCCATGAAGTTCGGCCCCCCAAAATAAATATGCGTGTTTCAAAAGAGTGTTAAGAGTTGGTACACTGTGATTTAGTGGTGTCCTGCGAGGGGCTAACTTCAGTGCGGTAGATTTTGGCCAAGTTAAAACTATGGTCCATCTTTAACGCACCGTGTAGTGTAGGCGAGAACAAGAAAGCTACAGAGCTCACTTAAGACTCATTTTTTTTTTCCTTCCTTTCTGCTAAGGAATGATTTTTCTCTAGAATGCGTTCTTTCGGATTTATAAGCGAAAAGCTAAAACAATTCTCCAAATTTCACAGTTTTTCGATATTTTCATGGTGAAGCCATATCAGAATTTAGTCGATAACTGGATTTTTGAATTCAGCACCCCAAAACACATATAAAACCGTCATAAAAACTTAGCCGGCACTTTTTTCTTGTCCCAGCTACCTAATGACTGGACCACACTTCTTTCGGTCCATAAGAAACTTGTCGATCTATAGAGGTCATTCCACTAAAAGTGGCGAAATCATGTCTTTTCCGTCTTTCCTGGAAACTATGTTTAGTATTGCAGCGGAGGAAAAAAAAAAATCAAATTGCACCGCCATGCCCGAGACCATCCTAATTTTGTCTTCTGAAATAGAGGACCTGCAATAACATAAAAAATTACGAAATGGCCCAAATGTCATTCCCCTGTCCTGTCCATTCTCTTGTACACGTGCGCCTCAAGTAACCAAAGTCTTTCAGTTTGAGACACTGGAAAACTGCAAAGGCTCATATGTGCTCATAAAGTGGTCCAGAAGATACAGCTTTATCCTCATGATTTTAGGTGCACATGCTCCCGATTGTGAGTCAAAAGTAGCGTGTCCCATAGGTTTAGGATCATTCCCCTGTGAAATCTTGCAGGCCCAGTAAAAGAATGTAGTAGAACTGTAAATGTGCGTTTTGAAAACGGAGGATGGCAGGCATGTTACTCCAAGGTTCGGCTCAACCCTGCTTTAAGCTCAATGTGCATTGGGTCGTCGGTGCTAGACGACCATCGCTCAAGTTCTTGGTGAGTATTTTTTTTGTCTGTCATTCCCCTGTTACCCATAACTGGCCTGTTTGAAGGAGTTGATTTGTTTTTCTTCTAAAATTGGTTGGGTTAGCTGGTGAGCCTCCAGAAATATTTCTTCATTAATAAGTTACTTTGATGGGGTAAAAAATGGAAAAATTGAGTTTTGTCATTCCCCTGGATTAACAGATTAGTAGGCATGCCAGGGGAATGACTGCAGACTAGGGGAAGGCCATTTTCTTCCCTTATATTTGGTGAGCAAACTACCTTTTCGTTTTCTTGGCCTTGAAACGCAGCGGCGTCTTTCCCCCCTCCCCATTGCTGGACGCGAAATCCCCCCTCTCATGTATTAAAGGCTTATAAGATGGAAAATTACAGTGAAAAACAACGTTAATGTAGTATGTACTTTCATTTTTTCGCTAGTGATACACAGGTGTAGAAAACCAGGAGATTTCAGGGCCTAATTTTGACAAATTGGATGAAATCAACACCACGTAGAGTTAAATTACGGCTCATTCTGATTTTTAGCCGCAAATCAGCGCTTTTTCCACACCTTATTCGCGGATTATTGCTTTTTCTCAGTTTAAATCTGCGAATGAGCACTTTTTCTTAAATTCAAGCCGTGAATTGGATATTTTTCGGCATTTCAGTAGCTAAATAGCGAATTAGCGTTTTCTGTATTTTAGTTGCGAATTAGTGGGTTTTGTTTCACTCTTAGTCACGAATTAGCGCTTTTCCATTATTTTAGCCTTAAAGTTGCATTCACCTCAATTTTCTCAATTTTAACCGCTAATTAGCGTTTTTCTCCATTATGACCGTGAATTAGCGAATTTTTCTTACTTTTAGCTGGATATTTGAGTTTTCCTCTATTTTAGCCGCAAATTAGCGTTTGCATTTCAAACGATCATAGTCATGACTTGACGTTTTCCCCAATTTTAGCCACGATACTAGCGATTTTTCTCAATTTCTTCCGCGAATGTGCGATGTTTCTTAATATTTGTCGCGAATTAGCAGCTTTTTCCACTCTTGGCTATTAGTTAGCGCCTTTTCTAACTTTTGGTCAAGAAGATTCCTTCAACAAAGAGTCGCGAATTGGCGTTTACTTAAGTTTAGTCGCGAATTAGCGCTTTTCTCAATTTTAACCGTGAATTAGCGCTTTTTCTACATTTTATTCACGAATTTAAGCACTGTTCCTTAATATCATCCTCAAATTATATTTATTTTTCTACATTTTTAATCGCGAATCATCCTTTTGTCTCAATTCGACCGTAAATTAGGGTTTTAGTCTGTAATTAGCGTTTTTTCCCAATTTCATCCGTGAAATAGTGTTTTCCCAATTATATGTATTCCGCGAATCAGCTCTTTTTTACAGATGTTTGCTATGAAGTGAGCTAGAGTGCTATCGCGGAGTATAGAGCCCTTTTTATAGTAAAATAAAGTAAAACGCCATAATGTGCTGTTCTTGACCAAGTTGAATTGGCCTAGGTAAATAGCTAACTCGCAAATATAAATGAGAAAACGCACTAATTAGCGTTAAAAATTGATAAACCAGCGCTTGATCACGTTCACGATCACGATTCAGCAAAAAAAATTGGTGAGCATCTTTCAACGCTCTTTCTTCCAGGTCGGATGGACTGAAAATCGTCGAAAGGAGCCAAGTCCCCGTCCAACCGAATACCAAGACACCTTTCCACGTACTTTCAACCATGAACATAAAACCTAAAAATCCTAATTTTTCCATCTTCAAGCTATTCGGAGGCGCTGGTCCACCCAATACTCGCCACGACCGCGGCACGCTACTAAACGGATCTGCTGATGGGGCGCAGGGAGCGAACCCCGAAAGTTTTAGTAATTTATGGAGATAACCACGCGAAATTCATGGTTCCTAAAATATCCAGATTCGCGAAATTTGGGATTAGAAAGAGCTAAATCTCGCACAATTTTGTATTTGCAATGCAACCTTAAAACCGCAATTTAGTGGCATTTTTTTGTCATCTCCCCCCTTCCAACTGTAATTTTGCAGCAAATTTCTTCAGTAACTTACAATTTCTACGCCGTTTATCGATCCGAACTCGCAATTTCACTGCCGGTGAATATTCAAAACCGGAAGTTTGCGGCTATTGCTCCCGTGGAAAATGCGTCTAATTATCCTCCGAAATATTCAATTTTGTGGCTTTTTAGGGCTAAGCTTGAAAATCACAATTTCGCGGCTGATTATTCACCGAAACTTTCAATATCGTTGTCCACGATTATGTCTGTGTCCCCCCCCCTCACGGCGTTGAGTGGTTTTGTCACGGAAAGGTGCCTTCGAAAACGCCTGACGCATCAATGTAACATTGATGTGAACGATGAACGAAATGAATGAAATGTATTGCCCCCACCTTCTTAGGGGCGGTAATATAAAGCTTTCCTCCTCGTTACCAGGGTGGACAAATATACCTTGCTACTCCCCCCCATTAAAATTCCTAGCCTTATTGTGTGCTATATTCATGTCCTGGATTATTCCCCCTTCCTGTGTCCACCTAGTGCACACACCGATCAAGAACTATCGGACAGCATTCCCCCCCCCATGACACTTTCGGACGCTCCCCCACTATCACGAATAATCCCCCCTCCCTGATGAAGTTTTGAGCTCCCCCCCCCTATCGTAAGGTGGACACCGACCCTGGTATAAGCGTAAGCGTGGATGATGCTGACTGACGTAGCGGAGCTCAACGTAAAATTGCATTACAATTCCATCTTTCCTTACAGATCAATTCGTATCAATACAATCATTGCACCAAAGAAACAAAATCAAAGAAGAAGTGCTGAGGGAGAAGAGATTACTACCCTCTTGGTTTTGTCATTCCCCAGAGTACTGTTGCCATTCCCCTAGACCGCTGATTATTAATAATTGCCGTGATGCCCCCTCCCCCCCCGGGTGAAGAAACTTCTCAGCTGGTGCGTACATTTTGTCCGTACGTGATGGAAATACACGTTCGGATAGGAAAACTTTGACAAAGTAGCCAAAAAAGTATCGAGACTTGCTAGCCCTGATTTGGCCACTTATAGTGGAATCACCCATAGCTCTGTTATGCAATTTGATGCTGAACAAATAATGTAAAAGTGCCGTCGCTGATAATTATTGAGTGAGTCGCTAATAATTATTGTCTCTTCAAAATACGATCGGCTACGTTGTGCCTATTATATGTATACTCTGTAACTTTTTTTCTATTATAGTCCTTTTTTCGTTGAATGGGGAACTTGCACATTTTTCAATCACTGGTGTTTCTTGAAGAGGGCTCGTCAACAAGACAATTGCCCATATTAAACATTAAAATCAATCAAGGGGTTCTTTTAGACGAATTTTTAAAAATTTTGCGTGTGGGTTTCATTACGTCAAATGGCAGTTAATAAAATGGATGGTGTTTGGGAAGAGGGGCAAGACCAAGACGCGTTTTCTGGGGTTTGTTATTTGTAAACAAAACATTTTAGAGTTTCCTCAAATGCTTCAAAACTGCTCATTGACGTCATTTTTCCCTCGCACCATCCATCCCCTCCTGAAGAACTTTGAAATTTATTTTAAAATCACCAGACGCACCAATCGGGCTGCCGTTAATATCCTTGTCCGCATGTGCCAATTCACCGGTAGACTTTTCCCTCAAATGGTGTTAATCGGCAGATTTGGGATGTTAATCTGCAGAACCGCAGATGCGAGGTGTTAATCTTGCAGGTCTGCGTTTTAGACAGACCAGTTTCCCTATTAACCGTGGAATCAATTCTCTCGTTACTTGCGGCATATGGCGGCAAAAAGTAAGATCCAGCCCTGAATGTGGTCCAACATTATCTGTCAAATGAATGAATTGCGGCACATTTCACGGGTCACAAGTCGTTGAATTTGACTTGAAGGACAAGACTTGTTTGAGAGACCTGTCGGTAGTGTGAGAGAGAGCGTTATTGATGAGGGGGGCTGTTCACATCCGGCGAGAGGAACGTTTTACGTAACGCAAGCGTTCAATTGGAGTATGAACACGTAGCGATCTATGAAGAAGCTGGGATGTAATAGTTTTGAGTTAAATATATAACGTTTGAGGACGTCAGTCGTAGCTGGGAAATGTGAACAGTTGAAAACATGATAAGGCCAAAATCCATGCAATTGAGAGAAAAAAGCACTCACCGTATGATTGACGCCCCACATGAACACCGACAAAATTGGCTCGTTCGCTCGAAATAATTTGACCTTCTGCCTTTTAACTCCGAAATGTTTCTTCTTCAGTTTTCTCATACTTTGCTGAATTCCACTCATAGCTCTGACGTTATGGCGTACAATACAAAAAAAAAAAAATTAACTTTAAAACCCCCGGAGGCACTAAAAACAATAATTGTACACTTCCGTAAAATTAAAAAAGGGCAGTTCGAAGCGTTGAAAAGGGTTGGGCACTACTAAGTAATTTAGGAAGCTCGTTTTCGGCGATTAATTTCTTCTTCTTTTCTCGTGTCAAAGTTCTTCTGGCCCCGAAACAGAGTCCACTAAATTTCGAACATGGTTCGGAGTCCCCCCTCGTGGTCCCGGCAACGACCCAAGGCAGTCGAGATGAACACAGCGCGAACAAGGAACGCTGAGGAAATCTCGTTTTTTTTTCTACCCGAAAAAATCACTTCTACTGATCTGTCAATAACATAAATTACAACCTACCCGCAGCCTGTGCCAAAAGCTGAAAACGAGTGTTTGAGCAGTCGGTGGGGTTGACGGGGGTTTTATTTAATTTTATTCATTTTTGGTTCGATTTTTGACCGACTGAACCCCCCCCCCCTCACGAGTCGGCCCCTAAAAATTATCGGTGGGGCGTGATTGCGCCACACATTTTGCTAATTTAGGGCGTTCAGCTCAAGAAAATTGCCGTGTTTAATTTAGAAAGGAGCAAAATATCCGCTTTACAGAGGGGCAGTCGACAGTGTCATGTCAGGTTGTGAGTGACGTAGTTCTAGTTAGTGCGAAGTGGAAGGTAACAAATTTATCTGTGTAATGAGAGTAGAGAGCTCGATTAGAAAAAGTCAAAGAGTTGCAAAAATAGGTAAAAATAACATATTTTAATTGGTTATCGAGCCCAAAAACCATGAAGGAATAAAAAGTGAAACGTTGGCGGCAATCTAAGCGATGAGCGGTAAGTGGGACGTCATGGAGACCTTGCCGTCTGTATCGACTTCATCATCCGTCAAAACGAACGGACTTCAAAATGCTGATTCTCCGTCGGCTTCGAGTACGGCATCGGACTCTCCCACACCGACGAATTCGATGCACGAAGCCAACTGGTATTCGAGTCACTGGCAAAATCTCGGTGGGTGATCAGAAGGGGGTTGCGCTTCAAAACAGTAACATAATCGTGAAGTGTGGTAATTTTTTTCCCCCATAGTCAGCGAAGAACAGGCTCAACTTTTGGGCACCGAAGAGGAATCATCGGATCGACAGAGTGACGGTGAAGTGGACGCCGAAGTGTGGGAAATGACGCAGGAGCAAAAAGAGTATTACTCGGCCAAATTCGCCGCTTTACGACCCACGGATGGCCTACTGCCTGGTCACGCGGCGAGGAATTTTTTTGAAAAGTCAAGACTCCCAGTGACGGAACTACGTAAAATATGGTTGGTTGGAGCAAAAAATTCAACGAGAACACCCACACTAACTCTGACAAATGCATTGTTACCAGGGAACTGGCAGATCTGACCAAAGACGGAGCCCTGTCTCTCGACGAGTTCAACATAGCGATGCATTTGGTCGTTTTAAGGCGGAATCACGTCCCTCTACCTGACATTCTGCCGGCTTGCCTGCTGCCGACGACCGATCCACAGCCGGCTCCTCCTCCTTCCCTACCGCGATCGCAACAGGGACCATCGGCCTCACCCACGCCCCGTAATAGTAAACAGTGGACGAAATTCACAGAGTCGCCGACGAATTCGATTTCATCGCCTGGTCCCAAACCGGTCAATTTTGATTTTCAGAAAGCGTCCGTGGAACAGGTAAATTTTTAATTGTCCACTAAAGGCTTGAAATGCGAGGTTCTGGCTCCGGCGCGTGTGGTAGCCATACGGGATAGGAAGTACAATAAATCAATCAAGAAAACTTTCACATCCTCCACCACCTTGGACCTTTCAGTCAGAAAGCTGTCAATACAGGTCCCATATCTGACTTTTCAGTCTCAAAATTGAACTTTAGGGCAAAGAGCTTGGCCAATTCGGGTTAAGGCTTGGCCACACAATGTGTGCATATTGGGCAAATATCTTCCAATAACAGTTAATTTCTAGCCTTGCTTAGGAACGGAACAGCTGGACATTGAAACGCATTGACAAATATTTAGCTAATGTTGACACATGTGTGGCCAAGCCTTTAATTATGGCGAATTTTGTTAGACCAGAATTACTAATAATGACAGCAATCTCTTCTCGGATTTTGATAATTTTCAGCCAATTTCCTCGGTGATAGGCGTAGATCCTGTTCCGTGGTGGTAGGTCATTTGCCGTGACGAAATCACCAGTTTTACAGCCAAATTGTTAGTATCTAGATAGAAAATTTCTAATTTCGAACGCTGTCAAGGGTTGAAGAAGGCAACGACCTGCGTCTGAATAAATTGTTTCTGGCCTAAAACAGAACATTAGTGCAAGCGTAATAGCATGTTAGCAGACAAGTCTGTTGAAGAGCCATATAGTGAATTTCTGGGGAAGAATCACCACTTCACCAGTGTTCCTCCTCAGCATTTAGCGTGAACTACTATTCTATGTGTGTGTGTGGGGGAGGGGGGTCGTTGTTATTTCACGGGGGTGTAACGGGCACAACCCATCAAGTTGTTTTACGTTTTTGATTTCGGACATTTTATCCGTCGTTAAATGACTAAAAATTAATTTCTCAGGACCCGAAAATTCTTCACCCGGTCGCCCTGAGAATGACACCGGGACCCCATGAACAATCGTTAGATTTAAACGAAACCACTTCCCCAGGAGGTGGAGGATCGTCGACGTCTTTAATTAACAACACAGTTCCAATGACAATTTGTGCCGATCAAATCAGGCCAATTCAACGACCGCAGGCCAAGAAATATGCGGGTAAACACGAAGTTTTTTTTTTAGAGTTACACAGTTTTGTTTTGATTCCACCACCACAAGTCACCATTAACTTTTTTGTGTGTAGCCCCTGGACCTGGTGCTATCCCTCCTCCACCTGCGCCTAACTTCGAAGATACTTTACCGTAATAATCTTAACAACCACTCGTCTGGGAGGGTGAAGTGAACCTTTAATTTACGAAAATTATTTTTTTTAGGTGCAAAAAGGAACCACCGCCCCCGCCACCTCCACGACCTCGACATCGACATCACACTAGGAGTTCGTCTTTAGATCTGACTAGGCTAGGTGAGAGATTCTCAATACAATTTGTAACGATTATAGTAGTTCATCGCCCCCCCCCCTTCTAAACCATGTTTAGGTAAAGTCCATAGCACCGCTCTCAACATGCCTCCTACGGTGCCCCCACGCGTTTCTCCCGGGACGGTATGGATATAGTTTCCTATTTTTGTTGTTGTTTTTTCTCTCTCTCTCTCTCTCTCTGTCTCGACTGATGACTCCTTTCAATAAAGGTGTCACCTCGAAAGCTCTCCAGCGATAAATCGGCCGCTTCGTCTGTCAAATCTTCGGGAGTCGAAGCGCCCGAATTCGCAAATTTCGCTCAGTTCCCCGCAGCCGATGATAACGTCTCGACGGAGTCGCAGCCTCACGTTACAAAGGGAAGCGGGGCGTTTCACGTTTATAGGAAACCTCGTGAGTAGTTTTCCTTTCATTTACTTTCTCGCATAGTATGCGGCTTGAAGGTTCTGTGTTATTTTTTCTTTGCACAGCCGTGGAACAAGAATTTGAGCGACCCTGGTCACCACCCATCCTACCTTTGGACGCTAGGTAAACCCTCTTATACTCCATTCGTATAGCCGACAACTTTTTAATGACAGATTTTTTTGTTTTCAGTGTTACCCTACGTGAAGCTCATAATTTAATTCTTCGCCAACGCTGCCATCAATTGCAGCACAGTCTGTCTCAACTTCGAGATCAGAGAGCGACACTTCAAGCACTGTTAGATCAGATTACGAGCCAGTCTTCAGTATCCTCTTGAGAGCTTTAAAATTATTTTCTTTCATCATATACGTATATACATATTATATATATTTTTCGTATTACTTGCAATGAGATCGAACCCCAATATTAGGACTGGGCTGCACTCGCCTGGGGGAGAAACCCTCTTCTTCCCTCTCTCCCAATTCTTCTTGTTCCTTCAGTCAAGTAACATATTATTTTGAAAAATACACGTTGTTTCCTGTTGACTGAATCCGGGGTGTTTTGCAGCTCTCCTGATGCTTGATCTTTTCACACTCTTGAGGAATGAGTGAGGGCAAAAGACTTAACTTGGTGTGCCCCGCCCAACCGTCTTCTCTCGCTATTATAGAAAACTGGGAGCCTATTCTCTAAAAAGGAAGCAATATGTCTGTTTCATTCATTTACTTCTTATACTTAAATAGAAAAATTGCTATGAAAAACATAATATTGCTATTTTGTTAGAGAATAGACCCCCTGATTTTAATTTCGATACCAAGTTCTAAAATAAACACTTTTATGCGGTTCATCTGGCCAAGCCCTGTACTAAGGAACCTTTAAAGACGAGTAGACGCATACGGCGCCATGTTCGTTCTTATCAGTTTAATAAGAATGGTTGGGGGTGGTTTGTTGATATCGACAAAAGGTGGATTTTACAAGACTGATAAATGATAAGAGCGAACATGGCGTCTGTGATTTTACCTGTCTGATTATAGGTTCTCTACCTGTACAGCACCCACCGGTAAATCGAAATAGGTTTTGTATGTGCCAAATGGAAAAAATTCGCTTTTAAAGAGCGAATGTTGACTGATTTAGAGCCAAGCCCACGAAATTTGGGGTTTGAAACTGCAAAATTCTCGAAAAATTGTAGTTGGAAGGAACTAAATCCGCCAAATTTGGTTTTGGAAAGACGCATACTGGAATTTACGGAAGGCGAAATGACAAAATTTTGTTTTTGAACGAGTCAAATCCGTGAATTTGCTTTTTGAAAGGCAGGCAAGAAGGGCTTGAAACATCAAAAATCCGTTGAAGTTCAGTTAAAAAAGAGCAAAATCGGTGACATTGGTGGATAAGCAAACTTTTAGTTAAAGAGTCAAAATTATGAAATTTGTTTTTTCGTTTTTCGACAATTTAGGCCCGATTTAGAAGGAATTTACGATTATTAAGTAGATACTTATATCAGAATTCATATGGGTCGTCATTGGCAACTAATCGCGATCAACTTTAAACGAGATCAATTTTGTTGGTGAAAATAGGCCTTATAGTGTTTTGAATCGGCCAAACTATTCGAACTCATTTAAGATAGCCAGACCCACGAAATTAGGTTTTTAAATAGCAAAAATATCTGCGAAATCGGTGTTTGAAGGAGCCAAATCTGCGAAATAACGTTTTGAAAGAGTGTCAATCCGCAAAACCTGGGGGGAATGTGGTGAAATATGGTTTTGAATAAAGCCAAAAACCAGGAATCTTGTTTTGAAAAAAACTAATAGTCCAGTCAATTGAGGCTCTGTAAAGCCTGTTACAGGACAAATGTATAGAAGTTTTTTTCTCAACGGATTTGTATGTTTTTGGGGGTGCCGAATCCGAATCTGAAGTTTGCCATCAAAAAATTGGTCGGCTTCACGTCGAAAATCGAACAAAACCTCGAACTTTTTTGACTTTTTGTGCTCAATCGCTTATGTATCTGAACTATGGACTTTTCGATGATGACGCTCCTTAGCATTCTTGAAGTAGATTACATTTGTGACAATTTAAGCCTAATTACAGCTCCCTTACGACCAATAGTTCCTGAGTTACGAACCCTCAAATATTAACGAGTGCGAGGGAAACCCAGTTTTTTCGTCCGAAGTATCGTGAGAGTCTGGGTGCGCGTGCACACAAAGCTAGTCATTTTAAGACTCCCAGACGCTTTTGAGCTATCTAGTAGGACAGGTAGTACCTAATTTATTCATTACTTTTTGACACAGTCTCATATTATTCAGTACAACTCAAAAATCTCTCCTTCCAGCTGTATGTAGGGTAATTTTGGTGACAAACCCTAAAAGAGCACACTTTTTTTTTTTTTTTTACAATGAAACGCACGCGTCCGACGGAAGAAATCTTCGTAAGCTTTCTCAAAGGAGGTTGGAAGTTGCGTGAAATATTGTACTTTATATTTTCTCTAAACAATCCATAGAACATTTTGTGAGGTAAGTTCATAACGCAAGGTGCCCATCAGTTTGGCTAAACGTTCTTCAGATGAGTGCGTTTATAATCCCCTTTACCATTTTTCCTTGATTTCGATAAAACCGGTTCGTCATAGAAAAAGTTAGGCATACCTATTAAATTTTGCATAGTTGTTCAGGTGGCTTCCGCTATACCATGCGATCGAAGAAAAACGCGAATGGGTACTTGTTGTAGCTTTTTTGTGGTCTTCAAACTAAGCCTGAAAGAACGATTTGTCTACACCGATGGTTTCAGAGATATTTCAGCAAATCGAACAAAAGGGCCCTCAAATTCAAGCTCGTGCAGTGCCAACACCCGACGCGGAATCTTCAGGAATTTTTCAGGAAATGGAAGGAAGTGTATCTGAAAGAGATTGCACCAAACATTTATCAGTTTTTCCAGCTTCAGGCTCCAGCCAATTTTCCATCAGCGACAGAAAATAGTCAATTTTTGACAGGTCATATCTCAGGAACTATTAGTCGTACGGAGATACCATTGAGCTTAAATTGTCACAAATTTGGTCTACATCATTCAAAAATGCAAAGGAGTAAGTATACGTATAAAGTCTGTTCACGACAAAAAAAAGTGTGCGTAGTGTAGTGCAGGGCAGAACACAAACAGCCGTGTTACCTTCTCTGTAACCTAAAGCCCCCTCTCACCCTCCCTTCCCAAAAACCATCTTTACACTAAGGCACTATAACCCTTGGAGTATTAACTTAGTTAGTTAATACTCTAAGCTACAACCCGAGTATGCTTGCCCGCCATATTGAGCTCTAATGACTAAGTTATGCTATATCAGATAATAGAATGGAGAAGCTTTTTTATTTCTTTCTTTCAAGATTTTATTGTTTTATGTTGGTTTTATTCTTCCTATATTCACATATTAATTGCAATTTATTGATCGGTGATGTCGCTGAGCTTCTTTTTGCGTTGCATAATCGTTTTTTCTAGTCACGATTTGTGATTGACTCTGAAAAAGCTTGCACCAACCATCTGAATTTGATTCCTCAAATAATTCTAAGGCGAAAATTAACGTGAGTTACTACGCCCTGTGAATATTACCGACGATAACGATGTTATTGGCGTCTTATAGCCTGGGAACGAACAGCGTATATTGTCGTTTCAGCGTGAATTGCGAGAGATCAATCGCCTACTAGAGAGCACGAAGAAATGGTGGTTTTAAAACTCTTGGGCATCTTCGTCTTAGGGGATTATTTAGTTTAATCGACATATCAAGAATTAAAGAGTGACCAGGCAGACCCTTTTTCGACCACCCAGCCCAGACTAAAGGCCCTTTTCCTTGTTCAAGATTTCGTTCATCAGGCATTGCTCTCGCAAATTGAAATTGTAAGATTTCAGTGTTCCCAGTGATATGGTTTTCCACTCGTTCATTCTAAATTAAAATGGTATGTTCATGGTGAAGACTGGTGGAAAATTGTAGTGATAGGTTTTTTATTTTTTTGGTAGGGTGGGCATTGTGGAGAGCTCGTCGTTTCTGGAAATTATTCTCGTGTGAAGACAAACACAGAGAACAATTCCCCGATAGAAACATTTTGATTTCAGTACACTAGAACACTAGAAATTATATGTACCTCACAAAGAACTGAATGAATAGTTGGGACTGGGACCCATTTATCCTGCCTGCAATTTTGAAGCCAGCGAGCCAGGGAAATCGAAACATTCAAAATCCCTTTTTACGCTATTTGAACAATTAACGGGGCAGCAGCCATCCATTATCTAAAAAAAAAAGCAGGCATCCAAGTTACGTGGTCGAATACGTTCATTAAAAGAACTGCAATTCCAAAGTGTGGAAACTTTAAATGACAAACTGGCGGATTGTTAGAAATAAATCGAGGACGTTAATTTTAAACCCGCCAAGAACGTTCAATGATTCTTCAAGTTATAAGCGTTTTTAGGAATTTTAAAATGATGAAAAGGCCGCTGGGAGCACTCAGGAACACCGAACACGAACACTGGTCCTAAACGAGATAGACGAAAAATCACTTTACACGCGCTTATATTCTTTACCTAAATTAATATCATTTGGTGAAATAATGCCTAACTGTGGCCTCTCAGACGATCAGAAGAACTAATTCCAAATTAATATACAATAAAGTGCTAGTTTACTAGCTAAACAATACCATTAAACGTGAACAGTACACACTATCTTTTCTTGACAGAAGAGCACAATATGGCGGCCAAGCATACCTGGTTTAAAGGTTCTCTACTTTACACCAGCCTGCAGGCTGGTGTAAAGATGGACGTAGGGAAGGGAGGGTGAAAGGGGGCTTTAGGTTAAAGAGAAAGTAACACGGTTGTTTGTGTTCTGCCCTGCACTACACTACACTTTTTTTCGCGAACAGACTTATAGTTCCAGAGATATAAGGGGTATTCATACAAAATGTTAAACCATGTATTTGTTAAATGCTAAATTCCGTACAGATGAGTGTAGTCCATAGAAACGGAGAAACTGAACAAAAAAAAACGAAATAACAGAGTTTACGTCGATAAGATATGTTAAACTTCTGAGCATGAATACCCCTATAATCAATTGAGTAGAAAAAGTAAGAAAATTTCCAGTTTTTTGCGATTTTAGACGTGAAGCCGACCGATTTTTTGCTGCTAAGTTCACATTCGGATTCAGCACCCCAAAAATCTGCAAAAATCAATTCGGGTTCAGGCATGGTAAAGGCTCTGTAGACTGTGTCTTATTGGCTATGCTCGAGGAAATGGAATTTCCTGCTCTGGAAAACGGGAGCCCCACGGGTATCACCCTATGCGACCTGTCTAAGGCGTTCGATACGCTTTCCCACGATGTTCTGCTGTCGAAGCTCGCGGATTGAGGGGCACCTCTACGCTTGAAGTGACCAAATGGACAATGTGGAAAAGTGGGACGCCAGTACGATTATTGGTGCCTGGGGGGGGGGGGAGCAAAACTGACGACGGATTTAAGAAGGTCACACAATTTCCATCGTGAATTTGTATTCATGATGGCATGAAAGTTGTACAAATTAGTAGTGGCAAGGCGCGTGTCATTTATTGTCATTGAACAGGTGTCGTCATTTATGGAAGGTGAACTTGGAGAAATCACGATTTCCAAAATTGCCGGTACATTTCCAGCCATGGTTGATCAGCTGGTTGTTGTTGTTCGGATGAGACGAAGTTCAGGAAAACTTCCTCCACCTCACAGCGTCAGAAAGGTGTAAAAAAAAAAAAAAATCGGCACCTGCTCACATCCAAATGCCAAATCCGAGATATCGAGTCCCAAGTTCAAAAAGCCACGAGGATGCCATAGCATAATTAATTTTCACTTTTGTGCCTGTAACAATGAGGCTAAAGCTTGGGTTTCCCAGGAAAGCGGTGCCGTAACATTGCGGTAGAAAACATCCCCTTTTAAATCACGCCAGTAGTTGCCTAGGGAACGATCAACTGGCGTGATTTAAAAGGGGATGTTTTCTACCGCAATATTACGGCACCGCTTTTCTAGGAAACCCAAGCTTAACTGGCCCGGTAGTTTCTTTTTAGAGGAAATTGTGGTGTCCTGTTATATTTATGACTCTGGGGGTTATAGATGCGGATGGTAGGTCAACATCAATCATTGAAGAGGATGAAATATCGTCCGATTTCACCAGTTGTACTCGAATGAAAATTTAATTCATGAAGTCCTGTTTAATTATCATCCCTTGTAAATTTCACTAAAAATTCAAGATGGAGGAAGTCAAATAGGGAGATAAATAAGAGGATGACGACATTTTATAAAAATCGAAAATGTTCAATTATTTCAAGTTTTTATGTCGGCGTATCAAAACATAGGGCTTTAGAATATTGGTAAACGTCATATTTCCACAAATGGGCCATGTTTCATGGTGGGGGGGGGGGTCCTTCTATTTCTTCAACGGCTAGAGAAATGCGTAGGAATGGGGCTGCTCAACCATGGCCGCTAATGAATCAGCAATTCTAGAAATCGTGATGTCTTCAAGTTCACCTGACATAAATGCCTATTTTGTACATTTTTCAATTCTTGAAGGAAATTTTGTGATCTTATCAAATCCGTCGTAAGTCTTAGTCTGGCATTTGTGCAAAAAAGGGTCAATTGGCTTAAAAATCGTAAAAACGCATGTATGCCCTTAACGAAATCATTTCCAAACATGAGTCGAAGTGACGTTTTTTGCGTCTCAGTGAGTATATTAATTAGAGCATATTTGTGCAAGTACATATTGTACATTGCAACTGAAATACCTTGTATAAGATCATAAGCCAGCATGCTTCGAATATTCGAAAAAACGGGACGTATTGGGTAGCGGGACAGAGGAGTGAAAAGCGGGACGTCTGGTCACTGATAGAAGCATATATGTCAGGAAGGTCGCAAGCGTAGTGTGAATATTGGGAAGGAGAAATATGAGTGCCATTCACGGCGCCACGGAGTTCCTCAAGGCTCCATCTTGAGTCCACTTCTCTTCCTTGAATACGTGAACGATGCACCGGAGGCCAAAGAGGCATCGATTTATCAATTCGCCGACGCTACTGCTTTAATTGCGGTACAGGGAAGGACACGCCTGAGCTCACAAAAGTTGCAAGAAACCAAAAAAGTATGGTTTATGATTGGTTCAAAGACAACCGTCTGGTAGCTAACGTCGAAACAGAGCAGTCAATAATTGTCTCGACCAGCGGTACAGGCAATAATTGCGTCAAATACCACGGACTAGTCGTAGATGAGAATACATCTTGGACACAGACACATGGTCCTCAGCAGGCACGGAGGTGCTGCCTACGTTCTTAGAAGACTGACAAGCGTCGTTTCGAGGGGTCCTGTGAGAAAAGTTCACGTCTTTTTGACATTCCACCAATCAGCTGATCCATACGTTCATGTTTTTACTTCATTCAAAATCTCACTATTTACCAAAGGTCAACTGAACAAGCTGTATATAGGGAACTGTTCCGGGACTTTGATGTGATGACTTTCCCATCCGTCTACATCTATACGAGTGCGTAACCATCGTGCACAAAAAAAAGGATAAAATTCCCTCCGGATCGGACATATACATGACCACGACACGAGAAGAGCTAAACTACTGAGGCCTGCAAGATATACGAAGTCCTTGCGTTTCAGTGTCCATACAAATGTTCAAGCTCCCGTCGAAAATAACATCCCTGCCAATGGTTAAATTCAAGACAACCATCAAAAACTACTTGTTGGAAAATGTTTTTTATAGCATTGATGAATTCCTAAACAGCGAAATGCAATTTTGATCACCTTAATTCAGACGAAAGCCAAACAGACCAATGTAAATTCGGCCAATAAATTATTATTATTATGGAAGAACGAAGATCTCCGGCGAAATTGGGGTTTGAAAAAGTCAAAATCAAGAAATTTGTTTTTTCACCGTTCGTTTGTTGCTTAATTAGTGTTTCGAATTAATCGAACCGACGAAATTGATTTTTCAAAGAGGTGAAGTCTCAAAATTTGGTTTTTGATAAGGCAAAAATCTCTAAAGTTGGGTTTTAACGAACCCAAATCCGCAAAATTTGTTCTTGAATGAGCCAACCCCACAAAATTTCGTTTTTGAAAGTGCATACCCCTCGAAATTTGATTTCTCAAAGAGCAAAACCCAACCCCTGTTCCCTGGTGCTCTATCTAACATGGAAAACCCGAGTCGGAGAGCAGACGACCGGTTTACCAGGGCTAATGCGAGAATAGGCGAAACGAGGACTCTGTGGGGACGTTACGACTATTAGCGCTGCCGCTCAAAAAAAGCGATGTACGTTACAAGTGTGGACCAAAAAGTGGGTGCCTTTCCCCCTGGCACCTGAAAAATGAGCCCGGATGTTCTAAAAAGTAGGACATTCCCACTCAGTCATAGTAGGACGTCTTCCTACAATATACATCCACACAGTACACCGTTACGGCGATTGTGGTTCTAGGGGAAGCTGCATTTTTTTAGGGTAATTTCGACCAAATGGGAGGCGAGAAAAACGTCAAGAATACTCGTACAGCACGAGTTATGTAAAGTTCGTTGGCGCGAGTGACAATGGCAACAACCATATCACTCTGTGGAGCCTCCTAAATTCCAAATTGTGCTGTCCCTAGACACTATCAACGATACAGAAGTAGGGTGTAACGCCACAGTAACGCGTGTTTTTAAGGTGGCTAGGCTTTCCGAAGAAACAAAAGCCAAAAAGCCGACTGTCCTCTTCATAAAAACAAGCGAGTTTCGATCACTGAACTGGGCGTCCTAGCAAACGAAACGAATTCTGGGGGCCTATTCTCTAACTCAGAAGCAATAGCTTTTCCGAAGTCATATGTTTATTTCATTAATTTTCTTCAAACAAATGAATGAAATAGACACATGACAGGCGAAAAAAATATTGCTTGTTGTTGGAGAATAGGCCCCCTGCTCCCAGATGCCACCACCAACCCACCATGCTCGGAAGGTGGTGATGTGACAGCTGCGCATCGGATCATGGCTACTCGCGGCGATCGTGGCCCTGGGGGCTTATTCTCTAACTCCGAAGCAATAGCTTTTTCGAAGTCATATGTTTATTTCATTAATTTTCTTCAAACAAATGAATGAAATAAACACATGGCTGGCGAAAAAAATATTGCTTGTTGTTAGAGAATAGGCCCCCTGGTCGTGGTCAGTCAGTTGTTCTCTTTTCTCTCCCTCGGACTCTCGGCGGGATATTTGAGTCCAGTTGCTCGAGGCCCCTTATCCTTTTTGTTCCCCATCCGGGAATTCGTCGATGAAATTGAGAAAACGGCGTTTCTTTCGGGTGAGTTTCAACATTTCATTCAAATTATTCGCAATTTACTTCTTTTCAAATTTCAAGGCGCGCAGTCGCCCATTCAGTGAAAGAATCGAGGGCATGCCAGTCGCTTCAATCTTTTCCTCTTGATATTCATTTACAGTGTTCAATGAACGTGTTTTCGGCAAGTAGTTTTCTGTTAACGATGATTTTATCTATTATTTTTTTTATGAGGGGAACCCTACAATGATGAAATCTTGGCTTTTATAGTGACAAACGCGGATGACGTTAGGGGTTGAGAGTTTGAGACCCACTCACCCAATCGTGGAAATTGCGCCTGCACTACGAACTCGTGCCCCGGCCCCAGCTCTCGACCCGACTTGGCAAAACCGAGTGAGACGTGTTGATGTTTGAACTGTAGGGCAGCGGCGTCCAGTCACAACTCCCTCGCAGTCCCCGTTTCGCCCTTATACGGTTTCTTTTAAAGCTCTCGTGAACCAGGTCCTCTCTTCTGACTCGGTTTTGAGGCAAGCCAGCGTGCCTGGGTCTGAATCCTGAATGGGAGGAGCGCAAGGGCAGACCACCGGGCCCCCGAAAAGCTTAAAAGTTGGGAAAATGAGAGGACGTAGGATCGTGAAAAGAACATTTGGCAGCCGCTTGGACGCGAAATTCTATGTTTCTGGTCTTTAATTTTCGCGAAATTGCAAGTTTCTGAACTTTGTCTTCCACGAAATAGTAGAGGCGCGGACCTCTGGACAAGCCGACTATTGCTGTGCCTGACACGGAATCCATGATGGTGGGGGAGGGGGTTATTGGCAGAACTCGATTGAATGGCAAATGCGAGATCGTAAATCACTGCAACGAAATTTTATTATGATATCTATCATGATTCTCATGAACACTGCTAGATTACAGTGACTTGAAGTTTCTACTGCCAAATCTGCGGTGTTTTCGCTTGTTCTCCAGCCAAAAAAGTTGTCCAATTCTTCTGCTACAATATTAACTTTCCAAAAAGTCTCTGCTGAAACAGCATTTTCAGGGCCTACGTTGTGTCTCAAAGGATGTAATTTGACTTGATAAACCTCACATGCAATGAAGACAAAAGTGTATCCTAAAAAGCTCTAACCACAAAAAGCCCAGGCTACAGAAAAAGCGAATCACGAAAACTTGAACCCCAAAAAGATCAAATGCAGAAAGCTGCAAAATCCCACAGGTACATTCGAAAACAGTATCTGAAAAGTGAAAAAGTAAAATATCGGCTGATCAAACGATTAGGAAGATTGTCATCAATTATTCGCTCACTTGATGCATCAGGCCAGGTTTACGCGCATCTTCATTCCAGGAGCAAAATTTTTATAGAAATGTAGAACAGAAATTCGGGAAAAATTGCGTTCCGCATGACCTTGCCCGGGACAAAATTAGCCAAACCGGGACTGTCCCAGTTGACTGATGGTTGGCAACCCTACACTTGGATAGTGAGCTGCTGATTTTGAAGCCGAGGAATCGTGTTTTGTGGTTCAAAAAACTGGTATGTATTACTATTTTGGAAACCGTATACTTGAAAAAAAAAAAAAAAAATACGCATGACTTTGCTTTTCGATACGAAAATGTGTATTTTAGCACAGAAATTAACTTAACACATTTAAAAGAATACCTTGGGTCATGTTTGGTCCAGGCAATCCAGAATCACGCGTGCCATTTGAATCAGGTTCGGATGTTCCCAGAATTTGAGTTGCTTTGGCTTTATCCTATGAACTCACATCATTTGGCTGCAGAGATGGTTATCTGGTTACTTCTCCCCACGAATATTGCTATACCTGCCCATAGCACCCTTTTGCTTACAAATGCCCGTCACTATTCGGTGCGTATTACGGTGATTTGTCGCCAAAACTTGACAGATTTGTCTCAGACACTGTTAAATTCGCTGCTAAGTAGCCTCAAAGCGCATATTTGTTGCCAATGAACCGAACCTTAAAGGGCAACACGTCATACATGAACGTTGTTGTTTCAAACTGCGCGTAATATTGAACTGCAACGTAAAAAAAAGAAAACGATTCAGTCTCTACAGGTCATCAAGTTTGCTCTAAATAAGGCAAAAACACAAAGTTGTATTTCAAAAAACAGAAATTCAAAACAAAAATACAATGCATATTGGAATGTGCGCCGCAATTTGTCATATTTTAAGCGACATTCAAAACATTTGAATCCCGTTGATTTACAGTATTTTCAATATTTACATAACCCCATAACATACCATATTGAACCCATTTTTTACGGAAATTAAACAATAATAAAACCGTTCACCAAGGAATGAATTATTATAGGGGGAAGGGTGTCGAAACATTTTTTGTTGTTGTTTGAGTATTTTTCTTGTCATTAGGGATTTTCAAAACATTAAAGAGCTACTTGGTGCGATAGTAATATAGTGTAGTAATACCCCGAAATTTACTAAATGCAATTAGGTATGTTCTCCAGTCACATTTTCAGTCAAGTATTAGGCCATTCTTATGCTTTGAATGATTTGGAACACAGCTGTGGGAAGATTGGTTTGCATTAGTTCCTGCTGAATATTCTTCATGTACTCTTATTACCTGATCCACAAACGACGAACACGAACAGAGCTAGTAGCCAGGGTCCGACTGGATATTTCTCATCGGCTGCTTTCTGAAATTTGAGAAACAGGTCTATTAGTGTCAAATCAGAAAAGACGAAATGCGTTGAGTAATCTTTAATGTTTGACATGACAGTCCATATGTCAGACAGGTAAACACCCCTTCCTCCATTATCCGAGGCACTCACGGTGGATTTAGGAACGTTCCCTCGTTGAGTAACGAATTTGCTCGCTTTTTCGTTGGCATATTTCATCCTCTGTTTGGGTGCCATTGTACAGACGACGGATGACCTAGAGACGTAGTGAAGTCTAAGGCCGAACTTGCTAAATTCGAAAATCACCAATTCCTGAACGTAAAATTTATCATCAATTGTGAAACCATTGTCAGTGTTGCAATTAGAAAATTATTTTCTTTTTTGAACGATAATTACCTCTGGGGCTTGCGAGGCACTCGAGAACTCCCCCAAAAATCTGGTCTCTCAACTGGGACTGGATCGACGTCTGTTGAACAAGTAACAGGGTTATCACTGAACTGGAATTTACTATCGTAGAACTTGCCAGCGCGGATCTGTCGACGTTTTACTCTTTCTTCCACTACTCGAGAGTTCCACTCTCACAGACGCGATAAGACTCGTAAATATAAGCAACACGCTCACAAAAGCAAGAAAAATACAAGAGTGAATGGAACGGGTTTTGATGAGTGGGTGAAGCGAAGTACGAAGGGGTGTGAGGTTTGTAACAGTGACAGAAGGGAAAGAATGTACGATTTTCACTCCGAGCCAGCACAAACTCCCTCGTTCAATTCAAAGCGACTCTCATTGGCGTAGATGGAAATTTCCCCTGACAAAATCGGCCAGTTTTATAAGGAACCCTAATGCGGTTTCTTCGATTCTAGAAATTCTTAAGCGCGAGGTACGCCTCGGCGCTGGCTTACCTCGCTGACCCGCATTGAAATCGAGAAAATCAGCCGAATCCAACGACGGCGGAAACGCTCAGAAATTACAATTTGCCCCCCCCCCCGCCTCCTAGGTGCATTTTTTCCGGGTCGGGCTGCATTCGGCAGTTGAGCCGGCTTCACAAGTGATCTGAGAAAAGTTCTGAGAAATTAATTTAAAGGCGGGTTGCTCTTTGATTGGCTACAGCTCAAAACTTAAGCTGTCACAGCCCGCATGTGAAGGCGGCTTTAGGGTTGCGGCCTCGAAATTTCAAATTTTTTAAATCTTGCTCATGGCGCTATCTACAATCAAATTGTATGGCGCTATTGGTTTCGTAACTTATTGGTCGCGGGAAACGACTTTTTACTCTCACCAGTCGTTTTCAAACACGCTAAGGTGTTCGCCAACAGCTAGCTCTGTTGTGAGCCCTGTCCCACAGAAAACGTCTGGCGATCTCAGAAATGTCATCTCCTAGAGACCATAAGAAGTGTCCTGCACAGGTGCCTGAAACACCATCAAATGACCCTGATTTTTCATACGGTGGGCTCCCGGACTATAAGTTTTAAGCCGTGCTTACTTGATGATTTTTTATTTGTAGGATTTTTAGAAAAGAAAAAGGTAAAGAAGAAAATAGAATCATTAAAATTGTCATTGGCCGTGTTGTGTTGGAGTTATTCAGACGTCCGGGTCATACAGTTGTTATAGCCTAAACCCTGAAAATAAGAAATCATCAATGTTTCTCTCTTCGAATTCTCATCAAGTTCATTGGTTTATCAGAGACAGTTCTAAAAATTGACTGAAAAACTGTAAATTCGGCCCTCCGAATTGATGATCCAACAAAATTGGCCTTCTTTCGCTTTGGTCTAGTGGAGATTTCTGTCACTAGTCTATTGATCACTTTTGTTACTGGTCTACTTTGGTCACTCAATCTGCCACTGGTCTACTGTTACAGTCACTTAGGTAACGTTTCAAAATAAATATATAGTCTAGTAAAAGAAAGGTAGTAGATTGAACCAGCTGGTAACTCTAAAGTTGTGATTGGGATTTGTTCGAAGGGGTCTATGGAGATGATGGTGTACTCAAAAGTCCCCACCTCTAGCCCACGAGCTAGCTACTGGACGTAGCAAAACGTGCATAATTTTTCACTTTATTACCTGTAGTTCGTAAACTGTAGGTCCCACCCAAAAACTCATGAGATAACAAAACAAAGTTGACAAAATTCCTCAAAAATTAGTCATGGACAAGTTTTTTTTTAGCTTCAACCCCTTAAGAGATGATAGCGTTAAAAGTGATACTATTCTCGAACCCATTCACTGCTTTTTGTGAACAATGCGTTGTAGCGTCCTCGCCGTTGACGTTTCGACATTGATGCGTAGCAAAGAAGTTAATCATCATGAAATTCTCTTTACAAAAAACAAAAATGATACTCGCTTATCTCTAATAGGTGTCGAGATACACGCAGTAGGAGAAAATTCCCTAACAACAAAAACTGTATTCTTATGGGATGGTCCTGTTAATTTGATGAAAACGGCTATTAGATAAACTAGTTTTGTTAACTTATCACAGGTAATTTGAAAAATAGCTTGAACTCATGTGTCTTTAACCGTTTTACGGCTCATTTTACGTCAATGTTAGCTGTAGATGAGGATATTCGGTCTGTCCGACCCGAGAACTGTTATGATCGCGGGGACATGGAAACAAGCGTTCCCATAGCGAAAATTGCTCATGAAAAGATCCCAGGCAACAAAGAAATTCCAGCTGAACCACGCAAAATTTTCAAAGTGTCGGTTGTGGCGAAGAGATGAGGAGTTTTTGATCATGAAAAACAGACGAAATTGTGTGGAAAGAAAGAAGGATAGGTGGAAGGAGATCGCGGACAAATTCGACAGCATCGACTCATTCGCACTGACCCAGGCGTTTTTGCTTCAGAGAGAAAGCTCATCGTCTCAGGATTACGACTACCGTCCGCCTAAGTTCCACTTCGTGCTATAGACTCACAATCAGATGCTATTGCCTTTCCAGAGTATCTGATGTGTCCCGAAGTGACCGACAGGCTAAAAGGCAACTCACAATAATAAGCAGCATAATAACGTGCGTTCTTTAGCTACAGGCTGTGAAATTCATTGGAAGCCATACGGCGGACTCAACAGTCCGGTCCGCCGATGAATGTGCGGACGACCCACAAGTGAACAAGCGATCTATCATAATATAAATGTAGGATTTTGATACTTTATACGCGTTGTAGTTCTCATTTGTTATTCAGACTTGTGTGAATTAAAACATCATTTTATTCGTACTATTGAATTTACACCGACCTCCTTACAAGCCCGCAATATCATGAGCCGTCCCATCCTAGTCTTTATGAGAGCGGATTGTTACCCTTCCACAAATATCCCTTTATGATCTTCGCCCTCATTGCACCCATCTAAATATTGTCATCGTCATCGTGAATATAGCAGTGCGCTGTTTCATTATCACTTTTTTTTTTTTACATAAAATTCAAGACAGAACGAAATTTAAAAAATATTTTTTGGGCCTGAAACAAGGTTATGTCCGAGTCAAGAGATTATTCCCTGGAAATACTAGAGAATAAGATCTGGGAGTTAACTCACTTGGTAACCCGCACGTTAAGACAAACTCAAAGTGGAGAAACGCATTTTTTCTTTAACTCCAGTACCCCTATTCTGTAACTCTTAACGCGTGCGTTAGCTAACTTTCTCAGCTGATTACTTTCAATTATTCATCTTGTTTATTTCGCTAACGCACGCGTTAAGAGTTACAGAATAGGGGGGGTTATCCTTAACTCCAACTCTAACTTTTGTTGATGAAACTCATTTGAGTTATAAGATGGAGTTAAGAGAGGAGGTTTCTCTTGGTAACTCCAAGGTTAAGCATAACTCGAAGTGGTGAAACACTTTTTTTACGCTAACTCTGAGTTACCCGTAACTCAAACCTTAAGGGCACGTTCACACGAGCCACTAACGCGTGGCTGGCTGTGGCAGACACTAACGCGCCTTTTTAGAAATACATTGCCTTCAATGGGAGCGTTCTCACGGAGCCACTTCCTCGCGTTTGTGGTTCGTGTGTGAACGGGCCCTAACTCTCGGGGGTGAAATCCGCCATAATAATAGTTGTAAATAAATAAGCTGTCGCTCTTATTACAGTGAATGTGAAAACAGTGAACGAGGCGAATCCTATTCACCAATTCCTACAACTTATTTGGTCACTGGTATTTGGTAACTGGTCACTTCTGTCACCTAGTCTACTGGACACATCTGTCGTCTTTTCTGAGGTTTCTAGGACTTGGCTCTGGAAATTTTTGGCCCCCGAGACCAATTAACAGGCAAAATAACCAAAACAAATAACGCTATCTATATCTAGTATTCTAGTAAACATAAAAATAGGTTAGTTATATATAAAAAATTTGTGTATAATGCCCAAAATCACGATAAAAGTGATGGCTGTAAGAAATCTCAAGTTGATTTTAAATTCAATCATCACCGCACTCGGGCATCCCACGGAGAAGCACGCCGTACTTGGAGATTTCAGCACCGAATTCAAGCTGTCTTTCGAATGATCTGAGCCTTCGCTCTCAACTGGCTTGCGTTTCTTCATTCGGTGTCTCATTAATTTCTCCATGAGCGTTTTTTTTCGACGCTCTAACCTTCCTGATTTGAGCGGAAATTTGACTGGTGCTCTATTGGAGGAGGGTCGTGCTGAGCTGGCTGGCCTTGCCTGGGTTTTGACAGATTTCGTTGTTGTACAATATAAACAAAACAAAAGCGTAACAACTGGTTCACCTTAGGATTTTTATTTTCAGCCGGGGCGTGTTTCACGTGAAAAAAGGCTGGCTGAAATTGTTTTATAACCTGCGAAGGTTTTAGGTTGTGCTCTTCGCACACAATCCCCGGTGTCAAAGCCTCTCTGTTGACAGCTTTGCTACACTCAACGGATACCTCTGGTGACATTCTTGGGCAGGATTTTGAAACTGCTCCACTTGTCATTAGTATGCCGTCCCAGAAGGACTTTAATTCTTTGACTTGAGGCAGCACTTCGCACTCCTGAGCGTTCGAGCGATTATCCCCTGTGAAATAGTCGACATGAGGCTCACCGCCTCCGGTTGCGGGTGATATTTCGTTCGAACAACTCGCGAACTGAACTTCTTTGTGATATTTAACTTTAATGACGGACATTTTTTTAACGACGCCGACGCTCGGTCTCTGTTGCCGCCACGTCGATACTTTAGGACGAACTTTTGTCAGATCCCTCCGCGCGATGGTTTTAACCTGATCGCCACCACTGCCAACACCTTTGAACTGTGTCATCTCGTTGGGCTGTTTCAGCGGAATATTTTTCTGCTGCTTATTACGGTTACTCACAGGCGGTGGAAAACTCCCTCGTTCATTCGGAGGAGGCCCGAATAGTACAGTTAAGAGAGACTCGTACGTGTTTTTAGACGTTTTTCTTTTTCGGTTGGTCAGAACTCCGTCTCTCTTGATGTCAATTTGAGAAAAGGATACTTCTTCTTTTTCTTCGTACAAATTGCTGGATAATTGCATGCCAGAGGGGGAAGCTAATTGTCTTTGTTTCCCAACCGGTCCCATTCTAACCTAAAAAGGCTTTATGTGTTTATCCAAGAAATGATCGTTATAAAATTTAGGGACATTACATTATTGAAAAAACATTTATTCATAACAACATATGACCAGATTTCTCTAAAATCATGATGAAATTACTGGGAAATCAATGGGTACAACCTTAGAGTGTACAACAGACTTGTTCGCATTTTAGAAAGCTCAAATCCCATTTCCGAATGCACGAAACGTTCGAGAACTGTACTGCGAATAAACCTGAGGGCGAAATGATAGGGCAAGTGTGGGCTACCCACCCCTGCTGCTTGAAGAGCCCTAGCTCACCCTCATAAAATATCCATTTCCAGATCCAGAGAACCCGCATCAATAATCGTGAAATCTGGGCCATTCTAATTTCTAATCTATTTTCTAATCCTGGAACATGAAATGGAAATATCGTGGCAATGGAAATATGGTGTTCGTGAAAAAAATCGAGTCCGAGCTGACTTCATATTCTTGACGGACAAGGACAACCTCGGAAAGGTTAAAAAAGTGGTTTTCAGCATGCTGTCGGTCTGTCGCCTGGCCTTCTCACCTTTATCTTGGTAAAAAAAGGTAGTGCTAGTTCATATACTAGCATTTCGGATCCTAACCCAGGGGTACTGGTCCTAATCGAATTCAGTGCAATAAGAGCCTACTATTTGCGTCAATATGGAAATCAGCCTTCCATCTGCGATTCGTGGTAGCCCGCTTACCGTTACGAAAAGCTGAGAGAGGACTGAGTGGTCACAAATTGTATTGATTTCTACTCCCAATACATATAGCTCTCTACATATAGTCGGATCGGCAAAAGAATGTGCATGAGTGGTGGGAGGCCATAAGCCCGCTTTTTCCCTCTCTTAACGTGGTTCTCTATTTCTCCTCTTATTATCAAACTACTGCAACCAATAACAGAGAGTTTTACCGATAAAATAGGAGAGGCTCCTCTCAGGTGATGGTGTGGTAGCGGTAAGTCATATGGGCTAAGGGAAAGGAGAGAGGGTGATTTCATGCACATTCTTTCACCGACCCGACTATAGCTCCAGTCTCCTAAATAACCAATAAATGAATCTTTTTTCTATTTTATTCAATCTTTCCTACTATCACAACTCAGTACAGAGGTACTCCCGCGTAAACGCAACATTTTTGAAGACAGGGATGCTCCTTCTCAATCAGAGTATCCGCTCTCGACCCAGCCGCAGCGACCAATTCTCCACGTGCAGTTGCCTGCATCCACTTGAATACCAAGTCTGCTTCACGTATGCCACTGATTCGCGCCCCGTTCTCCGAACCGAATAGTGGGTCCGGAACAGTCGAGTCTCCGGCGAAATAAATGACTGGAGCTCCAACGCCGTTTTGGGGAACTGGCTCCCTGAATGTTTCATGTTTCGCTGCAACCAAATGTTGTATTTTTAGACAAAAATGTTCAAAAAATAATATACTATCCGTTCGTGACTTTACGGGAACAACAAGGTTTCATGTTGTAGTCCATTAACGAGCCTCCGTTAAAGTGCGTATCAGTTGTCCAGCGCGATCGAATAATTGACTGTGGAACAGGAGTAGCGTTCTCATCGCCCCCTCCTCTCCATTCATTCATGAATTTCATAAATGTGTCGATCACTTCATCATCAGACGATCGGCAAAGCTTGGTGCACGCGTCTCGACCCGCCACCACAGCTTGAATTATAGCGTCATTGTCACCCGGTATTTCTTTCACGTGTACGAGACCTTTCGTCCAGTCATCTCGACATTCCATTTCTTCCGGTGTCCAATTTCCATCGAAAGGACAGTCGCGCCAAACCCAAAATGGCATGGTCCATTTTAAAAATAGTTTTTCCTGACAATAAAATCAAGCTCGTAATAAACAGTAAATGAAACTCTGGATAATTTGATTTTACCACGCAGTGGAAATTAATTGATTCTATGGCGTTATTTTTTACGCTTGGCAGTTGAGGGCAGAACATGTTCTGCCATTCAGCCTTCAGCACACCCAGAGGCAGGGCCACAATAACGTAGTCAGCTCCGTAGCTCGTTCCATCGCTGCAGTGAACAACCGCTCGCGGTGAAACGCCCTCAGTGACAGTACCCCACCTCACTTTCGTTACCTAAACGATAAAGCTGTTTTCCCATCTTGAGTATTCCTTCGCTAAACCATCTTAAAGGTCTATTCACACACATCAGTGCCGTGAACGGGACGTGCCCCGTCCGGGACACGGACGGGGCACGTCCAAAAAGTAACATATTATTCTCATTTGGGAATTGAGAGGCTCGTTCACACATATCCGGCACGTTTCAGGGACGTGACCCTTTAATTTCCATTGGTAATAATATTTTATTTGCCGGACAGGGCACGTCCCGTTCACGGCACTGATGAGTGTGAATCGACCATTAATTTACCTTTTTATTGTACATTATTCGACTGGGCGTGATATCGTTTAGTTCTGACGAAATCACGCCAATTGACCCCAATGGTATTCTGGAGCCGTTAGGAGCGACGACAAAATTTGCTACTGATTCGCTCACGATTACAGGCTCAATAATGTTTGTACTTAGCGCTGTCAAAACCCGCAAAACCATTTCACCGTACTCTTTAGGGAGTTTCTTTACAGCCTGCTGCATTTTAACGCCCACGAAAGTACGCAGAGCTTCTTGACCCTCGAGTTCTTGACTGATTCGAATTATCTCTGTTGATGATTGGGCCTTGATCGGGGGAGGGGGTGATGTTACTTTAACGTTTTAATTTCGTCTTCGATCTGTCTAAATTCGTTAAAAGCGTACAACGCTATCGGGCGGGAAATGTCCTTGCCCTGCAGTAAGCTTTTCGCCAAATGAGACTTAAGTTTGCTAAATACAACTTCAGGTATTGCCGATGTCGACGTGCTCGTAGTAGCGCCTAATTCGACTAAAGTTCCATCTCCCATGTACGCCGTCAAAAATCTTCCTCCAGGCCTTCAAAATAATCAATGAACGAACAATAAAGCTAAAGGGACCCAAAATAGAAACCTCGAAGACGCCTCTAAAACTGTTGTGTTCACAACGCGGTGTTTGACCAACCGTGCAGCGGCTGACAATCCGCTCAGGCCCGCTCCTACAACGATTACCTTCTGTGGAAACGCTGGTGGTAGTGGAAGATGTTCAGGGGGTATGGCTTCTGGGCTCGGTCTGCTCGGCTTGCATTCCTGTAGTGAAAAAAAGGTAAATTGGGTGACAGTGGAATCGGGCGATGGGCAAATAGCACTACTTGAAGGTCCGAACATGGTGGTGGTTTATATACGCAAATATCGCTAGATCCGGTGGCCCCTTCTTGAAGCGCAGGGAAACATGTTGAAGTTTCGCCCTTATTTTTACTTGAGAAACCGCGAAGCGATGTTTTGAATTTGAAATTTAATAAGCCTCTAAACCTCATTGTCATAGGCACTGAATTTTGCCGATATTGCTACGTAGGGAACGTGCTTAATGTGAAAATGTGTTTGGAATTTACTGAAGTCGAATCATTTTTTGCGATAAAATGAAGGACGGACAACTGATGACAATAAAAAACTATAGAGCAACATGAAAAAGCTGGTAATTTTACACGTGGATTTATTCATGATTGTAGCTTGAAATTATATGAAAATCCTCACCCCTAAGATCTCAAAATCTTTGAAAATCCTTATTTTGGACCTGCTTATGACCCAGAAAAACCCAGTGCGTTAACTTGATCTAGCTGATCAGATGTTAGGATGAACTAGATCCTAAATGAAGTCTATGTGCGGAAGAACGAGTTTTTTCTAGCAATCCGATGCAGATTTTTTTGATGACACACCGCTGATTTTGCTCGCTAACAACTCACTGAAAACCCGTTTTTGCCGGCGGTTCGCGGGTTTGATTCACAGAATTTCTCGGATTTCGCTCTCTGAATAAAACAAATTTAGATAGATACGAAGGGTAATTCTGTAGCCAGTATTTTTAATTAAAGTGCTAAATTAATTACTGATGCTACCCGGACGACTGGGGAAGACAAAGCCTAACACAATTCGAGCTTCGAGAAAAAATGGGCTTCCCGGCGGGCCTGATGTTGCGGGTTCAAATCCCGCTGAGGAGCCCATTTTTCCCCAAAGCTCGAATTTTCCCTTTCCGAGTCGTCCGGGTTACATCAGTAATGAATTTATCATTTTAATTAAAAACAAATTTCGCGGATTTTTGTCGTAAAAAATTATTTTTCCGGCTCTGTCTCACGTTGAAAATTCAATTTATCCATTTTCCACCAATATCGCGGATTATCGTTTGCAAACAAATATCGGTGCAGACGCAGAGGGAGGAATGAGCATTTATCTAAACCCCACCCAGTGCCATTTTTTCTCGAAACTTTAATTATCCCTCGTATCTTGTTACAGGGTTCGAAAAAGAGGACACCCTTGCAACGGAGGTTTGTCCGTAGTGAGGACTAGACATGTAGTTGAAGACGAAAAAGGGGGGGGGGGCGAGTTTGGTTGAGCCAAAATACTCTATGGAAGAGGCGGCTGAAGACGGGGAAAAAAAAAAAAAAAATTCGCTCCGGCAGCTGGCGGTCGGAAAGAGTGCATTTCATTCCGTATACGGATACCCTAAGCCGTCCCAGAAGTAATAATTTTGATACCATAATTTGTTTCATTAAGCCGAACTTCTTCCTCTATTTTCACCCTCCTCTCTTCAAAAATGTCGAAAAGTGTCGGTAGTTTTCCAAGGGCTTTGTTATATTAAATTTTTGTGCCGTATTTTATAATACCTAAACGCGTGAATTTAAGCGGTTTTTTTGAAATTTCATCCCCTATTTCACCCCCCCCCCATCAAAGTTTTCCATAAATCTCAATGGAACCCAAGGCTTAGGTTGCATTAAATTATTGAGTCGAATTTTAGAGCGCTAAGATGAACTAGTGAAGTTCAACGCTATTTTTACACTTCCACACCGGAAGGACCACCCCCACCACATTGACTTTTTCAAAAAATTAAAATGGGAATCAAAGCCTAGTCTAACATGGAGTATACGTACTACCGAATATGATGCTTCTAGAATCAACTGGTGATTTATAGTGATTTTTTGACCATTTCAACCCCTATTCTCCCCCCCCCTCCACCTCGACCGATTTGGCCCAAATGCAATACCGACCGGGGTCTTATGACTACTGATTTTTGTGCCAAAGCGCGTTCCGCTAAATTGATTTCTTCGAGAGTTATCGTGCTAACAAGAAAACGGCCATAATACAGTGGAACCTCAATAACTCGAACCTCAGTAACTCGAATTCCTCGATAAACCGAATTTTTTTGAATCTCTTTGACTTTCCTTACAATTTGCCTTCATTTTTACCTTTATAAGTCGAACTTAAACCTCGATAAGACGAACTATCTTAGGCCCGATTTCACCAACTTCTAAAACCACGATCAATAACTAATCGCGATTACAGTGTAAAGACATATATCAGAATTCACGTGGGTTGCTATTGGCAACTAATCACGATCAACTTTAAACGAGATCAATTTTGTTGGTGAAAATGGGCCTTAGGCTCGTGGACCGAAAAATCCTCCTTAAGATCCTCTTGAGTCCTCTTTTTACCTCTATAAGTCGAAGTTTTGAGTACTTCACCTCTATAACTCGAAGTTATCACATCGAAGAGGGGATTCAGAAGAGGTCCTCTAACTTGGGACCTCTATAACTCGAAATCGGTTATTCTAGGCTCCGATAACTCGAACCCCGGTTAGTCGAAGTTTTCGATAACTCGAATTTTTGTGCATTTCATTCTGAAAATGCACTATTGGTCTCGTCGTGATGTTGGCAAACATGGGTCATGTCATGTTTTTTTCATGTTTCAGAACCTCTAGAACACGAATTCAGTGGTCTCCGGAATTCATATACATATACATATATATCTTGGGTAGGTGGGGGTAAAGACCCGCAAGGGGCAAAGCCACGCACCGGCTTTTTAGAGAGAATTATTTTAACTGCAATTCCGTCCGCTAGCCAGCCGTTGCGCCTTACTTGACCACAGTCTCACACGAAATCCGAGGCGAGTGGTTGCACGTGGCCCGAGAAAATGCGGTAAGTTAGATTTCCTCATTTTTGATGTAATATTTCTTGTCGTGATGCGTCAATTATTTCCAAGTTGGTATATGGTATTTGCTAAATAAATTCCTCGACCATGGTAACCATGGGGCTGATATGTGAGCTCCATATTTCACTGTCATATTTCTTGTTATCAGTATTTTATGTTGAAGGGGGTATCATGATTCTGGGTTTATCGAAACGGGGCAAATCCACGCATTCTCCAAGGGGCAAGTCCACGCAGTCGCAAAGTGCGGGGACTTGCCCCATATGCCAATCTTTCAGAAAGAGGTAATAATTAGAGGAATATGATGTGAATGAGTAGCTCGATACTAGGAATTACCATGTTCGACGTTCCTGTACAAAAGATTTGTGTTTCAAATACAGTAGAAGGTACTAACCTGTGCTGTTATTTCCTCCGTAGGAACTACAAGAGGAAAACGACATACAAGGCAATGAGTGAGGACGATTTTATAAATGCTCGCCGCTTAGTATCTGAGGGCGCATCGATTCGAAAAGCTGCCCAGGAAATCGGATACCATGAATCCACGATAAGAGCCAGGTTGAAAAAGGGTGATAGCAAAATACCCGGAATTCTTGAACGCTTCAAGCCAACATTCACTCCTGAGCAAGAAAAAGAGCTAGTGGAACACTGTGTTGAACTCGACAAAAGATATTTTGGTGTAACACTGAAATCCTTACGATTCTTGATTTTTCAGTACGCCCAAAAAAATAATATTTCGAATCAATTCAATGAAGAATCGAAACTTGCTGGAAGAGACTTCACGCGCCAGTTCATGCGCTAACATAAATTGTCTGTCTTTACGTGTCCCGAGAAAGACTAGCGTCGCTCGTACAATGGGTTTTAATATGCCACAAATTTCCCTCTATTTCGAGAATTCGCAGCATGCCGTGGCTAAATATAAATTTTCTCCCAAACAAATTTATAATATGGATGAAACGGGAGTTCAGACAGTGCCAAACAAGCTACAAAAACATGTAGCTCCAACAGGTAAGAGGGGCGTTTCAAAAACAGTCGCTGCTGAGCAAGGCCAAGTGACAGCTGTTTGTGCGATGAGCGCGGTTGGTCATCACGTGCCACCTTTCTTTATTTTCACGAGAAGAGGATGAACCCAATTCTCACCAAAGGAGGCCCCGTTGGATGCAGCATGGCAGTAAGTGACAAAGGTTACATGACGACCCCCGTTTCATAACTTGGCTTCAAAACTTTAAAAAGTACGCAATGCCCGGCGAAGATAACCCCATTTTACTCATTCTCGACAACCACGTATCGCACAAATTTCGAAAATAAATTTTATTTGACAAGGTTTAATGATGCCTTCAGATCAAAATTCCATAAGCCACATGCATTGGGGCAAGTTCACGCACTGCGTACATTTGCCCCATTTTTTGGGGCAAAGTCCCGCAATTATTTTTTTCAAAAAAGCATGAATTTCTAATTACACAAAGACTCTATCGGGTTGCTAGCTTCATGAACTTTTAGGTGACAATCAGGCCAGGATTACCCTATTGGAAATTCGGCAAACTAAGGGTTTTTCTTTCTGCTGAGAACGAAAAAATAAACAATGCGGATCTTTACCCCCACCTACCCTATATGTACTATATATACAGGGTGATTCAGGAGGAAATGCATGTACTGAAGTATGTTGTAGTACCAAGTATTTGCGACCAAAATGACCCTATGAACATAGGGTCGCAAATGCTTTCCTTCTGACATATGCGTACAATTGTGTTTTTTCATCGACTGCCTACTTTTTCTCCAAAGTCTCGATTTTACGGCCCAACCGCTGGGCTTAGAAAAAAACTGTTGACGGTTTTGAAAAGTCCACAAAATTTCACTTCAGAAAACAGTGTTTTGAACAGCTGTAAACGAACTCAGTATTTTTTGTGATTTTCCACAAATGGCGAAAGTGACTTCTTTTAAATTTCTCCTATAATTCAGCGACGATTTCTGCCGAACTTATAATGCTTCCGACATGGTCCCAATATCAGAAAAACATGCCCGTTCTGTGGGCTTTCCAATGACCTCCTCAAAATTGATGGTGGTCCATTTTTGAGAGAGATATCACAGATAATATCCGAAAAAACAAGGTATAAACGTGCAAAATCAGTGTTTGTCCCAGTAAAAATAAGCGTATTTGTGTGCCTTAAACGTGTTATTGTGCCTCGTGAAAGGTAATTATTGATTTGAATTCAGTCCAAAAACATCACTTTAACGCAATAAATGACAAATACCACCTTTCTTTATTTTCACGAGAAGAGGATGAACCCAATTCTCACCAAAGGAGGCCCCGTTGGATGCAGCATGGCAGTAAGTGACAAAGGTTACATGACGACCCCCGTTTCATAACTTGGCTTCAAAACTTTAAAAAGTACGCAATGCCCGGCGAAGATAACCCCATTTTACTCATTCTCGACAACCACGTATCGCACAAATTTCGAAAATAAATTTTATTTGACAAGGTTTAATGATGCCTTCAGATCAAAATTCCATAAGCCACATGCATTGGGGCAAGTTCACGCACTGCGTACATTTGCCCCATTTTTTGGGGCAAAGTCCCGCAATTATTTTTTTCAAAAAAGCATGAATTTCTAATTACACAAAGACTCTATCGGGTTGCTAGCTTCATGAACTTTTAGGTGACAATCAGGCCAGGATTACCCTATTGGAAATTCGGCAAACTAAGGGTTTTTCTTTCTGCTGAGAACGAAAAAATAAACAATGCGGATCTTTACCCCCACCTACCCTATATGTACTATATATATATATGGCCGTTTCCTTGTTAGCACGATAACTCTCGTAGAAGTAAATTTTGTGGACTTTTCAAAACCGTCAACAGTTTTTTTCTAAGCCCAGCGGTTGGGCCGTAAAATCGAGACTTTGGAGAAAAAGTAGGCAGTCGATGAAAAAACACAATTGTACGCATATGTCAGAAGGAAAGCATTTGCGACCCTATGTTCATAGGGTCATTTTGGTCGCAAATACTTGGTACTACAACATACTTCAGTATATGCATTTCCTCCTGAATCACCCTGTATACAGGGTGTTTCAGGAGGAATGTGCAATACTTTGCCATGTTGTAGTACGCACCTGGACGCACCAAAAATACCATATGAACATATGGTCGAAAGTGGTTACCTGACGAGATATCGGTATTTTCCTGTTTTTCACGCTCTTCGTGACTTTTTTACACAAAGAGCGGGTTCACAGCTCTCAATCCAAGTTTAGACAAAAACTAATGACTGATTCGGAAAGAGCAGAAAATTTCCTTCTCGAATCTGTCATTAGAATGGGTTTTCGGAGTTAATTTGAAGATGTAATCTGTATGCAAACACAGGAAAAATGAAATGCCGAAAATAGCAGGTGAATTTCAAGGTGGCGTACGTCAGCTGTTTTATGGTCTCATGAGTGGCAAAATTGATGAAAACTTCTCCATTCGATGGCCTTTCGAATGGTGTATTACATACCGTATTTACGTGAACCATGAGGGCAGCAGGCACGCTGGAAACAGAAAAAACGTAGGAAAATGGTCGTATTGGAGCGATAATCACTTGGGATCATGTCCTTAGCGGACCCCTGTAATTTGCAAAATAAGACGGCTATGGGACATGGTGGTATGCTAACTTCATCTAGGGGCGGTGAGACATGAATTCGAATGTGAAGGATAGTTTCTCAGCCCCCACCCCTACGGATGGATCCATAATTATTGTTACTTCAACCACTTGTCACCGCCGGCCGTCAAGCCCGGAGGTGGTGGTAGATTCCTTGTACACTCGGCGTTGACACTAATTTTTACACTTCCCTTGAGAATCACGCTAAGTCTCCCGTTCTTTAATGAAAAGAGCCCAGAGACCCGTCACATAAGAAGCGTGGTCGACTTTTTAAGCATTTCATACCTACCTCCTGTGTGCATGAAAAATAATTCTAGCCATCATGAGAGGGGGTTTTGATGGCGATGGAAGGGAGCGGGAAAACCACATGGGTCCCAGATTACTACTACCTGCGTGGCTATAGCTATGTATCAAAAATTATTGGTTCATTAGAAGGGAGGGGGGGTGAGCACTCTGTCCTTCTTAATAGAGCACGCCGAGAGGCCATACCGCCGTTGAAACGAAGTTACTCCCATAGACTGAATCGTATTTTGAAAATTAGAGGGTCTGCTACTAAGGACATAATCCCAAGTGATTATCGCTCCAATACGACCATTTTCCTACGTTTTTTCTGTTTCCAGCGTGCCTGCTGCCCTCATGGTTCACGTAAATACGGTATGTAATACACCATTCGAAAGGCCATCGAATGGAGAAGTTTTCATCAATTTTGCCACTCATGAGACCATAAAACAGCTGACGTACGCCACCTTGAAATTCACCTGCTATTTTTGGCATTTCATTTTTCCTGTGTTTGCATACAGATTACATCTTCAAATTAACTCCGAAAACCCATTCTAATGACAGATTCGAGAAGGAAATTTTCTGCTCTTTCCGAATCAGTCATTAGTTTTTGTCTAAACTTGGATTGAGAGCTGTGAACCCGCTCTTTGTGTAAAAAAGTCACGAAGAGCGTGAAAAACAGGAAAATGCCGATATCTCGTCAGGTAACCACCTTCGACCATATGTTCATATGGTAATTTTGGTGCGTCCAGGTGCGTACTACAACATGGCAAAGTATTATATATGTATATATATATGGCCGTTTCCTTGTTAGCACGATAACTCTCGTAGAAGTAAATTTAGCGGAACGCGCATTGGCACAAAAATCAGTAGTTATAAGACACCGGTCGGTATTGCATTTGGGCCAAATCGGTCAAGGTGGAGGGGGCAAAATAATCGGCAACTCGACCCCCTTCATTCCACCTCCCTCACCTTTAATGGTCTTTTCGTAAACCTCGTCGAGTTGATTGTTGGTTTTTAAAAGGATTAATCGGATAGGAAAACACAGGCCGATGGCGGGTGACTATACTCAGTACCGGAAACCATGGGCCTCGACTTCTACTGTTAACTACCTGGCGCCCAAGATGATTCATATTTCATACCGGTATGATATTTCTTAGAATGTCTCGTCTATTTTTAGTGCATTTCATTCTGAAAATGCACTATTGGTCTCGTCGTGATGGTGGCAAACATGGGTCATGGCATGTTTTTTTCATGTTTCAGAACCTCTAGAACACGAATTTAGTGGTTTCCGGAATTCATATATATATTTCTATATATATATATATTGATTTATATATATCTTTATGGCAGTTTTCTTGTTAGCACGATAACTCTCGTAGAAGTTAATTTAGCGGAACGCGCTTTGGCACAAAAATCAGTAGTCATAAGACTCCGGTCGGTATTGCATTTGGGCCAAATCGGTCAAGGTGGAGGGGGGGAAAATCGGGCTTGAAGTCGTCAAAAAATCACTAAAAATCACCAGTTGATTCTAGAAGCATCATATTCGGTACGTATACTCCATGTTAGACTAGCCTTTGATTCCCATTTTAATTTTTTGAAAAAGTCAAGGGGGAGGGGGCTGTGCCCCCGGAGTGGAAGTAAGTGTGTGGTCTTGTTAGCACGATAACTCTCGTAGAAATTAATTTAGCAGAACGCGCTTTATCTAAAAAATCAGTAGTCATAAGATCCTGGTCGGTATTGCATTTGGGCCAAATCGGTCAAGGTGGAGGGGGGGAAAATAGGGGTTGAAATTGTAAAAAAAAATCACTAAAAATCACGAGTTGATTCTAGAAGCATCATATTCGGTACGTATACTCCATGTTAGACTAGCCTTTGATTCCCATTTTAATTTTTTGAAAAAGTCAAGGGGGAGGGGGTTGTGCCCCCGGGGTGGAAATAAGTGTGTGGTCACGTTAGCACGATAACTTTCGTACAAATTAATTTAGCGGAACGCGCTTTGGCAAAAAAATCAGTAGTCATAAGACCCCGTTCGGGATTGCATTCGGGCCAAATCGGTCAAGGTGGAAGGGGGAAAATAGGGGTTGAAATGGTAAAAAAATCACTAAATCACCAGTTGATTCCAGAAGCATTATATTCGGTATGATGATTCCATTTTGAAATAGCCTTTGATTCCCATTAAGTTCAGCTTAAACAAACCCGGCAGCAAACAGGACGAGGGAGGGTCAAACATTAACGAAACAAATCATGGTCTCAACATTACTACTTCTGGGACAGCTTAGGGTATCTAGCTAGGGTATATTTCAGCCCGATTTTTCCCTCTCTTAACGTGATTCTCTACTTCTCCACTTTTATCAAACAACTGCAACCAATAACAGAGAGTTTTACCGATAAAATAGGAGAGGCTCCTCTCAGGTGATGGCGTGGTAGCGGTAAGTCATGTGGGTTTAGGGAAAAGAGAGAGGGTAATTTCATGCACATTTTTTCACCGATCCGACTATAGTTATTTTACTTTTTCGTTTGTTAACTTGAACACGTTTTTTCCCCTAGATTTTGATATTTTTATTTTATTTTTTCAATTGTACGCCTTGATAAAACCTATCACTGCCCAATGTTGTTAATTTTTTTGTTGTCGATTTTACATACTGACCAAAAGGATCTGAGCATTCTGTACAATGACCGCATTTTACACAATGACCAGATTTTTTTTTCAGGCATTCTATTATATGCCCGTGATATTTTTTAATTGTACACAATGCCAGAGTTATACAATGCCCCGAGAAAAACCTGAACTTGGGCACGTCATTTTGGGATTGGGACCAAACGTTTGGGGTTGGTTGGTTGGTGAACGCTTTTCTTATTCACGTCTTTCAAAATTTCACTAATATACATGGTGAATACTCATGAGCTACTGCGCTACAGGAAAAATGACTGTGTTCATTGGAAAAGTTGGTAGCCGCTATCCCCGGCACACCATGACACCAATGAAGACACATTTTTTTTTATCTTGGTCAGGGGTATATCTTTCCAAAATTAGGCAAAAACCCTCAAGACATTGCGTTGAGATTGTGGGCTTTCCCCGCGGTTGGGCAGCACTGTCAAACGACAAGTTGACGTCAGCCCAATGGAAGCCCCCCCCTGCCAGCTCTGTAAACACCCTCTCTTTCATGAGATACCGGAATAGGTGACGAGTGGGCGAGACGTGAGGCGGGCGAAAATCCCTCGATGAGTGAGCGGGCAGGCTCTATCGCAGGGGATGTGGTGAATTGGATGGAGAAGGGACCGTGAAAAAGAGGTGGTGGGTGAAGGGATGACGGTGATGTAGAAGAAGAAGCAGGCACAGGCACCGAACAGTGAGCAATCGTCGCCTGAAGTGTGCGTATTTCAGAAGTGGGGGACAAGTCGGGGATTTTTTGATTCAACAAATTTTACAACAATATTTTGCCGCGCGACAAACAAGTGATTGAAGAGAAAGCTTCGGACTCCTGAAACGGCCGACTGTGCCCTAAAGGTGCGTTCCGGACCGTGTCACCGCCAATTAATTGTCATCTGTCAGGTCTCTATTCGGATGATCCCTAAGACGTGACCTCCGTCCTGGTCATGCCACGGAGAATACGTACGGTAGATTCCTTGTACACTCGGCGTTGACACTAATTTTTACACTTCCCTTGAGAATCACGCTAAGTCTCCCGTTCTTTAATGAAAAGAGCCCAGAGACCCGTCACATAAGAAGCGTGGTCGACTTTTTAAGCATTTCATACCTACCTCCTGTGTGCATGAAAAATAATTCTAGCCATCATGAGAGGGGGTTTTGATGGCGATGGAAGGGAGCGGGAAAACCACATGGGTCCCAGATTACTACTACCTGCGTGGCTATAGCTATGTATCAAAAATTATTGATTCATTAGAAGGGAGGGGGGGTGAGCACTCTGTCCTTCTTAATAGAGCACGCCGAGAGGCCATACCGCCGTTGAAATGAAGTTACTCCCATAGACTGAATCGTATTTTGAAAATTAGAGGGTCTGCTACTAAGGACATAATCCCAAGTGATTATCGCTCCAATACGACCATTTTCCTACGTTTTTTCTGTTTCCAGCGTGCCTGCTGCCCTCATGGTTCACGTAAATACGGTATGTAATACACCATTCGAAAGGCCATCGAATGGAGAAGTTTTCATCAATTTTGCCACTCATGAGACCATAAAACAGCTGACGTACGCCACCTTGAAATTCACCTGCTATTTTTGGCATTTCATTTTTCCTGTGTTTGCATACAGATTACATCTTCAAATTAACTCCGAAAACCCATTCTAATGACAGATTCGAGAAGGAAATTTTCTGCTCTTTCCGAATCAGTCATTAGTTTTTGTCTAAACTTGGATTGAGAGCTGTGAACCCGCTCTTTGTGTAAAAAAGTCACGAAGAGCGTGAAAAACAGGAAAATGCCGATATCTCGTCAGGTAACCACCTTCGACCATATGTTCATATGGTAATTTTGGTGCGTCCAGGTGCGTACTACAACATGGCAAAGTATTATATATGTATATATATATGGCCGTTTCCTTGTTAGCACGATAACTCTCGTAGAAGTAAATTTAGCGGAACGCGCATTGGCACAAAAATCAGTAGTTATAAGACACGGTCGGTATTGCATTTGGGCCAAATCGGTCAAGGTGGAGGGGGGAAAATAGGGCTTGAAGTCGTCAAAAAATCACTAAAAATCACCAGTTGATTCTAGGAGCATCATATTCGGTACGTATACTCCATGTTAGACTAGCCTTTGATTCCCATTTTAATTTTTTGAAAAAGTCAAGGGGGAGGGGGTGGTGCCCCCGGAGTGGAAGTAAGTGTGTGGTCTTGTTAGCACGATAACTCTCGTAGAAATTAATTTAGCAGAACGCGCTTTATCTAAAAAATCAGTAGTCATAAGATCCTGGTCGGTATTGCATTTGGGCCAAATCGGTCAAGGTGGAGGGGGGGAAAATAGGGGTTGAAATTGTAAAAAAAAATCACTAAAAATCACGAGTTGATTCTAGAAGCATCATATTCGGTACGTATACTCCATGTTAGACTAGCCTTTGATTCCCATTTTAATTTTTTGAAAAAGTCAAGGGGGAGGGGGTTGTGCCCCCGGGGTGGAAATAAGTGTGTGGTCACGTTAGCACGATAACTTTCGTACAAATTAATTTAGCGGAACGCGCTTTGGCAAAAAAATCAGTAGTCATAAGACCCCGTTCGGGATTGCATTCGGGCCAAATCGGTCAAGGTGGAAGGGGGAAAATAGGGGTTGAAATGGTAAAAAAATCACTACAAATCACCAGTTGATTCCAGAAGCATTATATTCGGTATGATGATTCCATTTTGAAATAGCCTTTGATTCCCATTAAGTTCAGCTTAAACAAACCCGGCAGCAAACAGGACGAGGGAGGGTCAAACATTAACGAAACAAATCATGGTCTCAACATTACTACTTCTGGGACAGCTTAGGGTATCTAGCTAGGGTATATTTCAGCCCGATTTTTCCCTCTCTTAACGTGATTCTCTACTTCTCCACTTTTATCAAACAACTGCAACCAATAACAGAGAGTTTTACCGATAAAATAGGAGAGGCTCCTCTCAGGTGATGGCGTGGTAGCGGTAAGTCATGTGGGTTTAGGGAAAAGAGAGAGGGTAATTTCATGCACATTTTTTCACCGATCCGACTATAGTTATTTTACTTTTTCGTTTGTTAACTTGAACACGTTTTTTCCCCTAGATTTTGATATTTTTATTTTATTTTTTCAATTGTACGCCTTGATAAAACCTATCACTGCCCAATGTTGTTAATTTTTTTTTTGTCGATTTTACATACTGACCAAAAGGATCTGAGCATTCTGTACAATGACCGCATTTTACACAATGACCAGATTTTTTTTTCAGGCATTCTATTATATGCCCGTGATATTTTTTCATTGTACACAATGCCAGAGTTATACAATGCCCCGAGAAAAACCTGAACTTGGGCACGTCATTTTGGGATTGGGACCAAACGTTTGGGGTTGGTTGGTTGGTGAACGCTTTTCTTATTCACGTCTTTCAAAATTTCACTAATATACATGGTGAATACTCATGAGCTACTGCGCTACAGGAAAAATGACTGTGTTCATTGGAAAAGTTGGTTGCCGCTATCCCCGGCACACCATGACACCAATGAAGACACTTTTTTTTAATCTTGGTCAGGGGTATATCTTTCCAAAATTAGGCAAAAACCCTCAAGACATTGCGTTGAGATTGTGGGCTTTCCCCGCGGTTGGGCAGCACTGTCAAACGACAAGTTGACGTCAGCCCAATGGAAGCCCCCCCTGCCAGCTCTGTAAACACCCTCTCTTTCATGAGATACCGGAATAGGTGACGAGTGGGCGAGACGTGAGGCGGGCGAAAATCCCTCGATGAGTGAGCGGGCAGGCTCTATCGCAGGGGATGTGGTGAATTGGATGGAGAAGGGACCGTGAAAAAGAGGTGGTGGGTGAAGGGATGACGGTGATGTAGAAGAAGAAGCAGGCACAGGCACCGAACAGTGAGCAATCGTCGCCTGAAGTGTGCGTATTTCAGAAGTGGGGGACAAGTCGGGGATTTTTTGATTCAACAAATTTTACAACAATATTTTGCCGCGCGACAAACAAGTGATTGAAGAGAAAGCTTCGGACTCCTGAAACGGCCGACTGTGCCCTAAAGGTGCGTTCCGGACCGTGTCACCGCCAATTAATTGTCATCTGTCAGGTCTCTATTCGGATGATCCCTAAGACGTGACCTCCGTCCTGGTCATGCCACGGAGAATACGTACGGTAGCTTCCTCAACCCCTGTAACAATACGTGAGTCAATTTTAAATTAAAAAATAAAAATAAATGACAGTTTTTTTATTAAACATTAAGAAACTGTCCCCGTTGTCTTGTGATTCTCTGGTGTTTTGATGACCTGGGTGGGGGGGGGGGTATGATGATCCTGACCGTCAGAGTGGGAGAGACCAGGAGACAGCCAGGCGAGCAAGTTGTGGAGTGGAATGTGCATGATTGGAGGGGTTGGGGGAGCGCCTAAAGACTTTACTACAAACATCCGACCACATTCAAAACTTTTCTTTCTCATACTCTCTCTTATCTTGTTGACCCCTCATACTTCAATTTTTTTTCCTAAATTTTATTTTAGCGCCACGCTAGTCATTTTTAAAATTGCCTACACACTGCGTAGTTCTACCTGTTTCACCATCTCCGGTGCTTACCTCACCCTTCCCCTGCCCTGCAATAATTTACTACTGTTAGTCTTCACCCCTTTAAAAAAGAATTGTGATCTCAAGAGGGGAGGGGAGAGGATGGTGAAAAAAGTTGACGTCAGGAGAGATTACGTGGGCATATTAGCATTACTCATCGCCGACGTCCTTCAGGAGTGAGCCCTGCCCCAACTTGTGTGAATTGTTCATTGCACATTATAGAATGCTTCGGAGAAGGGGATTCCCTCATCCTGTCTTTCATTTTTTTTACTCTGTCTTAATTTGGTTCCTTTTGAAATGAAAAAAAAATCAAGTTATCCCTCCCAATCTAATCGTATACAAGCCCCTTTCCTCCACGCTACGTGTTGCTAACATTTTACCCTCGCGTTCGTGTCAAGAAAACAGGGAATTAAACTGCAACAGGTGGGCAAATTATGATAACTGGAATACGCACGAAAAGGGATTCGAAATCCTTTGAATGAAAACACCCAGAGTCAATGAGTGCCCATGCACTTTTTTGACATTAAAAAAAAAAATTGCCAAGTCTTCATGGATTTTTCCCATTGAATTTATCTTATCTTGCGTATAATAATTACCTGAAAAACAGAAGTAGGAATGACTCACAATGATTTTTTTTTTCTTCTTCTTCTTTTCGTTGTTACAAGAAACGGTTAGGCCAGGTTCGGGGTTGATCAATTAAATTAAAGAAATTACGAGGCAATTGATACGTGTAGGTAGGTGTGCCTTACCTCGGCTGGTCCATTGATTCCGGAATACCCAGACCTTAGTGTTGCCAATTGAAAAAAAAGAAAAAGAAAGAAAAAACAAATAATTTAGGATGGCCAAGCGCCTAAAATTTACATGGAAATTAGCGTTATTGAAGTCAAATTGATTTTTGAGAATTCTGACTCTTGAAAGCATGCATTTTCGCCCTCGCCCCACCTCGTTAAGGGATGTAAATTGAGCTATCTGAAAAGAAAGGCCCTTGCCTCTTTTCTGCTAAAACTAACAGTTTCGAGAACTGATTGAAGTTGAGTTCCCCTAAAATGCGATAAAGGCGTATGTAGAGAGAGCGAGCGTATGGTAAGGAATGTAGCTCCGCCCACTTGGACTACGAATTTGAATGGGGAAATATTAATTGCGCTTTAAAAAAGATGAAATCCACTCAGATGCCTGGCACTTTATTTTGCACTTTAAAAAAAGATTAAATCCGCTTGGATGCCTGCTACTTTATTTTGGGTACTTTGCACTTTAAAAAAGAATAAATCGACTGATGTTAAGTTGTTCTACACCAAGTTTTTTACTTGGTGTGTTTAATAAACCACGCACCGACCGAAACGCCCGCGTTGTACGGGTGTGCTGTAAAGTGCGCAGCTGGATCAGGGTACGGAGGCTTTGGCGTCTGCCGGGTTCGAAGCCTGGGGCCCACTTATTATTTGATGGCTAGAGTTGACTCTTTTTCTTCATTAGCAACTGCTTAATACTTTCGATATCTGATGAGGTGCACCTGTATGTCTTGATTCTACACACATTTCATGAGCGCTAATAATAAAATTCCAATCCCAAATCCCTATAGGTACAGCTTTTGTAAATTTCCTGACTTTGTATAGTACCTGGAGTGGTAGACGAATGTAATAATTACATTTATTCATTTCCCCAAGGCAAGAAGAATCTGACCACCAGTGTAACCTAACATGTAACATGTTTGAAGGGATGCTAATTTAGTGCATTTCATTTATTTTAAAGTGCAGACCATCCTTTTCAAAGTGGGACACTTTATTTTCAAGGGTGGTTATTTCTTTACAAGTCTTGCTATTTTATTTCAAGCAAGTTATTTTTTTTCAAGCCTTACTGTTTTAAAGGCGATTTATTGATTTTTCGCTCATTTTTTTGTTTCAAAATTATTCTCATTTTGTTTCAAGTGAAGCTCGGCTATTTTAAATGGCGTTTAAAATCAAGCCAATTTAATAGCGTTCCCCATTTGCACAAAATTCTGCATTTGGGCAGTTCATTTCCACCCGTCTTCACTGAATTAAATCATATGTTAGTGGAGAAGACGGGTGGAAATGAACAGCCCGTTGCAGAATTTTGTGCAAATGGGGAACGCTATTAATATTGCACCATGTCAGTTTCCGGTGCTGAATTAACAGTGAATAAGAATAATAATTAATGGCGAAAAATGAAATTAGTTACAGTGGGTTTTCGCCATAGATTTTCATTATAAGTATTCTGCCCGAGCTTTCCTATGCGGCTTAAATTATTTCAAGTTTTACCGGCAGGTAACTTTTGTTGATTTCTGGGTTCTCAATGGAATGATCAGTCTGACACCTACATACGGTTCAGTCACTGAAAGACCTCCTCTAATCCCCCCCCCCCACCAGGTCCCGAAGCGTCCGAATATCTCGCGCTTGCGGTTTCCAAGGACGTATCAGGAATAAACACTGTGTCTGCCTTGGATCTCGCGCGAGCGGGTTTTTTATTCCGAAGACTCTCTGAGGGGGCTCCGGCCCCCCGAAACTGCCATTGTCAGTTTGTTCTATCCCAAAAACCGGTAATTTTGCCTTCGAACAAAAATTAATATTATAGGGGGAAAACCATGCGTCATCGCATCGTATTATATAGTTAACGAAATTCCTTTGCTTCCCCCTTTTAAAATTTTCGTATCGCGTTTCTGTATAGGATGCCCAGTACACACGGCAAATCACTCTTATTTTTTAATTTCATTTTATTAATTTTCGCCTGTCCCCTCCAACCATCCGATAACATTACTAAAAGTATCAATAGCAATGTTCGTATTATCGCGGTTGAGAAAGCAGTTCAAAGCGTAAGATTATTCTTTCTAATAGTTTCGTAATTTTTATTCGAGTTTACCTGTTGGGGACTATGTTGATGAGTCATGCCGTTCGGTGTTTAAACTCTAGACAATCACTTTTTTTTTACTTTGTTTTGTCAACTCAATACGAAAATATAGTTTTGTTTAATCTAAAATTTTACGGAGGATTTTTTTTTTTTTTTTTCGCGAGCGGGATTCAAGATACTTTCGTGTCTTTTATGAATGTCTCTTCCCAGATTTTTATCTGCCTCCGCCCCAACGCATTACTTTCGTTTTGTTTCAATTCATTTACCTCCTCCCCCTACCCACTCCAAACCAATTAGAGAAATAAAAAATAGACGAGACATTCTAAGAAATATCATACCGGTATGAAATATGAATCATCTTGGGCGCCAGGTAGTTAACAGTAGAAGTCGAGGCCCATGGTTTCCGGTACTGAGTATAGTCACCCGCCATCGGCCTGTGTTTTCCTATCCGATTAATCCTTTTAAAAACCAACAATCAACTCGACGAGGTTTACGAAAAGACCATTAAAGGTGAGGGAGGTGGAATGAAGGGGGTCGAGTTGCCGATTATTTCGAAGTTTCTATTCTGGGAACATAGCAATTATGATTCTAATGAACGACGATTGGCGCGAATAGAGGACAAAGCTTTTGCCAGCCATTTTTCTTTCAGTACTATTTAGTTACAATTTCTTCCAAGAAAAATCTAGGGTGAACTCAATCGCCCCTCTAGTATACGTCTAACCACGCGAAGTTTTATTGTGGCCGGTGGTGATGGGAGGGGGAGACAATTAATTCCAAGATTTCACGAGTATTCTTTCACATCTATACGAATAATAGAAGTAAGTGCCACTCATGACTCGCCCTTCGCCTGTACATTTTTTCAAGGAAACTTCAACACAGTTTCTAAGAAAGTTATCAAGACGAACAATGCAAGTCGTCAAGTGCGTTCATTCACCTTCCTTTTTTCTCCACTGCCCTAGGATTGTAATGATGAAGAGAGGGTGACAAGGGGCTCGTTCTTGTCTCGCTAAACGTTGGAGGAGGAGAAGTGTTTCTGATTCCCCCCCTTGCACGTCTATCTGTCTTCGTTATTAAGAAAGTCCCTAACCATTTCAATACTTGAATAGTTTCATTTCAATTCTGGGTTGTCTGTTCTTCTTCCTAGGTTGTTCTTTATAAAAATAATTTACCTGATAGTTTTTAGGAGTCACTGCTGGGCACCAGATAATCCAGTTTTCAGGTTCCGGTAATACCTATTTTTGGACGAATTGTCGAGTTGATATTTAGAGGTGTCGTTCGGAACCCTTCCACACCCATAGGTCATAGTGGACCCTCCGAAAAATTACTTGTCGTTACAATTTCAGATGGGCATGAAAGAAAAGGGTAAGCTCCTTCTCTACACACTTGTGCGCTTTCGTCGTCGACTTTTGATTCGACATTCCTCTTCCTCTGGCATTCTACTTTCGGTCCACAATAGTAGAGCTTTTCTATTCGACAGTTTTGCAATGAAATTGTGCTAGAGCTGGCAAAAACGCAGGAATCACGGGCAGGACTTTTTCTATTTTTCCCTTTGTCTGATCGAAACCCCGATTCAATTGTAAGAATCCCCGAGTCGTAAAACCCCATTGTACGCAGTGTCGACCAATTTTAAATTTTGACAGAGGAAATCGAGCGAAACTCCCTTTTTTCGCTAAGTAACACGATCGTTTCTATATCCCTTGCCTATAGCGTCGTGGCATAATTGGTGACGATGGCTCTTACGATCCGTTAGCCACATTTGTTAAGCAAAATATTTTTTTCCTAATTTTATGATTTTAGCATTTCCAAAGAACACATTTCTCGTGGTTGGCTCTTTCAACTATCAAAATAGCTTGTTTGGCTCTTCCGAAACCCCCAACTTGCCGGATGTCGACGCCTTGCTTGCCTCGCTCAAAAACAAAATTTCGCTGTTTCTTCTCAATAAAATACTACAAACTGTAACAATGGTGTATGGAAGAGCTACGACCAACCGATGGTACCAGTTTCGGGGCTGGATAGCCTGGTTCTAGGACTGAGTTCTATTTATTCCGAAACGAGTGAATTTGGCGCACGATGGTGATGTGGTATTTTCAGTTTTTGGACCAAAAATAATCTTGGGGGCAGCAAATGGAAATGTGAGGGCTAATTTGACTATTCCCTGGCCGCATTTGGCTGCTTGAAGAGAAAAATTGGCCTTTTGGCCCCTAGAATGGGGGCTAGCCGGTCAACAAGCTGAGAGTTTTGTTCCGAAACCATTATTGTTTTGGATAACGATGTATAGACATAATTGATCGTTTACTGGTTGAGTACCTGAAGTTGCTGTCCTAAAATCGACAATTTTGTGGTTGAAAGACTGATAGGACTAACACTTATTTGGCAGTACACAGGCCTGTAACTTCCTGATGAAAAACAGGTCGTCTCTGCAGGGGGGGGGGGGTCAGTTTGAGGTGCTAAATTACTTAGAAACGCTAGCTCACGGTAGACCCCGTGGACGGCCTGCAGCCTATCCTAACCGGTTGACGGTAACGACCCCTTTCAGATGTGGTATTCCTCACTTTCGTTCAAGTCGCGCGAAAAGTATCGTTTCCTGGGGGCAAAATTGTCAGTTTTTTGACGGGTCAGTCAGACGGGAAGTCAGTTTCGCAGAAGATGTACGAGTTTTCGACTGGAAACAACCCCTTTTGTACACAATCAGTTTCGACGGTTTCCTTTGCTACGCTTTGAGTTGTTAAATTATCGCTTTGGAGGTCTAAAAAACCAGTTTTTACCAGAAAAATCGAAATTTTAAGGTTAAATTAAAATGACAGCTTCTAGGCTGAGTAGCCGGTTTCCGGACTAAAATTGACGGGTTTCTATAGTCGATTTCTGGTAGGACTGCGTGTGACAAAGAATTTTTCGTTGTGAGGGAACACTAACACGAAGCTTATAATTACTCACCCAGGGGCTTGATTCTTCATTACCGCGGATGATACGAATCGGATGATTCTTCAGTCACCTTCCTCTTCATGATGCTCTTGGTTACTACGACGGCTAGAATCTGCGGATTTCACCCATTTAAACCATAATTTACTTAGATTAGACACATACAGAATAATCAATTCCGCTGGTTTAGCTCTTTCAAAGCCCAAATTTTGCGAATTATTGGCACCTCACTGAATTCAATTTTGCGTTTTTGCCATAGCCTAAGGTTACTATGCATGCGATGTCTGACGAAAATTTGTTCTGACGAGTTTGTCCCCCGTATGTATTCTGACGAGGATTTCTCTCCCATAGTAACCACTTTCATTGAAAAGCAGACGTTTAAGCGAATTCGTCAGAGCTCGTCAGAACACATTTTCGTCAGAAATCGCATGCATAGTACGCGAAGCCTTATTCAATTTGTTTCGTATTTGACAAAAAAAACATTCGCCCGGTTGGCTCCTTTAAAACCGATATCGTGGGATTGCGGCTTGCAAACAAAACCAATTTCGTAGTATAGGTCCTATGAGCATAGTAGGCACGCGCTTCAGCGACTCCATACCGGCAGAAGTGTAATTGGCCATTAAGGATTACGTTTCTTAAATAGTTATGTTGTTATGGTCCCACAATACCTCGTAGGGCCTTTAATCAGCAATGAAACCCAGCGATTTATCATTTCTTCATTTTTCTTCGCATGCGGGACGGATGCTGCAGCGTATAATATTCGCCTTTCAAATGCAATGTAGACATCGTTGCGATAGAAGTGATATCACGGGAATATGGTACCTAAATACGGTACACGGGAATGTGGTACATAAATAGTGGTACGCCCTGTACAAAGCCTGTGACAAGTCTCATTTCTTCGAGTTTTTTTCATCAATATTTTGATGAATTATTAATTATTACTTGTATGTATTAATTAATACATAGCTGCGCTTGTCCTCAAGGGTCAATAAAAAAAACCTGCCCGTCGCATTATGTTGTGTGCCAAAATAATGAGAGGACACCAGAAGTTTCTTTCAACAGGTTCCCATCGGACATGAAAATCAGGCGTGCTTGGCCGGTGAAATTTCGCATTCAAGGATTTGACCCCTTCAAAAATCTTTCGTTGTGTTCGTTGACCTCGGGTTACTGAATAATCCCTCGCTCCTTCAGGGCTCGAGAGGAAACTACCTGGATGGCATATTTCGTTTCATAGAATACCTGAATAATAGCAGTTGCGATAAAACTAATTCTTAACAGGAAATTACCAATGTAAATAGGGCAGAGCCGACCTTAGACAATGTGCGCCCCCGGGCAAATCTTTCACCAGCGCCCCATGAAGTCACCGTTTAGATTAAGCCGAGATTTGGCGTTTTTCAACACTTCAACGCTTCTTCTCAATTTCATCGGTGAATTAGATATGTTCCCCCATTTTAGCAGCGAATAAATGTTTGTCTCCATTTTAGCCGCGAATTCGCGATTTTTCGCGAAAATTGAAAATCGCTAACATGGGATAAAAACGTTACTTCGAGGCTAAAATTGAGGAAAATCACCAATTCGTGGATAAAGTATAGAGGAAAAGCTCTGTAGTTCACCGCGAAAAATCCAATTTTCGGCTATTTTATAGTTTTCAAATATGCACAAATCAAATGCGCTTATTCTTAGGTCATTTTTTCTCCTCCAGCTCTTCTCCCCCTTCTCAGTTTGCTAGGTGCGCCCCTTAGAACGCGGCGCCCCCGGGCGGTCGCATCCACTTGCAGTAAAAAAGCTTAATTTCAGCAACTGGACAAACGCGATTTCCTTTTCAAGAAATGGACTTTTTTTGTCCATAAACTTTTTTGGACTTTTTTTGTTTGTAATTTTCTTGAAATTACGGCAAGTGGAGCTACTTCGTGAAATGGACATCCATTTCATGAAGTGGACAATTTCGCCAAGTGGATGCGACATATAAGGTCCGTTCCATTGTTTCGCGAGTGCTACACTTTTGAAGAAAATCATCTGGTTTCATTCAATTTTTCAGAATAAGTCAATGAAATCACATGGTTTTCTACACTAGTGAAGCTAGTGCAAAACAATGAAACGGACCTATTCACTATTGAGCAAGCTAGTGAGTTTCACTTTGATAACACGAGATACCAGCCACTTTGATTTTAAAGGCGAATAAGAACTCGTTCTTAACTGTTTGCACCTGCCTAGACGCACGAGATGGACAGGCCGTTTATTCATTTCTCGTTAATTTGCAGTTTACTTGGTCACTTCTAACTAAAAACAAATTGCGTACTGATTCCTTGCTGTTTACCAATTTTATCGGAACACGAGAAAAAAGGCGATTTACGTGTAATATTAAATTCTGCTAACCTGACTCTTGTGGTGTGCAGCCCGGTTGGCTGAAGTGAATTTAGTGGTTTAGTGGAAGATCCTCCCACCCTTAAAAAACATATCAGGCCATTGACAAGAGAATGACTAACTCATTCTGGAGATAAAGTTAATTGTAGGAAAGATTGATGAGGAAGACTTATTTATTAGTTAAATTTAGGAGAGGGAAGGAGCTGTTTCACTTGGCGACGAGCGTCATTATTTTTCTAATGTATACCAATGCATTTGATCGATAAGCTTTATCTCAAAGCCTCACGACTTTGCGAAGTGAAGCAATAGAGCTTCAAATAGAGTCTAGATTTGGGAGACGTTATATTTTTCGGAAACTTGTCGATTATTGGCCAGATTTGGTGGGGTTCACAACGAATATATCTTATTTATTAATTCCCTCAGGATAGAACCTTCGATTTTAGCAGCTATCTGTTGAATGATTTCATTATTTTATGTTCTATTTCTCCTTCAAGAGGTCATAAGGGAGGTCTTCCGCGCTCAAATTGCGGCACCGAGCGTGAGAGGAGGCTGCCACTTTCAATCTTTTACTCGTTTTAGGTACATAGTGCCCCCCCCCCCACCACGACACAGGACACGCTCCCAAGAAAAAAAGCCTCCTCTTTACCCACCCCGTGGTTACATTTGAAAACATCGTGATATATTCACGATGTTTTATGAAATATTCACATCAATTGTCACTCAGATCAACGGTGGCGGAGGAGAACTTCTTCGTTAATAAATTAATTAGACTGAATATTATCCGGACGACGATGGAAGGGCATAGCCCAACACGATTCGAGTTTCAAGAAAAAATGGCTCCCCGGCGGGATTTGAACCCGCAACCTCTGGATTACCAGTCCAGCACGCTGCCATTTGCGCCACGGAGACGCCTATGGGAGTCGTACTCCGAGGGATAAGCTAAGCCGAACCCCTCCCAGGTCCATTATTTCTCGAAACTCTACGCGCTTCTCCTGATCGGTAAACCACGCCACCATCGTCGTCCGGATAATATCAGTCTAATTAATTTATTAATTAAAATACCGGCGACAGATTTATTCATTATATCCATCTAACAACATCTAGATAAGATAAAATTCTGCGTGGTTTACCGATCAGGAGAAGCGCCTAGAGTTTCGAGAAATAATGGACCTGGGAGGGGTTCGGCTTAGCTTATCCCTCGGAGTACGACTCCCATAGGCGTCTCCGTGGCACAAATGGCAGCGTGCTGGACTGGTAATCCAGAGGTTGCGAGTTCAAATCCCGCCGGGGAGCCATTTTTTCTCGAAACTCGAATCGTGTTGGGCTATGCCCTTCCATCGTCGTCCGGATAATATCAGTCTAATTAATTTATTAATTAAAATACCGGCGACAGATTTATTCATTATATCCATCTAACAACTTCTTCGTTGCCATAGCTTTCAGCCCTTCTGCCGACAAATTAGTCAATTTTGACAGGTGGTTTCAGCCTTTTATTACAACATTGAGGCTGTGGTCGACCTCGGTCGACGGTTAATTAAAAGAAAATAATCAATGACGGATAGTTAAACCCATATAATTTGTCGAAAAGAGTCAAAAAGTTGTCGCGCCATTAAACGTCCCCTTCATTCCCCTTCGGCACCTATACTGAGAAAAGGAAAATTTTGAAGATACTGGTAAGAAACAAAAATTAAAAGTATGCGTTGCAAATTCGCGATAAATTACCTTGAAAAATCGTATTTATATTCAGTTTGCACGTTACGGCTCAGTTAGTCAGTTAAATCCCCTCCCCAATTCAAAAATTGTTTGCTTTAACCGATAAAATGCAAATAATCTTATAAACGCTTTATTATAGCTTCTACCACAATGGGGAGACGACCTGGATTTGGATTTACCGTACAACTATCGAGATCGAGCTTTTTAAATATTGCGTGTCATATTGCCGAGGACATACCGAATGAGCTGCTTAGTATAATTTTAACGGTACGACGTAGGGCTACCCCGTCCACCTTTCCACTACTCCGTACAATATTCACCAGGCTCTTTAACAGTTACTTAATACTTTAAGCGAGGATAGGTATGATAAGGCGAGCCAGTCTTCGCCCTGTTGGGATCTCGAGGAACGACAAGTGGTTTTCAAATTTTGACTTGTGCCGGGTTTATTTTAGTCGCGCAAAACTTGTTAAGCCGCGAAAACTTTTTTTATCCGTGTGGTTTGAAAAAAAATGTAGTCCGGGTGATACAGTTGTTGTCTGCCCACAAAAAGTTGTTTGTATTTATTGGTGGTTTCAGCCTGTCTAGGCCATCATCAGGACCATTATATAAAATAAGTTTTCGTGTGTCGTCCACACTCGTTAACTTTTTACACACGAAAACTTATTTTAAATAATGGTCCTGATTATGGCCTAGACAGGCTGAAAATCGATTCGACCAATAAATAAATAAAAACAACTTTTTGTGGAGAGACAACACGTCTGACAACAATATAGCCACAACACGACAACATGGCCAATGACAATTTCAATGAAAAAAATGTAGTTTTTTAACGTTCCAATTGTTGGGCTTCTGGTCAATTGTGACCGGTTGTAAAGCCGGTAAATGTGCCCCAGCCCCATCATGCATATGATGACATTCCGTCACCGGAACTGCAATTCTTCATCTCTTAATTCATCAGGCCATTTGACCTAAAACTACTCGTTTGGTGGATCGATCGGCAACTGTCAGTTGCCAAAAATTGACTCGTCAAGATCAGAAGATGTATAGTTATTTACCTCATTGTGCTCAAAAGCTCAAGTTCAGGGGACTCCTGACTGTCTGTGGCGGGGCGCTTATCATGTCTCCAGTCTGTGCTACACTTTTGTACGCTTTGACTGCGTAGGCTGTGACTACCATCTGAACAGACCCTTCCGATGGTAAATTTGAGAAACAATAGAGACTTTTAGCAACACCCCCGCTAACGCTAACGCAAACGATAAATCAGTAGTTGCTTGGCTACGAAACATCTGATTAGTTGAAATTTGAAAATAAAGTTTCCAGAGGATTTAACGGGAGAGTGCTAAAACTCACTAATGGGTCGAAAGTCCCAGTTTATCTCGTCATGGATGGCGAGTTCAATCGTCTCTGGGAAGAATGATGTTTGATTTATTCTTTACACGATGGTACCAGTATCTTGGATTCGCCAATCTCAAAATTAACCGCCTTTTTGAAGGAGTGGCTTGTTGGTCATAAATGTTCTGCAATCGCAGCTTCCTGAAACATCGCCCCATATACAGTAGGCGAGCTCAGTCCTCGGAGCCCAGCCTTCAGAAGGACCGGTACTGTCGAGATTTTCCCACTTGTCGTGACCCGTTATCCATTTCATTAACCTGTCCTGAAATACTGGTGTGTGGCTACCTATAGTCGTTCGGCTATTTAAGCCTGAAGGACAAGTTGAAGAAAGGGGTCTCTGAAAATGAAACAAAAGTTCTGTGTACAAAATTACAAATGCTCGCTCATGTAGGCGATGATGGTGAGATGTGGCGGTGATGGTGGTGGTGTGTGTGTGTATAGGAAAATCACCGATTCCTCGAAGGTATACTACTGGCACAGTTATCCAATGTTTCTATAGTTATCCTTTAATTCCTATACAGGTACTTCTTCTTGATGTCCCAAACAAAAAGACGCTGTTTTGAGTTAAGCGAATGGAAGGATTTTTAACAACTAAATGAATACCAGCGATCTGTGCCCGCTTATCCCCTCCCCATCATCCTTTCGGGTACCATTAAGAGAGAAATATACAGTCCGACTTTCACCCTCTCTTACGTAAAGGCACGTGGTTGAAGTCTGCCTAGCCAATCGACGCTACAAGGACGATTTCCTTTACAAACGTCGACAAAGGGGGTATCCTGTGATTTTTTTTAAAAACCACTGCTGGAACGTCGCAATTTAATGCGATGAATCATCCTCCGTGGAATTTGTCCATTTATCTCTCTCTTTTTTTTATTTTTTTATTAATGCATTCATAATGCGTCAACTTGATGGGTAACGTTAAGCGTTTCCGATTTTATTTGCTACCGGGAAGGCACTATTTATGTAAACAAGAGGGAACCCAAAAATAAATGTAAGAAATAACTAAATCTGAGGATGAAGACCATCGCGTGCAGTGCGCCACCGGTTCATCCATTTGGCGTTCCGGGCGGTCAGCCAAAATAGAAAAAAAAGAGCGTTGCAATTGGCAACTGAGTGGATCAATCTTTAGCCTTCTGTCTTTTTAAATTTCAGTGGCCATGGTCTTTCTCATCGTCATTACTCAAAAGTGACTTTTATTTCAAAACACGTGCTTTAGTACATGCGTCGGGGGGGGGGGGTATGGCGCGGCGGTTGTTGAGCAAGATGTAAAAATGGTGTTGGCATGGCAAGGAGAAGAGGAGGCGGCAAAACCAAACGGTCTCTCCTTTTTTTCTGGGTCACACACATTACAATTATACCAACCCTTTGGTTTTCAGCTCAGTACAAATGTTTGCGGGGGTGGGGGGTATAACATCCCGAGTTTATCTTCAGTGTGAATTCCGGTGGGAACTTCGTGGTTCGTGTACGATTTTCTGTCGGAAAATAGACATTCCAGATTGGATTTGCAGGAACTAGGTGTCTAGACTGTTCAGTTGCTCGTCTTTAGTAAATACGCTACCACTTAAAACTTTTAAAAACCCTTGAAAGTCTCGCTACTTGGCCAAGCTAAGGATCCTTTTCCATTGGTTATTGTTTCTATTGTTGAAGTGGGGTGAGATAGAAACAAACAGGGATATCGAATTATTATAAAAACGGGTTTTACTTTCAAGAAAGAGGCCCACGTTTTTTTTTTTTTCAGTGGCGGCGGCGGTGGTGGTTCCTCACGAACGTGTTGTTCCACGCCTCCGTTACCTTGCCCGTCCTTGCGAGTCCGGAGGACTTCCACAAGCGGCCGCAGGTGCCCTATACCGCGAGGCGGGCGTTTTATTTTTATAACCGAAGGCGAACCGGTTCGCGTCGTAACTGAACCGCTTCTCCTTCTCCCCCCGCCATCAGTCCTGAATAATGGCGTCGGAGTTGGCTCCACTTTAAACGCACCAGATATTGTGTGTAATGAAAGTCTGATTGTATTATCTGACGTTCTGCCCAAAGCGAGCTCGTCTAGTGGAACAATTTTCTGTATGCGGTGGCTTAATTTAAAAAAAAAAAACAAATCAGAGTGTGCATAGCCGTCCTCATTAATCTGTTACTAGAGCAAACCTATTCTTGCATTATCATTACCGTATATTTTTAGGATTCCATGAAAATAAACTAGGTACCTATACATGATTTTGACCTTCTCTATACACTTTTGACTCTGTCTGTTCGGGAGAAAATATTTAGCGATAGGAGCCAACTTGTGAAGCGATACTTATACTTTGAGTGTTTTTAAACCCCGCCCTCTCCTTTGGCTACCGATCAATTTAAGAACAGCATTTTGCACAGAACGTGGTGGAGGCCAAAAGGCCTTTAAACAACGTCGACTACTTTGGTCTGAAATTCAAACTCTGTCGATTTCGAGATTCCGAGCATTGTGTCCCTGAATCATCCGTGAAGTTGTTGGCCGAACTTCTTTACCTGGCAAAGGAGGAAACATTTCCGTGTCGTCTCGCGATCATGACATAATTTAAACTTAGACGAGGAGTGGGAGGGGGGGATCGCGACGCGTTTCTAGTGAGAAAAAAAATACTCGCCACCCAACTTAAAATCTGCTAAGCCGGCGGTCGGGCGACATGGTAGTATGATTGGCGCGTCCTTGTCTACCCCCGTGTCGACTCACCCAGTCCAAGGTCTCTTTCACCTCCGGGGTGGGTATTTTTTTCTTTTCTCTACGTAAACAGAGTCTCTCTCTTAATTCGTATCGAATACTTGGTGATAGCTATGGTGCTGACGGGAGGAGCTGAAGAAAGAACAAGTTAAATTAATTAGTCACCACTCTCTCTTGTTTGGGGTGGTGGTAGCGATTTGGGGGGGGGGGAGGTTCTATTTGAAATTTGCAGCTGGGTGCGGGTGCTTCCTCCACTAGTGGTAGATTGTGGTGAGTGATGTAACGAAACGGGAGAGAGATCGGTTTTAAAGTGTTTAAAATGTGTGTTCCCACATCATAAGTCGAGTTCTCTTTCTGGTTATTTTATTCAACAAGTTGATACACGAATGCATTATTATTTATTATTTTTTAAAAGGAATGATGATATTTGCTAGACGGAAGGGCAATTGAGGAAGCTCCGCGTGGGTGCGGACTTTTTGGGGATTATGCTGTGCGAGGTATTCGCCGCATCCACTCGGTCTGCCAGGGGTTGGTCCGACCGTGAAGCGTCCAAGGTGAGAATCCTGTAGAAGGCACAGGGGCTAAGTCACAAATTGATACAAACACCCCCTCCCCCCTCGCGTAGCAAGACCCGGATATCAAGGGGTGGGTAGCTTCACTGAAGAACTTGCCTTTTGCAGGCCACGGTAACTGGGTAACGGACCCATAAAATTGGGACTTCAGCGAGCCAAAATCCACGAAATTGGGTTTTTGGTGAGCCAGACCCGCAAAAAATGGTTCTTTGTTGTGCAAACCCCGCGAAATTGCCGTTTTAATCAGCCAGAAACGCGAAAAGATTGTAAGTGCTTAAAATCCGCGCAATAGGGTTTAGAATGAGTGAACCCCGCAAAATTGGGTTTTCAGCTACAAAAAACCGTGAAATGGATTTTTTAGTGAGCCAAAATCTGAAAAATGTTTTTTTTTTACCGTGTGAAACCCCCCGCGAAAGTGGTCATTTATAGAGCCACGCCTGCAAAAACGGTTATTTAGTGAGCCACACCCTTGACAATGTTTTTTTTTAGTGTATAAAATCCGCGAAATTTGTTTTTGAATGAGGCAGTGAGATTGGTTTTCTGTCGAGCCAAATCAGCGAAATCGGTTTATTAGAGAGAGAAATCCGGGAAATTGGTTTCTTAGTGAGCAACCTGCGAAATTGGGGCTCTTTAATGTCCAAAATGCGTGGGCAACACCGCAAATTGGGGGTTCAGCAAAAAAATCTCAATTATTTTGTGACTCCGACTTGCGAAAATCGATTTTACAGAGCCAGAATAATGTTCTTGGAAAAATAAGCAAATTTGGTGTTTGAGTTAGGTAAACCATTGAAATTTGGGTTTTAGTGAGCCTGAAACGAGAAAATTGCGTTTTCGCGTGAAATATCTGCGAAATTCGTTTTTAGGGAGTGAAAACCAAGAAATTGCACACAACTGCAAATTTAAAAATCCGCGTATAAGTAGTTTTCGAACTTGGCTACCTCGCCGAATTGGTTTTTCATCAGCTATAACCAGTGAATTTTGGTTTTTTAGTGAATGAATTGTGAGACAACATTTGTCTGAGCGCTGTCGAAACAAAATGAGGTGATTCCATACAATTTGTGCTTCTTTATATGGTATTTAGGGGTGGGCATTTGCCCCACTGCGATTGTGCTCTCGAGTCTAGGGAAGGGCAACTGCCCACTCCTGCCCCCCTCTCTGGACGCCTTGGTGGCGGAGGAATTTTGGCGGACGTCTCCTTATAGTGTCTTTTCGAGGGGGGAGGGATACTGGAAGACCGCAACGAATGTTTGGTCTAGCGACTTTGGACACATGGAAATTTGCCTTAATTTCTGTCTCTTTGGGGCCCAAAACAAAAAACTGTTAATCTCATGAACCGCTTAATTTGTCCAGATCTAGAAGCCCCGGGAAACAAACATTCACATCTTGAAATTTTCATTTAAGCCTGAAGTTCGACTGCCAAACTGCATGTTTTATCGCTGGGTTTGTCACTGTGTAGCCATAACGTGGCGATTTCTTTCGGTTATTCACATTTTCCAGTGATCTGTTTAGCAATGGTGGGGCTGAGGATTTTTGCGTCATGGAGCAAAGACAGGGTATTTGCATTAATTCACCTTCTTTCCTTCTCCCAAATCCTTCAACACCTTTTGCTCTTTAACTTCTCACTTTGAGCAAACCGGGGAGCTTCATTTCGGCCGCGCTCACTGGATCGATGTTCTCCAACACACTTCGTTGCTTCGGGGTCTGGTCTCCTTGCTCGGAAACCCCTTTCCCCTCACTTCTTCCTCATTTCTACTTGCTTTCGCTTTCTAAAAACTCACCCTTGCATCCCCTCCTCACTGTCAATCCTTAATATGACTATTGATTACCCTTTCCCATCACAAATCTACGTGGGGGGGGGGGGTGTTACTCTGAACTTATCATTTTGTCGCCGTCACTTTGATCTTTTACTCGTCGTTAACGAGAATAACGGTCTTGATTGGGCATTAATTTTAATGAGGTGTAAAAGAAACAAAGTGGGGCTTTTATAAAGGGGAAAAAAGGCTGACACGAACCTCCAACACCCCCCCCCCCCTATAAAAACTAGTCGGCAACAAGTGGACAAATGACCGCAGATTCTAGTTGGCGGGTGGTGGGTGACGGGTTACGAACGAAACGAAAAGATAAGACTAGAGCAACAAGTTAGCGTGAACTCGTGTATAATTTAAAAAGCGAAATTATCGGTGGACAAGGACCTAAGTGGTGTGAGGTTTGGTGAAATGATTCATGTGTGCTGCCTAACTAAATCATCAAGGGGACTGAAAGGTGGGGGGGGTAGGGAGTAAATTTCCCCGGCTTAACTTCTCCCCCTCCCCAATGATCATTACGTTGAAATCAAAGTAATTAGAGGCTCTGCCATGAATATTTCACGCACTCCGCTTTTCCTTGTTGTTTTTAAAATTTTTAATCGTTTTTTTTGTTAGTTTTTTAATCAAAAATTGCTCTTTGTTCCAGATTTTCGATGGCTAACAGATAGAAAATTGGGTGGCCCAGTCTAATGCCCAGGAATAATGGTAAGCGCAAGCACATTTAAATATTGCCATGTATTGTGTCATTCATTTGTTTTTGCAAGGAGGCCTGAAATTTAAAATTAATTGATGGAGGAGGGGGGGTCTGAAGTTTCTTGAGCTTTAACGCGTAAGCTGATTGGTGGTGGGTGCCGGATCTTTGAGGGCACTGAATTAGCTGACTTCTTGGGTCGGGAAGATCTTTTGGGATGCCCCGGGCCTGGTTTATCTCTCTTGATGGATAGACAACTTGAATTCAGTTTAGAAGCTCTCAGGACCTTACAACTTAACAAGTAGGTTTAGGTACTTGAGTGCAAAAATTACCACTTTCTCGCGGCTAAAAAAAAAACGAGCAGAGTGGGAAATCAACGCTAAGCTCTAAATCCTGAATTTGCCAGCTAAGCGCCGAATTTGTTATTTTTGGAGCAAAAAATACAAGCTTTGTTCAATGGACGAGAATAATTGACAGTTTTGACTCGAAAAATCGTCTGTTACTTACCTCGAGGGGATGAAATTTTAAGGGTTATCAATTCCAAGGGTACTTAGGACCCTGAAACTTCAATTCGGCAGAAAATTCATCCCCCTACTCTTTAAATATGGTCCCTACCTCTTTGTTTCCCCTCACGGTGAGCTCCAAATCCCTCCAAAATATATTTTTAGCCGTTGAGATCTTGGGTGGAGTTGGGGTGGGATAGGGGGCTCTGCCTTTCTGCTAAAACGTCCCGCAAAACCCTCAAGTGATGGAAATGTCCAGTTTCTGACATGTCGACTTTAGTTGTCGGTTTCCGCGTGCAAACCGGTAGTTAGTTGCTCGATAGTTAGTTTCCTTTGAGACAGTGCCGTATGAACTGGTTTGACACCATACAAAAATGATATTGCCCCAAAACTGACTTTTTAGCCTACAGGAATTAATAAGGGAGATAAGTATATAAGATGAGTGTTAAGGGCAGAGCGCATCAGTTTCTAAGCAGGCGACTGCTAGGATCGTACAATAACCTGATTTTTCACTTACAAAAAATACAGCAATTTTGTGTCAAAATCACTGCTTGTACGCTTTTGTTCATGGGTAGTAGATTAGTGGGGAAATGATGGTGTTTGTGTGTTTATTCCACAGGGAGACGTCTGTTGTTTGGATAAACAACCGCAAGAGAATCGAATTCTCGACCTGTTCAAGATGGTTAACTCTGACAGCGCTTCCAATAAGTACCTTCATAAAAAGTTCAAAAAAGTCGCAACTCTCGAAGACCCGTCGCCACCCAAAAAAGAGTCGTCTTTTATTTACTCGCTTCCGTCGGAAGAGAGCGATGACGTGGCTCCTCTCCGTACCACTTCCTCCCCGCCGTCCAACAACGACATTCTCCACCTCGGAGCGAGTCAACCGCCTGGGACAGCCGCAAACTGTGGCAGCGGCGGTGGTCGCTACGTGTGCCCCTACTGTAAACTGTCATGTGCCAAACCGTCCGTTCTTCGGAAACATATCAGAGCGCACACTAACGAACGCCCATATCCCTGTCTACCGTGTGGTTTCGCTTTTAAAACGAAGAGCAACCTTTATAAACATTGTCGCTCGCGGGCTCACACGCTCAAAGCCGACGGTCAAAGTTCAGACGACGATGACACGAGTCAACCGTCGTCGATTGAAATCGCCAACAAACCGTACAAACCGAAGTTTCATCTGTCGGAATTGAGTGACTCGGCGCTGTCGAATTCGCCGCCATTTAGCTCGTCGCCTAGTCCCGACCTTCTCAACGTTCACATTAATAAATTGATTACCGAAAATCATGCGATAGTGGAAGAATCTGAATGGACGCCGGCGTTCAAAAAACATTCTCCTCTGTCGTCACCTCCGTTGAAAAATGGGGACAGTAAAATTTTAGAGCTGGCCCTCACTAATTATCACTCGTCTGAGCCTGAAGATTTATCGTCGAGCTCAACGGCTGAACCTTTAAATCTAACGTTGAGAGAACCGAGGAAAAGGCCAATATCTGAAACTTTTAACCTGGTGACTGACGTCAAAGAACCTCCAGCCAAAACCAAAGAGAAAATTACTTTGTCGAGAATGGTAGACGAAATTCTTCATCACTGTCCACACTGTAAAGTCGTTTTTGGAACTGTTGACAACCTTAACACCCATTTGTACTCTTGCAAGCCCAAAACCTCGCCCGGGCCCCTTCTGGGCCGGACACCGCTTGTTGAATCCTTCAAGGATAATATTAAAAAACGAAGAGTCGATTTCAACAAAGTGGACAACGTGAAACAGACGTCGGTGAAATTGTTTGGTGGAGAAGTTCACATTTTGGACTCGCCGGCGGAGGAAGGAGGATTCGGTCGCCTGCTCGGTAGTAGGAAAGAGTCATTCGCAGAATCGATGAGCAAAAAGGACGGCCAAGTGATGACAATTTCAAAAACCGGCCTTCATTCGGTCGGTGGTACCATGATTCAGTCTGAGAGCGCCGACCCACCGACTTGTTCCTCCTATCACGAGAAAATGGTGCTTCCGCTTCCTCACGTCGCTCCCCCCAATCTTAAAGTTCCTGGGATTACGACTCCCATCCAATTCCCTCAGTTAAGGCTATCCTCGGCCGCTCTAAGCCCACTGACGAGTATCACCGCCTTCAATCCGTTGACACTTCCACCGTCGACAACGCTCACACCTTTAAAGACGACACCTGTCAGTCAGTACAATGGCGGTGTCGTCACTATTCTTCACGACGGCAAAGCTATCCCCTTTGTTCCCGGCATGCCAGGTCCTAACTCGCTTCTGTCATCGCCGCCTCCGCCGCCACCGTTGCCGCTGTTGGCCTCCAACCAATCGAGACCTCTTCTTGACGCTACAGTCATAGTCAAGGCAGCAACGAAGCCCGATCTTCCAATTAAGCCAATGCAAAGTGTCTCAAGGACTGTGGAGTCTGGGCCTGAATTCGTCAATCCCGAAATTAAGAAACCTCTGACGGTGGTAAGATTTTTGAAAATATATATTTTTTTAAATGGAAAAACTTGAATATTTATTTTCTTCTAGCCGACTACCAGGCTCGAAGTGAAAGAGAGAAAATTCCTACGTCCCAGCACACTTCCGCTCAAACCTGGCACCTACACGCCCAAACGACCACTGACAACACCTCAACACACCACCTCCCTCGTGTCACCTGAAACTCCTCGACCGCGAAAATCCTACGGTCAACTTTATTTGAACGGACACGCCTACACCTATTTGGGCCTCAAGTGTTCAACGAGAATGTTTTTCTGCACTCTCAACAAACCCCAGCCCATTTACGTGCCGCTCAGCCCCGACCAGTACAAAGTCTCTATGTACTCCAATTGGACGGTATGGAATTCTCACGATCTCTCTCTCTCGCTTCCCCTCCTCTCCAACCCAAACTAATTTTAGTTCGTTTTAGATATGTTCGGACTCGAGCCCTACACCACCCGGTATGGACACGCGACGTGCCATGTCTTGTTATGACTCAAGAAATCGCCCGAGTTGTTTCACCGTCGCCAATAAAAATAAACAAGATCTCATAACGCACTCGACGTACAGATCGATTGTACCTGACTCGGAAAATTCCAACGCATCAGACAAGGTAGTGTAACTTCTTGGCCTTATTAGGTTAAAGGTGTTCAACTGTGTTTTTCCAGGCTTCGGGCGAAGACGATGATCCCTCGACTAGGAAATTAAAAGTTTGCGAAGGTGGCTACGAGTCAAACGAAGACTACACGTACATTAGAGGTAGAGGAAGAGGTAAATTCGTGTGCAAGGAGTGTGGAATTCGCTGCAAGAAACCTTCCATGCTAAAAAAACACATTCGAACTCATACGGATCTTAGGCCTTACACTTGTAAATACTGTGATTTCAGGTTGGTCAAACTATTTATTCGATATCACCCAGGTTTTAATTAAATTCCGACTCTCTTTGCAGTTTTAAGACAAAAGGTAATCTAACGAAGCACATGAAGTCAAAAGCGCACTACAAACGATGCGTTGAGTTGGACATATCGCCCGTTCCTACTTCATTGGAAAACAGCCCTGATGATGATGAATCTGGGAAACAGGTACCTAATCGATTTTTCGTGGTTCACATCGGTGATAAAAGTGTAATTTATCTTGTTTTGTTGCGCAGGATGAATGGGGAGCAGGCACGAATGAAGATGAATCCGACGAAGAGACAGAGGACGACGAGGATGACGAAGACGAGGATTCTGAAGAGGAAGGTTCGCCATTGAAAAAAAAAAAAAATATTTGTTGATCGTTGAATAAAACTCAATTATTTGTTCGTTAGGTGAAGAGTGTAGAATGGAACGGGAAGCAGCTCGATCTCTTCTTTCACTGTCCGAGGTGACGCTAGAAACTGCGCACAGGCAGTACATGTGTGCCGGTCTTGTGTCGCACAGCTCAAGACCGAGGTCCTATCCCTACGCCTTGTCGCCGCAGGTTAGACTCCCGTCGCCATTGTCTCAAATTTTTATTCACAGCCAACTTCTACTATTATTCTTCTTCAGGGTGAACTACCACAGTCTTCGGAAAAATTGGCCAAAGCCGACAGCTGGCGCGTGGACATGCTTTCCTTGACGAAAGACTGTAGAGACGTCGTGGTGAATACAACGACACTCGCTCGGCCCACCACCGTTGATTCACCAGCTCCACCGGACTCCGTTCGACCCATCGATCTCAGCAGTAAAAGTTCCGGTAATTTTGGTAGCTGTAGACATTTTGTCCCAGATTGGTTAATTCCCTACTCCCCGTCCAACAGGTGGGCACACCCCTGTGATAAAATCTATCGGCGATCAAGCCCTACTGCTCGCCTCGATTTGTTCAACGACTGAGAAGTTGACGACGACACCAACGACTGATTACCCCGAAGACAGCCATTTGCTACATGCTTATTTGACTGAAAAAGCGTTGCGTGACTCTAAAATTAAACTTCACCAACAAGCCGAAAGGAAAAGGTTGATGCAAGAAATAAAAACTACGGAAGAAGAAGCAAATAAGGTTTGTCTATTTTATAATTTTGTCTGAATCTCGCCGTTCTAATGGGTCGATGGCTGGTGTAAAGGTTGCTGAATCGTCGCCTGTCAAAGATGAATCTGAAACGAACGATGGCATCATTCCAGTAGTCACTTGTTGTTCCTCCAATTTCCGAGCGCCGCAGGACGGCGTTGTTTCGCCTGGAAGTCCGCCGCCTGCAATGAATAAAGGCAAGCTCAAAGCCGAGTTTATGCCTCCATCATCCGGGCCGGCCCTTAGTTTCATAAGGTAGCCACTCTCCCCTACCCTTACTCATTTTTCGATCGCATTTTAACGATATTTCTGTCGGTTGAAGCTCAACGGAGGACGGCAAAAGCATGTGCGGAGTGTGCAATAAAGTTTTCAACAAGCCTAGTCAATTGAGGCTACACGTCAACATTCACTATTTTGAGCGTCCGTACAGGTGTGAGTCGTGTGCCGTGTCGTTTCGAACGAAGGGCCATTTACAAAAACACCAAAGATCTCTCTCTCACTTGAATAAGGTTAGAATTTTTACTCTATTGTGCGGAGTGAAATGGGAGGCAATGACATTAGGACTGCAATTTATGGTTGAAAGACAGGGCCCAATGCCTTTTATGTCCTTACGCTGTCGGTGGTGGCGGGGGGGGGGTATATTCCTGTGGAGTCAATGAGTAGTGCCAAGGGTCTCACGTCAGGGTGTCGGTCGCGCTTACTGACCCGAGTACCGAGCTGTTGACCCCAATGGTGTCCCCGTGGTTTGCGTGATTGGCAAAAAGAAATCGGCAGCACGGCTTGGTGTCTTGGTACTGCCCCCTGCACCTCTGAAGGGTGGGGGAAATTTAGTGCTTAACTCGAGAATACGTGTTGCCTCTGGGCAGCAGGGGCTGATTGGCGGAAACTTCAATGTCTGAGGCTCTGCTTGTAGGTGGTAGGGGGGTGGGGGCTCGGAAGCTCAAATCAGGAGCGCACCGCGGTTGTGGCAAGGAGGCGAACCACCACCCCGGACTCCCGAAAAGCTTATAGATGGAAAATGGGAATTTCTAGATTTATGTTCATGGTTGTTGGAACGTGAAAAGGAGACTTGGTATGCCGCTGGACGCCGATTTTTCTACTTCGCGTGCCGTGCTACGATTCTCATTCTATTCGACTTGGAAAAAAGTACGATGCAGGTGCTCAGCAGTTTTTTGGCTAACTTTCTCTATAAATCCCACGTTTCGTGTCAAAAATGGATAAAAAGCGCTAATTCGCGGCCAAAATTAAGAAAAAGCGCTACTTCACAGCCAAAAATGAATATATATATATATACCATTGACCGCTAAAACTGATCAAACTCCAATTTGCGGAGCCAGTTAAATGTAGCGCTAATTCATGGCTAAATTTGAAAAAAAATCTCTAATTCGCGGCTAACATTGAGAAAACCCGCTAACTCGTGGATGAGATTGAGGAAAACGTTCTTCGCGTCTCAAATTGATGAATTGTGCACGGAAACGTCGGTTCGGTGGAATACTGCCTCTTAAAGTTTTATAAAGGTCCGTGGAGGAGAGACAGGGGAAGACACGATGTGGAGGTGTGTCATTTCGTGGGATTATCCACACAAAGACGACGATAGGGATCGGCTCGTGAGGTGGAAGTCGGTGGAGGCACCCCCGTGAGGTTGAACCGTTCTCAGAGAGGGAGCTTTCGCGGGATGGTGGGGCCCAGCTCGGCTCGTGGGGGTGTTTTTGGAAATGTAATCAATAGGAAGCTCGTGCCCCCCTTCCCAGACGACTCAACTAGTGTAGGGGCAGCTATTTCCCAGCCGGTCGAAAGGCCCATGAGCCGGCAAATTTAACATAACATCGTGGACGGCATGGGTGGACTAAGCCTTTTCGTGACAATTAACGAGGCTTGCGGCAACAGTACGTCCCAGAAATCTGCAATAGAATCTGGTGCACTGATCCCTTCTCCCCTGTCGGCTAATTCCTCCCCCTCCCCCACCGAAATTAAACGCAGAAACCGCGGATTAAGCTTGTTTCGATTTTCGCTGGACGCGGTTTATGAGTCTCTTAGAACATTGCTGAGTTGAGAAATGCAGCCGGTCCCGGCCCGATCGCCCCTCGCTATACGTTTAGGGACATTTTTTCGAAGTGTTTTAATTTTCGCCGGGCGTGGTTTATGAATTGTGAGTCTCACAGACCACTGCTGAATTGAGAAATGCAGGCGGGGCCGTCAGCGCCCATCAAAGTGGAAAACAACTCCACGGCGAGGTCCATTTGCGCCTAGCTTTTCCTTCGACTTCAGGGCTGACGGAATGGTAGCTTTCCACGGGAAAAATGAGTGATGTGGGGGCATTTTTTGGTAGTGTTTCGATTTACGTGCTTGTTCCAGTGCATCAGAATGTGAAAATTTTGTTGCTGAAGCTGTGTTGGGGAGAGGGGCGTTGCTCAGAGAATCGATGTATTTTGCGGAAGACTTAACGCTACTGCATCAGAAACTTGATTTGTTAATGAACTCATTCAGCCGAGACATTGACAAATGATCCTGGGACTCCTGGGAGCCTTTCATGTTTGTCATGCGCAATCACCCTAATCGACCGCGAAATCTGTGGGAGGATGGTCAGACTTGCCTCCGATTTTTTAGCCCATTTCATTTATGTGCTCAGTACACTTATTGGTCTCGTCGTCAAAATTTTGTTTTTTACGTTACAGGTTAACATGAATTCCACGTTCGGTACTGCCACTACTAGCAACCCTCGTCCGTTCAAATGCGACGATTGTAAAATTGCGTTCCGGATTCACGGTCACTTAGCTAAACATTTCCGGAGTAAAATGCATATAATGAAACTCGAGTGCCTGGGCAAACTACCGTTTGGCACCTACGCTGAGCTGGAAAGATCGGGTGTCAATATGAACGACATTGACACGACCGATTGTGAAAATTCGTTGGAAAGCCTGCAGGTACGCGGATGCATAAAAAAAAAAAAAAATCATTTAAACGATTGGTTAATAAATGTATGTTTGTACGACAGATACTCGCTCAAAAACTGTACGAAAAAGACGGAAGCACCGTCGCCCGACTGAATAGCTCATCTGGAGCGCCGCCGTCTCTGACAGCAACTAGCGCCGACAGTGGTGGTGGCGAGTCAGAGGAGAGAATAACGCGACTGAGTGAAAGCAGTTCGATCGGTTCGGACGATGAATGCCCGATAATGACAACGTCCTCGTCGTCGGCGTCTGAACAAATTTCGAGTGACTCAGGCGTGGGACGAGAGCGAGTCGACGGGTTAAGAGAAACTGACGACGTCGGAGTCAGGTGAACTCGCGGTGGTTGGTAAGTTGTTATTATTTCAATTTTCAAACAAACAAAAAATGATTGTTAGAACGGGTGGGTAGAGTTTTGTGTACATATCAAATTGTCTCTCGATACCTAAGAACTTTTAAGTTTTATCGAAATTTCAACGAGACCGCTTTAGAAACGTTTTGTTAAAAAAGTGTTACAAATTTTATTTTTGTACAAATTTAATTTAAAAAAGGGTACTTTAATAGCTTGAATTGAAGGTTTTTTCTGCCGTTATTTCGGTCCAGCATATCGTGATGAAAAATAAGCATTTAAATTCAGGTTATTTGTTGAGTTTCAAAGTGAGCCGCCGCACCGTTGAGAATTTATAGTACAAACGAGTCATTAATTTGATTTCGAGATGAAAAAAGTGTCAAATTATAGATAGAAAAAAGCAAATATTTTATTAAATGAGATGAATGGGGAGGGGGGTAGTTTTATTATCAAACCACAGGGCCCAATTGTGTGATTAGTTTTCTTTTTCGTTAATGATGACAAAATGGATCCCAACCTGAAACTAATTGTGATTTTGTAATTATATCTTAGTTAGGTGTTCATTTTTATTGTTTTAACGAATCGATCTTGGTACGCAAGAAATGAAAAAGTTTGATGAAACAAACTGTTGCAGGAGTTTTGTCCCGTAGGAATGTTATTTTATTGTAAATATTGGATTGTAAATTATTATTTTCATTATTAAAAAAAAGTCAAAATTGGAATAATTGTGATTTGCGCCGAACTAAGTGTAAAATACTAAAATTTAATGAAGAAAAAACGAAGCATACAAAGTGAAAAAAAAACAATTTTATTTGGAGTAATGTTAATAATAAAAATTATCGTATTTTTATTCGTCAAAAAATATTTTTACATAGTCTCTCGCTTTTGTAGTTCTTCGAGGTCATCGGGCGTCAAAAACCACAACTGAAATTAAGTTAAGGAAAGTAACAAAATAGTATTTCAAGTAGGGGTACAAGAGGTCCATTAACTTGTTCTGCGAGTAACAAATATTTTCGAAAAAACGTCATAGTCTCATGGTACTTTAATTGTTATTCATTGTTACGCTGTAATAACACTTTGGAACGCATCACTAACATATTTTTTTTAAAAAATTAGTGCGCAGTACAAGTTAATGGTAAATTTCGAAAAGTCTTAAAATTTCAATTTCAACAGTTATTTGTCACCTCAGCAGATTGTTATTTAATGTTACGCGAAAAGAATCGTTTGGAACGCGTGGGAAGTCGTATATCTGGGGGCGGCAAAAGCGCAGTACAAGTTAATGCTAAAATTGATGTCCAGTGAAAATTCCGAAAAAAATATTTTTTTACACAGGGAGGATTGTTATTTAATGTTACGTCATAAAATTTCTTTGGAACACGCGGCAAGTGTCATTTCTAGAAGGGGGCGGCGAATCCCCGGTAAGGTACTCGTATCACGCCACGGTTGAAGTGATCGTAATGTCTCACGGGACATTAGGTGGGTTTACACGGAGTGCAACATGTTCGCCACGCGAGGCAGTGTTCCGCTCTATGAAATCTGATAATTATAAGAATCCTCGGAAACTATGTGAGCCGGCAGTTTAAGCAACTAAACAAGGCAATACGGATGTCAACTTTTGTTCAAACGGAGCGGCTTGCGATAGGAAAACAGATACAAATGGAAAAGTTCACGCAGGACGGTAAGAAATTACACGGTTGAAGGCTTGAAGCGGTTTCAAAAGCGGCAGCGGCGCCGCACTGAACAAAAACGCATAAAACTCGGTGTTCACCAAAGTCCAAACAAGGCGGTGCACAGTGGGGCAATAGCGACCAAAATTGGGGGGAAAAACTCAATAACTCCAGAAAGCGTTCATGACAGACCTTAATCCCCCCACCACCACCGTATAGTAGGTGCAATAGCTCTGCCCACCCTCTAAAAGCAAGGTGGGACGTTCTGTCGTTTTGTCCCGGTGATCAAATTTGGAAGTGGCGGGTCGTACTCGACACGTACAAGGGGGCGGAGCGTTCTTCAACTCAGGGAGCGGTGGAAGGGGGGCGGCCGTGTGGTTTTCACAGCACTGCGGATGCCGGATTTATTTATTTAACGAATTCTTCGTGGCCTCTTCAGAGCATCCTGGTTGCTTTGTCGGTTCTTGACGATAAAACTAGCAGTTTCGGAGAATCTTTGGAAATATAGTCATTTTCGTAGGGAAAAGTCGGATTATACAAGAAACATTCAAGGTTTTTAGTTATGTTTCAAAATAATTAGCAACATTAATTATTATAGACCGAGAGCTGGCGACAGTCCCATTCAACCGGAAGAACATAGTCACCGAATGTGTGCAAAATGATGGCATTTGACCCCCTATTTACGAGTCCGGAAGTCTGCCATGCTGTATCTGGGGCCTAAGGATTTTATAGCTAATTAAAGTCCTTAATTTGGGACATTAATTTAACCAGAAGAACATAGACCCGAAACTAGCCTCATTCAAAAGGTTTTATGAAGCTGATTACGAATATGATCGTCTGCCGCCGTCTGCCTGGGGCATTTGCCCTCTGTGGCTCGCCAAAAACACGCGATTCGGTGAATTTTGATCAACCGGAAGAACATAGTCCTGAAACTGGTCTTATTCAATAGGATTTATGGAGATGATTACAAATAAAATCGTCTGCAGGCGTCTGCCTGGAGCATTTGCCCTCGGTGGCCAGTAAACTCCTTAAATCAGGGGCATTAATTAACCGGATGAACTAAGTCCGGAGAATGGTCTTTTGCGACACGTTTCATGTGGCTGAATACGAAAGTGATCGTCTGCCGGTGTCTGCCTGGGACACTTGCCCTTAGTGACCAGTGTATCTGCACCGGAGGAAAATGATTAACCGGAAGAACATAGTCCTGAAACCAGTCTCATTCGAAAGGTTTCATGGAGCCCCCTGATTTAAGGAGTTTACTGGCCACCGAGGGCAAATGCTCCAGGCAAACGCCGGCAGACGATTTTATTTGTAATCATATGCATAAATCCTATCGAATAAGACCAGTTTCAGGACTATGTTCTTCCGGTTAATCAAAATTCACCGAATTACGTGAGTTTGGCGAGCCACAGAGGGCAAATGCCCCAGGCAGACGGCGGCAGACGATCATATTCGTAATCAGCTCTATAAAACCTTTCGAATGAGACTGGTTTCAGGACTATGTTCTTCCGGTTAATCATTTTCCTCCGGTGCAGATACACTGGTCACTAAGGGCAAGTGCTCCAGGTAGACACCGGCAGACGATCACTTTCGTATTCAGCCACATGAAACGTGTCGCAAAAGACCATTCTCCGGACTTAGTTCATCCGGTTAATTAATGCCCCTGATTTAAGGAGTTTACTGGCCACCGAGGGCAAATGCTCCAGGCAGACGCCTGCAGACGATTTTATTTGTAATCATCTCCATAAATCCTATTGAATAAGACCAGTTTCAGGACTATGTTCTTCCGGTTGATCAAAATTCACCGAATCGCGTGTTTTTGGCGAGCCACAGAGGGCAAATGCCCCAGGCAGACGGCGGCAGACGATCATATTCGTAATCAGCTTCATAAAACCTTTCGAATTAGACTAGTTTCTGGACTATGTTCTTCTGGTTAAATTAATGTCCCAAATTAAGGACTTTAATCAGCTATAAAATCCTTAGGCCCCAGATACAGCATGGCAGACTTCCGGACTCGTAAATAGGGGGTCAAATGCCATCATTTTGCACACATTCGGTGACCATGTTCTTCCGGTTGAATGGGACTGTCGCCAGCTCTCGAACTATTAGCATTGGCAAAATAATCAGTTTTTCAGTCGAGTAGCCTGTGCTAAATTAAATGCTCGCTACTTAATTTACAGTTACTTGGGGCAAAATTGACAGTTAGTAGGACGAAACAGACCGTTTTGTAGGGCGAAGTTGACACTTTCAACGACGAAATCAACAGTTTCCGGGACAACATTGACAGTTTCTAGGTCTAAATTGACGGTTGCCCGAGTTGTCTGACACTGAGGCTCAAAATCAATGAGCCCCCCTCCCTCTCTCGACACCTCAGTCCTCTGTCATTGAGCTCTTATTTAGTAACCGAAATGAACAACACAGTCAAGGACGAAGAGACACATAAAATTACACGTTCTTCAGAAATAAGTGCATCAACCAACAATAGGCCGTTTGCAGTGGTTTACCTGCCGGGGGCAGAAATTTCAAAGAGGTCCTGGGCTACGACTTCAAATACGACAGGCGTCAGAGCCGCTTACGGGCTTTGCCTATAAATAACCAAATAAATATAATTTGTACGTACAATAGCGAGTTTTCCTCAATTTGGGACACAAATTGGCCTCCCAAATTGGACCACGGATTGGCGTTTTCTCGCAATTTCAGCTGCGAACGATTTTTTTTAAAAAAAATATTTACATTTGTGAGTGTAAATATTTAAGACTGCTGTTTCTTATGGCGTTTTCCATTCAACGCAATACATTAGAGTTTTGTAAGTTTTTCCACCCCTCCTCTCCAGTGGCGGATCCTAGGGAGGGGCCACAGTGGCCATGGCCCCTCCCTTGGAGTATGGTCCCACCCCTGGAGTAGCGAGGTCACAGGAAATTATTTTTGATGGAAGCCAAGCTCCCAGAACATTACGAAAAATTGAAAATCACCACATTAAACTTGAAAAGAGGGCAAAATCGTTGTTTTTGACAAAATTTCGTCCCCAACAACCCGGAGAATAGCATTTGCATGAATCTCGTTGACGAAATAATTCAAGATTTCTTCCCCAACGAAATAGCCAAATTATGACTATTCCGCTCCATAAAAACGGCTAAGCTGGCTGTAATCGCGGCCCAAAGTGGCAAAATTGACTATTAGCTCCTTGCAAAGGGCTGAACTGTCTATTTATTTGCGCCCTAAAAATTGCCAAACTGGAAATTCCCGCTCTCTAAGATTGACTTCAAGTGCCCTAAAAATGGCTAAGCTGACGATTATCGCAGCCCTAAAAATGTCTAAATCAACCATTTACGCGCCAGAAATGGCCAAACTGTCAATTTGCGCGCCAAACATGGTCAATACTGACTATTCGCGCCTTTGGCTTGACAGACCATTTACGCGTCGCAAAAACGGCTAAACTAACTATTCGCCCCTGCTAACCATTTCCCACCTGAAAAAGCCTACAGATGATCCTGCCCCGAAAAGTGCAAAATCGACCATTCGCTTGCAAAGAATGACCAAACTGACCATTGACGCCATTGGCTTTACGTGACTGTCCGTGAAAAATTGCAAAACTGGCGCGTTCTAGAAATGCCTGAACAGGTGATTCCTGCCCTGAAAATCGCAAAAACTAAGCGCGCGTAAAAAATGGCTAAACATGCATTGTCTGCTGTAAAGTGGCCAAACTGGCAATTGCCGCTCTAAAAACGGCAAACCCGACCATTCGGTCATGAAACGGCATGGATTCTTGCCCTGAAAATATCACCATGGCTAATATTAACTCCTTGTGAAAATTACCAGAAAATTTGCACCGTAGAAATAGCAAACTGACGATTCGCACCATACGAATGGCAAAACTGACAATTTGCGTCCACGAAATGGTTAAAATAACGATTCGAGCCTTGATAATGACTAAATGAGTTTGAACTCTAAAGCAGGATACACACACACCAAGTAACGAACAAAATATTTTCCAATTTTCAGTTGGTCGGTTTCTAGGCAATTGCTAGAAATTGATTGATATTTTGCTCGTTACTTGGCAAGTACCGCATGTGAGTATCCAGTCTAAAAATTATTTTTCCGTAGAACCCGACTAAAAAGACGGATTCGTGGGCCCTTAAAATATCACACTCACTATTCACGCCCGCTAGCAACGGCCATACTGACAATCCGCGCTGTAAAAATTGCTAAACTGCGACTATTCACGCTCAAAATTGGTAAAACTGACTCGACTGATGCGGTCTATAAATCGTTAAACTTACGATTCGCACTTGAACTTGAGCTAAAAATGACTTGGCCGACTAATCACGCTCTAAAAACTGCTAACGAACCACACGTTGTTCGCGCCCTTAAAAGTTGAATTGACTAAATCGATGAACCATTCGTTCCCCCCACCGAATTAGGGGCTATTGGGGGGAGGGGCACCGGATTTTTCATCAAACGGACTCCAATTTGGGTCCCATGTGTGCCTAGTGTCCAAGGGCGGATCTGGGACCTCCCTCACGGGATGGGGGTAATGGCGGGTCGCTGTGGTGATACTTCTTCTGAAGTCGCCCGACCGCGACCCGGCGTCTCCCGGTAGCTATAGGCCGATTAGCCTCCTGCCCTGCGAGAGCAAGGTCCTGGAGCGGCTCCTCCTTGGCCGGTTGGAGCCCTTCATCAAGGAGGCGCTCCATCCGCGCCAGTTTGGGGGGGTAAGAGGGGGCTCGACGGACGCGGCACTGGACGCGGTGCAGACCCTCGTCGATGCCCCCTACGGGAAGTACAAGGTGGCGGTCCTGCTGGATGTACAGGGGGCCTTCGACTCAGTGTCGTGGCCCGGGGTCTTGATGGCGCTGCGAGATGCTGGTGTCCCAAACGACATCTTTAGGGTGATCGCCTCGTACTTCGAGTCGAGGGAGGTGCGGCTCCGCTACGGTAGTGAGGAGGTGCGGGAACCTCTCACCAGAGGTTGCCCGCAGTGGTCGGTTCTCTCGGCTGCTTTGTGGAACCTTCTCTTTGCCACCCTTTTGTGGCTTTTGCAGGGGGAGGGTTTCGAGGGAGTGGCGTACGTGGACGACCTTGCGATTGTTGTCGCGGCGCGCTCCCGGGACGAGGCCGGTCGGGAGATCGATCGGCTGTTGCGAGTCGTGGACGAATGGTGCGGGGCGGTCAAACTGGCTCTCGCGGTGCCGAAGACCCAAATGGTCCTAATGCGGGGTCGTCTCTCGCAGGGTAGCCCCCTGGTGGTGCGCTATCGGGGATCACGCCTTGTGGGGGAACGGCAGGGCCGCTACCTAGGGGTCGAGATTAACCCGGGGAGGACAGCGACCCCGCAGCTAGAGGCGGTTGCCGAGGGCGAAGGTCCTCAGCTTGCAGCGGCAGGCCTTGGTAAGGGTGACCATGGCGTACCGGACTGTCAGTTCCGACGCGCTTCAGGTGCTGGCGGGGATACCTCCTGCGGACCTCCTGCTCGACGCATGGGTTCACGGGCGCCGCCTGGTTCAGGGAAACTTGGACCGGGTACGGTGCCGTGAAGATTGGGCAGAGCGCCTCGGTCTCTTGGCCGAGGAGTGGGGGGCCGCATGGGGCCTCCGCCTCCTTGACGACCTAGTCGTTGAGGCTTGGCAGGCGCGTTGGACTTACAGTTCAACGGGTAGGCGTACATTCGGGTTCGTGCCCGACGTTCGGACGAGACTGGCAGCGGCCAAGTGGTTCACCCTTGAGCACGCTGCCATGCAAATCCTGACTGGACACGGCTCGTTTAACGCCAAGTTGTGGTTCTTCCGGCGGCGGGACTCTCCAACATGCCCTTGTGGTGTCGAGGAGGAGACCGCCGACCATGTGCTTCGTCGCTGCAGCCTCCACGGGGATCTGCGGCGGGCGGCATGGGGGAGTGGAGGCCCGCCGGGAGACGCGGCTCTTGTCCGGTGCCGGCGGGCGTATGGCCGCCTCCTGGCCTTCTCCCGCTCCTGGCTGGAGCGAAGAGGGCTGGGACCGGCCATGCTTGAGTAGGGTTCCCTACTCGGGCAACCCGGGCAGGGTTCTCTTCCCTGTCCGGTTTCGGTCCATGGCGGAAGCCAGCATCCTCAGCTCAAAAGACCCACCTCCGCGTGGTCTCTCTCGGGCACGGCTGGCTGGCCAGCAGCCGTGGCTAACGGGTTGAGCTGAGCGATGGGACCGACTCTGTTGCGGTATCCGGGCCAAAGATGGGGTACAGGCCAGGTAAAGGCCTGCAAAAAGGTCTAGGTACTGGCCACATCTTAAGGAGTTCCGCAGAGAGAGAGAGAGAGAGGGGAGGGGGGTAATAATCGAAACCCCTCCCCATCCCCCTGTACATCCCAACCACCTGCCCACCCCACCTTTCCCATATGTTTAGAGCGATTTTGCCAGTTCCAGGGGAGGAGGGTAATTCTGCTGCCCTACCCCCCCCCCCTTAGATCCGCCTGTAGTAGCGTGCTGTGGGTAGTCGCGGTGGTCATGGCCCCCTCCTTGAGCCAACTCTGGATCCGCACCAGGTCCTCTCTGAATTAAAACATATGTTTATGCAGAGGACGCGGCACTACGCTAGTGCAGTGTGTTGAATGGAAATCGCTATTAGTTTTAGCATCGAATAAGCGGGGTTTTCACCAAGGAATTCATATTAGTGCATTTCATTCAAAAAATGCACTATTGGTCTCGCCCTGATGGTCGCACATATGGGTTGTGATACTTTTTTTTCACGTTTCAGAACCCCTAGAACACGAATCCGAGGTCGGTTCGATTTGCTATATATATATATATATATATATATGGCCCCTCGCTTGTTAGCACGATCACGGTCGCAATTTTTGACTTAGGGCAACCAAATTTGGTCTAAAAATCAATAGCGTGAATATCTCGGACGAGTTCGTGATCCAGATGAATCGGTCCACGGGAACGGTGTGAAAGAGGGGTTTGAATTAGTTGAAAATTCGCTACCGCACGGCTGTTGCTGCAATTGCCCCCAAAATTGACTCGAGTAATGAGAAATGAACGCGCTTTCGTATGAGACCCTAGTGAACCAAATCCGTTAATATGGCAAGGGAGTTCTCGGCGGAGGGGAGCTATTAAATTAACGCTATGCCTTACTGGACCAACCAATTACCAAAAAAAATCATTGACACTGAATTTTGAGCCGTCTCTTTTATTTGATTTGCCACAGCCTAATAAATATTGAGTAAAAAATCCTGAGGTGGGCGAAAAAGGGAGGAACAAAAAAAATTTAAAAAAAATTGTTTCGGATTCGAACCCAGGCACTCCGCATTGCGCAATCGTGAAATTGTGACATACCATTTAACCTAATTTAACTGATCTGAAAATTAACGTAACCTGAAAAAAGTTTTGTTCCGACAGCAGCCTGTCGGGAAAAGTGCATTTCATTCATGCGACAATCGAGTCAAACCTCATAAGTTAGAACGATATCAATCAATTATGAATGAAATTTAGGCCGGGATAAAGATTTTAATTGCAAATAACTCCTCTAAGAAGAGTCCACCTTCCCATATCGTATAGGCAACCAAACCGACTCTGTTTCATTTTCATCATTTTGTTCCCCCTCAGTTGGTGCCAAAAAAGGGGCCTGCGGTAAAAAGAAACACGATTTTATGATTTTGACTTTCTATACCACGGCCTAAATGTCATTCATAGTTGATTGATATCGTTCTAACTTATGAGGTTTGACTCGATTGTCGCATGAATGAAATGCACTTTTCCCGACAGGCTGCTGTCGGAACTTTTTTTCTCATTTTTAGCTGCGAATGAGAGGAATTTCTAATTGTCAGTGTTGAGGCCCCCACCCATCACGCACATATTTTTGATCCGGCACCAGTCATAAGGGAAGGTTGCATGGAGACTGGAGAGTCCTAGGGTAGCAGGCAGGGAGAGGTATGGAGAGCAGGCCTGTCGAACGGGGGAATTTCGGAAATTAAGAATAGGACGACAAAAAAGACCCTTTACGGTGGTTGATGCTCTACATGCTCGTAGTTATGAACGTTCCTTGACATTAAGGAACTCATGAAATTCATCAGAACTGTTCTCAACGGTTCCTTGACTCAAGGAACGTTCATAAATACGGGCCTAACTGTGGCTGGAGCTTTTTGCGGTAGGAACTTTGCTATGGTTTGATGATTAGCTATGAGTTTTGCTGTGGTTTGGGGGTCTGCTGTGGTTGGGACTTCTCTGTGATTTTTAATGTGGTTTGGATTTTACTGTGGTTGAGGCTTCGCTGTGACTGGAGCTATACTGTAGTTTGGTTTGGTCCAACTGGATATGAAGTTTCCTTTTCACCTTCTTATACATAATACATCCATGACCATAAAACCTAATAAATCTACTATTTCCAATCTGCAAACTTTTCGGGGCCTCCTCTGAACACCATCAGGGGCGGTCCACCCTCCTCGCCCAAAACCCTTCCACCAAGATCTAAATGTATCTTTATTTGTGTATGAATGTATCTGTATTTGAACTTTGCTTCCCGTCCCGTAAATAAAGGATTGTTCCTAAATTCATCGATAGACCCATCGTTAGGTTACAAAACTAACAAGTGATGAATGTGAGGGAAGGCTAAATCACGATGGAAATTTTTACTCATCTACTGAATATAGGAACATGCCCTATGTTTGCACACAACGCAAAAAAAATAAAATAAAATATAAAAAGAATAGTTTTTGTAACCTACCTGGGAAGTTTTAATAATCAATAAAAGGAATTCACTTGTTTTTTGTGATGCGATATGGATTACAGTCTACTTTTATTCTCTCTATTTAAAATATTCAATTAATCCTTAATTCACGACTAAACATTGGCCTCACGGACCGGATTTTTATGTGAAAATAACAATTAGTAGTAAATGGTAACACGGGCTCGGACAGTTTTTATGTTCTCGGACTGAATTTGTGTGCCATGCACTCCGGACATGATTTCGTGTGAATTTCCTGGACTTGACAACAATTACAATTTTATTATTATTAGGGCTAATAATTAATCGGACAACAATAACTACGGCGGTGAGTTCGTTCCATTTTTATACTTAAAATACTGGTAATTCAATCGGCTCGGCTTTTCCAAAATGCGTTCTGGAAAAAAATCCAATAAGATAACCAAATCAAAATCGGACACGGGGGAAACGAACTCAAATGTTCAAAAATCACCTTCGAAGCTTGGATTGCTTGAGGTAAACATTCGGCGGATTTATGACTTTGCAGTCAACACGGACGTAACTTCATCGGATCAACTAATTTTGGAATCAAAATTGACTAATTTGGGGGATCTTTTCACGAAATACGAGGTGTGCTATTTTGAGTTATTAGACACTGCTCAAACAACTAATCTAACGGGGGACGAATACACGGAGGTACAAGACCTATTTTATGAAGCTCGGGCCATTTTGTCAGCCAAATTAACAAAATCGGATTCTGACAAAACAGACAACCTTAAATGTGTGGGATCCACACCAGACGCGGGGGATATCGGAGTTAAAATTCCTAAAGTTAACATTGAAAGATTTTCCGGTAATAATGAAGACTGGCTTCGTTTTTATGACACCTTTAAAGCGATCATACATGATAACAAACAGCTGAAAAACATCCAAAAGTTTCATTATTTGTTGAGCACCCTGGAAAACGAAGCACTTCAAGTCATTGACGGTATCGACTTGGCGGACGAAAATTATGAATTCGCTTGGGATAAATTGCTTCAACACTACAAAAATAATAAATTACTCACGGAGACACATTTGGGGAATTTGTTTAATTGCAAGCGGCTGGAGAGCCAATCAGCCAAAGACCTTCGGTCATTACATGGGGTTTTTGTCAAAAACTTAAATGCTCTAAAGAAAATGGGCATATCAATAGAATCAGGTGACCCATTCTTGACGTATCTATTTACGTCCAAACTCGACAAAGGGACGCTCAGGGCTTGGGAGCAAAAATCAGCAGCATCTAAAGAAATGCCGAAGTACTCAGAGCTTGAAGAATTTATAATCGGGCAGTACAACTATTTGGAAGCATTTGAGAGGAAAAATGAAAAGGAAATACCTGGGAAACTTCATTCATCCAAGCGGGGAGTGTCAACGGCTTTGGTGACTCAAAGTAACGAGCCTGATGGGTCTAAATGTAAAATATGTGGATCTTCTGATCACCCTGTTTTCAAATGTGGGAAATTTCTCAAGGAATCAGTTGACAATCGGAGGGAAATGGTCAGTAAAATCGGATGTTGTTGGCAATGTTTGGGCTATTCGCACAAAGCAGCGAATTGCAAGGGTCGACTGTGTTCCAAGTGTAACAAAAAACACAATTACCTGCTATGCAACCAGTCCCCGTCATCTACCTCAAACGGCCCCTCAAATAATTCATCACGGCCCCTCACAAAAATTGAGGAATCAGTTTCATCAAACTCATTTTGCATTTCCACGGCTTTGTCATCGAATATTAAGGGCGAGATTATCTTCCCTACTGCTCTAATCGAATTTCCATCTAGCGACGGTCGTTCCCATTTTGGACGTTTTCTACTGGACTCGGCTTCGGAACTAAATTTCATTTCGGAACAATTCGTCAACAGGTTAAATTTGAAAATAATCAACAGTAAAATGGATGTAAACGGCATTGGCAGTGTGAAAACTCATTCCCCAGGTTATGTTTCGGATTTCGAGATTCGGATTTCGGATTTCTCAAGACACATTGAATTCTTTGTTCTGCCCAAAATTGTTGGGGGAAGGCTCCCAGCTCAGCATTTAAAAATGGAATCGTGGAATCTGCCCACTCATGTACGGGAAAATATTGCTGATCCAACAATTTTCTCGTTATCAGCTGACGATATTGACGGTATTATAGGCAGTAAAATGTTCTTCGAGACTCTCAAAGAAGGAAAATTCTATCCGGATTCAGACAACAAGGATTGTTATTTTATAAAAACTAGTTTCGATTGGGTGTTTGTCGGTGAAATACAAAAATCCACGCGGGCGGTCAATTCTTTTACTATCGGGTCTGGCTCTGACAGCGATGAGCTAGAGTTTTCAGCGGAGGCTAAGACTCTGCCTTCTCAATCGTCTAGGCGAACGGAAGAAAACCTACAGTGTGAGTATCATTTTAAAAATACGGTTCAATTTCACCATGATCAAAGGTTCATTATTTCACTTCCATTTAAAATTTTCCCGGAGGAACTCGGAAATTCCATGTTCGGTGCGCGGAAACAATTTTTTGCTCTTGAAGCACGTTTCAAGAAAAATCCGGAACTAAAGAAAAGGTACCTTGCGTTCATAAATGAGTACATAGAACTCGGTCACATGGAGAGACTACCAATTGAAGAGATAGAAAGGCCTAATTACTACCTGCCACATCATGCAGTTTTGAGGGAGAGCTCCACCACGAGTCTCAGAGTCGTTTTCAATGCTTCGTTCAGAGGAGACAAAAACTTAAGTCTGAATGATGCTCTTATGGTCGGACCGGTGTTACAAAACGATATTTCAGATGTATTGGTTCCATTTCGGTTTTCACGTTTCGGATTAACCGCAGATGTTGCGAAAATGTTTCGGCAAATTTGGGTATCGGAGTCAGATCGGCACTTCCAACGAATTCTTTGGAGAGAGGATCCTAATAAATTGATCGGGCATTACAAATTGAATACGGTAACGTACGGAACAGCTCCTGCTCCTTATTTGGCTATAAGGTACCTGCATTATATTGCGGACGAAATTCAAGAAAAGGAACCAGAGATGTCTCGAATCATTAAGAAACAATTTTTTATGGACGATTTGGTAACCGGGTGTGATTCACTAGACGACTTACTAACGACCCAGCAGAAACTCTACAAAATCCTGGCTGAAAAGAATTTTATTCTCAGGAAATGGTGTTCGAACTCCCCCGAGTTCATGGCTAAGATGAGCGAATCTGGAGCGTTGTCGGGAGCTCCCATTGAACACTTCTGTGTTAACCTCGGTGGTGACGAGCCTATTAGAGCTTTGGGAATCACCTGGAATCCCTCGGCTGATCAATTAATTTTCGAAATATCGAGTTGGAAGCGATCTTCAGTCACGAAACGGTCGATTTTGTCAGACATTAACGGGTATTGGGACCCGCTGGGATTGTTGGCGCCATTAGTGATTCGAGGAAAAATGTATCTTCCAGAACTGTGGAGAGAGTCTATCTCGTGGGACGACCAACTACCGGATTCACTGAAAGAAAAATGGTTAGTTTTTCGAAAACGATTCGAAGAGGTGGGTCCAATTCGAATTCCTCGTAGCGTTGTGACACGTCATTTCACATACGCTGAAGTTCATGGATTTTGTGACAGTTCAGAAAAGGCATATGGAGCGCGCATTTATACTCGGTCCTGGGATGACATGAAGAAAGAATTTTCGTCACGACTGTTGATGGCTAAAGCAAGAGTATGCCCTCTAAACTTGGTTACGCTGCCTCAGTGTGAACTTTTGGCTGCAGTTCTTCTAGTCAAACTCTTGAGCCATTTGAAGGAATTAAAGGTACATTCTGGTCTTGATTTTCATTGCTGGACGGATTCGGAAATAGTTCTCTCGTGGATAAATGGTTGTCCTAAACAATGGAAGACGTTTGTTGGCAACAGGGTTTCAATCATACAAGAATCGACAAACCCGAAACAGTGGCATCACGTAGCTTCGCGCGAAAATCCTGCTGACATCGCTTCAAGGGGAGAAGTGACGACGGAATTTACAAAAAATCAACTTTGGTGGGAAGGACCACAATTTTTAAAATCAAATCAACGAGACTGGCCAACCTGGAAGAGGACACTTTTGAATTGTCCTGAGACAAAAAAACTCACTTATTCTCTCCCAGTCCAAACTGATGAAATGGGCGTTACGACGCGTTATTCTAATTGGTCAACTCTTTTACGAATTGTGGCTTACATTTTAAGATTTAGCCATATGTAATTGCAAAGCTCGGATGACTGTTACAAAACGGCTCGGATTTTTATCGTCAGAAGAATTGAAAGAAGCGAAGTTTGCAGTTTTGAAGCTCGTTCAAGCAGAAGCATTCCCAAAAGAGGTTTCTCGGTTGGCGAAGGGAAAGTTACTATCTAAAGACAGTAAGCTCTTGCCGATAGCTGCATTCTCTGATGAAAACGGAATTTTAAGAGTGGGTGGGCGGCTAAACAACGCTGACATTTCGGAAGCGAGGAAGCATCCCGTTCTCCTACCATATAAACACAAAATAACACAGCTAATTCTAACGGACTATCATAAAAAATATTTTCACGTTGGTCCCCAAGCCTTACTAAGTTTGGTTAGAGCTGAGTTTTGGCCTATTAACGGTAAAAGCGCAGCGAAAGCTGTTGTTCACGGATGTGTAATCTGCAGGAGGGCGGTGCCTAACGCCATACATCCGTATATGGCGCCATTACCCAAGGAAAGAGTATCGATGGGTCGATGCTTTGAAAACACAGGTGTTGACTTCTGTGGACCAATTTGGATAAAAGTCGGCACAAGGAAATCGGTGAGACAAAAGGCTTACATTGCAGTTTTTGTGTGTTTCGCGGTTAAGGCTGTTCATTTGGAACTGGTAACAGATATGAGTGGGAAAGCATTCTTAGCAGCCTTACGAAGGTTCTTTGCTCGAAGAGGAGTCTCCAGAGCTATATTCTCGGACAACGGGACAAATTTTGTCGCCGCTAAAAAGGAATTAAGACCGCTAGTCACAGACCAAATGATTCACAAAGAATGTGCTGATCTCGGGATTACGTGGCATTTCATTCCTCCCGGCGCGCCACATTTTGGAGGTCTATGGGAGGCCTCAGTGAAAATTGTCAAACGTCATATGGCCAAGACTATGAACGGAATAATCTGCACGTTTGAAGAAGCCATGACACTACTCACAGGGATAGAGGCGTGCATCAATTCACGCCCCATCACGCCAATTTCGGACGACCCAAGTGACCCAGCTGCATTGACGCCAGCGCACTTCCTCATCGGTGGACCTATTAATCTGCCTACGGAAACGGACTTGTCGGATGAGAAACCTCTCGTACACAGATGGAATCGAGTACAACAACTATTTCAACAATTTTGGAAAAGATGGAGCTCTGAATACCTCTCAGCTCTTCAGAAAAGAAATAAATGGAGGTTTCCTCGAAGTAATCTTCCTGTTGGGACACTTGTAACTATCAAAGACGAAAACACAAAGCCAACTCAATGGAAATTGGCTCGTATCAAAGAGCTTCACGTTGGCAACGACGGAGTGGCAAGAGTTGCCACGCTTCACATCGGAAATGGACATGAGCTGAAGCGACCTGTTGTGAAGCTATGCCCAATTTTGGACAATTGACTAACTTTGTTTTTCTTTCGGATGAAAAATTCAATTTCTTCATTAACGTTCAATTTTGGGGTTTAATTTTGAAATCGTTATTTCAAGGTGGGGAGAAAATGTTTGCACACAACGCAAAAAAAAATAAAATAAAATATAAAAAGAATAGTTTTTGTAACCTACCTGGGAAGATTTAATAATCAATAAAAGGAATTCACTTGTTTTTTGTGATGCGATATGGATTACAGTCTACTTTTATTCTCTCTATTTAAAATATTCAATTAATCCCTAATTCACGACTAAACACCCTATGTGAGTGTATAACAGCGTGGGGCCCTCTGCCACTGTGTTAATCCAGCCCTGCCTGTAGGCGGAACAAGGACCACTGGCGACCACCTCTCTGTGAACCACTAATAGTCCGGGAGTCCACCGTATGAATAATCCGGGTCATTTGATCGTGTCTGGCACCTGCGCAGGACGTTTTTTATGGTCTAGGAGATGACCTTTCTGAGATCGCCAGAGATTTTCGATGGGACAGGGGCTCACACTAGAGCTAGCTGTTGGCAAACACACCTTTGGGCTGCTTGAAAACGGCTGGCAAGTGTAAAAATTGGTTCTTTGCCGCCAATAAACTAGAAAACCACCACCGCTATCCAATTTCTAATAAAGCCCTAGCTACTAGTAAGCCTCGAAATTTCACATGTTCTACAGCTCGCTGATGACGCTACCTACAACTTAATTGGACGGTGTTGTTGGTTTCGTAACGTATTGGTCGTGGGGAATGACTTTTTATTCTCGCCAGCCGTTTTCAAAGCACCCAAAGGTGTGTTTGTCAACAGCTAGCTCTGATGTGAACCCCTGTCCCACGGAAAATTTCTGGCGAACTCAGAAGTGTCATCTCCTAGACCATAAAAAAACGTCCCGCGCAGGTGCCAGACACGATCAAATTACCCGGATGTTCATACCCGCAGCTCCGGACTATAAAACTTCATACAATTCGGGCACCGTAGTGACCCGTGGGAAACCACTCGACGTTGTCCCTTCGATCCAACCCCATGAGACGAACACGCTCGCAGGTTCAGGGTAATGCGAAAATCTGCCCACCCTTGTTCACCGCCCGTACATAGAGGTAAAATACACGAAAACAGAAAGCTCTAAATTACAGTCGGGGGGGATTCGCTCAAACCCATCAGTTAGCCGAACAGTACAAAAGGATACGACGCTTGGTCCTCTTCTTGTACATTATTCTGTAGCCACATTCACGGCATCGGATAGGATCTCGTGGTCTTATTTCGTTCTCGTGATGACATTCTAGGGAAAGAAATCCCCCGTTTAGAAGAACTCGAGTTCTGAATAAACAAAGTTTCTCCTACCTCCACAAATGTAAACCATCGGCGTTTTTGTAACCGGCTGGTCTTTATTCGAGTCCATGGCTGTAATAAGCGAAATTTCACACGAAAATTAATACTTTTACACCCCTAAAAGGGAAAATCTGGGAACATCCAACGTCCAAAAAATGAAATGTATCAAACGGAAGCGGAACCACAATCAACGCTGGAAAGTTACCTTCTCACCTTACTAAAGGTTAGGCTACCGACAATTTTGGCGGGGTTGGGCTTAGTTTCGTCATCGCATCTAAGCTCTTAAAATCTTGTCCAACAAGGTCTTTTTTTCCGTCCAGTTTTTGGGATGACAATACTCAGCTCAGTTTTGCTGGTTAAACAAGTTATGACGCCAATTCCCCAAGTGGCCTCATCAATTGCCTGTGCCAAAAACGGATAATTTTGACCTAATAATACTCGATTTTGTGGAGCTAAACTGCGAATTGTGTCGCTAATAAGGCCCACAATGAGTTCCAGGCTGGAAATATTCAGTTTTGTACGCTAAACAGCGAGTCACTCATTACCGTCCATAATTACGACAATGCAAAGTTTTGTGGGTCAGCGAGCCCTGCAACCATTTGGCCCACGATGGGCAATTTCGGGTCACTAGTAGGTATCTGTTTTGTGGGCTGAACGGTGAATTATGGTGTTTTTTAATTAATTGGTCAATAGCTCAGTAGGGGTCCACAGCTCGTTTTGTAGGCTAAAGGCCCGTTCACAAGCTCTATGTTTGCGTTGTGTGGGCTCTGTGCAACCAAACAAATTTATTCCCTCGAAAAATGAAGCATTTTGATAGGTTGCATAGAAACCACACAACACAAACATAGAGCTTGTGAACGGGCCTTAAAAAACGAGTTCTAGTGCTTATGTCAATTTGGGCTAACGCGTAGTTTATTTGGACAAAATTTTCCGCTTTCCTCGCCAAGACCAAAACTGCTGTTTTTTAACCAAACAAACAAAAAATGACTTGGGTGGGGTTGAGTGCCTTCCGATTTTCTCGATTCCAGATAGGGCCAGCAAGGTCCACGATCATGGCTTTAGCGTTTACGTGTATACTTGGACGTGTGTATATGGAAATTGATTTGGATTGTGTTAACTACATGACCTGACACTACGCCTGATTTATGTATAATTTTTTCAATACATAACGGCGAATACAAATTTAGTGATGGACACAAAAAATCCTTGAAAGTGGAAAAAATAATCCATCAGTCTTTGATTTGATTTGTTTTTCTTCACTTAACGCAAATGTCGAAGACGACAGAAATTATCAATAAATTAAAGTAAACAAAAAGTAACGCTAAATACAAAAATCTATGATACAATACACGTACGTTTTATCTTCTTTTTTATTATTTATTAATGCCGTCGCACGATATCTCCATAACCCATTCGCCTCATTTCATCTTCCCAGGCTTGCATTTTCGACTTATATTCCACCATGTCGCGAGCGTGCTGCGCGGCTAATTCTTGCTTGGCGTCCGCGTCCAATGTCTCCCATTCCTTGCTCATCTGCGCCATCCAATCCTTAAAAAAACGAGGATAAATTGAAATTTTTGAGTAAATTAAAAATAATGGGTAGGTCTGTGATTTTTTAGCTCACTTTATAAGGCATGTCGGGGTCTCGTTTGGCGGAGCGAATTTGAAGAAATTGCATGTAGCTCGATGGAGGTTTTCTGGGGCAACCGAGTTCCTCTTTTCTCTAACAATGCGACACGAACGTTAGTACAAAATTATTATTAAATCAAAATTTATAATATCTCTCACCTTTTTGAGGGCTTTCTTCTCCATAACTCCTTTTGTTTTCATTTTGACCCGCATGATCTCCTGTCGAATGTTCGGCGTCAGATACTTCTCGTATTCCTTCAACTCCTTCTGATATTCAACGATGGCAACTTTATACTCTTCGTTGAGCCTGTCCTTGACTGACTGATCGGCCGCTTTCCATTCGACCGAAGCAATTTTGGTGACGTCTACAAGACAAATACAAAATTGTTGAGCGACAAAAAGGGAAAAATGATTCGAGACCGGAACACCGAGAGACAACTCACCAGTGACCGGAGTGTTTGGATTTTCCTTCATGACTCTCGGGCGAATAATGTTGTTGGTGAATCGAAAAAATGCTGACATCGGACGTTTGGGCTTGGGCTTGAGACCGAGCCGTTCTTCGACGGACATTTTGCCTCGAACAGCCGGATAAGTGGCAACTCTGTAACGCAATTTCATGACACGTCTGAGGGATTTTTACGATTTTTTTAAAAATGGTAACAAACTATAAATTTTTGCGGCCTTAAAATATTTAAAAGAGAGTACATATGACAAAATAACCTCACGATCTTCGATAATTTACCGTCGATCGATCTGTTGTTTTTTGTTTGTTTTTTAACCTCTTCGACATGCGATTTGAAAAACAGGACAGGCTTTTTCTAACGCAAGTGAACACCAAGAATCCAGTGGTGCATTTTGAACAGTACAAGGACCTAGCACGAAATGTACGAGTTGCTGGTCAATTTGTGAGTTTTTTGATTGAGATTGTAGGCTAAAATTCGGGCCTACCGGAAGCAAATCAACCCCTCAGCCCACGCTCTGATTCATTTGGCAAAGAATGAAGAATTACACCCCAAACACCTGGTTGATTGGTAAAGAACCGGTGACTAACGGGCGAGGGCGCCCAGTTTGGCACATACCAAGCCATCACACTAAAGCCGACTGACCCGAGTCAGTACATTCGACAGAGTAAAATCCCAGTGTAATCAGCTCAGACAATACACGGCCGAGTGACGTGTGATTTTGTCTCTTATTCGGCCTAGCCACTCAGTCGGTGTTGTCTTCAACTTCTCGTGGTTTCACGCGAGCGCGACGAGGTGACACCACCACACGCACACGTATTTCGTATCCTAGACCTATTCTCTGCCCTACGAAAAACTGTTATTCGACTAAAAAAACTGTAAATTTAGTCCATGGATCTTATCTTTCGACTAATGACCGAAAATGTATGCGACATTTTGAATTCGGCTTAGTAACTCACAGTCAGTTAGCTTACAAAACCGCGGTTTTTGGCCACAGGAGCTTGAAAAATTACGTAGGATATTCGAGACTTTAATTATAATAGTAAATCAAAACAGATCGAACTTTCTACGCGACGATAGCGAAAGTGACAGCGCGACAGACAGGAGGTTTAGGACTGGACCAAGGATCCTTGTGCCCAAACCGGGAGTGAGTCTGAAAGATCCAAACCTGTAATTTTATTTCTGGATGATAGAAAATCCACCACATTTCGATTTGAAGAAGAAAATCTCACTAAATTTGGATTTAATGGTCCAAAATCTGTAAAATTTGGGATGGAACAACCATAATCAAGAAATCAACGAAGGAACCGAATCTGGACTTTGAATGTGCCAAATTAGGTTTTCCAATTAGCCAAACTTACGAAATTGATTTTAGAAATAGTCAAACCTGTCAAACCCAGTTCATGAAAACTTCGAAATTTGTTTTTTTGAGTGAGCCAAAATTGTTATTTAAAACCTACACTCAAGTCGGGGTTTCTCAGAGCCAATTCAGTGAAATTTGGAATTCAATCGAAGCAAAACCTGCGAACTTGGTTTTTTGAATCAGAATTGCCTTTCTCTCCAGAGGTTGGTTTTTAATAGAGTTTTGTAGCCCTGTCCTCTCCATAAACATAGGTTTCAATTCAGATAGGAGGGGTGGAAAACAGGCTAAATTCGGTTATTGAGGGATCTAAGCTCGTGGAATTTTGTTTTCGTACGAGCAAATTCCCCGAAATTGGAGTTAAAAAAAAAACCCCCCCCCCCAATGTGGCTGCTGGTTCTGGTATGAGCAAAACCCGAAAAACAGGGGTTTCAGGGAGCCATTCCATGAAATTTAGGCCCGTATGCTAAGTCGTTCCTCGAAATTTCCTCGACTCCAACCTACCTCACAAACTGTAGAATCCCATGTTATTCTATAATTTTTCCAGTTTGGGAGGGAGGTTTGAGGTTGAGGAAAGTTTCTAGGAACGACTTGGCATACGGGCCTTAGTTGCAATAAGTGCGAAACTTGGTTGGTTTTTTCAAATGACAATTTCCCTCGCACCCTCGTTGCTTTTCGAGAAAGTCAAGCCCCTAAATTTGATATTTGAAAGAGTCAAGCTCGTGAAATATGGTTTTCATGAGCGCAACCCCCGAAATTAGTTTTCTGAACGAGAATTTGTTTTTCTGGGATATAAATCCGTGGAATTGATTTTTCTGAGAGCAAAATCTGTGTTTGAGTTTTCAAAGAGTCAAAATCGCGAAATCTGAATTGCAATAGATTCTGCAATCTGGTTTGTTTAAAGCCTGAAGTGTTTCTATAAGAGTCAACCCTACGAAACTAGATTTTGGAAGAGCTAAGCTTTCCAAAGTCGAATTTGGTCTTTCAAAGAGCCAGCCGTCTGAAGTGTTTTTTTGTCGAGAGATCTAAACCCACGAAATTTGGTTTTTGACCGAGTCAAACTCAATTCGATTTTTTAGAAAGAAATTGGATTTTTATAAGATCCGAACCTGTGAAATTGGATTTTGTGAGCCAAGGGAATGATTGTGTAGGACCGAAATCCGCGGAATTAGCTTTGCATACATACATATAGTCTAGTCAACGAATGCCGAAAATGGGGGTCTAGACGGAAAGTCAAAACGTACAAAAACTAACTGCGGTACGTTATTTGGTGTGGTGGTTTTGGAGATATATTTCAGTAAAACGAACGAAATGGCCCTCAAATCCAAACTCCAGCTCAAGCACTGGCAACACCCGACGTGAAATATTCGGGAAATTTGTACAAAATGGAGGGAGGCGGGTCCGAAAGAGATTGCACCAAATATTTATCAGTTTTTCCAGTTTCCAGACTTCGGCCAAATTTTACGTCAGCTTTTAGTTTTCTTTTCCTATTTTATAAGACGAAGGGGAGGAAAATAGTGGTATGACAGTTTCTTGTGTAAAATGTTGTGCCCTTCAATTTTAGTCTGGCGTTGAAACAATTGGTTCAAGAATTATTTCGTAAGAACGATCGAAATGAAACTTCTACAAACAGAACCGTAGGGAATTTTTTAAGCTACGTTAGGGGAAGAGTATCAAACAGTGTGCACCAAACGTTTTCCCGTTCTATTGGGTGTCTGGGCCAAATCATAATTTAACTGTTCTATACCTACGTTTATCTTGCTAACGGTTCGAAATGGCCAAAAAGCCATTAGATAATAAAAAGTAGAGAATTCTGTGACCTTTAATTTTGTATACGCATAAATGTTTTGAAAGGCCAACCCCCACTAAGAAATAGGCAAAAAACCATAAATAAGGACATTTGACCCTTCCCAATGACTATCATGAAGCACAATTTCGTTATTTTTGGCCAATAAATAAGATCGCGGGGACGTTGCTCCAAAATGTGTTCTAGTCAGGTGCGGTCTAGTGTGAGGCGTTTCCTTCACATGACCTACTACGGAACTATTAAGTTCTGATCAGTTTTCAATCAAGCCCGGCGATTGAGGCGAGCGTTAAGCTACTGGACCATTCCCCCAGCATCGGAGTAGCCTCAATGTACTACCACTTCAATCTGACCCGGGTAAAACAAGACAGTGACAACACCCGGGGCTTACGGATAGCTGATGAGAAATAGAAGTCAGCAAGTTTTAGGCAGTCAACTCACGAGTAGCCCTGTGACATGAAGGAGTATTTAGGCTGAAACGTGTGACTGGATGGTGCTTTTGTGCCATGGTCCCGTGGTTCATGCACTCATCTTCGGGCCGGTCGTACGACTGGAAGCGTTTTCGAGCGGCGCTACAACGAGCGTACATACAAAAAGACATTAATTGAATTCACTGCTTCTAAGCCTGCAGTGGACGATGTCACATTCAATTTGAGACTTTGGGATGTACGCTAGTTGTCGCACCGCTCGAAAACGCTGCTAGTGGACGACCGACCTCAAGTTCATTTTTAAGGAACACTCTGTATCCGCGCCTCTCATAATCCTTCCCGCATAACGAAATCTAAACACCAAACAAACGCCTCCCATCAATGGAGTCCATCCGAGATCGACAAAGACAGACTGCATTGACTGCAACAGATCGACGGAACCGTCGCGTGTGTTTTGGGGGCAACTATAACTGATAAAAGCCTTTCTTTCCGGCCGAAAATAGCTCAAAACCATAGTTGATTACCGATGCGAAGTCCAAAAATAGCGGCACATCCCTCCAAATGCATTCAATATTTACCTGGCTGTACTGAACAGACTAGGAACGAGTGCCGGTCCACGTAAAGTCAATTGTTGAAGGTGACTGGCTAAAAAGTTCATTTTTCCAAGAACCTAGGTAAACAATACTTGAACTCATAGGACAAAAACTCTAATATGTATCAAGCTGAAAACGATGCACGCTTTTGAGACCACTAATCTTGGTTTTCTGATTGTGGACTGAACGGAATAACGCTTTGAAGCGAGCAAACTTAGAGGCTACTCACCCGTACGGGAAGACTGTACCACCGTGTTGCGGTTGAAGCTGCAAATGATCATTGCCGTTGTTGTGATAATTCGCCTTAGCAATCAAATACTGCGTCAAACTGTAACAAAAATTTCAAGTTTTTAAATAGGTTTTTCCGTTTGAAGCGTACTAGGCATTTCATTTTTGGACAAACGGCGGGTCTTGCCACCACCCTCGAGCCCAACGGTGCGTGTGTGTGTGTGTCAGCTGATAGCGTTAACGCTATCATTCAAGGGACCCCTTTTTTCTAGGGAAACGATGGCTTCCGCGCTGGCACAGGCTGCATCAAGAGCTCTGGGCGTTTGTTCGCGAGGAAATCGTTTGCTTTTCAACTCAACTACACTTCCCATCAGTTCGTCGTAAGTACAATTTAATGTTACGCTCGTTGATTGTATAAAATGCTAAGGAAATTTCGGGAGAAAGTCACTGGAAGAGGCACTCATGGTGGGGATGGGAGAGGCCATTAATGCGCGTTCCAATCTGCGCCAGAGGTTTCGATCATAAATACTGTCACAATTATCATTTCTATTGCTGTAAAAAGCAATTAACGACCGTTTTTCAATAAAAAAGATTACATGATTAAGAGGGGGGGGGGTCGGAGGAACTCCCGCTAATGAGACGACGCTGTTCGAACAAAGCCATTCCCCCGTCCTCATAACTTTGTTTAGATTTTTTTCGACCCACCTTTTATCATCTTGCGCCTCCATTTCATTCTCGTGCGTCAAGTCAACTATTAAATCCGGTTCAGGCTCCATTTTCGGATGAACGTGGTCGTAATTGACAAATGACATGATGAGGGGGAACTTTTATTTAAAAATAAACATTCGCTCCTAATGAAACGCGCACAAGTCAAATAAAATGGTTGTGGCTTATATTCACACATTCGAGGGAGGTTGGAGGTTCAGTCACCTGTTTCATTGTCATTCTGTGCGGAGAGCCAGTTTGTTGCTCTTAATGGTGGGAGGGGGGAGCTCCTTAGCTGTCCGTATGGGAGAGCCTGTATGAGGGCAAAAACGAGTTTTCGTGACTTGCAAGTTGCAAGATCCCAAATTCTCTTTTTTGGTGGCATGACATCAATATAATGAAGGAGTGGATCAACTCCTCTTGCTCACTGTTTACTTCCTCGATTTTTCAATAAAGAGGATCCAGAATTTCTTTGAAAGCGGGGATGCTTGGGATTTGTTTGGATTGCACATTCGCTGGAGATTTTAATTTTTCCATAACCAATTGATTCATGTTCGGCACCTTTACACGCTAACTTCACGGATTTCCCTTATTTCGTACCCCAATTTCGCCTTTAAAACTCATTGTTTGTTCATTTCAAAAACAAATTTTACGAACTTTCGCTCTCAGAGCCAAACGGGGATTGTGCCCGGTGAAAAACAAAATTTCGTGGCGGCTTGACTAGTTCAATTAAAATTAAGTTGGCTCTTTAAAACCTCAAATTCCGTTATTTTGGGTCTTACAAATCTCAAGCTTTGCGGGTTTTGACTATTCCAAAACCTAATTTCGTGGATTCGACTAATTTCACTAATGTTCGCTAATTTACAACCCAATTTTGTGGGTTTGACCCTTTCTGAATTCAATTTCAAAATTTTAGCCAATTCGAAAAACTGACATCTAAAAAAACAAATCTATTGAATTTTGGCCCCAACTTTACCATTTGTTTATCTTCCAGAGCCCACTATCGCGGATTTGGCTCGTTCAAAACCCAATTTCACAATTTTTTTTTTTAATTTCAAAATGTAATTTAACGGATTTTTACTTTCTCAAAAACCAATTTCCCTTTCTAAAAACAGTTACGCTCGTTCGAAAAACAAATGGGATTCTTTTAAAAAGAAAATTCAAAGATTTGGCCTGTTAAAAAACAAAACTTCGTCATTTTGGCTCTCATTAACTCCAGTTTCGCGGATTTTCACTCTTTCAAAGCCAAATTCACGGATTTTGCTATTTAAAAAACCAATTTTCATCATTTTGGTTCTTTCTAAACCCAGTTTCGTGAATTTTAATTTTTCAAAACGTAACTTTTTGTTTGTTATTTGGCTTTTGCATTGAAAAACCAATGAAAGTTGGATTTTGAAAGAGCGAAACCACCTGATATTGGTGATTAAATGAGACAAATCCGCAAAATTTGGTTTTAAATAAAGCAAATCCCTAAAACGGGTTTGTAGGAGTCAAAATAACAAAATTGGACGTTTGAATAAGTCCTAAGTCCGTAAATTTGGTTTTAGAAAGAGTTCAATTTCTTTTTCGCATTATACAAACCTATGAAACCGATTTTCTAGATTGTCAAAGCCACGACATTTTATTTGTTTTTAAAGGATGAAAATATGATAAAATGAGGTGTGCAATAAAATTCCGTGTCATTTGCTTTTGAGACAGCCAAATCCGCCACATTTGGTTATGTTAGTCCGTGACGAAATTGTGTTTTGAAAGTGTCAAAATTGCGTCATTTGGTTTTCGAACGAGCTGAATTTAGCACTTCGAATTTACTGAAATTATAGAAAGGTCTGAACCTAACGGAAAAATCCTTGAACAGTTCTGATCCCCACCCTGAAAATGGTTAAATCGACGAAACCATTCGGGCGCCAAAAATGACCAATAATTCACGTCATTAGCTTGACAGACTATTAGCAAACAAAAAACGGATAAACTGACTACTTTCGCCCCAAAGTGGCTAAACTGACTTTTGACTGCTGAAAACAGACAACAGGCCATTCTTGCTCGAACAAATTTCCAAACTGACTCTTCGCAACTTGGAATTGGCTAAACTTATGGTCCATGCCACGGGGTTGTTTATACCAAGCGACGTCAAGAGGCCTATCTTCTCATTCAGTTTACATTACTTTTCACGATTCTCTGTCGTTTTTCCGCTATAATAATTCAATTTACGACCATCGGACAACTGATACGATGATGAAGGAACCAACCCCACCTTTAACGGCCTTTGATCTCTATTTTTTCCCAAATTATTGTTGAACACGATAATCACTCCCAGTGAATGGGAGTTGTCTCTCTATGAGCTATAAGACCCAATTTGGGCAGTAAAGTGCTACCAATATTACGATGATAGTGAACATAATTATGTTGATGACGCCGCGCGGCAATTTAGAGGAGGCTTAGGAAACGCAGGCTTCAAATAACACAATCCGGTGTGGTGTATATAGCCCGGACGACTATTCATAGAGCTCTGTAGTGATGGGTAAGTAAAGGGAAAGGGGAGAATGAAATGGGCGTTTCGGCCTTTGACGTCACTCGCGCCTCTTCCATATTCCTGCCTGGTATCAAGAACGCCGTGTCCATCCCTTTAAAATACCCGGACAGATTATTCCTGCACTTGAAATCGACCATTCACGTGCAAAAAATGAATAAAGTGACCATACGCGCCTTGCCTTGGCGGACTATTCGCTCCTTACCTTGACGGACTATTCGCCCCCCCCCCCCCAAACGGATACATTGACTATTCGGGCTATAAAATAGCTTATCTTGACACTGCTAAACAAAAACTATCGCCCATTCTACTTATTAGACTTTTCAGTGAATTTTTAACGACTAATGAGGGCAAGTAATGATTAACTAGGTACGCACTAGGTACACCTTTTACAATTTTTACAAATTTGTAAATTATGACTTATAACAACCCTTTGTTTGCCTGAAGAGGTCGGCGCACGGTCCGACGAAACGTCGCCAAAGGTTTAGTTAATAATTATTTGCCCTCATTAGTCGTCAGAAATTAATTGATAAGTCTAATAGCTTATCTTGACTGGCTATTCACACGAAGCCTTCCAGTTGCAGCACGTCAGCTGACTTTTTTGGGGGTTGAAATGCCTAGCTGATGAATCGGATTTAGGGTGCCAAGTTTCAAGTTATTTGGGCATATGACCTTCTTGTGGAGGAGGTGTGGGGGGCAAAGTTTGTGGTTTTCGAACTGGAAACTCCAATTTTCGTGCTCAATCAACAATAATTTACACATAATTAGCTATTTTCGTGCTCCTGGTGGTAGTGGGGAGGAGGGTGTTTGTGAATGATCGCGTCATGCAGCTGAACAGCCAGTTTATGGTGTGAAATTACAAGTTATGGGGCTGGATACATTTGGCTGGGAGGGGGGTTAACAATTTCCAAGCTACTCCCTGAGGGGGCTCGAGCCCCATAAGCCCCTCCCTAGATCCGCATCTGATACCAATACCAATATTCTACAGATGTCTAATTTCGTAGATTTTGTCCTCAATTTTACCTGAATTTGGTCAAAGGCTTACACGAAACTGGTCAGGGAAAACCGGAAAAAGTCAGGGAATTCCGCATGATCCGTTCTGTGGCAAACCTGTAAAGCCACGAACTTTTGTTGTTGTTAATATCAAATAAATGCCAAAAATCCGTGAAATTTTTGTCCGTGACATCGGGTTACGGAAGAGCAAAAATAGTAACATTTGGGTTTAGAAACAGCCGAATTATAGCGTTTTCCATTTGCATAAAATTCTGCTCTAAAGCATTTCATTTCCACTCGTCCTATCTGAATTAAAACATGTGTTAATGGAGAAGAAGGGCGGAAATGAATTGCTCTGGAGCAAAATTTTATGTAAATGGAAAACGCTTTTAGTTTTTCGAATTAAACAAAATTATACAAAGTGCTAAAGCCATTAAATTTGGTTTTTAATGAAACGTAAAAACCACAAAATGAGTAATTGGAATTTGAAGGAGCCGTGCAAGAAATTTAGTTTAGAGAGAACCAATGTCCGCGAAATTGCAATTTGGAAGTGCCAAACCCGGGATTTTTTTTGAAAGAGAGAAAATCCCAAAGATTTGTATGTGAATAAGCCGAAACCTTATAATTAGTTTTTGAAAGATCCATACGTGCATTGGATCAGATTGTGCGGTCATAATTTCATGGTTTTGTGGTCGAATGTTCTGGATTCTGGGGTCGAACTTACCGATTTTTCTAGTAATGATGTGTGGGAATGGGTGCGATCGCTTTCTTGTTCTCCGATTGGATTTGCGTCTGGCATTTTGTCCGGCTTGTCGAGTTAACTGGAAATTTGGATTATAAAGCGTGTGAAATGCATAAAGTTGGCCTTTTTTTCAGGGAGCCTACCTCGCGATCGAAGTACATTTTCATGACGAGCAAGATCCGCGAAATTCGGGTTTAAAAAGATCCCACCCGAAAGAATTGTTTTGATTGATTTTGAGGATCATCAGAGATTGTTTGTTCTTGAATTAGCCCCAACCATAAAATTGAATTCTAGTGACAAATCCAAGAAATTTGGACTCAAGAAAGAGCGCAACCCACGGAATGGCATTTTTATAAGGTCACGAACCCGTAAGATTGCTTTTTTTTTTAAAGAGTCAATCCCGTGAGATTTTTGTATGATTTTTGTACGTCAACTTCACAAAATTGGCTTTTCAGGGAGTCAATACAGTGAAATTGGCTTTTAGAATTATAAGTTTGAATTGTGATAAGTCTTATAATTAATTATGTGGTATGTAACGCAACTTCATGTCTTGGGGCTCGTAAGGGCCTGGTAACTGTCCAGGTCAAACGGGGGGGGGGGGGAGGCTATGTCGTTGGGTTGCTTCTACGACGAGCTGTCCCACGTTAGAGAGCGGTATTGCCTCACGGGGTTTTAGGGTGGCGTAAGAAACTATTTTCGCTCGGGCAGTCGTCGTTACGTTAGAGTAGTAATCGTCGGATGAGCTGTGGTGCGGGCTCACGCGTCGTTTGTTAAGGCTGTACTACACGCGCTGTGGGATGTTAGTAAGTGGCCCTGTGAAGGCCCTTCCTATGTTTGGATTGTGACTGTGACAAATTGACGATTTTGGCTCCCATATATGACACTTCACAAATTTAACGTTGTGCCCTCAGGAATTTGCTATGTTAGGCTAGGCATTTGCACCAAAAAATTGTTATCTACCACAGAAATAACTATCTTTCTTCTTCCCAAAATTAATCAAAAAGTTGGGTGAAGTCGCGGAGACGGGCTAGTGCAATAGTGATGTTGAGCCCTAACCCTAACACGAAAAATCTAAATTTTCCCTGTCTACCTCCTACAGATGGGTCCGTCACGCGGGTCATACATGGTACCCCGATTTGGATTTCGTCAAGGAGCGCGGTGGTGTCGTCATGAAAATGGAAGAAGAATTCGCCAAATGGAAAATTACCGCCTACCATCCTGAAGACGCCGTCAACGAGAAACACGTCAAAAACATGACACTCAATTTCGGCCCGCAGCATCCCGCTGCCCACGGTGTGCTCCGACTCGTTCTTGAATTGGACGGAGAGGTCAGGAAACTCTCTCTTCCCGATCTCGACGTTTTTTTGGTTTTTCTTAAAACTCGTTCTCATTTTAGAGCGTCGTTCGAGCTGACCCACACATTGGCTTGCTACACCGAGGCACTGAGAAACTCATCGAGTACAAAACTTACACGCAAGCGTTGCCATATTTTGACAGGCTCGACTACGTTTCCATGATGTGCAATGAGCAGTGCTATTCTTTAGCGGTAGAGAAACTTCTAGGCATTGACGTACCTTTAAGGGCAAAATATATAAGAAGTAATAATTGAAATAACTATTATAATTTAATCTGAAATCACTTTTAAAAACTGTCTTAATTACTCTCATCAGCTCTTTTCGCTGAGATAACCAGAATTCTCAATCATATCATGGCTGTCGGAACGCACGCACTCGACGTTGGCGCTATGACGCCATTTTTCTGGCTTTTCGAAGAGCGCGAGAAAATGATGGAATTTTATGAACGAGTGAGTGGAGCGCGAATGCACGCCGCGTACGTTCGCCCAGGCGGCGTTTCACTTGACTTGCCGTTGGGTCTCCTCGACGATATTTACGATTTCACTTCAAAATTCTCCGAGAGGATAGACGAGACGGAAGATTTGTTGACGGCGAACAGAATCTGGAAGGAGAGGACGATCGATATTGGCACTGTTACGGCGGAGGAGGCTCTTAATTACGGCTTTAGGTAATTTTTTTCTAGCAATTAACCAACGTCGACTTACTCGTGTTTTAATTACTCAGCGGAGTCATGCTGCGAGGATCTGGCATCAAATGGGATTTGAGGAAGACTCAGCCATACGACGCGTACCATTTGGTCGATTTTGACGTACCAATCGGCACCAAGGGTGATTGTTACGACAGGTACTTGTGCCGGGTCGAAGAGATGAGGCAGTCTCTGAAAATTATCGAGCAGTGTTTGAATCAAATGCCTGAAGGTGAAATAAAAACTGACGATAATAAGATAAGTCCGCCATCCAGAAGCGAAATGAAGGTTACTAAGCCCAAGTACTACGTCACTCAAGCCCTTTTATTACTAGAATTTTATTTTAGAATTCAATGGAGGCCTTAATTCATCACTTCAAATTATTTACTCAAGGCTACCAAGTCCCTCCCGGAGTAACTTATACCGCCATCGAAGCTCCCAAAGGTTCATTTTTGTGGCAAACCGCAATTTTGTATCGTTTTTATCATGCCAATCTCATTTGCTAGGTGAATTCGGAGTTTACCTCATGTCTGACGGTAGCTCGAAACCTTACAGGTGCAAAATTAAAGCTCCGGGCTTTGCCCATTTAGCTGCTTTGGAGAAAATCGGAAAGGGTCATATGCTTGCCGATATCGTCGCCATTATCGGTATGCTTCAAATATTTTATTTATGCGACTTTAATTATTATTTTTTATTTTGTTTAAAGGTACGTTGGACGTGGTGTTTGGAGAAATCGATCGTTAATTAATTAATTCGTTATTGTTAATTTTGTAAATACCTGTAGAAATATGAAATTATAATAAGATCACTACGCTAATATTAAGGGCATTTTATATGAGACCGGCTGTATTTCTCAATTCGGTAATGAACTACTCATAAACCGCGTCCGGCGCGGAAAAACTTCGAAAAAATTACCCGAAACGCTCATTTTTGATCACTTTTTTGTCAAAATTCGAAAATGGGCTGAATCGCGTATTACATGCTAAAGTTTGGGAATTTTTGAACCGAAAAGCTGGAATGATCGATTCGGGGGATAAACCGTAAGTTTATACGAAAAAATAGGTAGTTTTTAGTCCGAAAATTCAGATTTTAGTAACAATCATGGGCGTAGCCAGAAGGGCGCAGGGGTGGGCAGTTGCCCTCCCCTAAACTCACAAGCGCAGATTTTGTGGGGCTGCTTCTCACCCCCCGATACCACGTAAAAGGTGTCAAACAGTTGAAATGCAACAGGTACACTTTGTTTCATCAACATTATCTCAGATCCTGACTCAACAATTACTATGCTTTTAGTGCATTTCATTCAAAAAATGCACTATTGTTTTTGTAATGAAGACCGAATTTCGCGGGATGGTGAGGTTCAATTCAAAAGCCTCTTTCGTGGTGTTTGCACACTAAAAAACCATTTTCGTAGCTACTGCCCCGCTAAAAAAAATCAATTTCGATCACTACGAAACCAATTACCATGAATTTTGTTGCCTCATACGAATCATTTCCCTGATCTGGCTCGCTGAAAAACAAATTCCTCTGATTTCGCTATCTTAAAACCAATTTTGCGGATATTTCTCCCTGAAAAAACATTTACGCAAGATTTGGCTCTCTGAAAAACAAAATTTGGCGAATTTTCCTCGCAAGAAAATCATTTTCCCGGGTCAGGCTCACTGTAAAACAAATTTCTCAGATTTTGCTTGCTGAACAACCAATTTCGGGGATTTTTGTTCCCCCCCCCCCCGAATTTCGCTGGGTGAGCCAAGCAAAAGGACCGGTCTTTGAATTGGAGTCGCCCGGCGTCAAAAATCCCCGAAATTGGTTGTTCATTGAGCCAAATCCGAGAAATTTATACGCGAAAAGCCAACGTTGGGCAAAATTTACGCGAAACGTCACATAGCGTGTATTGGTGCTATTACACGTGAGAGTAAATCTCGAGAGTTGAACTCTGAGAGTGCCAGGTACGGCCAGGCGCCAAGGGGGGAGGGGGAATTCTCTGGCCCGTTTAGACTGGCGAGTTAAGCTCTCAAATGTAAACGCATCTTTATAGAGAGAAAAACTGTTTCGAAGTAACGGCCACGTCCCACCAAGGGAAAAAATGTACGCCTACAATGACCCATTGTGGGCTACACGCAACATTCGGGAAAACACTCACGTTACACAGCCCCTTTAGATTTACGCGAAAAGCTTCACCTAGTGCAATTTTATGATTAAATTGCCCATTTCATTGAAAAAACATGTCAGTTTTACGACGAAATTGCATGTCAATGTGGGCTTGATTCTCGCAAACGAGAAAATTTTCGGTTTAAAAGGCGTCAGTTTAATGATTAAATCGTCAGTTTTATAAGGAAATGGTCAATTTTATGAGGAAATTGTCATTTTACTTCCACGTTCTTCATGTGGAAATTTATTGCCATTTTCGAGGGAATTTTCAATCTTGTAATGAAATTGTCAGTTTGATTAGGAAATTGTGAATATCTATCTAGGAATTGTTAACTTTATTAGCGAATCGTCGGTTACACAAAGAATTTGTCATTTAGAAGCAGAAATTCTCAATTTTGTAGGAAAATTGGCAGTATTGTATGAAAATAGTCAAGTTTATGGAAATGTTAAGTTTTATGAGAAAAATTTTCTACGATTTTTCGCTTGCATTTTATTACCTTCCAGCGTTTTAGCTTTTTTGACTTAGCTGGGGTTGTGGGGTTGGGAAATGCCAGCTCCTCCAGTCCTTGGCCCTTTTCTAAGACTGGCTACGCGCTTGTGGCGAGGACTGCAACTTGGCAGTTTACAGGCCTGTGTAAGTTCCTGACGATAAACTATTCGTCTCGACGATGGAAGGGCCCAGATTGAGGGACTAAATTATAGTAGTTTACCGTCTCAGGGGACCAAAATTTAAGGTTTAGCTCCAAAGGTATCACTTTCTGGGGGGAAAAGTTATCAGTTTTCGGGCAGAAAAATCTGGAATAGAAGGCTAAAACAACAGTTTTTCACCAGAGATTTAGTTTTCGACAGATAGTGGCCGTTTCTGTGCAAATTCAGTATCTGATGAGTGATGACCATAAATTGACGATTCCGAGGTATCCCGGTCCCCGAGTATACCTACACCTCTAAAACAGGCAATGGTGCATTTAACATTGTCCCTAGTGAAATTGCCCACCTCTAGATCAAGGGCTGGGTACGCCCCAGGTAACAACTTGACATATTCCAGTCCAAATTGGGGCCCTTCCTTTGCGCGGCCTTTGGGTTGACATGGACGATGGACCCTTTGTCGTGTATGGGGGGAAATTATCCTTTCGGCGACGGATAGTCACTTTATAAGAGTAAATTAACGACGAGGTTTGAATAATGGACCAAACCCACAAGAATTGAGCTTATAGGAGGAGCCAAACTCGATATACAAGCTTGCGCAATTGGTTTTTCAAAAATTGTGATTCTTGTTCGAGAAAATCCGCCAAATTGATCGAACCAAATTTGATTTCTGGAAGATCCCATTCCGCAAAAGTATTTTAGAAGCGGGGTGGAGAGTGAAATCCACCAAATCGGTCTTTGAATGAGCCATGTCTAGTAACGGCAAAATTAACCGTTTTTGGATCAAATAATTCGAATCTTTTCGGAGAGGGTCTGTGTTTTCATATTAATTGTTTGAGAAATTACCTGTCATTTCATGGTAGAGGGTAATTGGTGGAGATCTTCGAAAACCGGCCCACCCTTTTGTCCCAGAGCTGGCTTCGCCATTGGTAATGAGAACCCCTTTATTGACTCTTCTGATCTGAAATTCCGCAATTCAACTCAATTTTCGAATTCCCCGTGTAGAGTAAACCAAAAATATACTGAGCTGTGTACTGTGTTTATAGAGCTTTGCTGTGGTTGGACCTTCTTCGTGCTTGGAACTTTAGTTTGGAATACTGGGCATGCTCCGCGGCTAGCACTGCCGAGTTTTGGACATACGGACCCCAAAAACCTGCTCGTTCAACGTCCCTAACCCCATCTTTTGACCTCTTTGACACATTTTCCTGCGGCAATTGCAGTGCCGCAAGCAGCGTTGCCAACTGACATTGTGCTTCTCATCTCATATCTCGTCAAGTCAAGCTCAAAATTCCATCACGCTGAAAAACTCCATTAAATAAGAAATAATCAGGGGTGTGCCATGGTTGTGACGAGGGGAGCCGATAGACCCATCAGGACCTTCCTCTGAGGAGACCCCTGAAAAGCTTCAAAGATGGAAAAATCGGGATTCTTAGGTTCTATGTTCATGAATTTAAGAAGGAAATTACAAAAAAAAAAACGCTCTTTTGGGCCTAAAATTGAGAAACATAATACTAATTCGTGGCTTATAGTGGCCCTTTTTTATCGCTAAAATTCAGCAAAACCGCTAAGGACTGTTTATCGGGCAAGCCCGCTGCTAAAATGGCGAAAAACGCTAATACACCTACCGGAAGGGGGCGAGAAAACCCCAAAACGCCTATTCGTTCTTCCTCAGGGCCATACAAAAAATGAAAAATAGAGGTAAGAAAATAAATTAAATTACATATAAAAGAGTGAATCAACAGTTATATATCACTACAAATAGTAGAGTAAAATTATTATTCGACCCAGTCATTCAAAAGAACAGGAGAACTTTTGGTGCAAATTGCCCGAAAATTCATACGAAACTCAGGCTGGGTAAAGGGACCCCTCCCCACAAGGATTTTTATTTCATTCTTCCGGGAAAAGAAACCCGAAAAATCAGGACAAATGGCTCCTATATCTTTCTTTTTCACTGCCCCCCCCCCTCCATCAATGAGGTGAACATTTTTGCTTCGAATCCGCCACTGCTAAGGGCACTTTACGGCTGTAGACGAGAGAATCGCTAATTCATGACTATAGAGAAGAAAAAACCGGGAACATGCTTTAATATGCGGCTAAAGAATTAAGAAAAAACGCCAATTCGCGGCTAAAATTCAGACAAAGCTTTTATTCACGGCTAAAATAAAAGTAAAACGCAAAGCCGTCAAAATTGATAAAGCTTCATTAATTGAGAAAAACCGCTTCAGCTGAAAAAGCGCCAGTTCGTGTCTAAAATTTAAAAAATAATAATCCAAAATCGCTAATTTTTCTCGATGCAATAATTACAAAAACAAAATTTCTAATTACAGGTGTATGAGGTTCTTTTACGGCTAACACTTACAAAAAACGCGTATGTGAACTATTCTTGGGGCAAGTCCACGGCTGAAATTGAGACAAAGCGGAAATTGGCGGCTACAAATGAGAGGAATGTTTATTCGCGGCTAAAATTATGAATAAATCATAATTATTTTAACGCTTCGTGACATGAAAATGGCATTCTTTGTTTATTTAGGGCCCCGGCGGATAGGTGTAGGTCCGCACCACTGCCTCTGGCTATGCCTATCACATCAAATTCATTGACAAATATACAGAACGTAACGTGATCAGTCCAATATAAGTTTGTTGAGCTCAATTGCCAGTTTCTGGAGCGTGACTGTCAGTTTTTTGGTTTCCTAATTAGGCATACGTCTGGCCGCGGGTTTGTTCCCCGCATGCCTGCATGTGAGGGATGGTTTTTAATTTCATCCCAAAGTGGCGTGGAAACTACAGAATTGTACGTTTTCTAGTGGAAAGTCCAGAGTGAAAAGCTCTATACAACTCGAAATCCAGCCTCCCTTCCCCCCCCTGAGCCATAATTCTTTGAACCCGTAAATTAAGTTCTATAAAACTGACGATTTCACTCCCAAAATGTGGCTATTTGAACGTGAAAACTTGAATTGGAAGTGGTTGGGGGTGATCATCACATTCTCATCCCCCTTGTAGCCTCCGTCTATATATGCAATACAATAAACACATTTGGGGGAAAAAAATCGAGTAATCAATTAATTTTGGTGGTTGAAGCTTCTTGCAGATGGAACGTGTACGGCAGAATTAATTATGGTGTGTGTGGGGGGGGGGGGGGTCGGACTGCACCGCAGGATGCTTTCAGGGTCTTGCGATGTGTTTTGGTGTTTCCATAAGTTGTTTCTCTGATGAATTCACAGGAAACTCGATCATTTCTTATGCTTTCATAAGAAAAGCAGGTGCCCATATGAAACACCGGGCTGAAAACGTTTCTAAGTTTGTTTTTTTTAGCTACATGCACTGCAAGCAAGATGTACTGTTGTCATCGGCTTGGCCTTTAAAAGTTTCGAAAAATCGAATAAATTTACAGTCGACCTGTGATTTTTGCTATATTTCCTACATTTGCTCCAACGTCGTTTACGCAGTTGAGGAGTCTTGAAACGTCTAGTTTCTCACCTTAATCCCGCCCCCCTACTTTTCATTTTCGTCTCACCCACCTATACTCTTTAAAGCTATAATAGCCGTGCATCTGTTTCCTTCAAAGTCCTTCGCGTTCTAATTATAATATCATCCTTTCCTCAGCCCACCCCATCTCTCGAACATCTCGCAGTATGTACGGAAAGGGCACGTGGCGGCTTTCCAGATGGCCTGCCTTTCTTTTACTATTCTTAATTTCCTATCGAAAAAATTCTTTAACAACTTCCGACCTTACGGGAAGGGGACGAGTGCGTTAAAAAAAAGAAGAAGAATAATAATAAGCGTTGTTTTCCGGCAGTTGCCAAGTTGAAGTCATCCTTACAAATAAACGTGTCTGGTTATATCCATTTTTCACGTATTATACGTTAATTTATGTTTAATTTAGTTAATTAATAAACAATTAGTGAGCGAAAAGGTTTTTGTTTGTCCTTCGTTTTTGATTTCGGTGACATGTCTATGGGAAGTTTTTGTTCAGTGTGTACAAAATTTCCAATTATGTTAAAATCATTAGTGTACAGTGGCTACAGTGCACACTTCACACCCGAAGGCCCTGTGTTCTAACCCTACCACTGTGGCTCACTCTCACTGTCGCTAGCTATAGAGCTTCTCCGAGCTGACACGGCGCGGCTGACAGGGCGTGTTCCCGTCTGCGGTGTAACAAACCGTGCGTCGGTCGAACAAAAAATGCCCGCGTAGCGCGAGTCGAGTGCGAAGTGCATGGATGTTGCACAGAGTGTATGGTGGTGTGATGTGCCCAAAAATGGCGTCTACGCTAAATACGAATATAAAACGTGTAATTTATTCACAATAAACATTTTTATAGAAACAATTTATACAATATAGAGATGTTGTCAGTCTTTACATACAAAATTTACAGCGACGATAAAACATCATAACATTAGTCTTGTTTGTCGTTTGAGCTAGAAGAAGAAGTCAAACTTCCAGGACGGAAAAGGACTACTTTTTGTTGAATTTCATGGCACCTTTCGCACGAGATTAAAGCCTTAAACTTCAAATAAAACAACTTTTCTTTGGTTAATACTCAACAGACGAAACTTTATAATTCTTTTAATCTTCTTTTTTCTTTTTTAATCGTCCTTCCATTTGTATTGTACTCGTGATTGACTCTATACACGATTCTAAAGAGGGCTCACTATGGTCTAAGGAGTAGTCTTCGTCTATAAGCCTCGACAAGGTCAATATGTAAGATGCGGCCACTCGAAGAACCGCCAGTTTGGACAATTTTTGATTGTGAGAGTACGCTGGTACGGCTCGGCGAAGATTTTCAAAAGCGGCACTTATCGTGTGAACACGCGTTCGCTCTCGTGCATTCGCTTCTATCCTCCTTTCTCGAGTCATATTCTTATAGTTGCGACGCTGCGACAGAGACGATACAGAGGCCACCGAAGCGCCGCCGCCGCCACCCTGGGGCGTTTGTCGCAGCTTCGGTGAACTACCGGCGTCGTCGAGGGAGCTTGTTGCCGCTGTGTCTCTTGAATTGTCATCCTCGCGAAGGACGGTCGCCGTTGACGGCGGATGGTGTTGCGATTGCGGTGACGACGGTTGTTGAAGTTCAGGCGTCCACGGTCGGAACGGACTTCGTTGCCTTTTTCGTTTTTCCGTCGTTTTCGAGTCCTTGAAAGAGGGTGACCTTCGTTTGACGGGTAGAACAGTCGTTGGTGGCGCCGAGTCAACCACCAACTGCGGTGCTCCCATGTCTTGATCCCAAAGTGGTCCAGCCACCACGCAAGCCATGCTCACCGCAATCTGAAAAAGAATAGGCCGGAAAAATAAAGCTACTGGACATATATATATATATACTGGATTTCCCGAAACAGTTTATTTAATCTAATGGGAGGCTTGTTACGAGTACAGAAAAACAGTAGAATATGATCGTGGCCAAGGTTTTAAAAAATAGTCGTCCATGAACAGGGGAAGGGGGGGGGCTATAGTTGGCAAATGCCAATATGGTAGGGGACGGGGTGGCTGCTTCTTTTTATAAAAGCCGGCGCCACTCCGACCCCCGCTGAGCGTGACTGTAGGGCGAGGCTTGAAAACCCAGGTGGGAGCGGTGTGGCTAGTCGCCAGCCCAGACACTAACAGGGAAAAGAGAGAAATAAATAAATAAAATAAATGATACAAGGACAAAGACCCGAATTTCCCGAGCCACAAGAAAACACGGGAAAATGGTTCATTAAAGCGATAAGGGTTGTACGTAGGGCACATAACAAACCACCACCACCCCCTCAGATATTTAAACGCCTATTCTCAAAATGTTTGTTAGAAAAATAACGCGATTTCCTTTTGTTCAACTATAAATAAATTCCGTCAACCAGACGAAAATAAATAAAGAACGTATAAAATCCTAGACAATCCACCTGCTGCACTCAGAAAAATTAAATAACAAAACTTGGCATCCAAACGCTATTCTATCTTTTTAGCCGAACAGGTGCGAGCATTTGTTGCTTTCTTTAACCAGGTCCATCTTCTTTAACAACGAACATAATGGTTTTCGAGCCTGTATTGTTTTAACAGGAGAGTTAAAATTCAAACGAGGCTCGTGGACCGAGTCCAAACAGGCGTGAGATATTTAGAACTCCCGAGCTCATTACATAAAATTGACGCTCCGTAATTTCCATAGAACCGAATTAAAGGTGCGTTGAGGGTGAGGGGGGACAAAAAGAAATAATTAAGGGCGACGAGCCATGAACAATACCAAAAACGCTCTTATTTTTTAAATAGAGGTACGAAAGGTGAATGGGTGGGAAAGGTTGGTACAGATGAAGCGAGATGTATGGCCAGGGGGGGGGGGAGATAAGAGGCACCTGCCAATGTTTGACCGTCCTGTAAACACCTGTTGTGAAGTGTGTGTGAGTTTTTCAAACTTGCCTCCTGAACCCTCTAAAAAGGGGGGGCTCCTTTTTGGAAAACACCTGTGGTATGTGACACATATAAGTTATACGATATTAGTAAAAAACATCTTTTGCTTTCCTGTTTACCTGAGAAAGGGGCGGGGATAAAAGCTAGTGACCTTCACACGTAAAAAGACTTGGAATTGATAGAACTTTTGTTCATTGAAGGAGGGGTTGAGGAATTCCGTTCGTGATGTGGCGTATCAAAAGATTTGCAACTTTTCATATCGAAAACAAATTGCATTATATGGCACGATCAATAATTGAACACAATGTTTTTTTGTGGTTTGAGCGCATGGGGGGGGGGGAGCATTTCTGAGGTCGGAGCTATTCGATGCGATATAGGACCACGTCTAAGCGCCTCTCAGTTTCATCTCTCTTTACGACGATTCTTGCCTGAGCCTGACTTGCCTGAGCGAGCTGTTTGAGAAAGAATAGGCTGAAGAAAAAGATTCTCGGGTGTCCAATAAGAGTTTACAGCCCCCTCCCCACCTCCCTATTGTCGCTGCAGCGTATACGCGGGCCGAACGCAGCGAATCCTACTCGTGAATGCTGCGATTTTGGAAGGAATAAGAGAGCGAGTATGAAGGGTCATCAGGAGGGAAGGGCAGAAAAGCACAAAAGTCCTGAGACGAAACGACGGAGGAACTTTGCGATTTTGTCTCATCCATAAAACCAATTTCATTGCATTTAACTAACCAATTTTTGTAAATTATTAGTTCTGGGAAAACAGTTCTCGTGGATTTTGATCCGAATAATCCTAATTTCACGGGTTTTGCCTTTTCAAAAACCAATTTCACGGGTTTAGTCGTTAAAACCCAATTTTGCGCCTTATTTATTTCCCCCAAAAACCAATTTCGCGTGGTTTAGTAATTCGAAAAAAACTTATTTCCAGTTTGGGGGGTTTGGCGTTAAAAAAATATGAATTTCGAGGATTTGGGTCACTCAAAACCCAATTTTGATGGTTTGGTTCTTCAAAAACAGATTTCGCGAGGTTCAGTCGTGGAAAAAACGAATTTTGCGCGTTAAGCTCTTTCAAGAATTCATTTTGGGGGTCTTGCTCGTCAAACAACAATTTTTGCGGTGTTCACTTACTGAAAAAATCAATTTCACGAGATTCGGTCCTCAACGCGCGGTTTCTTTCACGGAGCATCGCTGGCTGGCATTGGCGGATTTAAGGGCGGCCATAGTGACTCAGCTCTCCATAGTTCTTCGAACAAGCCCCCCCCCCCCCAATTTTTCAGCAATTACTGCTGGGCGTCCTTTTTCAATCATAACAACCTACAAGCAGGTTAGCATCTCCTTCAAGTCAATTCCTACCACAACTCAAGATCTATTTGAGAAGCACGATGCTCAGAGCTGCCCTTTCCACAGTAACCGAATGCCGCAAATCATTCATCAATCACCATAGGTCCACGAAATTCGGGTCTGAGAGAGCTAAAATTTGCTTTTTTCAATGAGTCAGGCAAACGAAATTAGCAATTTGAATGAGTCATTCCCAATTTCCCCACAAAATTGCTTTTTGAATGGGCCAAAAGCAGGCAATTCTGTTTCTGCTGCAGCGAAATTCCTTCGGGAGACCCAACCACGTGAAATTTGCTTTTATGGGTCGCGAAATTTAATGTTAATTAGCCAAATCCGCAAAATTGCCTTCTATATGGTCCAGAAGCTCTATAAATTTGGTTTTTAATATGACAACACCGCAAAAATTTGTTTTTTCAGGTAGCCAGGCCCGTGAAATTGGGGTTTAACGAGCAAACTCCACGCAATTTCAGTTTTGAAGGAGCTAAACGCTACAAATTTGATTTTCGAGTGCCCCGACCAGGCGCGGATCCAGGATTACGTCAAGGGGGGGGGGGCTAGACTGAAATTCCCCCACCCCCATCCCTCACCATAATCCGTGGTAGGAGGATACAAATCGCTTAATCAATTTTACATTTAAAGGATTTGTCGAATTTTGTAGCAGTTTTTTTCTTGGGCAGGAGTAGGTATATTTTCCGTTGAAATATCAAAGACCGCCAAGATCAAATTTTTCTTGCATTATAGCGTTGGTGTACATATTTGTTCATAGCGAATTAAATTATGGAAACGAAAACAATTAAAGTTGTATGAAGAAAAAAAGTTAAAATTGGAGTCAACTATATTGCCAAATGAGGGGCGAAATAACCACGGCCAGTTCAAAGAGCTGAATTGATATAGTTACCGGTCAAAATTCCCGGTTTTGTGACCAAACAATTAGTCCAAGGTGCTAAGATAAGTTCATCGATGGATGCTTATGGGATGACAATTGGCATGATAAGGCATATTGCACGTGAAATCGTGGAGCCGCTTTGCTTCGTCTTCAACTCTTTTATTCATGCAGGCGAAACTCCGGCCTCCTTTAAGATTGCTCGAGTAATCTCTGTCCCCAAAAAGGGAACTGATGCCTATTGTGACTACCGACCAATGAAGGTGTTCGAGTCCCTTATTGACATTCAGTTATCAAGCTTCTTAAACGACTTGTCCATAATGTCGGATTGCCAGTATGGATTCCGAAGTGGCCGGTCAACATCTGTGGCGGCACTAGAACTATTGTGCATTGTGCCGGTGTTTGCGGGGTCTTGAAGAGAAGAAGAGGGTTTCATTGCGGTTCTTTGATTTGTCGCGTGCCTTCGACTCAGTAAATCTGGATGTGTTAACCTCCAAGTTTCAATACCTTGGAATAAGGGGTTCCGCAATAAAACTGCTCGCGTCAGCTGCCTCGGGATGGAATCAGCTTGTCTCCTACGGTGGAAGAAACTCCGAGATGCTTCCCACCTGCGACATCGGAGTGAAACAGGGGACGATTCTTGGTCCCTCTGAATTCAACCTTTATATTAATGACCTCCCAGCAAATCTTTTGGGACCAAGTACCCAGCCGTTTATGTACGCGGACGATGTAACGATCGCGTGCCTCTGGCGATCGTCCCTCGAGACCGCGACTGGTGTGGATGAGGCGACGTCGGTGTTGGCTGGGTGGTGCGACGCCAATCATCTCATGCTAAACCAGTCCAAGACGCAGGACGTGACCATCGACCTGAGCGGTAGCTCGGCAAATTCATCGATCGTTAGCTTCCTTGGAATCATCTTCGACTCACGCCTCTCGTGGGAACCTCACGTAAACACACTCTTCTCGAAGCTCGAATTGTGTTAGGCTTTGCCTTTCCGAGTCGCCAGGGTAAAATTAGTTAATTAATTTACTTACTTCTTTAACACAAAATAAGATAACTTTGCTGAGTGTATAGCCTTCCCCCCAAGCGGAAATTCTAGTCATGTATGTAGAATTGGTCATGAATTGTGGCAAGCCCTTCCCCCTTTGTTCTCACGATTTTTCTTTTGAGATGCAGAAAAAAAGAGAGACGTTCACGTCGCGTAAAAGAGTGATGGTTTGAAAACTCGGAAATTTGGCTTTGAAGACGTGGGGTTTAGGCAAAGTTGGGGGAGGTTCAGCCCAATGGGGGGGGGGAGGCTAAAGCCCCATTAGCACCCTGCTGGATCCGCGCCTGCCCCGAACTAAGGTAAGGTAACTGTTCAACTGAGTGAACCCGTCCTCCATATTGGGGTAGATAAAGCTAAAATTTTGTGGGTAGAAGGGGAGTGGGGAGTATGGAATTGGAAATATGTACTATGGAGTAGCTCACGAGCCTTTTGAGGGGAGCCCAAAATATTATCTAATATTTACGCCTCAACCGAATCCTATTGGTCGAAAGGCAGTCGCTAAGCAAGCGAGTCAGCTGGGTTTCCTAGGAAGTTATTTGTAAACAAGAAATTTATGATAATTTTATCTACCCCAAAATGGCCGTGAGTTCACCTGGTAGTAAAGGTTCTCTACCCGAACCCACGACATTGTTTTTTTGGGTGAGCCAACGGCACAAAGTTGCTATTTGAATTGGCCAGAGCAGCGCGAAATTCAACGGAATTAGGTACTTAATTGGGGGTGAACTTGACCAGCGAAACTGGGTTTTGTAAAGACCCAATTGCATGAAACTGTTTTTCAGGTAGCCAGCCCCATGAAAAGTTGTTTTTTCACGGAGCCCTCCCCGCGAAATTGGTTTTGAACGAGCCGACTCCACGAAATTGCTTTTTCAATATTTTTGGGAGGCAGTCCCGCTAAATTGATTCATGAAAAGCCAGATCCGCGAAATTTGGTTTTAGAAAGAGCCGAACTGGCGAATTTATTTATTTTTTCAATTTGGTTATTGAATTAGCCAAAACCACGAAATCGGGCCAAATCTTTTGACTTTGGAAATGCCTGTCTAGCGGCTTTGCTTTAATTTGAACTGGTCAAAACCCGTTGAATTGCTTTTGGCAAGCAATAATGTTTCACCCCAAAATTTGGGTTTCGACAAAGCCAAACCCGTGAAATTGATTTTTGAAGTGCGAAATTGGGATTAAAAGGGGTGAAATTCGCGGATTGCAGGCATCGACGTAGCGCAGAACCGTGGCACTGGATCCAGGGCCGAAACTAGGAAGGGGCAAAGGGGGCACGTGCCCCCGGCGGCAACTTTAGGGGGCGGCCATTTTTTTTTGTTTTGCTTAGTAAATATTAGATCTTTTCGGGCGATCTACAGAAGCTATAAAAGTTACAAATTTTTAGGTTGTTTACGTAGCAAAATGTGTTTAATTGGTTTAAAAGCTACACAACTTGCAGAATTTGTAACTTTTGTAGGTTATGAGGGTCACCCGAAAAGACCTATTATGGGAATGTAGCTTTGCCAACGGTTCAACAGTTGAATTATAGTATTAGTAACCACAGTAATACAAAAATTGAATTCTCGCTCTCAAGTTTGTGATTTCGTGGTTGGATGTCTATCATAGAGGTTGTTAACTTTAACGAATATTTTTTTTTCACACTTTTTTATATTCATCTTACAGTTAGTTCTTGTCTCAAATTTTTGGAGGTTCCTCAAAGAGAGCAATCAATTTTTCAATCGACAAGATACACTTCAGGGCCACACGAGAAAAAGAAGATTATGAAGGGAGCAAAAAATCCCTGTCCGAATCCGCCCTCAATGTACCATGCTCCATTCTTTTCTACAGGTTCTCCCACTTCAAGGGGGAAAACCGTTGGCGAAATCCGGCGACAAGACGCGGCAACTATTTACCGGCTTTTCGGATAAAAAAATCGCCTCGACACCTCATCGCCAGTTTGTCACTCTATCATGTTAAATGTACAGTCCCTCGGTTGTTTCCCCCCGAGAAGGCGAAAAACGCTTTTCGGATTCCACTATCAGAATGACACTGCACTTAGGCACTATTATTGGTGGTGGAAAAACTTCTAATGCGGAGGTGTCAAACTAAAATTCTCCGCGGGCCGCACGAGTCCCCTCCCCTCCTAACTTGACTATTACAGGATTTGGGAACTCTTTGGTATGAGGGGGGGTGGGGGTAAAGGCGGCCAAATAGAGCTTGCCCCCCCTCAGAAAATCCCTAGTTTCGGCCCTGCTGGAATCATCCGTTTCGTATTCGCGGTCCGGTTACAAGGAGTCACGCTTATCGGTGAGTAACTTTGCTTTTGGGGTGACCATGATGGTAAAGGTGGGAGGATCTTGTCGCTCCCGCAGGAATATGTTTCGTTACGTCCCTGGCCCACCAATTCTGTCAAGTAAACTGAACAATAAAGATTCAGAGCTGAGTCATTTTCTTGTCCCTTATTGGCCCAGTGTCGCACGCTACGAGAATCATGAAGCCATGGCATGTTCAAGAATAATGAACGGTCATGAATAATGAGCTGAAAGGTGTGATGGCAAGAAGGCCTCTCTCATGCCGAGAGAAGCTAAGGCGCGTTTAAACTGGGCGATCCGAACATGTATTGCAACGTTGATGTACAGGTGCGGACATACTCCGCTCCAAATCACTCTATAATACCCCAAATCTACTTTTCCCCCACATCTTCGTCATACTTTAGTGTCAAATGGGTTCAGAAGAAGAAACATTAAGCTTTACTATGTGTGTAGAAGAATACTGGCATTGAGGAAATTACTTATTAATTGTCATACAAAATAAAGATTTCGGGGGGGGGGGGGGTACTTGAACTCAGGGCTGAGGGCTAAGCTAAGCCCCCAACTTATTTTAGCCCAAATTCGCCATTGCTAGCATGGTTGATGAGACGTGGATTGGGTAGGATCGATAGTACTGTGGAGGGGGGGGGGTTACTTTTATGGCCACGTCCCATAAATGTCGTCATGGGCACAGTCCCTGTACTCCGCTCTGAATATATGTGTACGCACTACGCAAATAACAACCCGGCTCATCGATTACCCCTGGAATAAATCCTTATATGGGGTAAGCTGGCTGGTGTTCTATTACAGCCGTACTATAGCATCAACAGGGGCAGCTGTGATGTTAATTTTTCAATAATATTATCCTCGGAAATTTTGACCCGTTCGAGGAATTCGTTGGGACAACGGTAACAAATTAATTATAGTTAACACACGAGAAGACAAACGTTAAACCCCCTCGCAAAAGTAGTCCCTGCCTCTTTAATAACCCTCCAAGTAATTAGTATCCTGCCAGGGGCCCTCGAGAACTACGCGTGTTGGAGAAACTTACAAGTTGGACGCGTCCTGACGGACGTGTAACCTGTGACGAGGGGGCTTAAAGAGATAAAAAGAGAAATGGGTAAAGTTGAAGTGCAAAAGGGTGAGCATTTCGGTGCACAGGTGCTACTCCCTTGAAAGGTGTGTGAGGACTGCTGGCGCCCACCTGTGCCTTTACTTCGGACCCGTTGCCAATTTTTTTTTTTTTTTTTTTTGGTATGGTGTATGAGACGAAAGAGGATGGGCAGTCAAAAGTATGGGCGGGGGGAGGGTGAGCTCATAATGTTCTGAATTATTATGAGTTTTCTTACCACGAGAAACAAGTTTCTTTCCCTTTTAAACAAACATTTATGCCAGGGTATTCGACGAATTACAGTCAATTTACTAAACACGAAAAGACGTACCTATTTTAATTTTAATATTTTCTCGGTTTCTGAATTGGAGAAATCACCGAAACCCAAATAGCTCCAGTATACGGTTTAAAAAAATCGCAGAAAAAAGGTTTGAAGAAAAACGGTAAACGAGCACCCCCCCGCCTCATGACCCAGTGTTCTTCTCGCGCTGGGGTTCTCTGTCCATGGCGCCAAGTTCGCCGCCGCCGCCGGACGCAACCCTCCTCCGGACAATAAAAACTTCTTCTCTCCTTCCCCCTTTTTTCCTCTCCTCCGACAACACACCACACCGAACAGACAATCTCGGTTTTTGTTTGTTATGCTTCGATGTTTTGAATCGCAAATGAAGACTACGACTTGTTTGGGGGGTGGGGTGAGGGGTCGTTTTAGTTTTCGAAAATTGCAAAATGGTAAATCTGGGACTGTGCCGTACAAATGCGGTACCTATTATTCAAATCAGTTCATAATTTTAAAACAATATTTGGTGTGGGACGCTTCCATGAAGCGTCAAAGAAACCCGCCATGTTAACTCGAACTCAAAATACTTACTATGAAGTGCCCTCAAAAAATTCATTATTCCGCACGTGCGGTAAGAGTACTTCCTCATAGGACTGGCCAAGACTGTCTTCTTCCTTTCACAATTCTAATTTCAACGCGGAAGACGAGTAGAGGGTGCGTTCATTACTACTTCATAAAAAAAAAATGTTCCGCTTCAGTTGAGGCCCTTCACCTCGTTACAACCATCACACCAAAACAGTTCTCACGCGTTTCCCTGCGGTTCCGCGCCACAGTGGTCAACATGAGACAATTTTTTAATGTGGACCCGTGCTATAAGACACAACCGACAATTCTGCGGTTTTCCCAGTAGCTCAGGACTCCTCGTTAGTCCTTACAATTCGACTTGATGGCTCCGGAAAAAGACACCCACGCCTCAAACCGCTGATGATACCATTTATTGTTCGTTTACACAGTGCCAGAGTATCTCCTTGTTATTTTTGATTGTTCAACCACAAAATATCAGTGGAATACAAACAACAGTCTAGGTAGCAATCATTTCTATAGTGAATGATCAGAAACTCGAAACTGCCTCGCTCGGTGGACTGTGCGGTAACGGGGGATGTCACCTGTATATTGACGCTCTCTCCTCCAAGGTAAAAGTGTTAACTAAATACCTCGGCCGACTATGACAAGGGGGGTGGGGGCACAAGGAATTTTCACGAAACAAAAATCAAGGGTTCCCTCAGGGAACCAAGAAAACTACACGCGAAAAACGTTTATCCCGATATGTACTTACAATAATGCTCTGAGCTCCCCCTCTCACCCTCACAAAGATCGAAATGCACAACTGCAACATGCACACACACTCACAATACTCACAAACTCACATAGCTCGTCGGTGTCCAGTCTTTTTCGTTTTCTCCCCCTTCCCACACACACAGCCTCTCACCCACAGTCGCAACATGTACAGTGGATCTTGATGGGAAGAGGGCTTGAGGTGGGAAGGTGGAAGAGAAGTTGGCGCCAGGTGTCTTGTACTTCTTCCTTCTCATCTTGTTTTCTCTCTTTTTTTTATTCTTCCTCTTCTTTATCTAATCCTGCCAGCTTTGTCTCTTTCACTCACACCTTCTTTTTCTTACTAATATTTTTTTTTTCATTTGCCACTTCAACAAGAAACTTTAGGATGTTTTAAATGTTTTAAGGAGCCTTCAGCAATAAATAGATCAACAGCTGGATGGACGATTTTGTAATAATCTTTTAGGACACACACAAAAAGCGAGACAGTTAAATTGTCGAACAAAATCAAAACGTAGTATGTATTAAATTGCAAAGAAAGAGCGTTATAAAAGTCGACATCGAGTACGCAAACCGTGGGAACTTGAGCATTTTCCGTCATTTGATTGTATAAATATACTTTGAAAGTGGATAACCAGCTCGTTTATGTTCTTCAAACTTATCTTTTATTTTAATTTCGTTCCCACCGTCAGTCTATGGCGTGATTCGGGGTTTGTGCCGCCGAGAAAAAACGTTTCAGCGCACAAGCCATCTGTCAATTGCTATTTAGACCCCTGAATTACTCACAGAGAGCCTGTAAGGTTACCATAGTTCCGTCAGAAACTGAATAGCTCCGAATTTTTAGGCTCCTGTCCGGATTTTTCAAAAAATGTACGTCTTTTCAGCGAATGAAAACTGGCCAAAGTGACCAAAACATAAGATTCACGGTGAGGAACCTTTCAACCGTATAGGTAATTACATGATTTTTTGACTAGAAACATTAGGTGTACACTTCATTTTCTACTGAAGAAGTTAATACGGCGTATGAGCACCAGTGCTTGAAAAATGTGCAAGTTCCCCATTTTCCTTTCAACTGTGTTCGAATAATCGAAAACCCGGTTTGATTTTCGGATTCTCCGTGCCGAAAACCGGCAAGTTATGGGATTTCGTTCGTTTTTCTATTTCGGGCATTTTCAGAGAAAAAAAAAAACACCCAGGGGTCAAGTGGCGGCCTATTTTCGAGCAATTTTGCCAAATTGTTCAGATCCGGCTGGTCCGATCCGAGCCGTACGCTGTTTATGAGTCTCTCAGACCATGCTCAGCTGAAAAAATTCGAGCACTTCAGGGTTCAGGCCAGGACCAATTAAGGGGCCTCTAGCGCCCCTCGGAGTGGCTAAAAATGATCTCGGATTTCGTTCATTAAGTCATCAATTTTGTGGAATTTTTCTCGCCGAACAAACATTTTCACGGGTCTGGCTCACTAAAAACCCAATTTTGAGGACCGGCTCACTTAAGAAATTGATGTCGAGGCAATTTCGCACACTAAAAAAACCATTTTCTGCCTCATTCAAGATCTGCCTCATTTAAAAACCAACTAAAAAAAGTTTCACGGATTCTTCTCACCATAAAACCATTTCCGCTGGGTCAACCAAACCAGCTGCTAAAAACCTCATTTTCGCGAGTCTCGCTCGTTAAAAAATCAATTTTTCGTATTTCGCTCACTAAAACACCAATTTTGGGGATTTTTCTCACTCATCAACTAAAATAAGTAAAAAAATTCTCGCACACTGAAATAATAAATTTTGCAAATTTTTTGTTTGGCTGAGAACCCGATTTTGCATGGTTGCCATATTTAAAAACAAACTTAAGCGGATTTTGCTCACTTTTCAGAGATTCTGTTTCAATAAAATAAAAGCCAATTTCGCGGTTTTCTCAGAACGTTTTTAGTGGGCTCATTAAAACCCCAATTTCGTGAGTGTTATCTTGCTGAAAACTCAATTTCACGGGGTTGTCTCATTAAAATGCTCCGTTTCACTGGTTTGGCTCACTGGAAAACTATTTTTTTTATTTTTGGGTTCGTAAAAATCCAAATGCGGGGCAACCTTTCTTTATGATGGCGACAGGGGGAGGGGTATAGTCTTAAAACGTGTGCCAGCTGCAGAGTTTAGGCGTTTATGCCGAACACTCTACAGTCTTGCTGCTGTGGCGTGTGCCCAAACAGGAAATGCCAGCCCCATTTTTCGCCTGACATCAAGCGATCTTCTCAGAATTGCTGCCCGTTTTTTGAGAGCTTCAGCACGAATGCTTGGACAGCTATGAGTTCCTTTCGTTTCTATGAGGAAGGATCTATAGTTCGAGAGACTACATAACCGCAGTAACTGATGTCTCAGGGACCCAAAATTTCAAGTTTAACTGGGGGGGGGGGGAGTATCACCCTTGATTCACGGCTAAAATAGAGAAAAATGTTAATTCGCTGCTTTATATTTGAGAAATACCGCTAATTCACGGCTAAAAATTAGAAAAACAACTAGTTCCCTGCTGAAATTGAGATGAAACGCTCATTCGCAGCGAAACTTTTTACTAATATTGAAAAGCCGTTCACAAGCTCTGTGCTATGCATCTGTGCCTATCAAAATGCTTCTTTTTTCGAGGGGATAAATTTGTTTGGTTGCACAGACTCCACAGATCAGACGCATAGCGCGGAGCTTCGAAGATCAGGTACTGCATGCTCAAGTGCATGGCTGCGGCTGCAGGGATGTATACTATAGGAACAAGCACAATTATCCTCCTCCTACCCACTTTTTCGGCAGTTCAGATACGTACATACCAAATTTGGCTTCGTATTTTTGCTTTGACTCCAAAAAACAACACATGAATTAATTCTGACTTGTGATGATTTGGTATAATTTTAAAAAGGCCCCAGCCAATCAACTCAGCCGATATGAAAAACTGACCAAAATTTAAGGTTGTCCTACAAAAATAAAACACTATTTAATAATAATAACAAAAAAAGGAATAGTAGAAGAAAGACGATGAACACGAGGGTGAGAAATAGGGGCGGAGCACCCTTTTTACCTGACGTGACTGCGCCGACAGGCGCCTATATGGGGGCACTTTTTCCCAGAAGTCCTCAACAATCTTCAGAGGTGTTCGTGTTTTTTTTTCTCTTTCTCTCTCTCTCTCTCTCTCTCCCTCTCTCTCTCACCGTCAATCTCATTAAGCGATGCTGTCCAATCTTTCGAGTGTTTACCAGAATGAATTTCTCGGAAAATATCTCGGCACGAGGCTTCACAATAGTCGCACTTGGGCGCTCATGAACCCTGGCGCGGCGACCGAAAAAATTATGTATCAAATAGGAGATTATTATTAAAGTAATGGGAAATGATTATGGCTTTCTCTTGAATTGACGGTGTATTGACAAAGAGATTCGACACGTGTTGAAAAAACAATCGAGAGAAAAGGATTTTCGCTGCCATCTTTCTACAAAGCGGTTGTGCGACGAAAGAATAAGAGCAACAGCCATCATGCGTCATCCTATTGGGCGCAGCGGGATAAATTCCCGATAGTATTGTAATTTTGTCTTTCTTTCTTTTCCCCCCTTTGCCCCTCTCCATAAACCTTCGTTGCATTGAAACACACGTCAGTTCCATCCATTATCCCTGTACAGAATAAAGAAAATGCACTTCAGTTGTTGATGATGGGGCAAAGATGGACTCCTTTTCATGCTCCAATGCAGTTGCGATGAGCCGCGCAATTAACTATACTTATCACGAGAAGTACCTACAGAGGAGTTGGTCGGGCATTTATAAGCTTCAGTAAAACTTCGTTCAAGAGACTTGATCCACGAATTTTCCCAATTGACGAAAAAAAAAAAAAAAAAAAATCGGAAGAAAATTCCAACAGTTTTTGGGAAACAATCAGATTTCGGAACAAAGTTTGTGGCTTCTTGGTCGAAAGCACATTTTCAGCGTTCAAAACCTTTCTTTGGGGGGATGATATGGTCAATTTTGTATCTTCGGCTTCATGGACAGGCGCGGATCCAGAGTCGGCTATAGGAGAAGTCCATGACCCCTTCCGACTACCACACCTACCAATACCACTCGTTACACAGTTTCTGTGGCAAAGTAGGTATCTCAATCTCCAATCATTGAAGTATCGAAAAATTAAGAAAACTCAAAGGCCGAAAAAGTGAAAATTGTTTTGTATAGATTCAATGAGGAAAATTGGTGTTTTAGGGAGTGAACTCCGATAAATTGGTTTTTTAGTGCAGTGTGAAATTTGTTCGATTGCAACGAAAATCTGCAAAATTTATTTTTATAGAGTAGAGCGAAATTAGAGATATTCGTTTTTCAGTGAGCCAGATCGCGGAAAATGGCAAATTTTTCATCAAGAAAAATCAGGAAAATTGGTGACTTAGTGATCGAAATCTGAGAAATTGTTTTTTTAGTGAGGCAGAGCTGCAAAAATTGATTTTTAGCGTGCGAAAACCACAAAATTGGCTTTTGAATTAGGCGACCCCGGTGAATTAGGTGAAATCCGGGACATTGGTTTATTGCTGAGCCGGACCTGCGAACATTTTGGTGATACAAAATATGGCGATTCAGATGGATTTTAATTTATCTGGGAGTGGGCAGCTGCCCCACTAAGTCTGAGCTTTTAAGTCTTCGCCTCCCTTCTCAGGCGTTAACTACTAAGAAGGTGCAACCACAGAAAGTTGTAATCGCTGTATAATGCTCCAACATTTTGGGGTTTCTGCAAATGGGGAATCCGAAAATTGAGTCGGATTTTAAAGAGTTCTTTAACGTTTTTAACCACCAGCACGAACTTTCCCGCGAGCACCAATGAAGTCCAAGGAAGAGATTTTGGTGGTGGTTTTGATGATTTTTTTGCCCAAGTGGCCTTGACTCCAAGGGAGGGGGCTTGACCCCTGTAGCCCCTCCCTTGGACCCGCCACTGAGCATGGTGTGAATTTCTTTTTTTTTTTTTGGTTGGTTTCTACTGGTAACTGACCAGTTTTGTCCATCAGACATGTAGTTACCTACTGTTTTTGCGGATCGGGCAGCAATTTTGGTTTTCAAGTATAAAATTGCACGGAAAATGAAAAAAATACTAAAACTTCCTCGGTCTCGCCCCTGAGCGATTTTCCCTCCTCAACCAATAATCTCTCGCACGTGGGGACACGCGACAGAGCCATGAAATGAAACAATTGAAAACACCTGGCGTATTGGCTCTGATGGAACCTTGTTTTCTCCAGCTCGTTTATTACTTGGTTACACAAGTGTGAACGAGGCTTCTCGCAGAATAATTACAACCAATTTCCAACAACTGTTAATTTTTGTAATGTAAATTGCTCTGTTTCTTTTTCTTAGTTTTTCCTAGTTGATAATCAAACATGAACTCTTAGGCCCCTATGGGAGAAAAAAGACGCCGACTTGCGCGTCAGCGTCCGACTCTTGTAGTAAAATAGTATATTATTGTATTTCTAGGAGCTAAAGTGCGTCTTTTCGAGACGGGAGGGGAGATGGCCGGACGAGGCGATAGCATTTTCCTTCATGAGCCAAAAATTAACTTTTCTCAATTTCAGTAGAACTCACCGTTTTGGAACGTTTTCACTGCCCCGCAATTTTTCCCGCGGAACAAAGGTCACCGACATACAGGCCACCACCGCTTATTCCCTCTTATTCTCAATTTTAGCCGCGAACTTGCCCAAAGGAACAGCATTTAAGGGGGAGCTGCAGTGATGATTCCTCGACTCCCCTCCAATCGACCCTCGCCTACTACTCGGCATACACTTCTCGCCGTATTTCTAAACCACTCCTGGTTTTTAAAGACTCGTTTCAGTCTCCAGGAAAATCCGCATTTGCGGTAAAATCACTATTTCAAATTTCGCCCTCGAAGTGACTTTAAACCCGCCTTGAACTTTTACCTTGAAATTTTACGCTCTTCCCTCGACTTATTTGAAAAAAGGAATACTACTGCATATGCGGAATTCCCTAGAGATTGAAACGAGTCATTAATAACCAAGATCGGTGCAGAAATAAGGCAGAAAGTGCATGCCGAGTAGTAGACGAGGGGGGGGGGTCGAGGAATCATCACTGCACGAGTCCTTTCTCACTTTTAGCGGTGAAAAAGCCTCCATAAACCGTGAATTATAGCGATTTCTCTTAATTTCGGCCTGGACGTTACATCGAGAAACTGCGAATTGATGATTTTTCCCAGTTTTAAGGGGGCAGTAGTATTCCGAGTAGTACATATATTGCAACTCCCCCTTAACCGCGATTGAGTGTTATTTCTCAATTCTAACCGCGAATATGCGACTTTGGAAAGGCCAAACCCGCGAAATTTTGTTTTTGAAAGGGGCGAGACTCGCGAAATTGCACTTTGAAATGAGCCAGTACCCTGGACATTTTAATTTTTTTTTTGTTTGAGCCAACCCTACGAAATTGTTTTTTTCTGACGTGCAAGCGACATTTATTGCAAGCGAAATTATTGTTCATGAATTAGCCTAACCACGAAAATAGGGTTATGTAAGCGACAAAGCCGATAAAATTTAGACTTTGAAAGAGGCCAACCCGCAGAATTTCCAAGTTTTTAAGGATCTCGCGGGACCCATGAAATGGCTTTTGGGGAATCAATCCGGCCAAATTTACTTCTTTGAGTGTACAAACCCACAAAACTGGGTTCTGTGAGTGTCAGCAATAATGTGCAAAATTTGGGCTTTAAAAGGACCAAATCCGCGAAATTTATTTTGCACGCACAAATCTAAATGAGTGTGGGTTGTGTATATATAGACTCATGCCTGCAGGGAATCAGAACCAAGCTATTTTGCTTCAAAAATCAGGCATCTCGTATGTCCCAGCGCCACGTGGCGTGTGTGTGTGTGTGTAGGTGGCGGAGGCGGCAAATTCTCCCCCCTCCTGTCACGCCAGAGGTTTTCAAGCCATTTTTTCAGTCTCGGTTGCAGGGTTTACGTTCCCGCACAGGTGTTTTGGCTTGATAAATCCAAATTTGTTGTCCATATTGAGACAAAAAGAACAGGAAGAGGAGTCTTTGTTCTTTGTATTGTATTGAGCTCGCTAAGATTTGGAAATATTTTACCAATTTTTTTTCTCTTATATTTCTTAAGGTTTTCTGCCTTATTCGGAAAGCGATATAGATCAGACTGCCAACAAGTTGAAATTTCAAATTTTCCAACTTCCCAAAACTTCCGGGTCTCTTGAACTGAGGCATTGAGGCGTTCGATCACTCCACCTCCAGATCATCGAAAATCGGAAGCTCTTGTTAGTGACGTATTAGCAAATCCTCGAATGAGGTGGTGTGTGGGGGGGGGGGTTAGTACACTAAGGGAGGTGGGACACTTCCCTACGCATTCTATTTATTCATTTTACCGTTGCTGTTTTAAAACAGGTATCTTATCAATTTTGGGAAAATTGAGATGAGAGAATCAGACTTCGGAATCCACAAAAACCGTGACAGACTATAAAATGACGAAAAAGACAAAATAAATTAGGAACAAATCACACTCCAAATTTTGTCCACTTACAAGTGTGTTCAAGCGGCGAGTTCAAATTTGGCAATATTACCACGCGCACCAATTCATCGACAAAATAAATTCAAATTCACGATTATGAAAAAAAAAAAAAAAATTACCTTAAAGTTAGCGATAATCCACAAAATCGCATTCCCTTTTTTTATTATTATAACGCGTGTCAACAAATGTTTAATTGCTCGGAAAATTCAACGGTCGACCTACACGAACGGTTTGAATGACTTGCTCTAACTGGGTAGACTTCGTCACGAATACGCGCTCGTACGCCCACAGCTTTTATTTAGTCGTAAATCCCACCAACATTCGTTAGGGTCTAAGAGGCAGAGCCGAACTGAGAGTGCACCTCCTTTCCACTCTTCTTTTTGTCTTTCTGCCTGCAGCAGTCGCGCCGCCCCGCCTTCTGATCTCTGATCTGACCCTTCTACCCTCTACGAACTTTTTTCTCAATGTCTGTCTCAATGGAATCGAACCCGATAAAAGATGAAATCCCTGCTTTTATTGCCCTCCCTCCCGTTCACACCTCGATGAACCCACTTGACTCTTTCGAGGGATCAATTGGAGGGTCTGGAATCTGGAGTGTTGAGGGGGGGGGGGCTTGAATACTTGTTTACATTGCTCAATGGCTAGGAGTAGAATTTCAAATCACAGTTCATCGATTTGGTCCTTTTCTTCATAACAGAGAACAAGTATAAGAACACCTGAAAAGTGATGTCCAATTCCTGGGTACGAAGATGTGGAAAAAGTTTACGAAAGGGAACCCGTTTTTTATACATTTCTTATAATTGGTGCCCCGAGAAAAAGAGGCAACAGGTGTGCAGACGCCCCTCGAGGCTTTCTTTCTCACTCTCTGCCACCCTACCGTTTTGGGCCAGGTGGCTCAGACAGCGGCACTACAACTACAACTCTCCTCCGGCATTCCCTCCACCACCACCCCGCTACTCCATTCCACGCAGCATCATCATCCTGAGAAGTGAGTCCTGGCGCCTCGCGTCTATTCACGAATGCTCGGGGAACCGGACCCCAGGCCCTTTTTTTTATCTTTTTCATCATCATCATCTCCTCCTTGTCTTTTAAATCTTTTCTCTCTTTCGCACGACCCAAGAGGAGATTCTCTCGCGGCGCCGCCGCCACAGGACGAGGCTGAGGGGGCGGTGACCGAAGGCTCGGGCGATTTTTTTTTTCCAATCTACCTCTTTCTTTCTCTTGACATCGCGATCCTTTGTGCTGTACGCCATTAATACCGCATACCATTCATCGAGCTAGGAACGAGTCAAAATTTCCCACGGTAATCAGTTGGATAAAAAAAAAAAGAATCAGTGTTTTAAGTAAACCTCTTGAATCTGTTTGGGACAACAAGACGAAGTGAATTGTTGGTTGTTAGACACATCTGTTCAAACAAAATGGGGGTGGAGTGGGAGGTCAATGTAGTCGCATCTGTTTCACAGATCCCACTATTATGCACTTGGTGAAGAAAGAAGAAATTTTCATACAAAAGGGAAAAACTGTTTTCCGCGCTTGTACGCGCTCCAGCTTATTGCTTTCCACCGCTAGTTCTCTCATAGCCCAATGATATTCGATGAACGTGATTTCACTACAACGCAACAAAATTTCAATAACGAAGAAATCACTATTATACACAGCCCGCCATTCTTCACACTCTTGGTGACTTCCATCCCCTTCATCTGAAACTCATTCAAGTTCTTTCAGTCAACAGATGTTTCCCAATGTGTACAACAAAGATACAGCACCCTAAATAGGGTAAGTTTTCCCAAAATGAAAGCGCTGCACACATATGTTGGCGGCTCATAATTGACTTCCTCTTCGAACAACTCCAATCATACTCCCCTCCCCCGCTTCTAGCGAACCCCTAATTTCTTCTTTGCTTCATTTGTATGTCATTAGCTGAGAAGAGGCTCGATAAGAGTGTGATGAATGATAGCTTTTGACAACCCTTGGGTGTTTGTGTTACAAGGGGATGGTGAGAGGAGCGGCTTTTATGGTGTGTCTTTTCAAAGTGGAGCTCAAGCGTAACTCATTCAGTTTGTTGCGAGGTAATCTGTTTTGGTTTGTCTAATTAAGACAATCTGCGCTTGACATAAGCTCTCGCCCCCCACCCCATAACCACACCACAGCTCACTTAAGTACCATATGTGCGCATAGCGCAAAGGACTGGGAATTTTGACTGTTGAGATAAAGTGGTGTTATGAATGAAAGAGGAAGTTATCTATTCTATACTACTTCTGGCAACGTGTGTTTTAAGGCCCTCCGCTCCACCCCATTCGATGTAGACTAGAGAACAAAAAATACACGTGTTTTCAAAACTTTAGTTCTCGGTAAAAGGCAACAACCAACGCCGGATCAAGACATCACACCCAACTGACTGGGTTCACCCCACATAGACTTCTCACTTTTTTATTTTTTTAAAATTCTTCTTCCGTTTTAATTCTATAGTAATAAGAGAAAAGTACTCGATAACAGTACCCGTTGGATTTAGACGTACGGATTTATAGGAGGGGGGGAAGTGATCGATCCCTCTATTCCATGGTCGGTGCACCATCCATTCCAACATAAAAAAAAAAATGTAAATTTAGCCCCTAAATTCAAAGAAACAGAACATTTTGGCTCTGAATCTTATTTTTTGTCTAGAAAAAATCGTGGGCAATCACTCCCTGAATACATTCACACACATCCAGCAGCTCGTTTTTTACTCCAAGTTAGACTTAGACGTTACACGTTAGACACCAATAAGGTTGTTCTTGATGCAGCGAAACCTGGGAAATTTACTTTTTTGTGTGATACCAGCCCCGCGAAATTCGTTTTCAGTAAGCCACCTCAGTGAGAACTGCATTCTGAATGTGTCAGAAGCGCAATGGTTTTTAATGTACGAACTCGGCGAATTTTTTTTTTTTTTTTAAGGAGTCTTTTGGAGGAGATTTTTCAGTGGCTCGAATCCGCGATTATTATGTGAGCCAACTACGCGAAATTGCTTTTTGAATTGTCAACAGCGTAAAATTATTTTTTTGGAGCACCCAAAGCCATGAAATAGCGTTTTGCTTTCTGAATGGGTAAACGGCGAGAAATTTGGTTTATGAGGCAGTGGAACCCGCGAAATTGCTATACGGCGCGGAGCCTCCATAGCCCCACGAATGAGCCAACCTAAGGAAATTTAGTTTTTGTGTGCTCAAAGAAATAGCGGGCTTGACCAAGCCAAATCCACGAAATTTTGTTTTTTAGGGTGCCTGTCCTGTCCCGTGAATACTATTCGTTGTTTCAGGAAGTCAGCCCTGCCATCTCCGTGAATGTGCTTTTCAAAGTTTTAAATTGCTTTTTGAATGGGTCAACCCTGCGATATTTTGTTTCTGAAAGGAACCATACCTGCGAAATTCCTCCTTAAAATGAACCTGGAAATTGAGGTGAAATCCCGTGAAGTTACAGGTTTTTTAGGGAGCCAACCTCACGAAATTGGTTTCTGACGTACCAGATCCGCAAAATTTGGTTTTATAAAGAGAAATCAAACATTTGGTTGGCCCTGCAGTACAAGATGCCATTTTATCAAGGAAAACCCTAATAACGTTATCTTCGCCCCTCCCCCAGTCACCCCAATGAATAGTCAAAATTCAAACGTTCGTACCCCAATCGAAAGCTCTGCGTTAGTGCTGGAGTTTGGTCCCCCCCCCCCACCACTAGATATGGGTAATAAAACAATAACCCTCCACCGAATTTGAAAAAAAAGGTTCACTGGTTATAGTGCTGGATTGGTTGGTGTGCACTCAAAATAAGTTAACATCACTCCTCTCCCCCGTGACCATGTCTGTCTGCCTAGCCTACTTTGGAAACAAAATTGCTCATTGGTGGGGGGGGGGGAGTAAGCTAGAGCGTTCAAATTCGAGCTCTAACTAGCACCCACCTATTCGCCTTGATCATAATTCAGGCAGCGCAGTAGTTGGTCATTTACCATTTAGGGAAACAGTTGTTGAGGGTAGTTTCCATTAGAAAATAGTAGAAGAAATGTCCACATGAGCTAGTTCCCAAATGGCCAACGACAGCGCTGCTCGAATTTGTGAAACAGGCGAATAAGCGCTAAACAAGGAACCCTTTGTTCCAAATTTCGGTTGACGCCCAGGGTCTGAGCGGGCGGGTGAGTGTTCTCAACTATTTAATTGCTCATAAATAGGGAAGGTGATTATCCTACAGACACGTGTCTTCTTCTCGGGTCTGACTGAAACTCCTTGGAGTTTACTGTCTAGCCATTTTCTTTATTATTGTCTATCTATATTATTGGCTAGCCATTATCCATGGAGCGTTAAAATTCGAGCAATAATCACTACTAACCAATAGCACGAGCCTTTGAGCCATATTATTCAACAGACAGAGGGCTTCAGGGGCGTAGCCAGCCCTTAGTCTAAAGGGTGGGCAGAGTGATGTCAGACGCAGCAGAGACGAACTGGCAAAAGTTCGCCTACTCAGATAGAGGCGATTTAAATCGTCAAATTGTTCCCCAGAAACTGAATTTTCACAAAAAAATGTCAGAATCCACCATTGTAGCCTTCAATTCAGGATTTTATGTCCGAAAATTGACAATGTTTGCCCAAGAAATATTGATACTTGTAGTAAGGGCTTAGCCCTGCAATACAAGGTGTCCTACTTTTCATCAACGTCTTGCTTGAGAGACGTGAACAAACTCACATTTTCTGACCCAATACCTACTAAAGATTTTACTCTGAAACTGAATAATTTATTCCATAACAGACATCAATTTCATGCAAAAGCCGAAGGGTTACCCAAAAAGTGAAGTTTTCACAACACCACTGGCGATTTTACCCCCCAAAACTCACGATATACACTATGGGCCGTATTCAGAAACCCACCTTAACCTTTACAACTCCTTTAAGCGCTTCAAAACAGATGACACATTTTTATAAACCATCACATTTTTCAACTCCTTTAGTAAAGGCTTCGTAAAGGTGGGTTTCTGAATACGGCCCTATAAGTGATGATTTTACCGACGATTTCACCACAATACTGACGATTTAATTGTTCCCAAATAAGACGACATTATACCCAAACAGACGATTTTTCGCCAAAGCTGACTTGTCCCAAAAGCTGTCACTATAAAAAACTGGCGATTTTCCCCCAAAGACCTTACGGCTCCACCTCAAAATTGAATGTTTTACCCCAAAACTGGATATTTTACTCCAAAACTGGCGTTTGCCCGACTTTGTTTCGAGGTATGAAACCACTAATGTTTTCTTTTCGGGTGAAGTCAGCAGCTTCGTAGTGAAAACTTCAGTTTTCTGGTGGGTAGAAACTTGAATTTTGGTTTAAAATCTTCTGTTTTGTTGTTAAGGGGGGGGGGGTTTCAGGCGGGTTTCCTCGACCCCTTTCCAGTCACCTCTCGTCTATACTTCGAACATAAATTTTGGCTCCATTTCTGCACCAATATTCGATTTCAAAGTCTAATTTTAATCTTCAAGAAGTTCTACAGTGACGTTAGATCCTGCTTTTCCAAATTTCATCCCTGAAATTACCTTAAAACACATTCGAATTCCAAAATGTTTTTGGGTTATTTTAGGGATAAAATTTGAAAAACCAAGATCTAACGTCATTGGGGAACTTTCTGAAGATTGAAATGAGACTTTGAAATCGAATATTGGTGCAGAAAAGGAGCCAAAATTTATGTGCCAAGTTTAGGCGAGGGATGACTGGGAAGGGGTCGAGGAAACCCGCCTTAAACCTCCAGTTTCGGGGTAAAATTTTCATTTTAAAGAGCAACTGGTGATTTTACCCTTGAACTAAATTTGACAGGTTTCCCTAAAAAGGAAACGCTCGCCGCCAAACTTGTGATTTTACCCCAAAACTGACAATTTTTCCCCAGAACTGACGTTGTTTAAGTCAAAATTGAAGTTACCCTAAAACTGCTACCAGCTAGAAAGCTGAAGTCTTCACTACAAACTGGCGATTTCACCCTAAAATAGATTTGGTGGTTTTACCTCAAAACTAATAATTTTGAATCGGAACTGCGATTTCAGCACAACAATGGCGATTTCAACATAAAAATTGCCATCTTAGCACATAATGGCGATTTTACGTATACTACATACATATGTGATTTTTGCATAAAACTGATAATCTTTTCACTAAACTGGCGATTTTACATTTCCGAAAAAAAAGCGTAATCCGAGACATTGGGTTTCTTGTGAACTCCATTTTCAGACCAGCGGAAATGGTATATTTGGTATGACAAACCCGCAAAATTAGTTTTTGAATTAAGCAACCCCACAAAATTAATTTTCCGGCCACGGAAACTCACAGCTCTCGCGAAACTAATCCGCGAATTGATGATTTTTAGATAACGAAATTTGAGCGATTGGTTCTAAGCGAGGATCAGTAAACCAAACGCAAATATGGTTCTTGAGGGTAAAATGCGTGAAATTGGTTATTAAATGTGCTAATCCCGCGCAATTAATTTCTCAGTTAGCTAGACCCGCAAACACACTTTTTTGTTTTTTGGAGCAAAATTTGGTTTTTAAAGCTAAGTATCTGAGTTTGCCTTTATGTCAGATCCGTGAAAATGTATTTTTGGGGCGCGAAAATTCTCGACATTTGACACAAAAGTTTGCGGGCTTGTGGTCACAACTTCAAAAAAACGAAACTTATACCGAGCTTTCGGAAGAATATATTTCCTTCATCGTGTAATTTTCGGACAGACGTGAGTGGGTTGGGCGTAATGTTTAGTGGAGTTTTGGCGGTATATGCCAATAGTACTTGATGGCTGTGATGGTTTTCCGGAAGAATGTTTTTTAGGGTGGGCCCTGGTTGTTTTTTGTCAGATATGTTTTATTTATTTTTATCTTTATGTTTTATTTATATATTTAGTTATCTATTTGGTAGCGCAGTAGTTATTTTTATCTTTATGTCTTGATGTTCGGGTTTTTTCATTGAGATTGGTGTGTACATGGTTAAATTATTATGAGGGACACCGGGAGGAAAAAAGGGCTATAGGTTCTTAGAAGGTGAGAGATGGGAGGGACGTGATCGGGGTGCGTTATACCTGCTCTGCTACGCTTGTGTGCTCCTTTAGTTCAATTTTTGACATGGAGACTATAGTTTTTCGCTGTTTGTTTTTGTCTTCGGTTTTTTTATGTTTATTGCCATTTTAATTTTAACATCATAAAAAAGAAATTTTGTAAGTACAACTTATTAATTCTTGTCAAAGGGGGGGGGGGTTGCTGGTTATGGGATTTATTGTTTTTCTTGTTTATTTGTAGAACCCTGATGAAGGAAATATATTCTTCCGAAAGCTCGGTATGAAGTTGTGACCACAAGCCCGCAAACTTTTGTGTCAAATCTGGAAGTATTGGTCGAATTCTCGACATTGGTTTTTTAGTGAGCCAAATTCCAGAAATGATTTTTTTAGTGAGCGTCAACGTAACAAAATATGTTGACCCTGAAGGATTTGTACATTTTAATGGTATCTAGGGGGGGGGGGGCAGCTGCTCCACTGAGCCTTTGCTTTCGTGTCTATTGGTACGGGCAATTGTCCATCTCTGCCCTCCTCTGGCTACGCCCACGGAGGGCTTTGTTGAGTATTTAATTGTTAAGATTTGGGGGGGGGGGCAATAATTATAGCATTTTAATTCGAGCACTTACCAACTCTAACAAATGAGCGAGTTTTTGAACCGAAAATCGGGAGTTAAGGGGTAAATTCCAATTTCCCGAAAATTCAGATTATTGAAACAACCAGACCGGTTCCAGGTCAAATTGGGATTGGGCCCTTCAAAGTCACGGGTATTCGGGGTGACAAGGACGATGGAACTTTATTGCCTTCGTTCCATGCAACACGTTTGGGGATTTCAGGTCTTTTTTTGTCTTCTAGACCCTGCAGTTCGATAGGTGCGAGGTTTTGATTGTCAGAGCTGGTGTTATGCGGGGTCGGACTTTGTAGTGCAGTAAGTCACTCGTCTGTGCTGTATTCTATATTTGCACTGTACACATTTTTACAGGGTCATCGTCTTTGTAAAATGAACGATTGTTTACCATCTACTCTCAACACGACGGCTCCGTACGGCTCTTCGTCTACAGCTCCCGGTGGTCTGGTTACTTTAAAGTTATAAAAAATCTTGACTAGGGCCATTTTGATTTCCAACATGGCAAATCTTTGACCTTTAAAACAAAATAGCATCAAGGTGAAATAGCATTCACAGAATTGAAAATACAAACAACATATTTATCACTCGTTACCTATGCAGTTTCTCGGTCCCGCGCTAAAAGGAATAAAAGCGTACGGATGTCGTTTTGCTTTCGCTTCGTCCGAGAAATTGTTGGGATCGAATTCTACGGGGTGGTCGTAGTAGTCTGGATGTCTGTGAATGTGGTACATGCATATGATAACGCTTGCACCAGCTGGTATCGTATGTCCACCTGTGATAATTTTATGTACATATTACGTATGTATGTAGAGATCGAGAATTATAATGCAAGTGTAACAATATCATATAAGCACTTGACGGCAAATCAACGTCCTTTATCAGCTGACGTCCTATTAATGGGATGGGAGGATACAACCGGAGCGACTCCTTGAGAACACTCTCCAAGTATGGTAAATTCTGCAGGTCGTCCACTGTCACGTCATTTGGGTCCATTACGTTGTTTTTAATTTCTTGATAAACCTTGTCCTTGAAATTACGAAATTTTACGCACAAGTGAGACACATAAATGACGATAATACCTGTATCGATGGGTATTTGCTTAAAGCCGCTAGGGTGAAATATGTTGCCGTTGTCGTTGTATCGTGGCCCTTTGTTACACACAGAAAATGAAATGAATGAAAAAAAAAAAAAAAAAAAAAAAAATCGCAAAACTCAAAGAGTTGAATAGTTTACAGCGAAAAAAAAGGTATTGGCTTCATTGCAGACTTCTTCGTCAGTTTCAAACGCCGCACATCCGTTCATTTTCATTCTCAGAATCATTTCCAAGAAGCCCATCTTCTTCTTAATTCCTGAAATTATGTTAAAATGCTAGTTGCCCAACTTTTATCCGACATCTATAACTAATGATTTATCTGTCTGGCGATTTAAAAACAATTGACAAATAGAAAACGAAAATATATGAAAAAAAATTGATAAGCTACTCGATTTCAATCTTACCCCACCACCATTCCAATTGTCAGAAATGCCACTCAAAACACTATGTATCTTACCGATATTGCCGTCTTCATTCAAAATCGGTTGTCTACGAGCGCCTTCTGCAAGGATCTGTCGCTCTTTTTCCCGGAGCACCTCAATAACAAAGTCAACAAATTGATGAGTCAAGAAGGTTTTACAACGCTCAGAATGGTTTTTAATCACTTTCATTCCGATCTGTTTCAAGTAGGTACCTATGCAACGCTCTCATCTTCAGTTTTAGCATCACCAAAGAGCTTCCAAAACATGGAATTATTGACTTGACGAAATACACTTTTTAAAAGAAATTAATGAACGAAATGCGTTATTCCAGTTTTTACAGTATTCTATTCATAAAACAAACAACGCATCACCATGAAATTGTCGACATTAATCTTTTACCACATTAACATAGATGGTACTACAAAATGACTAAATTAGTAGTAACAAACGTTAAAAGAAACACAAGTAACGACTACTATAAAAAGAAGCTGTGGCAAAGACAAGTAAATGATATTAAGCTAATGGTGTTTTCAAACGAAATACAGCATTTATCATTGAACAAAGTGATTTTGGTCTATTTTCTGCTTTCTATATTAACTTTTTTTAAAAATTTTTTTCTTCTTCTTCTTTATTCATAAAAAAAGCGACGTATCACTATGAATATGTCGACATGAAACTTTTACCACATTAACATAGATGGTACTACAAAATGACAAAATTAGAAGTAATAAACGCTAAAAAAAATACAAGTAACGACTACTAAAAAAAAAAGGTGTGGCAAAGACAAGTAAATGCTATTAAAGTAATGGTGTTTTTAAACAAAATACAGCATTTTATTATTGAACAAAGTGATTTTGGTCTATTAACTTTTTTTTAAAATTTTTTAAAATTTTAACGATGCATTATTAGTAATAAAAGCGAAGGCAAACACAAGTAACGACTATTTGTTTCCATCTAGAAGGTGGGGTACAAAACAACTCGAGTAACGTAGTATGTACGTGTGGTACCAAAACTATCGTTGGGGGAGGGCGGGTCAAATAAACTATTTCTGTTGAAATAATGCCGTGCTAAATACTACTGTTTGTCACCACGTTTCACGCAGGCAGCGCAATGGAACCTCGGAGGCAATCTGGTCTTCTCGTCGTGGCCTATACATGACAGGTGGTACCAATGGTCACATCCGACGCATAAAACTTCTTTTCCCCCTGTTTCTTGACAATTGCCATCGTAGCAAATTTCTGTTGTTTCGTCCCAATAGTTATCAATAATATTTTGGATATAATGCATCGTACCTTCTTCTCCAAGAGGAGCATAAACAATTTTGATATCTTTTACAACAGTTTGCTTAGTTCCTAACAATTTTTGTTTATTATAACCAAATGACTTTGGGCCGGGAACAGGATTTTCCATGAAATTAAGCAGTTTTATTTTCATTTCGGACCTATAACTGTCGCTTGAAATTTTAAACATCGCATTTGTTGAAGACAATAACGCCTCAGCAAACATGCAGACGAATACGCCGCAGTCAATTGTACTTGTTTGTTGTGGCACGTCGGGTGGAATATACAGCTTCCATTCACTAGCGTCGAATTTATCGCCAAAAAATTCCTTGTAACTGTAGTACAATTCTAAAATGTTTGTTGACGCTTCCTTAGCCCGATCGACATTTTGACCTAAGCTATCAAAATTTATAAGAATTTTTGGTTTTTTCAAAACAATTATGATGGAGCAGTGTTGATGTTTAACGATTGGGAAGAAAACTATGTCATATTCTAGGACACGATGTTTCACAAGGTTTTGTAGGGCCGCGTCAAACCAGTGCTTGGAATTGTAATTTGTTACATAAGACTCTGCAGAAAAGCATTTCACCCTGCAGTTTTTTTTGTCATTTTCATAAATTAATAATGGGATGTAAACGTCAATCAGACAATCACTGAGGTAGAAGTAGTCTGGCTTTTTGGCTTGAGAAATTCTTTCGAGGCAATTTAGATCTGGAGGATACAACATTCTTACAAAAGTCATACACTGCTTGTTAATTTTGATTTGAAGGTCGAAGGAGGTATCGAATTTCCTGATATCACGTGTCTTTTTTTTGGCGGGGGGTGCCTCGGGTGTAGAAGTTTTAAATTCCAATTCCATGAAATCATCTGCCTGTCAGATTCTGAAATCTGCTGTTTGTGTTGACTTTTTGTCCATTTGAACTAGTCGTAGGGATCAACAATGTCGTACTCTCGTGCTCATTCACTGGAGTCGTCCGCGGCCTCTACGACGGTTATGTTTCCAGGCCCACCTTTCCTGCCAGATTTGAATCCCCTTTCTTTTCTCAAAAGAGTTGATAGTTTTACTCGTTTGGTTTTTTGAAAGTCAACGCCAATGGCAATTTGAGCAGCTAATATATGGTGGCAGTTCTTTCTGCATTTGCAACTGCACTTTCCAGTTGGGTGCAGTTGTACGACATACTTTTCTTTCCCTGAAGTTATCAGAAAAGACTGATCCTCGGGCACCAAACGAACGCCTCCGTTGTTTACGATTTTGTACGCGAAACTAAATTTCGTGCATGGGACTTCTTCGCGCGGTTTCTCCACGTTCACTCGTCCGTAAAATGCATATGGCAAATTCTCTAGTGGAATATTTGCCCTTGGAAAATTTACGAGGCCCGGTTCCGATGAATATATGTCGATGTATTTTTCCTTCATAGAAAATTTCCCCATCCTACATAAGCCCCGAGTTATTTCTTTTCTGTAGAACAAGTCCAGCTCGTACAATGTAAGGGCTAGAACGTGTGCAAGCACTTCTTGTTTCTCTGTGATTCTTTTCAACGTGGCATTCATGCTCTCTGAAGGGTTGATTGTGATGCCACTTCTCGGTGTATACATATTGAAACCGTCGAGTCTGAACCGGGCGCTATTTCTAATGTCATTTTGTAGCCAAAGTTCAAAATATGTGGCAAAACGTGTTGACCACTGATTTTTCATACCTTCATATTTTGCTTCCATCTCATCGAGATCGGTGATGTCTAAGAGATCCCATACGTGGCTACAGTACGTTTGGACATCGTCAATCTCGGAATCTTTTGTTTTTTAACCCAATGTTTGACATCCTGCTGTATATGATTCCAGCAGTGAAAATGGGTAATGCATGGAATCTGTTTTTTTATTGCATTTGCTATTCCCAATTCACGGTCGGTGACAATAACGGTAGTTTTGTTGTTGACGTGAGGACATCTGCTTTTTATGATTTTGAAAAATATTTCGTGTACCTCTTGACGTTTTCGGTCGTGAATGAGGTATGCAAGTGGAATAACTGGGCCACCGATAAAAATAGGATGCTTGTACGTGAGCACAGAGATAGAAATCTCCCAAGTTGAAGGTGGTATCGTAAAATAGTGGAACTGGATGAATATCATGAATTTCATTATAAAGACTGATGGAATCAGAACTGAATAATACGTCACAAAATTTGTTAATAGTCTTAGGTCTTGAATGAAGTTTTCCGTCTCCTCTGCAAGGAGGTACAGACCAATTATATCGTCATTTGAAATTAGACGTCTTTCTCTTTCGTTATGGATGGTATTAGCAACTTGTTTCAAATTGCGGGGTTGCAGAACTTTCATCAGGTCGGGATTTTCATCTTTTGAAGTCAAACTCGTATAAACTTTGAATGTTTTTTTTTTCTAAATTTTGTTTTTGCTCCTCCAGCTGGGATTTAGCTGTCATGAAGTGGGGGTCCTGAACAGCTAGACGACGATTACCGTGATTGAAAAACGACAAGTTTGAGGTATCTCCCACGTAATGAACCACAGTCTTCGATTGGTACAGGACTCCGTGCTCAAAAAGCACGTATGCCCGTCGTCGGAACGAGCTTTCCGGATGAACGGGAGTAAAGTAATGGCAGCTTACTTTGGGTTCGTGCTTTGGAAGCAGCGGATTACCGTTATTTCGCCATTGGTATTGGTCCGCCTTCCAGTCTTCTTTGTTTTTGGGATTAAAATAAACCACAACAGTGCCAGGTTTCGGTTGTTTAAGAGGCTTACAATGGTACTGCTCGGGGTTTTCCTCCGTCAAAATACGATAGTACTCCTGGTTGGTTAGCCAGTTTTCGGAGAACATGTATATTTCTGGAATGTCGTCGTTATTATCGCACGACATTTTTGTTATTTGAAGGCCACGAAAAATATGAAATCACATATACGTATTAAAAAAAAGACGAAAAACACAAACCTTACGTTAAATCTTCTGGGTGCAATATACCTGCGGGTTATTTTTCAACAGGACACTCGATTCACACCAAAATACGGAAGTCAAGAGTTATAAAACTGCCCGATTATCACGAGGAATAACAAAAAACGAAATCACATCACTAAAATTGGCAAGACGCTTAACGCGGGTACTGAATTTAACAAACAGTGCAACAGTGAAAAAGTGCATCACAAATAAATTCGGAAGCTACACGAAACGGAAAAAAAGATTAAACTGAAAATGAGGAAAAGAAGCTTGAATTTTTCTCAAAATTGCTGACGGCGCATTGATTACCTCAAGTAACGTGGTCGTACACAACCAAGTACGTTAAATTGTATGAGTGGAATATACTCGCGGATTATTTTTCGACAGGACACTCGATTCACACCGCATACGAAAGTCAAGAGTTACAAAACTGCACAAGTATCACACAGGAACACTAAAAACAGACCTCTAAAAGTAGGTAAAAGTTTTAAGCCGGCGTACACAGAACTCAACTAACATTGAATCACAAATAAATTCGGAAGCTACACGAAACGGGACAAAAGATTAAACTGAAAAAAATGAAAGAAAGAAACTTGAATTGTAGAAAACGCTGATGGTGCATTGATCACCTAAGACCATAGGCCGATCCTAGGGGGGGGGGTGGGGTTAAAGTAGAATTGCTCATCACCCCCCCCCCCTTGGAGCTGGCAAAATTGCTCTAAACGAAGTGAAGAAGAGGGGTGGGAGTCACTGGGTGATGGGGAGGGGTTACGATCACCCCCTCTGAGAGAGGTCATAGATCCACCCTTGCCCAAGACGGGAGAGAACATTAGAGATGGCAGTTTTTGGGATTCCCCTCATCAATGGACTCCCGAACCACCCAGAGATCTCAGTTGTGCACAACATCATATCACATGTATAATCTACGCCTACTATGTATAATCTACGTATAATCTATGTATAATCTATAATATCTATGTATAATCTACGTCTGCAGGGACACCACTTAATCGGAGCTTACAAGAAGATAACTATACATCCTGGACTCAGGCCGACCAAATATCAAACATGTGAAGCCCGGACACAAATTTTTAAACACGCCAGAATGCACGTTGGTCAATAAACTAACCGTTCTGCCAGTCCTAAGCCTGGTAAAAGTGTGAAGGAAAATTAGTGATGTTTACTGTTATGTTTGGATACATCCCAAGAACAGTTGTATTGACAAAAAAAGGGTCAAAGTTGAAGTGAATTATCATAAATTGTTGGTTTGGCACTAGTATGCATTTCGAGGCTGAACAATTAACGCTAAGTGGCCGATCTGCAGGGTTTTATGAATCTGCAGATCTGCACGCTACGGGGGGAAGTGCTAGTTGTGTTGAACAGGAGGGGTCAAAGTTGAAGTGAATTATCATAAATTGTTGGTTTGGCACTAGTATGCATTTCGAGGCTGAAAAATTAACGCTAAGTGGACGATCTGCAGGCTTTTATTCAGGACTACATACTTTTACGTTAGACAACGACATTGAAAGTTTCAGTGAACAATCGCAGCAGCGAAATTGTGAGTTTCAAGCTTAGCCCTAAAAAAAATAGAACATTTATGAGGATAATTAGACATGAAATTGCATTTTACCCGGGAGTAATAGCCGCAAACTTCCGGTTTTGAATATTCAAGGACAGTGAAATTGCGAGTTCGGATCGATAAACATACTCGAAATTGTAAGTTACTGAAGAAATTTGCTGCAAAATTACAGTTGGAAGGGGGGAGGTGAAAAAAAATTGCCACTAAATTGACGTTTTAGGGTTGCATTGCAGGTGCAAAATTGTGTGAGATTTAGCTCTTTCTAACCCCGATCGAATAAGCCTATTCTGGAAACTGAAATTGAGAGATGTACTCATTCGCGTTTTACGGAGACAACTTCGTGGCTAAAATAGACAAAATACGCTGATCCCTAAAGTTCGTGTAGGCACTTAGGCGGCTGAAATTGCGAAGGCACACTGAAACACTGTTCTCGATCGCAGGATAATATTATGCGCCATGACCCATAAATGCTGGAAAGAGCGCAAATATTCGTCGCTAAAAACGCGAGGGAAAAAAAAAAAAAAAAAAAAAAAATTCGCTCCGGCAGCTGGCGGTCGGAAAGAGTGCATTTCATTTTGTATACGGATACCCTAAGCCGTCCCAGAAGTAGTAATGTTGAGACCATGATTTGTTTCGTTTATGTTTGACCCTCCCTCGTACTGTTTGCTGCCGGGTTTGTTTAAGCTGAACTTAATGGGAATCAAAGGCTATTTCAAAATGGAATCATCATACCGAATATAATGCTTCTGGAATCAACTGGTGATTTGTTGTGATTTTTTTACTGTTTCAACCCCTATTTTCCCCCCTCCACCTTGACCGATTTGGCCCAAATGCAATACCGACCGGGGCCTTATGACTACTGATTTTTGTGTGCCAAAGCGCGTTCCGCTAAATTAATTTCTACGAGAGTTATCGTGCTAACAAGGCCTCACACTTACTTCCACCCCGGGGACATCGCCCCCTCCCCCGCGACTTTTTCAAAAAATTAAAATGGGAATCAAAGGCTAGTCTAACATATACGTACCGAATATGATGCTTCTAGAATCAACTGGTGATTTTTAGTGATTTTTTGACGACTTCAAGCCCGATTTTCCCCCCCTCCACCTTGACCGATTTGGCCCAAATGCAATACCGACCGGTGTCTTATGACTACTGATTTTTGTGCCAAAGCGCGTTCCGCTAATCTAATTTCTTCGAGAGTTATCGTGCTAACAAGAAAACGGCCATAATATTATATATGTATACATATATACGAATTCCGGAGACCACTGAATTCGTGTTCTAGAGGTTCTGAAACGTGAAAAAAACATGACATGACACATGTTTGCCACCATCACGACGAGACCAATAGTGCATTTTTCAGAATGAAATGCACTAAAAACGCTCGTTCGATGTTTTAAGGGGGAAATCTACTGAAAACTAGGATTGGTGCAGAAATAAGGCCAGAAAATGCATGCCGAGTAGTAGACGAGCGAAGGATTGGAGGGGCGTCGAGGAATCATCACTGCAGTTCCCCCTTAAGATGCAACTTCCAGAACAAAATTGTGCCAAAATCGCAGAGTATAGAGCCATTTTATATCTAAATTTTTAAATAAAACAAAATAATGGTCTGTTCTTGAACCAGCAGCTTCGCGGATTTTCTGAAAATTCATCAATTCTGGGCTGAAATTGAGTATAGCTGTAATTAGCGGCTAAAATTTCTCAATTTTAGACGTGATCAAGCGCTTGTTTATAAATTTTTTAACGCTAATTAGTGCGTTTTCTCATTGACATTTGCGAGTTAGCGATTTACCTAGCTCAATTCTAGACGCGGACTTGGTCAAGAACAGCACATTATGGCGTTTTACTTTCTTTTAGCCAACTATAGCCAAGAGTGGAAAAAGCCGCTAATTCGCGGCAAATAATAAGAAACATCGCACATTCGCGGGTAAAATAGAGAAAAATCGCTAGTTTGTGGCTAAAATTGAGAAAACGCTAATTAATGATTATATTATACGCGCGTTTGAAATGAAAACGCTAATTTGCGGCTAAAATTGAGAAAAAACACAAATATCCAGGTAAAATGGAGAAAAATACGCAATTCACGGTCATAATGGAGAAAAACGCTAATTAGAAGTTAAAATTGAGAGAATGCCAATTCGCGGCTTTCTGGTGAATGCAACTGTAAGGCTAAAATAATGGAAAAGCGCGAATCCGTGACTAAGAGTGAAACAAAACCCACTAATTCGCAGCTAACATGAAGAAAACGCTAATTCGCTACTGACATGGAAAACAATATCCAATTCACAGCTTCACAAGTAAGGATTTACGTCATTTCCCCTCGCACCATCCATCCCCTCCTGAAGAACTTTGAACCTTTTTTAAAAATCTTAAAACGCACCAATCGGGTTGCAACATCCGTGGTTATCCTTCAGTTCACGGGCCAAATCACCGGTATGCTTTTCTTCTCAATCTGAGATTCATGCAAGTTTTCCATTTTCGGCTATTTTATAGTTTTGAAATTTTCATATAAAGCTTTGGTTTCCTAGAAAAGCGGTGCCGTAATATAGCGGTAGACAACATCCCCTTTAAATCACACCAGTAGTTGCCTAGAGAGCGGTCAACAGACAGCGGCACCGCTTCGAATGAGACGGCCGTTCATGACGGTGATGAACTGTTCATCAACGATTTTTGACGGTGACGGTGAACGTTTTTTGTTTATAATGAGCGTGAAAACTGCCTGGACGCTGGATGGTGGCGAAATTGTAATTAATACTGTCCGAAAACGACTCTATTCTGTTGTTAAAAGAAAATACTACCAAATAGTTGGAGCGGTGGACGCGGTGCCGCTGTCTGTTTACCGCTCTCTAGGCAACTATGGTTTGATTTAAAAGGGAAATTTTCTACCGTAATATTACGGCACGGCTTTTCTAGGAAACCAAAGCTTAAGTCAAATGTGCTTCTAATTTAATTTTTTCTCGACCACTCCCACACCCCTCCTTATTTTTCTGTAGATGGGTATGTAGACATGCCCCTCAGGACACCCCCGAGGCTCAGGACCCTCGGGCCCTCAGGACCCAGGGGGGGGGGGCTCAGGCTCCCCCGGGCACTCGCCCGGCTCGCTCCTCCCCCCCTTAAAGCCGTCACTGGTGGGGGAGTAGCGAGGGAAGTAACTCAAAAATGGGCCAGCTAAAAAATTGTCGAGAAGCCCTCACCCACACCCACAGGGCCACAGCCTTCAGTTTCAGTCAGTACTTTCAGTATTGTTATTGTTCTCTGTCTCTGTCCATTCCTTTTTTTTTTTTAACGTAGGAGTAGGAGAGTGGCGAAGCGTGCCTCATTTGTAAGTGTAAGCAACCCCCCCCCCCCCAACCATCCGTGGTTGTAAAGAAGCTAAACGCAGTACATCAATCATCCGAGCGATCTAGAATTGACTGGCTAGTGCATTATTATTACTATTATTATTATTATTATATTGGTAGTAGTAGTAGTGTAATAATAATAATTATTATTATTGTTATTATTATTAGACTCCATTTCCGCTTCTTGAATCGACAAAAATTCACATTCCAGAAAACATGGTGGCCAAACTAGAGCTGTTCTTTTCCGATACGAAAATCTTATTCTAAAAAGGTGAATGAAGTTGATAAGTTTTGAAGATTGTGAGTGTCTGCAAAGCAACAAAGTATGAAAGAGAGTTTGAGCGACCTGCGTGCGGCTTAAATAGCCTGCCCCACCGATTAAAAACTCAAGGAGTTTTCTTTGTTTACGGTGCGACACACTCCTGCTCCTTATCATCGCACAAAATTAGAGACCAACGTCCGGATCACACGATGAAATTCAAGAAACAATATTACATGTTAGTTTTTTCAAAACATCCGGTCACTACCAAAGAATATTTAAAAAAAAACTTGCACGCAATATTGCTGTAAAAATTGTATGGTATGATCCGGGGTTAAGAACGACTAGTTATCATTATGACTAGTATAGTTATGATATGACTAGTATAGTTATGATATGAATAGTGTAGTTACTCGTTACATATGACTTATGACTAGTAGAGTGGACTATAAAAATAGAAATACTACTACTAATAAAAAAACAATGTCGAAAATAAAATTGTATTAAAGGGACGAAATTGTGTAGGCAAAGTTCACTTTTTATAGTGCAACTCTATACGTCGGGATTTTTGAGCAAAAATATCAATGACTTCATCGTGAAATGTATCGTTGGTTTCATTGAGAATAGACTGTTCGATTGAAATTAAGGCTAAAGACGATACCCTATTCTGGCCCTGCGAATTCCTCAAATAGTTTTTTATTCTTTTAAGGGTAGAGAAAGACCTCTCTGCTGCAGCACTGCTAACGGGAATGGTCAAAATTAAAGAACTTAATTTGTACATTGTGGCAAAACTTCTTTCAAGCCTGCCAAGCAGATATGTCTATTTAATTCGAAAATAGTTTTTGTCTTCAAATCAGTAGAAGAGTACAAGACGGAAAGTTCACTTCTAAGTAGGGGGAAATCGAAATATTTTCCGTAAACACATTTTAATTCCGAAAATATCGACTCTGAAAATTTGGTGGAGTACACGTCGAACTTGGAAAAATCCAAAAGTGACAAAAACTTAAGAGAATTTAGGCCTGAAAATCTATCAATTAAATTGGTGGTAATTTCATCAATTATTTCAAAAAACAAACGCCTATAAGAAGTCTTTTCGTCAGTAACTAAATCGACTCTAAGTCGCTTTGATCGTGGCTCGCAGCAGCTAGTGACAGCAGACAGTTTATTAACTTGGTCTTCGGTGTGGTTCCAAATATTTTCAAATTCGTTCCTCAATTTAGCCAAAAACTGTTTGAAATCATCTATTTTTCTGATACAATAGTCTATGTCAAAAACTTTTTTTTTGTAAAATATCAAAGAGAACAGAAGAACACGGGAAAATTCGAGAAAAAATGTGGAGGATAAAATTAAACGGAAAATCGAGAATGAGGAAGAAACATGATTTTTTTTTATTTTTTACTCTGAAAGCTTGGTCAACCATAAACACGATGAGATGTATTTCTAACGAATTATCCATCAATAAAACCATTAAAAAAAATGTTTGAAAGTAGTTAATTCGAAATTTCTGTTTTCCCTCCAAGCGATTTTATACTCTGCCCCTCCTGCCTATATCATGTGCAACGTAATTATTTCAGATTGAGTCCTACTGCGGTAGCTTATACATTATACTGAAGCAAAATATTATTATCTTTTTTGTTTTGATTGTGATTGATAAAATCAAATAAGTTTTTTTATTATACATATAAAAATTAGTTAATTAGACTATGATGTCTGTACTTTTACGGAGCTTCCCTCTCTTTTTCATTGGACGTAGCCAATACTTTGGTCTCATTAAGTTTTTCGGCCCGGCCTGATTAAAAAAAACACGGGAGAAATGATGAATCCGATAATTGTGCGCCATTTATTAACTGACACTTATACACGCACCTCTGCAATTTGGAGTTTTGAATTTCCGTAGAGATCTTGAAAACTTCGGAAATGTATTCACAAAGCTCCCAGTTAGTTGTGGTCGCGGCAGATTATTTGAATCGGCCTTTCAAATTCCACCTGGGTCATTTATGATCTCTAATGGGACAAATATAAGTGTAATAAAACAATGTTTTAACGAAGTAATCGTTCGCAGATGAAATGTCTCACCTTTTTTATGGATTGAACGAAGAACTCGCCTCGAAGAAAGTAAACACGAGCGCGCACAAGCCACACGGATATAATAAACCAAAAAATAAACAAAAACGTATGTGAAAGGTTGATGAGTGAGAAAATATGCCGCCTCAATGCTTCAGAAGTGTATGTAGTAGCCTCGTGCAAGCTCTGGTACGTCACACAGGGGCTGAGGTAGGTAGTTACCCCCTCGAACCCTGTCCTTACATAAAAATATAATATTTTAAATATATTGCATTCATTTTTATGGTGAAAAAGGATGCCAATCGCGTTATTTAACCGAATTTCACAATAAAAAAGCGTCAGAGACCAAAATTTCTGATACGTGCACCTTCCTCATTATTTCCCTGGGCACTTCTAAAAGTTTCGGAGTCCCATTCGTGGGGGTTATTAATCACGGACTGTAAAAATTCCAAGATTTCCAACTGGCATTCCGACATTGTTTCCACAAGTCGGCTATTATAATTCCACCTAGTAGGGGCAGCAGAAGGAAACTTTTTTGTGACAAAATTACAGAAAGCAGTGGTACGTTTTGAAGATTTTGAAAAAAATGCTGAAAACCCAGACAGAGACATAAACAAAATTTTGCACTCCTTAATGTGTGAAACGGATTGGCTTAAAGTGAGATTCAATTTATGAGCGTTACAGGGAGAAAACATTGCGTCTGGGCAGACTTTTTTAATTAGAGCCTGAACCCCATTATGCTGGCCTGACATAACAGCAGCCCCATCGTACGTTTGAGCGATTAATTTATGGGTGCAGTTAAATTCTTTGGTGGACGATAAGATTAGACTGGTAAGGGCTTGTGCTGTCCTGTCTGAGCTACAGTCTGCGAATCCTAAGAAGCGCTCCTCTACCCTTCCGTATGCGGTGACATATCGAAGAATAGTGGACAGCTGGGTTTTGCACGAAATGTCAGTGGTTTCATCGACAATTACCGATACGAACGATGCCGCATCAATTTCTTTTTTTATTCTACTTTTGATATAAACGGCCACAGAATTAATGAGCTCGTTTTGGATGTCGCTACTGAACCCCGTAAAAGCCGAGGAATTTTGGAAGTAAGTATCAAATGTAGGATCTAGTTTTCTGCAAAATTTGAGTAGTTCCAAATAATTACCAGAGTTCTTTGAAGAAGTACTCTCGTCGTGGCCACGAAAAGCTAGTTCTTGTTTCGCAAGGTAGCAAACAATGTCAATTAAACGGGAAACGACTAGTCTATTATTTTTTACTTGATCATTATGTTTTTTAACATTAATCTGGAACATCGAATCTATAACGTTTTCTACCCTATTTTCCCCAAATGTCTGGAGGCTAATCGACGCATTAATATGACTTTGTGACAAAACGTGACGTTTCTGCAAAAGCGAAAAATTATTCAAATCGCTAACACCCGTTTTATTCCAACTGTTTTGCTCGGTATTGAAAAGGAGGCATGGCCAACAGAAGAGTTTGTTTAATTTAGGGCACCCAGTCAACCAGCAATGTTCAGAATAGAGACGATAATTAAAATCTGGTGCATCGCTTAGTAGTAGTTTTTAAATCTGGTAGAGGCGGTTGAGGACGGCCTGACTCAACAATTTTCAATTTATCAGCAAAAGAATAAGAGCCAAAGGGCTTCGAAAATAGACCATCTATAGCGCAACACAATTCGTCATTGATCGGGGAACTCATTTTTATGTACAAACAACAAGTTATTAATTTCAAAACAAAAAAATGAAAAATCTCGACTCACCAACCTCAACCTAGCGCAGAACGAAGAGAAACAGAAAAAGTAAAAGATACCACGTTGATTATTTGAAAGAGCCGGTGAGGGAACCGGCGGAGTTTCTACAAGGTGCTCGTTTATTGTCGGGCTTCTTCGGGACGTGTATGTGTTTTCAAAATTGCTTACAGGGGTGGTTTGAAGCGCGGGTGAATGATGGTAGCGGGGCAGTAAGAGGGGTGAGAGCTTCTAGGAGCGGGTTACCCCCCGACGTGTCTGCGTTTCAAGAAGTGCTTACAAGCCTACGTTTTTCTACTACTGAACTGAGCTGGGAGGGACGAGAGAGGCTCCTTGCTCCTTGGGCTGGAGCTAAGAAGACCGCGAGCTCATTCGCCTGTTCTCTACCTCTGTGTTAATAAATGGTGCGATATTTTTTCGTTACTTATAGCTAAAACCATCCCGTAATATCTTTTTAATCAATTCCGCTATTCCCAAAATATTCAGGGTTTGGTTCGAAACTGTAAGCAATGCTTACATTGCTTACATGGACGCTTCGCCCCATCGCTTCCTACTAGGAGATCGTGAAGCAGTGGGAAGAGGATGGAGGAGGGATGGATAAAGTAAGATCGGAGAACGTAGACGGAGAACCTTCGGGATAGCGATTAGCGAATAATCACCACGTGGATCGGGATTCGGGAGTGTTGTGTTGAAGTTCGAAGCTTTTAGCTTTTAGCTGTTATATTTATGCTCTGTGGTTCGAAGTGGCAAGTGGTGAACTGCTTGGTATTTGACTTCGAGACGCGCATTTTTTGTTGCACCTTATCCTAGGGGCTGTCGAATTCTTCTTGAGACGCTAAGAAAGAAATTGGACATTTCGGTAATATGCCATCTCGTCTTTTTCAAAGGATGGTCCATGATTATTACATGGACAATATCATGGAAAAGTAAGTTTTGCGTTTGACACATTTTTACACAGTATTCGTTGTCCAATCGTCTGATTTCCCCGTTTCAGGTATTTTATCTCGGAGAAAGATGGTGTCAAGTCATCCTTTTTGAATGAACGGTATGTTGTTGTTTGTGATGCTCCCGTGTACTTTTCAGATACATTTTCAGTGCTGTAAGAAAGTAGCTGATGCATCCTCCGAGCTCTAAATTAATCGTACAAGGTAGAGACGCACCTGCTCGGCATTCTAAAGGCGGCTGGGACTTGTACTTTCAGGCCCCAAAAACCAGGGATTTTACGTCATTGTCATGTGATTTGTGGAGGTAAAAAGGTTTGGTAATAGGTATCTGTCGCCCTTGTTATTTCAGTGGTTGGGCGAGGGCGCCAAGGGACAATTTCACAGCCGCGACGTTCGAAGTTCCAGCCTCTAGAATCAAAAACCTCAAAATGAGCTCAGGAGGCAGAATATTCTGATCAAATAAGAACGTGTCAGCTGTTGGGGTTAAAGTCCACCAGAAAAAAGCGAGGTTGGCCCAAAAAAGCGGTTTAGTCCCTGTTTCGACCTAAGATTTTTAGCTATCAAGGCTATTCGGTCCCTGAGGTCGGTACCTGTTCTATAAAATTAGCAACAGTTGATACCAACAGTCAATCACGGGGCCATTCACTAACTTTATTCATCATTGCTTTTTTCAAAAATCATGTTTCCGTTCAGTTTTCTTAATTTCATGAATGAGATTTCAATGTTTCTTCCAAAGCAACGTTTCTATTTCGTTAGAGAATAAGGCCCCAGATTTCATTCAATTTCTTCGATTTAAGCCCACGATGCAATGTTTGAAGTTATATTGCATGCTGGTTTTTTAAAAACATATGTTCCTTGGTAGTGACCGAATCGACTGGTTAAAGGTGAAAGGTTGTAACCATGTTGTAACCCTCGATTCCCAAATTTTATTGGAATGCCAAAATACTGTAAATAAAAATCACAAAGACTACTTTGAAAACGCTTACAAGTACGCCAAAATGCCCACGCCCTTTCCCCAAATCTACCCCTCATGCCAGTGTTCACTACAGTAACATGTTGCAAGGGGGTTATAACATCTTACCGGTCTTTGTTTGACGTACTGTGTGGGTTACACCAACATTAATTGTATTGTATCTTGCTGCCCCTTTTTGACCGACTTACAACCTTTTAACAGTACCTCCGGGAGAGTGGCAACTACGAAATAGCACAGAAATCGCACTTTTCAAAAATTTGAGGGTTACAACCTTTTACCTTTAATCAGTCGGAATGTTTTTAAAAATCCAGCATGCAATTTAGCTTCAAAAATTGCATTGTGTGAACAGGGCTTTAGTCAATAATAATAATAATAATATACTTTATTACTTAAAATTGTGGCATTACAACGTCAACATTGAATTTTTAAAATACGACCGGCTAGTCGAAATGTATTTTATAAAAGTCTTGCACTTCGTATAGAGCCGCGCCTGTTAAAGTTGCTCGGAGCCGTTTAGTAAATGGTCCCGCGTCTAGGCTTCGGATTCTCTCGGGAATATGATTATACAATTTTTTGGCAACGCTCATGAAGCTTTTACATGTTTTGGTCAGCCTAAACCGTTGCTGCACCAAATTTTTATTTACCTCTCGTGTGGTAGGAGTGCTGCTGACTCAGTGTAAGAACGAGGACTCCCTGGCGTATCGAACGCACTGAAATACGTTAAGTCCCGGGACCGTCAAGACATCCTGTACGATGAAGGCATCTCTACACGATTGCCTCGGTTTCAGGCCACATACTAGCCTATAGTCGGATCGGTGAAAGAATGTGCATGAAATTACCCTCTCTCTTTTCCCTAAACCCACATGACTTACCGCTACCACGCCATCACCTGAGAGGAGCCTCTCCTATTTTATCGGTAAAACTCTCTGTTATTGGTTGCAGTTGTTTGATAAAAGTGGAGAAGTAGAGAACCACGTTAAGAGAGGGAAAAATCGGGCTTATGGCCTCCCACTACTCATGCACATTCTTTCGCTGATCCGAGTATAAGTGCACGTTTCTGCAGTACAAATATTCTCTTTACCGACACGGAACTGCCCCAGATCAGCGCCCCGTACGATAGGTGGCTATGAAAGTAAGCGAAGTAATCAATACAAGTAGTCAATGAAAGCATATGACTTACCTACTATCGTTATCAACTGTTGTTGAAGTTACAGAACAAGCCCCCTGGGTATTGTATCGTTAGCCCGGAGAAGGAACACTCCATAGGCGAGTTTGCGCATAATACGCCATATTTGATCATTACACTCGTTGTTTTATGGCTTAAACACGTTAAACAATACATTTTTGCCTTCGAAATCTCGTGAAAAGAGACAATGAAACCTTGTTTCGACGTTGCGTGGCTTGACGAGTTCAAAGCCAATTTCGCAGTTTTTCATGATTAGAAAATCCAATTTCGTGGTGGTTAATTCTCCAAAAACCAAGTTATTCGGATTTTAGCTCTTTGAAACTCCAATTTCGCGGATTGTCTCTCCTTTTAAAATCATTATTTTGTGGGTTCGGCCATTTCAGAATACCAATTCAACAAACGTACCTTAAAATTGTGAAAACTAAGTTGAGTGTGACTCCTGAACGATTGTTGCTGGCGACCCTCGCAGGTCGGGGACCCTAGGTGGTGGCCTACCCTTTAAAACGGCCCTGCTCTCTGCTGGAGTCGGTTTTGCCGGGTCTGGTTGTGAGCCGGAGCGGGGATCGTCGTGCTGTGGCGTCTCCTTTTCCGTCGAGGAGAGGTCCACCGGCTTCCGGTCGCCGATTCGGTGATCCTTCGTAAATTGAAGGCATGACCGGTCATAAATGGGTTACTCTGATGTCTTCAGGAGCTATCTACTCGGCTTGGTTACTATCAATATGATAGAGCTAAGCAGGCGAGGCTCCAAACAAAGATCGAGAGCGTGCCAGAAAGCGGTGCGTTGCGGAAAGGGTACGAGGGAGAGAGGGAAGGAGAAATTGGTAGGTCTCCCCAGGCCAGCTTATGGGGTCGCCAACTAACCGTCCCTTTTTTCGGCTAATTATGTCCAAAACGAAACGTAATTGGGGTGGTAAGTGTGTGTTATGTCAGAGGAAGAAGAAATTCGACTCCTTCATTGTGAAAAACCCAAAATCACAAAATTTTGATCGAGACAAAAGTTGTTTTTGGAAAAGCCACACCCGTGAAATTCAGGCCCGTATCGAGATCGAGTGCGGTCTTAAAATGGCAACGTTGTTTTAGAAATCAAACCTATGCCGGTCTGTCAAATCGTATGTGGCATCTAAGAATCAATCAATCATTCTCGAGAAAACTTGGATTCCAAACAAAAGGTGACCGTCCCCGATTCAGAAACCAACCTTAAGTTCTCCTTGTAGCGCTTCGAATGAGGTTTCGTTTAGTATAAAGGTTGGATTCTAAATACGGTCCTCAGTTTTGAAAGGCTCAGACACTTTTTTTTTCTTCTTGGGGGGGGGGGGGGCGCCGGTCTTTGAACCCGGCAGGCGTCTAAGCCTCCCTTGGGGATCTAACTGTTCACTTCACATCCGTACTACGCGGGCGTTTCGGTCGGTGCGCGGTTTGTTGAACGCACATCGCCGGGAACGCCCACACGAAGCCGAGTGTGCCGTGTCACAGCTCGCCGCAGCCTTATTGGCCTGTGAAAGAGATTATAGAGTGCGCCACTTATTATCTGAGTGGGTAGGCACTTGGGTAAATAACCCCTAATCACCCAGTAGTGTTGTGAGGCAAGCCAACTTATTATTGTTTTCATTATTTTATTTCTCCAATAAATTGTTCTTTACAGGCGTTTATGATGGACCACTCGTACGCGTCTGAGGATCGAAAGTTGAAAAAGATTCGACGGATGTGTTGCGTTCTCCAATGTTCGAGTAACAATCGAGCCCTTAACGTGGCGTTCCACCGATTCCCTGCCGATGCAAATATAAGGAAAAGTTGGAAAACAACGTTCCGAATGATCGGAAGGGTGCATGATAGGTGTAAATCGGCCTTTATACTTTCCTCTTCGAAAGTGAATTGTCTCAAAAAATGTCGCAAATCGTTTTTTGTGTCATTCGATGTTGCGTGCATCGCTGGGTGGCTGAATCCGAATTTGAGCCTCGTACATGTCTTTGACCGACTTTTTCATTATTCCCCAAGACTGTCGCAAATCTGTGCAGCTCACGCGCTTCATATCAAGCGAGTTCCTTGACGAGGGAGGAAAAAGGTATGTCAACGATTACATTGTACACTAATAGCTCGGCTAGGAAATGGGTCGGTACTTTGTTGATCTCACCTATTGAGGATGAGCAAAATCGTAGTCACGTGTTTGCACTTGCCGCTGCCTGCCTTACACGTGCAACTGTTCGATCTAATTTTCCCACTGTCGATTTTTACGGAAACCTAGTGAGGTGGGCTGTTCAGACTAGAAGTTTTCAGGCAGAGGGCAAAAAAGTCGACATATTCGCTGTCTTCAGCAACTACTCCGTACTCTAGCATATGGTTATTGGTTAGCCTTAATGATGGCTGACCCTTCTATCATAGGCGTTCGGAAATCCCCTATGTAATCAATTATTTCGGGCAGCTCAACTATGTCCGATGCCTCATCCATCTGAAATTGTAACGCATAATAATGAATAAATCAGAAAGCTGCCCCGCTATCTAGCACTTAGGTGAACAATAGTGGATATTCTTAGGCAGCGTTCTCAAACCCTGTGCTTACGGCTGTGGAGTCTATGCAACCTATCTAAAAATGCCTTTTTATTGAGAATACAATCATTAGTTTTGTTGCATAGACTCATAACGCAGTAGCCGTATCAAAGGGGTCAGCTAAGCACATTTCTGATGCTAATGGTTGGTCAAATATAATTTCATTTGGTGTTTGCCAAATAACGAGAAAAATATTAATTAATTTCTAGCATTGCCTAGAAACCGACCAACTGAAAATTGAAAAATATTTTGCTCGTTATTTGGTAAATACCGCATGTGTGGAGCCGGCTTAAGATTCACCATTTGGCGTGTTGATAGACTAATACTCTACTATCTCAGAACGCAATTATTCCTGGTACGGCACCCTCAGGTTCAATGAAACGCTTATTGAATCTAAAATACTTACATTTTAAGCGGCCAATACTGTATATTCCAGCGGGTTGTTGAACACAAATTCAATAAAATGCACTAAAAAACTTTATTGTTTCTCAGCGATTCCTGTTATAAAATAATCATGAACCTCTCCATCAATGCTTTACATTGATAACACCAGATGTCAGGCACTTTGCTTTCAGAGGCCAATTGGCCTGTGAAAGAGATTATAGAGTGCGCCACTTATTATCTGAGTGGGTAGGCACTTGGGTAAATAACCCCCAATCACCCAGTAGTGTTGTGAGGCAAGCCAACTTATTATTGTTTTCATTATTTTATTTCTCCAATAAATTGTTCATTACAGGCGTTTATAATGGACCACTCGTACGCGTCTGAGGATCGAAAGTTGAAAAAGATTCGACGGGTGTGTTGCGTTCCCCAATGTTCGAGTAACAATCGAACCCTTAACGGGGTCTGTCTAAAACGCGGATCTGCAGATCGGCAGATCTGCAAGATTAACACCTCGCATCTGCAGATCTGCAGATTAACACCCCAAATCTGCAGATTAACACCTAAAATTCCGTAATTCAACGAAAATGAGACTTCAATTGAAAAATAAAGTTAAAGTAGACCAATAATAGGCACAAAATTACCGATCACATTTTAATATGACAATAATGAAGCGACACACTCGAACAATCACTTTTACTTCATTCGCTCAGACTTCAATTGCATGCAACAGCCAATCATACCATTTACAAAAATTTGCTTAAATTTTGACGCTTCCATGTAAATACAACAGGCACTTCCCCCTTCCACGCACATCTGCAGATTCATAAAAGCCTGCAGATCGGCCACTTAGCGTTAATTGTTCAGTCTCAAAATGCACACAAAAGCCACTCCAACAATTTGAGATGATTCACCTCAATTTTGACCTGTCCTGGTCAGTACAACTAGCACTTCCCCTCGTAGCGTGCAGATCTGCAGATTCATAAAAGCCTGCAGATCGGCCACTTAGCGTTAATTGTACAGCCTCAAAATGCATAATAGAGCTAATACAACAATTTAAAATAACTCACCTCAATTTTGACCCCTCCTGGTCAATACAACTAGCTTTTCCCCCTGTAGCGTGCAGATTCATAAAAGCCTGCAGATCGGCCTTTTAGCGTTAAAATTTCAGCATCAAAATGCATACTAAAGCTAATCCAACAATTTGAGATGATTCACCTCAATTTTGACCCCTCCTGGTCCATACCCCTAGCACTTCCCCCCGTAGCGTGCAGATCTGCAGATTCATAAAATCATGCAGATCGGCCACTTAGAGTTAATCGTACAGCCTAAAAATGCATAATAGAGCTAATACAACTATTTAGGATAATTAACCTCAATTTTGACCCCTCCTTGTCAATACAACAGGCACTTCCTCCCGTAGCGTGCAGATCTGCAGATATTGTATTGACAAGGAGGGGTCGAAATTGAGGTGAATTATCCTAAATTGTTGTATTCGCTCTATTATGCATTTATATGCTGTACGATTAACTCCAAGGGGCCAATCTGCAGGATTTTATGAATCTGCAGATCTGCACGCTACGGTGCGAGGTGCTAGGTGTATTGACCAGGAGGGGTCAAAATTGAGGTGAATTATTATAAATTGTTGTATTTGCTATACATATAATGCATTTTGAGGCTGAACAATTAACTCTAAGTGGCCGATCTGCAGGCTTTTATGAATCTGCAGATCTGCACACTACGAGGGGGAAGTACTAGTTGTATTGACCAGGAGGGATCGAAATTGAGGTAAATCACCACAAATTGTTGGATTAGCTTTAGTATGCAATTTGAGGCTGAAAAATTAACGCTAAGTGGCCGATCTGCAGGCTTTTATGAATCTGCAGATCTGCACGCTACGGGGGGAAGTGCTAGTTGTATTGACCAGGAGGGGTCAAAATTGAGGTAAATCACCTCAAATTGTTGGATTAGCTTTAGTATGCAATTTGAGGCTGAAAAATTAACGCTAAGTGGCCGATCTGCAGGATTTTATGAATCTGCAGATCTGCACGCTACGGTGCGAAGTGCTAGGTGTATTGACCAGGAGGGGTCAAAATTGAGGTGAATTATTATAAATTGTTGTATTTGCTATATAATGCATTTTGAGGCTGAACAATTAACTCTAAGTGGCCGATCTGCAGGCTTTTATGAATCTGCAGATCTGCACACTACGGGGGGAAGTGCTAGTTGTATTGACCAGGAGGGATCAAAATTGAGGTGAATTACCTCAAATTGTTGGACTAGCTTTAGCATGCATTTTGAGGCTGAACAATTAACTCTAAGTGGCCGATCTGCAGGGTTTTATGAATCTGCAGATCAGCACGCTACGGGGGGAAGTGCTAGTTGTATTGACCAGGAGGGGTCAAAATTGAGGTAAATCACTTCAAATTGTTGGATTAGCTTTAGTATGCAATTTGAGGCTGAAAAATTAACGCTAAGTGGCCGATCTGCAGGCTTTTATGAATCTGCAGATCTGCACGCTACGGGGGGAAGTGCTAGTTGTATTGACCAGGAGGGGTCAAAATTGAGCTGAATTACTATATATTGTTGAATTAGCTATATTATGCATTTTGAGGCTGAAAAATTAACGCTAAGTGGCCGATCTGCAGGCTTTTATGAATCTGCAGATCTGCACGCTACGGGGGGAAGTGCTAGTTGTATTGACCAGGAGGGGTCAAAATTGAGGTAAATCACCTCAAATTGTTGGATTAGCTTTAGTATGCATTTTGTGGCTGAACAATTAACTCTAAGTGGCCGATCTGCAGGCTTTTGTGAATCTGCAGATCTGCACGCTACGGGGGGAAGTGCCTGTTGTATGGACAACAAGGGGTCGAAATTGAGGTGAATTATCCTAAATTGTTGTATTAGCAATATTATGCATTTTTATCTTGTACGATTAACTCCAAGGGGCCGATCTGCAGGCTTTTATTAATCTGCAGATCTGCACGGTAGGGGGGGAAGTGCCTGTTGTATATACATGGAAGCGTCAAAATTCAAGCAAATTTTTGTAAATGGTATGATTGGCTGTTGCATGCAATTGAAGTCTGAGCGAATTATTGTCTTATTAAAATATGTTCGGTAATGTTGTGCCTATTATTGGTCTACTTTAACTCTATTTTTCAATTGTAGTCTCACTTTCGTTGAATTGCGGAATTTTAGGTGTTAATCTGCAGATTTGGGGTGTTAATCTGCAGATCTGCAGATGCGAGGTGTTAATCTTGCAGATCTGCAGATCCGCGTTTTAGACAGACCCCCCTTAACGTGCCGTTCCACCGATTCCCTGCCGATGCAAATATAAGGAAAACAACGTTCCGAACGATCGGAAGGGTGCATGATAGGTGTAAATCGGCCTTTATACTTTCCTCTTCGAAAGTGAATTGTCTCACAAATGTCGCAAATCGTTTTTCGTGTCATTCGATGGTGCGTGCATCGCTGGGTGGCTGAATCCGAATTTGAGCCTCGTACATGTCTTTGACCGACTTTTTGATTATTCCCCAAGACTGTTGCAAATCTGTGCAGCTCACGCGCTTCATAGTATCAAGCGAGTTCCTTGACGAGGGAGGAAAAAGGTATGTCAACGATTACATTGTACACCAATAGCTCGGCTAGGAAATGGGTCGGTACTTTGTTGATCTCACCTAATGAGGATGAGCAAAATCGTAGTCACGTGTTTGCACTTGCCGCTGCCTGCCTTACACGTGCAACTGCTCGATCTAATTTTACCACTGTCGATTTTTACGGAAACCTCATGAGGTGGGCTGTTCAGACTAGACGTTTTCAGGCCGAGGGCAAAAAAGTCGACATATTCGCTGTCTTCAGCAACTACTCCGTACTCTAGCATATGGTTATTGGTTAGCCTTAATGATGGCTGACCCTTCTATCATAGGCGTTCGGAAATCCCCTATGTAATCAATTATTTAGGGCAGCTCAACTATGTCCTCATCCATCTGAAATTGTAACGCATATAATAATAAATAAATCAGAAAGCTGCCCCGCTATCTAGCACTTAGGTGAACAATAGTGGATATTCTTAGGCAGCGTTCTCAAACCCTGTGCTTACGGCTGTGGAGTCTATGCAACCTATCTAAAAATGTCTTTTTATTGAGAATACAATCATTAGTTTTGTTGCATAGATTCATAACGCAGTAGCCGTATCAAAGGGGTCAACTAAGCACATTTCTGATGCTAATGGTTGTTCTAACATAATTTCACATGAAATTGTAATTAAAATATAAAGCCGGCTCCCCACATGCGGTGTTTGCCAAATAACGAGCAAAATATTAATCAATTTCCTAGAAACCGACCAACTGAAAATTGAAAAGATTTTGCTCGTTATTTGGTAAATACCGCATGTGTGGAGCCGGCTTAAGATTCACCATTTGGCGTGTTGATAGACTAATACTGTACTCTCTCAGAACGCAATTATTCCTGGTACGGCACCCTCAGGTTCAATGAAACGCTTATTGAATCTAAAATACTTACATTTTAAGCGGCCAATACTGTATATTCCAGCGGGTTGTTGAACACAAATTCAATAAA